>OY744482.1:363974695-365174695 GCA_963556165.1 Tipula helvola
CTATTGATAGAGGTATCAGCCATCGAAATCTGAGCACAATTGCAGATTTTCGATTTTTCTGGCTCTGAATTTGTGGGCTATAGTTCAGTTGATTTTCAATAAAATTGAATTTTCTGTGAAATGTGTAGAAACATTCGAGCGATTCAAATGACCGTTGGCATGACGATTGCAGGTTTCAACGCCTATTGATAGAGGTATCAGCCATCAAAATCGGAGCACAATTACAGATTTTCGATTTTTCTGGCTCTGAATTTGTGGGCTATAGTTCAGTTGATTTTCAATAAAATTGAATTTTCTGCGAAATGTGTAGAAATATTCGAGCGATTCAAATGACCGTTGGCATGACGATTACAGGTTTCAACGCCTATTGATAGAGGTATCAGCCATCGAAATCTGAGCACAATTGCAGATTTTCGATTTTTCTGGCTCTGCATTTGTGGGCTATAGTTCAGTTGATTTTCAATAAAATTGAATTTTCTGCGAAATGTGTAGAAATATTCGAGCGATTCAAATGACCGTTGGCATGACGATTACAGGTTTCAACGCCTATTGATAGAGGTATCAGCCATCGAAATCGGAGCACAATTACAGATTTTCGATTTTTCTGGCTCTGAATTTGTGGGCTATAGTTCAGTTGATTTTCAATAAAATTGAATTTTCTGCAAAATGTGTAGAAACATTCGAGCGATTCAAATGACCGTTGGCATGACGATTGCAGGTTTCAACGCCTATTGAAAGAGGTATCAGCCATCGAAATCGGAGCACAATTGCAGATTTTCGATTTTTCTGGCTCTGAATTTGTGGGCTATAGTTCAGTTGATTTTCAATAAAATTGAATTTTCTGCGAAATGTGTAGAAATATTCGAGCGATTCAAATGACCGTTGGCATGACGATTGCAGGTTTCAACGCCTATTGATAGAGGTATCAGCCATCGAAATCGGAGCACAATTGCAGATTTTCGATTTTTCTGGCTCTGAATTTGTGGGCTATAGTTCAGTTGATTTTCAATAAAATTGAATTTTCTGCGAAATGTGTAGAAATATTCGAGCGATTCAAATGACCGTTGGCATGACGATTACAGGTTTCAACGTCTATTGATAGAAGTATCAGCCATCGAAATCTGAGCACAATTGCAGATTTTCGATTTTTCTGGCTCTGAATTTGTGGGCTATAGTTCAGTTGATTTTCAATAAAATTGAATTTTCTGCGAAATGTGTAGAAACATTCGAGCGATTCAAATGACCGTTGGCATGACGATTGCAGGTTTCAACGCCTATTGAAAGAGGTATCAGCCATCGAAATCGGAGCACAATTGCAGATTTTCGATTTTTCTGGCTCTGAATTTGTGGGCTATAGTTCAGTTGATTTTCAATAAAATTGAATTTTCTGCGAAATGTGTAGAAATATTCGAGCGATTCAAATGAATGAAGTTCAGTTGATTTTCAATAAAATTGAATTTTCTGCGAAATGTGTAGAAATATTCGAGCGATTCAAATGACCGTTGGCATGACGATTACAGGTTTCAACGCCTATTGATAGAGGTATCAGCCATCGAAATCTGAGCACAATTGCAGATTTTCGATTTTTCTGGCTCTGAATTTGTGGGCTATAGTTCAGTTGATTTTCAATAAAATTGAATTTTCTGCGAAATGTGTAGAAATATTCGAGCGATTCAAATGAATGAAGTTCAGTTGATTTTCAATAAAATTGAATTTTCTGCGAAATGTGTAGAAATATTCGAGCGATTCAAATGACCGTTGGCATGACGATTACAGGTTTCAACGCCTATTGATAGAGGTATCAGCCATCGAAATCTGAGCACAATTGCAGATTTTCGATTTTTCTGGCTCTGAATTTGTGGGCTATAGTTCAGTTGATTTTCAATAAAATTGAATTTTCTGCGAAATGTGTAGAAATATTCGAGCGATTCAAATGACCGTTGGCATGACGATTACAGGTTTCAACGCCTATTGATAGAGGTATCAGCCATCGAAATCTGAGCACAATTGCAGATTTTCGATTTTTCTGGCTCTGAATTTGTGGGCTATAGTTCAGTTGATTTTCAATAAAATTGAATTTTCTGTGAAATGTGTAGAAACATTCGAGCGATTCAAATGACCGTTGGCATGACGATTGCAGGTTTCAACGCCTATTGAAAGAGGTATCAGCCATCGAAATCGGAGCACAATTGCAGATTTTCGATTTTTCTGGCTCTGAATTTGTGGGCTATAGTTCAGTTGATTTTCAATAAAATTGAATTTTCTGCGAAATGTGTAGAAATATTCGAGCGATTCAAATGACCGTTGGCATGACGATTGCAGGTTTCAACGCCTATTGATAGAGGTATCAGCCATCGAAATCGGAGCACAATTGCAGATTTTCGATTTTTCTGGCTCTGAATTTGTGGGCTATAGTTCAGTTGATTTTCAATAAAATTGAATTTTCTGCGAAATGTGTAGAAATATTCGAGCGATTCAAATGACCGTTGGCATGACGATTACAGGTTTCAACGCCTATTGATAGAAGTATCAGCCATCGAAATCTGAGCACAATTGCAGATTTTCGATTTTTCTGGCTCTGAATTTGTGGGCTATAGTTCAGTTGATTTTCAATAAAATTGAATTTTCTGCGAAATGTGTAGAAACATTCGAGCGATTCAAATGACCGTTGGCATGACGATTGCAGGTTTCAACGCCTATTGAAAGAGGTATCAGCCATCGAAATCGGAGCACAATTGCAGATTTTCGATTTTTCTGGCTCTGAATTTGTGGGCTATAGTTCAGTTGATTTTCAATAAAATTGAATTTTCTGCGAAATGTGTAGAAATATTCGAGCGATTCAAATGACCGTTGGCATGACGATTACAGGTTTCAACGCCTATTGATAGAGGTATCAGCCATCGAAATCTGAGCACAATTGCAGATTTTCGATTTTTCTGGCTCTGAATTTGTGGGCTATAGTTCAGTTGATTTTCAATAAAATTGAATTTTCTGCGAAATGTGTAGAAATATTCGAGCGATTCAAATGAATGAAGTTCAGTTGATTTTCAATAAAATTGAATTTTCTGCGAAATGTGTAGAAATATTCGAGCGATTCAAATGACCGTTGGCATGACGATTACAGGTTTCAACGCCTATTGAAAGAGGTATCAGCCATCGAAATCGGAGCACAATTGCAGATTTTCGATTTTTCTGGCTCTGAATTTGTGGGCTATAGTTCAGTTGATTTTCAATAAAATTGAATTTTCTGCGAAATGTGTAGAAATATTCGAGCGATTCAAATGAATGAAGTTCAGTTGATTTTCAATAAAATTGAATTTTCTGCGAAATGTGTAGAAATATTCGAGCGATTCAAATGACCGTTGGCATGACGATTACAGGTTTCAACGCCTATTGATAGAGGTATCAGCCATCGAAATCTGAGCACAATTGCAGATTTTCGATTTTTCTGGCTCTGAATTTGTGGGCTATAGTTCAGTTGATTTTCAATAAAATTGAATTTTCTGCGAAATGTGTAGAAATATTCGAGCGATTCAAATGACCGTTGGCATGACGATTACAGGTTTCAACGCCTATTGATAGAGGTATCAGCCATCGAAATCTGAGCACAATTGCAGATTTTCGATTTTTCTGGCTCTGAATTTGTGGGCTATAGTTCAGTTGATTTTCAATAAAATTGAATTTTCTGTGAAATGTGTAGAAACATTCGAGCGATTCAAATGACCGTTGGCATGACGATTGCAGGTTTCAACGCCTATTGATAGAGGTATCAGCCATCAAAATCGGAGCACAATTACAGATTTTCGATTTTTCTGGCTCTGAATTTGTGGGCTATAGTTCAGTTGATTTTCAATAAAATTGAATTTTCTGCGAAATGTGTAGAAATATTCGAGCGATTCAAATGACCGTTGGCATGACGATTACAGGTTTCAACGCCTATTGATAGAGGTATCAGCCATCGAAATCTGAGCACAATTGCAGATTTTCGATTTTTCTGGCTCTGAATTTGTGGGCTATAGTTCAGTTGATTTTCAATAAAATTGAATTTTCTGCGAAATGTGTAGAAATATTCGAGCGATTCAAATGACCGTTGGCATGACGATTGCAGGTTTCAACGCCTATTGATAGAGGTATCAGCCATCGAAATCGGAGCACAATTACAGATTTTCGATTTTTCTGGCTCTGAATTTGTGGGCTATAGTTCAGTTGATTTTCAATAAAATTGAATTTTCTGCAAAATGTGTAGAAACATTCGAGCGATTCAAATGACCGTTGGCATGACGATTGCAGGTTTCAACGCCTATTGAAAGAGGTATCAGCCATCGAAATCGGAGCACAATTGCAGATTTTCGATTTTTCTGGCTCTGAATTTGTGGGCTATAGTTCAGTTGATTTTCAATAAAATTGAATTTTCTGCGAAATGTGTAGAAATATTCGAGCGATTCAAATGACCGTTGGCATGACGATTGCAGGTTTCAACGCCTATTGATAGAGGTATCAGCCATCGAAATCGGAGCACAATTGCAGATTTTCGATTTTTCTGGCTCTGAATTTGTGGGCTATAGTTCAGTTGATTTTCAATAAAATTGAATTTTCTGCGAAATGTGTAGAAATATTCGAGCGATTCAAATGACCGTTGGCATGACGATTGCAGGTTTCAACGCCTATTGAAAGAGGTATCAGCCATCGAAATCGGAGCACAATTGCAGATTTTCGATTTTTCTGGCTCTGAATTTGTGGGCTATAGTTCAGTTGATTTTCAATAAAATTGAATTTTCTGCGAAATGTGTAGAAATATTCGAGCGATTCAAATGAATGAAGTTCAGTTGATTTTCAATAAAATTGAATTTTTTGCGAAATGTGTAGAAATATTCGAGCGATTCAAATGACCGTTGGCATGACGATTACAGGTTTCAACGCCTATTGATAGAGGTATCAGCCATCGAAATCTGAGCACAATTACAGATTTTCGATTTTTCTGGCTCTGAATTTGTGGGCTATAGTTCAGTTGATTTTCAATAAAATTGAATTTTCTGCGAAATGTGTAGAAACATTCGAGCGATTCAAATGACCGTTGGCATGACGATTGCAGGTTTCAACGCCTATTGAAAGAGGTATCAGCCATCGAAATCGGAGCACAATTGCAGATTTTCGATTTTTCTGGCTCTGAATTTGTGGGCTATAGTTCAGTTGATTTTCAATAAAATTGAATTTTCTGCGAAATGTGTAGAAATATTCGAGCGATTCAAATGACCGTTGGCATGACGATTACAGGTTTCAACGCCTATTGATAGAGGTATCAGCCATCGAAATCTGAGCACAATTGCAGATTTTCGATTTTTCTGGCTCTGAATTTGTGGGCTATAGTTCAGTTGATTTTCAATAAAATTGAATTTTCTGTGAAATGTGTAGAAACATTCGAGCGATTCAAATGACCGTTGGCATGACGATTGCAGGTTTCAACGCCTATTGATAGAGGTATCAGCCATCAAAATCGGAGCACAATTACAGATTTTCGATTTTTCTGGCTCTGAATTTGTGGGCTATAGTTCAGTTGATTTTCAATAAAATTGAATTTTCTGCGAAATGTGTAGAAATATTCGAGCGATTCAAATGACCGTTGGCATGACGATTACAGGTTTCAACGCCTATTGATAGAGGTATCAGCCATCGAAATCTGAGCACAATTGCAGATTTTCGATTTTTCTGGCTCTGCATTTGTGGGCTATAGTTCAGTTGATTTTCAATAAAATTGAATTTTCTGCGAAATGTGTAGAAATATTCGAGCGATTCAAATGACCGTTGGCATGACGATTACAGGTTTCAACGCCTATTGATAGAGGTATCAGCCATCGAAATCGGAGCACAATTACAGATTTTCGATTTTTCTGGCTCTGAATTTGTGGGCTATAGTTCAGTTGATTTTCAATAAAATTGAATTTTCTGCAAAATGTGTAGAAACATTCGAGCGATTCAAATGACCGTTGGCATGACGATTGCAGGTTTCAACGCCTATTGAAAGAGGTATCAGCCATCGAAATCGGAGCACAATTGCAGATTTTCGATTTTTCTGGCTCTGAATTTGTGGGCTATAGTTCAGTTGATTTTCAATAAAATTGAATTTTCTGCGAAATGTGTAGAAATATTCGAGCGATTCAAATGACCGTTGGCATGACGATTACAGGTTTCAACGCCTATTGATAGAGGTATCAGCCATCGAAATCTGAGCACAATTGCAGATTTTCGATTTTTCTGGCTCTGAATTTGTGGGCTATAGTTCAGTTGATTTTCAATAAAATTGAATTTTCTGCGAAATGTGTAGAAACATTCGAGCGATTCAAATGACCGTTGGCATGACGATTGCAGGTTTCAACGCCTATTGAAAGAGGTATCAGCCATCGAAATCGGAGCACAATTGCAGATTTTCGATTTTTCTGGCTCTGAATTTGTGGGCTATAGTTCAGTTGATTTTCAATAAAATTGAATTTTCTGCGAAATGTGTAGAAATATTCGAGCGATTCAAATGAATGAAGTTCAGTTGATTTTCAATAAAATTGAATTTTCTGCGAAATGTGTAGAAATATTCGAGCGATTCAAATGACCGTTGGCATGACGATTACAGGTTTCAACGCCTATTGAAAGAGGTATCAGCCATCGAAATCGGAGCACAATTGCAGATTTTCGATTTTTCTGGCTCTGAATTTGTGGGCTATAGTTCAGTTGATTTTCAATAAAATTGAATTTTCTGCGAAATGTGTAGAAATATTCGAGCGATTCAAATGACCGTTGGCATGACGATTGCAGGTTTCAACGCCTATTGATAGAGGTATCAGCCATCGAAATCGGAGCACAATTGCAGATTTTCGATTTTTCTGGCTCTGAATTTGTGGGCTATAGTTCAGTTGATTTTCAATAAAATTGAATTTTCTGCGAAATGTGTAGAAATATTCGAGCGATTCAAATGACCGTTGGCATGACGATTACAGGTTTCAACGCCTATTGATAGAAGTATCAGCCATCGAAATCTGAGCACAATTGCAGATTTTCGATTTTTCTGGCTCTGAATTTGTGGGCTATAGTTCAGTTGATTTTCAATAAAATTGAATTTTCTGCGAAATGTGTAGAAACATTCGAGCGATTCAAATGACCGTTGGCATGACGATTGCAGGTTTCAACGCCTATTGAAAGAGGTATCAGCCATCGAAATCGGAGCACAATTGCAGATTTTCGATTTTTCTGGCTCTGAATTTGTGGGCTATAGTTCAGTTGATTTTCAATAAAATTGAATTTTCTGCGAAATGTGTAGAAATATTCGAGCGATTCAAATGACCGTTGGCATGACGATTACAGGTTTCAACGCCTATTGATAGAAGTATCAGCCATCGAAATCTGAGCACAATTGCAGATTTTCGATTTTTCTGGCTCTGAATTTGTGGGCTATAGTTCAGTTGATTTTCAATAAAATTGAATTTTCTGCGAAATGTGTAGAAACATTCGAGCGATTCAAATGACCGTTGGCATGACGATTGCAGGTTTCAACGCCTATTGAAAGAGGTATCAGCCATCGAAATCGGAGCACAATTGCAGATTTTCGATTTTTCTGGCTCTGAATTTGTGGGCTATAGTTCAGTTGATTTTCAATAAAATTGAATTTTCTGCGAAATGTGTAGAAATATTCGAGCGATTCAAATGAATGAAGTTCAGTTGATTTTCAATAAAATTGAATTTTCTGCGAAATGTGTAGAAATATTCGAGCGATTCAAATGACCGTTGGCATGACGATTACAGGTTTCAACGCCTATTGAAAGAGGTATCAGCCATCGAAATCGGAGCACAATTGCAGATTTTCGATTTTTCTGGCTCTGAATTTGTGGGCTATAGTTCAGTTGATTTTCAATAAAATTGAATTTTCTGCGAAATGTGTAGAAATATTCGAGCGATTCAAATGAATGAAGTTCAGTTGATTTTCAATAAAATTGAATTTTCTGCGAAATGTGTAGAAATATTCGAGCGATTCAAATGACCGTTGGCATGACGATTACAGGTTTCAACGCCTATTGATAGAGGTATCAGCCATCGAAATCTGAGCACAATTGCAGATTTTCGATTTTTCTGGCTCTGAATTTGTGGGCTATAGTTCAGTTGATTTTCAATAAAATTGAATTTTCTGCGAAATGTGTAGAAATATTCGAGCGATTCAAATGACCGTTGGCATGACGATTACAGGTTTCAACGCCTATTGATAGAGGTATCAGCCATCGAAATCGGAGCACAATTGCAGATTTTCGATTTTTCTGGCTCTGAATTTGTGGGCTATAGTTCAGTTGATTTTCAATAAAATTGAATTTTCTGTGAAATGTGTAGAAACATTCGAGCGATTCAAATGACCGTTGGCATGACGATTGCAGGTTTCAACGCCTATTGATAGAGGTATCAGCCATCAAAATCGGAGCACAATTACAGATTTTCGATTTTTCTGGCTCTGAATTTGTGGGCTATAGTTCAGTTGATTTTCAATAAAATTGAATTTTCTGCGAAATGTGTAGAAATATTCGAGCGATTCAAATGACCGTTGGCATGACGATTACAGGTTTCAACGCCTATTGATAGAGGTATCAGCCATCGAAATCTGAGCACAATTGCAGATTTTCGATTTTTCTGGCTCTGAATTTGTGGGCTATAGTTCAGTTGATTTTCAATAAAATTGAATTTTCTGCGAAATGTGTAGAAATATTCGAGCGATTCAAATGACCGTTGGCATGACGATTGCAGGTTTCAACGCCTATTGATAGAGGTATCAGCCATCGAAATCGGAGCACAATTACAGATTTTCGATTTTTCTGGCTCTGAATTTGTGGGCTATAGTTCAGTTGATTTTCAATAAAATTGAATTTTCTGCAAAATGTGTAGAAACATTCGAGCGATTCAAATGACCGTTGGCATGACGATTGCAGGTTTCAACGCCTATTGAAAGAGGTATCAGCCATCGAAATCGGAGCACAATTGCAGATTTTCGATTTTTCTGGCTCTGAATTTGTGGGCTATAGTTCAGTTGATTTTCAATAAAATTGAATTTTCTGCGAAATGTGTAGAAATATTCGAGCGATTCAAATGACCGTTGGCATGACGATTGCAGGTTTCAACGCCTATTGATAGAGGTATCAGCCATCGAAATCGGAGCACAATTGCAGATTTTCGATTTTTCTGGCTCTGAATTTGTGGGCTATAGTTCAGTTGATTTTCAATAAAATTGAATTTTCTGCGAAATGTGTAGAAATATTCGAGCGATTCAAATGACCGTTGGCATGACGATTACAGGTTTCAACGTCTATTGATAGAAGTATCAGCCATCGAAATCTGAGCACAATTGCAGATTTTCGATTTTTCTGGCTCTGAATTTGTGGGCTATAGTTCAGTTGATTTTCAATAAAATTGAATTTTCTGCGAAATGTGTAGAAACATTCGAGCGATTCAAATGACCGTTGGCATGACGATTGCAGGTTTCAACGCCTATTGAAAGAGGTATCAGCCATCGAAATCGGAGCACAATTGCAGATTTTCGATTTTTCTGGCTCTGAATTTGTGGGCTATAGTTCAGTTGATTTTCAATAAAATTGAATTTTCTGCGAAATGTGTAGAAATATTCGAGCGATTCAAATGAATGAAGTTCAGTTGATTTTCAATAAAATTGAATTTTCTGCGAAATGTGTAGAAATATTCGAGCGATTCAAATGACCGTTGGCATGACGATTACAGGTTTCAACGCCTATTGATAGAGGTATCAGCCATCGAAATCTGAGCACAATTGCAGATTTTCGATTTTTCTGGCTCTGAATTTGTGGGCTATAGTTCAGTTGATTTTCAATAAAATTGAATTTTCTGCGAAATGTGTAGAAATATTCGAGCGATTCAAATGACCGTTGGCATGACGATTACAGGTTTCAACGCCTATTGATAGAGGTATCAGCCATCGAAGTCTGAGCACAATTGCAGATTTTCGATTTTTCTGGCTCTGAATTTGTGGGCTATAGTTCAGTTGATTTTCAATAAAATTGAATTTTCTGCGAAATGTGTAGAAATATTCGAGCGATTCAAATGACCGTTGGCATGACGATTACAGGTTTCAACGCCTATTGATAGAGGTATCAGCCATCGAAATCTGAGCACAATTGCAGATTTTCGATTTTTCTGGCTCTGAATTTGTGGGCTATAGTTCAGTTGATTTTCAATAAAATTGAATTTTCTGTGAAATGTGTAGAAACATTCGAGCGATTCAAATGACCGTTGGCATGACGATTGCAGGTTTCAACGCCTATTGATAGAGGTATCAGCCATCAAAATCGGAGCACAATTACAGATTTTCGATTTTTCTGGCTCTGAATTTGTGGGCTATAGTTCAGTTGATTTTCAATAAAATTGAATTTTCTGCGAAATGTGTAGAAATATTCGAGCGATTCAAATGACCGTTGGCATGACGATTACAGGTTTCAACGCCTATTGATAGAGGTATCAGCCATCGAAATCGGAGCACAATTACAGATTTTCGATTTTTCTGGCTCTGAATTTGTGGGCTATAGTTCAGTTGATTTTCAATAAAATTGAATTTTCTGCAAAATGTGTAGAAACATTCGAGCGATTCAAATGACCGTTGGTATGACGATTGCAGGTTTCAACGCCTATTGAAAGAGGTATCAGCCATCGAAATCGGAGCACAATTGCAGATTTTCGATTTTTCTGGCTCTGAATTTGTGGGCTATAGTTCAGTTGATTTTCAATAAAATTGAATTTTCTGCGAAATGTGTAGAAATATTCGAGCGATTCAAATGACCGTTGGCATGACGATTGCAGGTTTCAACGCCTATTGATAGAGGTATCAGCCATCGAAATCGGAGCACAATTGCAGATTTTCGATTTTTCTGGCTCTGAATTTGTGGGCTATAGTTCAGTTGATTTTCAATAAAATTGAATTTTCTGCGAAATGTGTAGAAATATTCGAGCGATTCAAATGACCGTTGGCATGACGATTACAGGTTTCAACGCCTATTGATAGAAGTATCAGCCATCGAAATCTGAGCACAATTGCAGATTTTCGATTTTTCTGGCTCTGAATTTGTGGGCTATAGTTCAGTTGATTTTCAATAAAATTGAATTTTCTGCGAAATGTGTAGAAACATTCGAGCGATTCAAATGACCGTTGGCATGACGATTGCAGGTTTCAACGCCTATTGAAAGAGGTATCAGCCATCGAAATCGGAGCACAATTGCAGATTTTCGATTTTTCTGGCTCTGAATTTGTGGGCTATAGTTCAGTTGATTTTCAATAAAATTGAATTTTCTGCGAAATGTGTAGAAATATTCGAGCGATTCAAATGACCGTTGGCATGACGATTACAGGTTTCAACGCCTATTGATAGAGGTATCAGCCATCGAAATCTGAGCACAATTGCAGATTTTCGATTTTTCTGGCTCTGAATTTGTGGGCTATAGTTCAGTTGATTTTCAATAAAATTGAATTTTCTGCGAAATGTGTAGAAATATTCGAGCGATTCAAATGAATGAAGTTCAGTTGATTTTCAATAAAATTGAATTTTCTGCGAAATGTGTAGAAATATTCGAGCGATTCAAATGACCGTTGGCATGACGATTACAGGTTTCAACGCCTATTGAAAGAGGTATCAGCCATCGAAATCGGAGCACAATTGCAGATTTTCGATTTTTCTGGCTCTGAATTTGTGGGCTATAGTTCAGTTGATTTTCAATAAAATTGAATTTTCTGCGAAATGTGTAGAAATATTCGAGCGATTCAAATGAATGAAGTTCAGTTGATTTTCAATAAAATTGAATTTTCTGCGAAATGTGTAGAAATATTCGAGCGATTCAAATGACCGTTGGCATGACGATTACAGGTTTCAACGCCTATTGATAGAGGTATCAGCCATCGAAATCTGAGCACAATTGCAGATTTTCGATTTTTCTGGCTCTGAATTTGTGGGCTATAGTTCAGTTGATTTTCAATAAAATTGAATTTTCTGTGAAATGTGTAGAAACATTCGAGCGATTCAAATGACCGTTGGCATGACGATTACAGGTTTCAACGCCTATTGATAGAAGTATCAGCCATCGAAATCTGAGCACAATTGCAGATTTTCGATTTTTCTGGCTCTGAATTTGTGGGCTATAGTTCAGTTGATTTTCAATAAAATTGAATTTTCTGCGAAATGTGTAGAAATATTCGAGCGATTCAAATGACCGTTGGCATGACGATTACAGGTTTCAACGCCTATTGATAGAGGTATCAGCCATCGAAATCTGAGCACAATTGCAGATTTTCGATTTTTCTGGCTCTGAATTTGTGGGCTATAGTTCAGTTGATTTTCAATAAAATTGAATTTTCTGCGAAATGTGTAGAAATATTCGAGCGATTCAAATGAATGAAGTTCAGTTGATTTTCAATAAAATTGAATTTTCTGCGAAATGTGTAGAAATATTCGAGCGATTCAAATGACCGTTGGCATGACGATTACAGGTTTCAACGCCTATTGAAAGAGGTATCAGCCATCGAAATCGGAGCACAATTGCAGATTTTCGATTTTTCTGGCTCTGAATTTGTGGGCTATAGTTCAGTTGATTTTCAATAAAATTGAATTTTCTGCGAAATGTGTAGAAATATTCGAGCGATTCAAATGAATGAAGTTCAGTTGATTTTCAATAAAATTGAATTTTCTGCGAAATGTGTAGAAATATTCGAGCGATTCAAATGACCGTTGGCATGACGATTACAGGTTTCAACGCCTATTGATAGAGGTATCAGCCATCGAAATCTGAGCACAATTGCAGATTTTCGATTTTTCTGGCTCTGAATTTGTGGGCTATAGTTCAGTTGATTTTCAATAAAATTGAATTTTCTGCGAAATGTGTAGAAATATTCGAGCGATTCAAATGACCGTTGGCATGACGATTACAGGTTTCAACGCCTATTGATAGAGGTATCAGCCATCGAAATCTGAGCACAATTGCAGATTTTCGATTTTTCTGGCTCTGAATTTGTGGGCTATAGTTCAGTTGATTTTCAATAAAATTGAATTTTCTGTGAAATGTGTAGAAACATTCGAGCGATTCAAATGACCGTTGGCATGACGATTGCAGGTTTCAACGCCTATTGATAGAGGTATCAGCCATCAAAATCGGAGCACAATTACAGATTTTCGATTTTTCTGGCTCTGAATTTGTGGGCTATAGTTCAGTTGATTTTCAATAAAATTGAATTTTCTGCGAAATGTGTAGAAATATTCGAGCGATTCAAATGACCGTTGGCATGACGATTACAGGTTTCAACGCCTATTGATAGAGGTATCAGCCATCGAAATCTGAGCACAATTGCAGATTTTCGATTTTTCTGGCTCTGAATTTGTGGGCTATAGTTCAGTTGATTTTCAATAAAATTGAATTTTCTGCGAAATGTGTAGAAATATTCGAGCGATTCAAATGACCGTTGGCATGACGATTACAGGTTTCAACGCCTATTGATAGAGGTATCAGCCATCGAAATCGGAGCACAATTACAGATTTTCGATTTTTCTGGCTCTGAATTTGTGGGCTATAGTTCAGTTGATTTTCAATAAAATTGAATTTTCTGCAAAATGTGTAGAAACATTCGAGCGATTCAAATGACCGTTGGCATGACGATTGCAGGTTTCAACGCCTATTGAAAGAGGTATCAGCCATCGAAATCGGAGCACAATTGCAGATTTTCGATTTTTCTGGCTCTGAATTTGTGGGCTATAGTTCAGTTGATTTTCAATAAAATTGAATTTTCTGCGAAATGTGTAGAAATATTCGAGCGATTCAAATGACCGTTGGCATGACGATTGCAGGTTTCAACGCCTATTGATAGAGGTATCAGCCATCGAAATCGGAGCACAATTGCAGATTTTCGATTTTTCTGGCTCTGAATTTGTGGGCTATAGTTCAGTTGATTTTCAATAAAATTGAATTTTCTGCGAAATGTGTAGAAATATTCGAGCGATTCAAATGACCGTTGGCATGACGATTACAGGTTTCAACGCCTATTGATAGAAGTATCAGCCATCGAAATCTGAGCACAATTGCAGATTTTCGATTTTTCTGGCTCTGAATTTGTGGGCTATAGTTCAGTTGATTTTCAATAAAATTGAATTTTCTGCGAAATGTGTAGAAACATTCGAGCGATTCAAATGACCGTTGGCATGACGATTGCAGGTTTCAACGCCTATTGATAGAGGTATCAGCCATCAAAATCGGAGCACAATTGCAGATTTTCGATTTTTCTGGCTCTGAATTTGTGGGCTATATAACTTGCATGTAAAATATTATCCAAACATAGTTAGGTTAGCTATGATGTTTGATGCAAACGATGCTTCAGAATTTGGCGAGATAATTTTTACAGTCGTTGTCGAAAAACAGAAAAACTAGCGATCTTCTACTCTCTAGTCCACTGCGCTAACAACTAAATCGTCACCTATTTAACATACTTACCTAACTTTATTTGTTTTAAAATTATATCACTCACAAATGCAAATAAATTTTTTTGTCCTTATAGTAACAGTTTAAATTGTTACTATAAGGAAAATTTTTTTCAAAATAAATTACAAATTAAAAATAACCAAGTTGTTTTTATTTATAAAATAAAACCTAATATACAGCAAATTGAATTTATGATCCAAAAAGAGTAATTCGTCTTTAATAAAGATGCATTTATTAACGTTAATCACAAATCCGGCAGGGGACAATCGTCGGAAAACTGTAGACAAATGTGCGACGTGATCTACTCTCAAATTTGACACCACCAGAATATCTTCCAGATACACAAACCAGTATACGGCAATCCTCGAAGTACTGAATGTATCAGCCGTTGAAATGACTGCGCCGGATTACGGAGTCTAAAGGTCATTCTTACAAACTCATACAAACCAAAAGGTGTGGTTATAACGGTTTATTAGAATATCATCACTGGACTCTATTGGGGTGTATCCCCTACTAGATCCAAGGTGGAATATACTTGAGAACCTGCCACTTGAACAGAAAAGCTCTTTAGATGAGGAATGTGGTAAGAATAGTGACATTGTTCAGTAGGCTGAACTATGCGCTACTACTAGGTCGGCATAAACTCTGTGTCATCATGTCCTCGAAATGTGCCTTGGCTATTCGAAGTTTTTCGGTAGCTAGCCATATTAAACGATTGCAAGTAGTGGAATGGTATTGCATTAACAAATTGGTAATGTCTGAGCTTATGTTGGACTTATATAAAATTGATAAGAAGGATCTGACACAACATAAACGGACGTTAAAATATACATGCAGAGCAAAAATTGCATCCTAAAATATGAGCAACAGGCCCGGCATTAACAATAGACCATCGAAGAGCTCAATTGGAATTAGTTAGAGAGCATGTGAATTGGACTCTCGATTGGGAACGTGCTTTATTCGAGATTCTCTCTATATTCTTTAGATCGAAGAGTCTTCGGAGTTCCGGAATGAGCTTTATGCGCAGTCCAATATTCGTGAAACGACGTTATCTCGTAGCGGATCTGTATAAGATATTGGCAATAATTTTTTTCTGATACATCACAACCCAAGAGGTCGATATTTATTTACGCTTTGACGTCGCCATCCTGCAGCTTAGACCTTAAACCTAACGAGCACCCCTGAGACATACTTCAAAGACAATTAACAGCCAGTTAATCCCCATCAACCACCGTTCAGCAGTTAAGTCAATATCTTGTGCAAATTTGAAACCAAATATTTGATCAAGATCACATTTTTAGACGTTTGGCTTCCATGAGAAATATAAATACATTTTGCATCATTTTCATTGTGCATCACTGTATATTGTGAAAGCTAACCATAAAGACAACTTGCTATAAAAACCTTGAATTTTACAACCCGCATACTTCGACCGGCACTGATAAAAATATTGGTAAACAAAAAGTACAAAACATACACAATTCTCGTTTTCTTCTTTGCGAAACAGCTTCTTCTGTATACATATTTAAACAGCTGATTATGTGTAATTTACATAAATTTTCGTTTTATTAAAATAAATTGAATATATAAATGAACTACAATTGAATTTCGGCTAGGTCACAACACTTTAGTGTTTCTAAAATGTCGCAACTTTTAATATTTATGATAATTGTTGTTGGCTCAATTCGCAATGGCCATCCGGATTGTGGATGCAATAAAATGAAAAGAGATACAGTGCTGACTGAAGCTGATATTAAACCAGATGAGGCTGACGCGAACATAATCGAAAATGATGATATGGCCTTAATTGAGGGTGGAAAAAGTTGGATTGGAACAAATGTACCAGTATTTACGGCAGATAATGAGTCGCCGGAAAAAGAGGTCGATCTACCAAAATTCTACCTCGACAAACATGAAGTATCCAATGGAAAGTTTAGTAAATTTGTTGAAGCGACTGGATATGAAACGGAGGCTGAAAAATTTGGTGACAGTTTTATATTTAAACAGCACCTGAGCGATGAGCTACGTAAAGAGTTTGAAGATTTTCGTGTCGTAAAGGCAGAATGGTGGTATAAAGTTAAAGGTGCTTCGTGGAAGCATCCCATTGGGTCTGCGTCTGATATAGTGGGAAAAGAAAATTTCCCAGTGATTCATGTCTCATGGAATGATGCCGTGGCCTATTGTAAATGGCAACAAAAACGGTTACCTAGCGAAGCTGAATGGGAGACAGCGTGTCGTGGCGGTAAACGTGGTAAATTATTTCCTTGGGGTAATAAATTTATGCCCAAAAAAGAACACTGGTATGTAGTACTATGCTTATCACTAAACCAGTTTCGATTTATGAATAATATTATTCAACTGGATCACAATGAAATAATTTTTAACATTTTTTTTATTTTTTTAACCTATACACATTATAGGATGAACATTTGGCAAGGAGAATTTCCTGATGGCAATCTTGGCGAGGATGGTTATCCATTTTTATGTCCTGTAGATCGCTATCGCCAAAATGAATATGATCTGTATAACATTGTTGGAAATGTTTGGGAATGGACCGCTGACTTGTGGAATGCACGTGATATAGGTAAACCAAATCCAAATCGAGTGCGCAAAGGTGGTTCCTACTTGTGCCACGAATCATACTGCTATCGATACCGCTGTGCAGCCAGATCGCAAAACACCGAAGATAGCTCAGCTGATAATTTAGGTTTTCGATGTGCCAAAGATTTTGAATCCACGTCATCCATAAATCGGGAAGAACTTTAATTATTTTGCAAATTGTGCACAATTCTTGTACTTAAATCACATTAGTCATAGGCACAATAAATACAAAATGTTTTAATTTTTGTGATTTTAATTTATTTAATGATATCCCCTGTACAGTACAATAATATGTATAATAATAATGTTTAGGTATAGTGATGATAAAGTAAATTGAATTCGTCATTTTTCCACGTGTTTGCTGATTGCGTTAACGGCCAAGTAATTACATCAGTCTTAATTTAACATTTTTACATTTACATAAATTTTAGATTTATTAACTAGACTCTAGGGCTACCTAGGCACAAAAACACTTTTTGATTAATTCAAGAGAGAGATTAGAAAGGTCGACCATAAATTTGTGCCACCGCGGTTAAACCGGAAAAGGACGCGCCTTAGTATGTACATACTTTAAAATTAAAAAAAAAAAAAAAAAAAAAAAAATCAAGGCAAAATTAAAGCCCGATTAAAATAAAATAAACTCCAACAATCATAAAATACTGGAAATGCGCGGTCGAATAAATTTGTACATGCCAAAGGTGATCAAGCCGAGCGTACCGTATTTTATCGTAAATTTAGCAATTCGATTACTTCGACTCGCTGGCGGAATTATAGAAATTTGTGGTATTTGTGATGGATTCACTTTGCCCCAAAGATTTTTAATTCCCACAGTGTGACCAATGCCAACCACCCCTACTACATTCACCGGGTTCATAAATCGAGCATCCGGCTGTGCAGCCACCTGAAGTGAATGACATAAATACATGTCACGTTCTTTGACGAATACATCACCGAGCGCTGGATATTCGCCAGACATTTCACGCATTAATTCTTCGAGTAAATCTTTTTGTTTGCATCGTTCGATTTCTTCTTTGCTGATCGTCTCGTTCGACGTAACCAAACGCCATAAAAGTTTGAACGATTGCCAAAATGATAGTCCGTGCAAAGCACGTTGAACTGTGATGTTAATAGGACGATCGCCCAACTGGACGACACAATTACGAAGTTTTTTTGCTTCTTCCACGGCGCGTCTAAATTCACCACCTGGCGCGATTCCTAATTCTTTTGTGATTTTGGCACTCATATTCAGAAGTAGTATATAGAAAATACCGTTAACAACGCCACTGCTGTGTATAATATTCCGAACCTTTGTCATATTCATATCGCGAGCCTCCTCCAAAAGAGTTTTTTCATCATGCTTAAGGATATGTATACGGGCCGGACATAACTCCACCATTATAACATCGGGCTGCACGTTTCGAATCACCAACGATACATCGTCTTGTGATTGTTCACTAAAATGAGCAGTACCTACCAAATACACTTTACTTCCAAGTGGTGTACGTAGCAGAGTCACCGTATCGGGTAAATTATTATCAAATTCCTCTGCACTGTCGAATATTTTGATTTGTTTTGTTTGTGTGACCTCTTTTTCGGTTACCAAATCAGTTTTTGTTGTAGAAGTTGCTGGTTCAGATGATAAGCTCGATACACTTGGTGTATCATTTTTAGATATTTCACCCATCACCCGATCCTCTTCATCACTACTTATGATAATCACATCATCACCAGTATCGGCTAAATTCACCAGAACACTTTGCCTATTTCCGAGTACCGTATCTTTTGGCGCAGGATTATCGATAAAGATCATTGACGAATCGTTTGATTTTAAGTTATCGAGAAATATTTCCGTTGCGGTTTTTGCATTTTCATTGCTAATATTTCTGGAATGATCGGTTTTGAGTGTCGATGATAATGTTTCATTATCATTGAATGTTAGATCTTTTGACATATTTGCGATATCTGTAAAATGATTTTAAAAAATGGTGGATTTATTATTAGAACTGTGATACATTAATTTTTTGGGCTATTCAATAGGTACACCGATAACATACCTGAATCATTAACAGCTGAAGATGTAGTCGTTAAGAAATTGTCTATGGCTGAGTTATAAATTGTTACGTCTTCTACTCCTGATCCTGTTGTATTCAACGGGTAACCACTATCCATAATCTATTAATGCGACAAATAATAAATTTACAAATAATCATTTACTTTATATTACAACTGGAAAAGTGAAAGTCCCACGTATCATGCAAATATTGCAAAACATAAAAAAAAAAAAAATACGAACTGTCATTTTGACAGTAACATAACCTAACATTTCTTTTGTACTTACAATTTATTGGCTTATTGAATGAATATTTTAATATTTTTGATGAATTTAAAATTTAGATTTTCTACACATTTGAATTAAACTTTTAAATACTAATTTATCTTAATTACTTTTTTCTTTTGAATACAATTTGAAACGAGAAATTTTGGATCGTTACGTTGACAGCACTGATTTAATGGCTATAAAATTTTATAGCACAAAATACAGTGACAGAGAATTCTCAATGGAAAAACTTTGCATGAATTTCCAACATAATTAAGAAGTTCTTTTAAAATTAATTAAAAATAAATCTAATCAAACCTATTTGTAATAAATTTACTAATTAAAATGTACTGAACAAACAGCATACATATTTTAAAATAAATACTTCTATGTGAGATAGCCTTTATTCGGTGTAAACAAATCCCCAGATTACCAACGTAAAATTATGTCAAAATTGCCAGTGCAGTGCCACTCGCTGTCAAAATATTGAAAAGCATGTGTTTGTTTGTTTTTTGTACACATATTGCTCCCATCTTAATTATTGGAGTTGGAGATCATATTTAAATAATAATATTAAATAACTAAAACGGTAATTATCGATAAATGATAGCCAAAGATTTCTTAATTGAATAGTTCTAAATGTATATTTTTCCAGAAATAAGCTATGGCATCAGACAATTCAGATACTGACGATTCGCTGAGCGATTTTCAATTAACTGATAACATCAAAAAGGAAGAAAACTCACAAATTAAACGGAGTTCGACATCAAGTGCTAGTTCATCAGAAGAAAATAATACGTCGATTATTCAATCTCCAGCGAAAAAAGTCTCCCGCAACAGTGACAGTAACATTAAAAAGGAAAAAACCTCACCAATTAAACAGAGACCGGTATCAAGTGCTAGTTCATCAGAAGAAAATACGTCGATTATTCAATCTCCAGTAAAAAAAATCTCCCGGAACAGTGACAGTACACTAACTGATAGCACTAAAAAGCCAAAAACCTCGCAAATTAAACGGAGTCTGGCATCAAGTTCTAGTTCATCAGAAGAAAATAATACGTCGATTATTCAATCTCCATTGAAAAAAATCTCCCGCAAAAGTGACAGTACACTAACTGATAGCACTATAAAGGCAAAAAACTCGCAAATTAAACGGAGTCTGACATCAAGTACTAGTGACAGTACACTATCGCTGAATTTACAGCATTACCTATCCAAATATGAAGATCAATTTATTCCACAAACCGGAGTAGCTAAAGCATTGGACGCGATCGAATCGGACGAAGAAGTATTCATAGTTCAAGCATCGAAAGAGTTGAATTTAAAAGAATTTCTTGGTAATAAACTTAACATTAAAAAAACAAATAATTTGGAAACTAGCGATGGCATAACATTGGAATATTATGTCGAAAATTTTACTAAAAAACCAAACCTAACATTAATCTGTGGCGAAAAGAGTAACAGTTCAATGAAAGTGAATACTATTAAGCCAAGCGGTAAAATAATTATACGAGAGAAATTGTTCACCGGTGAAACTGATGGATCGGACGCACTTCATGTGGAATCACTGAAAAAAGTTCCATTTCCACGGGATCTTAAAATTAGACATCCCCTGTTTGGCGCTTTCTACGAGGACAAAATTAATTTATCGAATAAAATTATAAAACAGTTACAATCACCGCGAAAAACGAAAAAAATTAAAATTAAAACTGAGCATTCGGTTGACAAGCTTATTAAAATGGAGCAGTTAGGTGATGTGGATTCGGCAGAGGAAACACCGACAAAGAAACATAAAAAGAGTAAAAAAATGAAACGAGAACAGGAAGGAATAGTCACAAGCGATGTGGCAGATAATATTGTCGAAAGCATAATAGGGCATTCGCCCAAGAAGAAGAAAGTAAAAATAGAGAAATTTGATGATGATAATGATTTGAGTTGGTTAACTAATATTTAAAAATTAAATAAAACAAAATTTCGAATGAATTTAAGTTTTATTTCTCTTCTGGGCCTATACGGGTATAGTGTTCAATTCATTAAGGATTAAGCCATCACCTGAAATTATGCATCATTGCAAATTTTGCTCAATTTCGTCTTTCTTTATTAAACAAATTAAATCATTTGGTTTTCTCATTTTATAATAACTAAAATTCGAAAAATAATCTGTATTTTTGGAAAATCACCAGTAAAAAATGAAATGGCAAGGAGTTAGCTTTAATAATCACAGGCACACAAAAAAAAAAGTCATGATCCATAGGGGAGACCCACTATTCCTACGTTTTCGAGGTCGCTGAAACCGAATATGACCATAAAAAATTATTCCAATTGCCGATTTTCCCGTTACCACCTCTTTGGGGGTCGAAATTTCAATTTTCATGCGAAGTTGAGTTGGATGTATATTGCCACGTTTGTTGGGTCGCTCAAAACGAAATTGAGTAAAAAACACAAATTTGACCCTTCAATTAGACCTTGCATCTCGTGATAAACCCCTCAAGTAGGATGGAGACATTCCTCTGTAGATCAGTGTAGAATCGACGTATATTTGGAGAGCTTAAACTAGGTTAGGTTAGGTTAGGTTGAAGTGGCTGCTATCGCACACTTAGGCCAGCAATGGCCCGTTGTGATACCACAGGATCCCATCTCCCCATTACTCCCGTTGAAACCAACCAGAGCTATTTATATAGCGTAATAAATCTCGCACTCCACAGTCCGCGAGTTCCGAAAGGCTGTCCATACCGTACACACCCAAATACTTATGCCTTCTGTATGATAGCGCCGGACATGAGCATAGGAAGTGTTCCAAAGTCTCCTCCTCCTCTTCGTCCATGCAACTTCTACAAAAATCATTCGTCTGTATCCCCAGCCTTCTCGCATGCTCCCCAAAAAGGCAGTGACCTGTCATTATCCCTACGACCCATCCTATTTCTTGTCTTCCCAGGGATATTAGTACCTTGGAGCGCCGCAAGTCCAGTTTTGGCCAAACCTGCTTTGCTACCCTGCACGTGAGAGTGTTGATCCACCTCTCATTTGTCAAGGCGATTGCCTTTTTACTGAGCGCCCATTTTAGCACTGCCATAGGCCTCCCCATACCTACCATTTCCGGCTGCATCTGGAGAGTCGTACCGTACCTAGCTAGTTCGTCCGCCCTGCAGTTCCCCGTGACGTCCGAGTGACCCGGGACCCAGATTATCTGGATGCTGAAATACTCGCTCATCTCGTTAAGAGATGATCGGCAATCCAGCGCCACCCGCGACTTCAGACAAACTGCCCCAAGTGACTTGATCGCTGCCTGACTGTCCACATAAATTGCGATATCCCTCCCGGATACCACATTATGCTTCAACCATGTCATGACTTGCCCGATCGCCACCACTTCAGCCTGGTACACGCTGCAGTAGTCAGGGAGACGAACAGAAATATTAACATTAAGTTTATCACAGAAGACTCCGGCTCCTACCTGATCGTCTAGCCTCGAGCCGTCCGTGAAAAATTGCACTGCCTCGTTTTCCAAGATTGATCCGTTTCTCCAGGATTCCCTTGAGGGAAAGATGGTACGGAAACCCTTATCGAAGCACAACGTTGGTGTAACATAATCCAGATTCGCCAGTTCTTCGCCAGCGAATCTACCTATCGTCGAGTGCCCCACCTGAAGACACTTCCACTGAGAGACAGCCAAGAGTCTCGTAGCCACGTTGGCTGCCATCTGTTTACCATAAAGGTCGATTGGAATAAGGTGGAACATAACCTCTAAAGCGCGTGTAGGTGTTGTCCTAAGCGCCCCGCTTATAAGCATACAGGCCGTTCTTTGCACCTTCTCCATCATACCTCTATATGTTACCTTATCTAGAGCTGGCCACCAAACGCCCACCCCGTACATTAGCACAGGTCTTACCACGGCGGTATAGAGCCAGTATACCAGCTCCGGTTTCAAGCCCCATCTCTTACCTATAGCGTTCCTACACGAGTATAAGGCTACAATAGCCTTATTCACCCTTTCCAAAGTGTTAGGCTTCCAGCTGAGCTTACTATCAAAGATTATGCCCAGAAATCTCGCTCGGTCAGCAAAAACTAGTCCGCTGCCGTTTATGATAGGAGGGCTAACCACCGGAATTTTATATTTCCTAGTAAATAATACCAGCTCTGTTTTGGAAGGGTTAATCCCCAATCCACACTTGCTGGCCCATTTCGTAACAATCAGGAGTGCATTCTGCATAACATCCCTAATCGTATCTAGATATTTGCCTGAGACAGCTATCGCTACATCATCAGCATATGCTACAACCCCTATCCCCTCTCTCTCTAGTTCCAGCAGCAATCCATTAATCACTGCACTCCAGAGAATGGGGGACATTACACCTCCTTGTGGGGTTCCTCTAACCACCCGTCTTCTAATCTTGGACTCTCCCAGCTCCGAGGTAATAGTCCTGCTTACCAGCATCTGATTTATTAACCTACTTATAGAGCAGTCCACCTTCAAAAAAGACAATCCTTCCATGATCGCCTCCGTTTTTACATTATTAAAAGCACCCTCAATATCGAGAAATGCTACCATGCAAAACTCTTGCAAGTAAATTGATTTCTCAATTGTGCGTACTAGATCGTGCAGAGCTGTGTCCACCGACTTTCCCTTACAGTACGCATGCTGCGACATTGCCCAATTCCTGGGTTCAATTCTTGATCGAATAAACACATCAATCAACCTTTCCAGGGTTTTCAGCAGAAAGGATGATAGAGTTATAGGCCTCAAGTCCTTTGGACGAGCATGTGAGCTCTTTCCCGATTTCGGGATAAAGACTACTTTGACCTCTGTCCAATTTCTAGGAATATAGACTAGTTTCAAACATCAAGGAGGGGTCAAATTTACTTTTCGTTGTCATTTTCGATTCCAGCGCCCCAAAAAAAAAAAAAAACATAGAAATGCACATCCATCTTAATTTAGCATAAAAATTGAAATTTCAACCCCTTTCTGGGAGTAGTAAAGGGGCGCTAGGGGTAATGCAAGGGAATTTTTTATGGTCATATTCGGTTTTAGCGACCTCGAAAACGTAGGAATAGTGGGTCTCCCCTCTGGGTCACGACTTTTTTTTTTGTGCCTGTGATTATTAAAGCTAACTCCTTGCCAAGTTTTGTCTTGCATGCTCTTTCTAGTAAATAATTTTTTACTGGTGATTTTCGATTTTTTGGTGATAATTATCGCAAAACCTCGAATAATTTCTATGCCATTTGAAGTTGGTACAACATCCAGCCAACTATTATTACTAAAATCATCTGTGTCATCATTCTCCACGTCAGACTCTGAATTCGATTTATCTGAGTTCGTCTGACTCTGAACTAATTGTGCAGTGACTTCTGTTGGTACCTACTAAATGTATCTACTCTTAGAGCAAGAATGATATATTACAAGATTATTCAACTCTAAAAACGTTACTCTCTTTTTTTCGAATTTAATAAAGTGTAGGGACCAGTCTCTATATCTTTCTTTTTTGTCGTATCGTAATACAATTTTATTTCACTCATAGCTGGTTCATCTATCATTTCGTTTCTTTTAATCGGCTTGATTGAATGAATGAATGAAATACAAAATCAATAACGTATGATCAATACAAGTGCACGTGCTATTATATATATCTTTCTTTTACTTTCCATAGTAGGCGATTTGGCGCCTGCTGGTGGGGGGATCAGCTGATTAGATCAGCTCCGTAACCTTCAGTAGGGTGCTCATCACGTGAGCTGTTCTGGTCATGTTTTAGGCAGCTGGCGGCATGAGTACGATTGTGGTAGGGGTAACCTTGCCACAATTCGCAAGTGTACGTACTGCCTCCACGTGGCAATCGTCGGTAACTGATGTCTTCTATTACAGTTGTTCTAGTTGACTCAGGCCAAAGTACGGCGCTAAAGGAGAAAACCTTAACAAAAAACCCTAATCTAAGGTGGAACAGCATATGCCAATGGATGAATGACTGATAGGTTAATCAGCCCCAAATATGCGGACTCTGGATACCAGGCGCCCTCCAGTTTTATTTAGCCTTCCTGTGGTAGCTGGGTGTCTTTTCCCAAATACTCGTGGCAATAAAATGCCTAAAAATAATAAGAATGAAAAGGATGGTAACGCTCCTAAAGCGTCACGTACCAGCGAGGATTCTGCGGTGGCTTTCGAGGGCTTCGGTCCTCTTTCCGCTGTGGAATCTGCAATGGGTGGCTGGGGGAATCCGTTCGGAGCTTGAGAACTTAGTTCTCAATTCCGATATGGAAACCTCAGGAGATGAGGAACTGGCCCCCGTAGGTGGGGGGAGCTCAAACAAATTGACTTTAAAATCAATTTTAAGTTTGGGATTGTCCAACTGCACCCCAAGGGGGGCCAAGGTGGTGGAAAGCCAGGTTCCAGGGGCGGGCCCGAAGTGGCCAAGCCTGTGGGGGCTATCGTGGCTGCACCTGTGAAGGCGATCGTGGCCGCACCTGTGGCTGCTATCGTGGCGTCACCTGTGGTTGGAGACAGGCGAGGAGAAGGAGGGAAAGAGAGAGGAAGGCGTCAGCGATTGTACGGGGAATGGCCCCGCGAGGGGTCACCCTGCGCAAGCCGCTGGTGAGGCCTGGTGGCTCTCAGTCAGCTGTAGACAGCAGCAGTAAGATGGAGGACACCGATTCGCCATCTGGCAGTGGCGGTGCGAGCAAGGAGGCTAATCAAGGCCTTCAGCAGACGTCGCCGGAGTGATGACAAACATAACCTGCCTACAGATAAACCTGCATCATGCAAAGGCTTCTTCGGACGTCCTTTGTCGTAGGTTTATCTGCCAGAAAATTGGCATAGCTCTAATACAGGAGCCATGGGTAATAGGTAAGCAAATTAAAGGTATACCAAAACAAATTGGTAAGTTGATTTATTGTAAAGGAACTGAGAGTCCAAGGGCGGCCATTTTGGCCAGCTCGCAAATTAATTTTATTCCCATTTCAGAGTTCATCTTCAGGGACTTAGTGGCGGTAATGGTGGAGGTTCTGGGTGAAAGAGGGAAACAGGAGGCTATAATGGCCTCCGCCTACTTTCCTGGAGACTCAGAAATGATACCTCCTCTCGAAGTTAGGCGGCTCATAGCTCATTGCCAGCGCAATGGGCTGGCTTACCTAATAGGGCAAATGCTCACCACACGGTGTGGAGTAGCACGAACATCAATAACAGGGGTGAGTACCTTTTTGAGTATATAATTACTAATAATGTAGATATTGTCAATAGGGGAAGGAAACCTACTTTCATAAATGCGATTAGGCAGGAGGTCCTAGATTTGACCCTCGCTAGTCCGCATTTTAGTCATTTTGTTAAAAATTGGCATGTGTCTGAAGAGGCCTCCTTATCGGATCACTTGCACATCAGATTCGATTTGGCGGCCGAGGCCATGCAGCGGCAGGAGATTAGAATTCCAAAACTGACCGATTGGGACTCTTATAGAGTTTCACTCGAATCAGAAATGCCCTCGGTAATGGGGAACATAGAGTTTCCAGAGGGCTTGGAATTCTGTTCAAACCAGCTGCATAATTCTATACACTCGGCTTACGAAAACAGCTGCCCAGTTAAGCGAAGAGAGTCCATTAAGTTGGTCCCTTGGTGGAACGGGGCGCTGAGCAAGCTGAGGAAAAAATCGAGAAGGTTATTCAATAAGGCTAAACGCACCGGGGAATGGGGCGAGTATAGGATGGCCTTAACGGAATATAATCTGGAATTAAGAAGATCCAAAAGGGCTACCTGGAGAAATTTCTGTGAGGGAATCATTGAATTACCCTCTGCAGCTCGTCTCCAGAAAGTCCTTTCTAGGGATCACTCAAATGGTTTGGGGCTTCTTCAGAAGCAAAACGGGAAGTTCACTGAAAACCGGAAGGAAACCCTGGAGTTACTATTAGGTACCCACTTTCCGGACTCAATAGTGGTAGGTACCCAGGAGGACCCGCATGACCCTTCAAGTGAGGTAGCCTATTCACCCCACAGTAGGATCTGGAGCGTCTCTGGAAAAATGTTCACACCCAGCAAGGTGAGATGGGCTATTGGCTCTTTCAAACCGTTCAAATCTGCTGGAGGGGATGGTATCTTTCCGGCTTTACTACAAAAAGGTATTGAGGAAATACTCCCCAGCTTGGTCCAGTTGTTTCGGGCAAGTTATGCTTTTAACTATATTCCGAAACTATGGAGGAAAGTAAATGTGGTCTTTATACCAAAGGGAGGGAGTCGTCTGGACACCCAGCCCAAGGCTTATCGGCCAATTAGCCTCACATCGTTTCTATTGAAGACGATGGAAAAAATCCTGGATAATCAAATAAGAAATGAAATCCTTGTAAATAACCCACTGCATCGGAACCAGTTTGCTTATCAAGCTGGCAAATCCACGGTGATGGCTCTTAGTGGTCTAGTCACGAAGATTGAAAGATCGGTGGCTTTTAAGGAAATTGCCCTGTGTGCCTTTGTGGACATTGAGGGGGCTTTTGACAATACCGTAAAGGGCTGTCCCCAAGGAGGTGTACTGTCTCCTCTTTTATGGTCATTGGTTATTGATAGACTACTGGTCCTCCTGAATAGCCATGGGTTTGATGTCCAGGGCTATGCGGATGACGTGGCTATCGTGATTAGAGGCAGGTTTGATGAGATCATCTCTGATCTCATGCAAAATGCACTCAACCTGATATGGCAGTGGGGCGACAAGGAAGGACTTAGTGTCAATCCAAACAAAACTGTCATTGTCCCTTTTACGAGGAGGAGAAAGCTCTCGCTTGTAGCTCCCTCGTTAAACGGTACTATTGTTGCCTTTTCCAAAGAGGTTAAATATCTAGGGGTTATCCTGGATCATAAACTGAACTGGGAACAACATTTACAAAAAATTCAAAATAGAGCCACAAAGGCTTTTTGGGCCTGTCAGAGACTTTATGGACGTACTTGGGGACTACAACCAAAAATGATCTACTGGTCATTTCTAACAATCATTAGGCCTATGATCACTTACGCATCGCTAGTGTGGTGGCCTAAAACTGAACAAAGGACAGCGCAAACTTTATTGAATAAGGTTCAGCGTATGGCCTGCATTGGGGTTACGGGCTCAATGAAAACATGTCCGACCGCAGCAATGGAGACACTCCTAGGACTAACTCCATTGCATCTGCATGTAAAAAAGGATGCTGCTACTATGGCCCTTAAGATGCAGGCGGATGGGTAATATCAAACCAGGCAATATGGTGGGTCATCTGGAAATCCTTAAGGAGTTTCAGACAGACCCCACTATAGGAATGCCTTCCGACTGTATGCCAGCCAAACTGGATTTCCACAAACCCTTTTGTGTTAGGTTACCTGACCGGGAGGAGTGGAGTACAGGGGGACCATCCTTTGAGCGAGGGTCATTGGTGTGGTTTACAGATGGATCAAAAACGGAAGACGGGGCGGGGGTAGGAATACACGGGAGTGGAATATCACTCTCGAAGTCCTTGGGTACCAATGCAACCGTCTTTCAAGCAGAAGTGCATGCTATAGAACTTTGTGCAAGGATAGGCATATCAAAAGGCCTAAACGACGCAAAGGTTTATATTGTATCAGACAGCCAATCGGCCTTAAAGGCTCTTAGGTCCTATACCATTGAGTCAAGGCTGGTATGGGATTGTCTGAAGGTTATTAAGTTGCTGGCAAACTCAAATAATGTAACACTTGTTTGGGTGCCAGGTCACACTGGAATTGTGGGAAACGAGGCAGCTGATGGCCTCGCCCGCGAGGGATCTGCCTTTCCATTAATTGGACCAGAGCCCTTCTGCGGCGTCTCTAAGGGGCACCTTAGGGCAGCGGTTAAACGCTGGGAGGATGTGCAAAAGTCCTCTTACTGGCGCGGAATTCCAGGTTTGCGACAGGCGAAGGAATTTATTTCACCTTCGTCGGCCAGGGCCAAGGAATGTCTTGTACTTAGAAAACCTGAGTTGAGGCTGCTTACCGGCTTCCTCACAGGTCACATCCCCTTAAGGTATCACCTTAAGAAAATGGGCCTAAGTTCGACGGATAGGTGTCGCTTCAGCGACATGGAAGCGGAATCAGCGGAACATGTTCTGTGCCATTGCCCAGCCATTTTCTGCAAAAGGTTACAGCATCTAGGAGGGAGAGTAATGAGCCCGGATAGTATGCATCATATACCGGCCGGCAGTATTGTCAGGTTCATTAAGAGCCTGAATATTGACTGGACGGCTCATTAAGTAGGGTCCATGCACAATAGATCTTTTACGTCGCAGTGCGGGGTGGCTTGAACGCCCACATGGCCCTCAACTAATAATAATACTTTCCATAGTATTAAACATTTGTTGCACTCACACAGAATCATTATACAATTTATTTTAGTTTTGTGTGTTCTACAGTCAAAATCAAAATAAACGTTCTGCTCATAGTGTGATGAAAGCAAAACGATGCGTTTCAGTGCAATATTTAATATCACTGCTGTATAGTATATAAATGCAAATGAGAAAATAAAAATCCAAAGAGAAAATAAAGCATAGGGACCAGCATGTTTACTCTCCATAAGAGTTGGACAATCTTGTAATATATCATTCTTGCTCTTACTAAATTTTGTAGTGACATCTGTGGGTACTAATTTTGATTTTACTTGTTATAGTTACCCTATCGGTCACAAGACTACTTTGCGCTGCAGATTTTGGAGACAGGCTACTTTACAATTTTATATGAAAACGTCACTTCGCTAGCGGTCCATTCTATTGTATGATCTAAGGGTTTTGTCCTTAGACTATATAATATAATGAACCGCCAGCAATGGCTTTTCACTGTCTTCAACATCTGCAGCGCAAAGTAGCCTTGTGACCGATAGGGTAACTGTAGTAAGTATAATCAAAATTAGTACCCACAGATGTCGCTACCAAATTAAGTAGATTTGTTTATACCAACAGATGTCACTGCAACTTCATCCATCGTAAATCTTATAAATCTAAATATATAAATATTATGTTAGAACAAAAGTTAAATAAAATTATCCATTTTATGGGTCAATAAAATAATTTTTTTGAATTATCGTTTTTTATTTTATTTATTATGTAAATTTAAATGTGCAGTGACTTCTGTTGGTACTAAATGTATCTACTGAACTTTGTAGTGACATCTGTGGGTACTAATTTTGATTATACTTCTTATAGTTACCCTATCGGTCACAAGGCTACTTTGCGCTGCAGATATTGGAGGCTGGTCCCATTTGAAACGCGATATTTTAAAACGCGATTTGAGAAAACGGGATATTTCAAAACGCGATATAGTACAAAACGCGGTATGGTGCAAAACGCGATATTTCAAAACGTGATTTCCTAGTTCCGATCATACATGTTAAATTTCATCATTTTAGTGAAGGAAAATTTTATTAAATGAAGGAAGATTAATAATTATTATTATTTTAAAATAATATTAGTATTATTTTCATTTGCAAGCGTGGCGATCTGCAGGAATATCTACAGGATTTGCATCCATCATGTTCAATCGCTCAAACACTTTCCTTGCGTAGGCTTTTTGATGGAGAAAAATTGACCCATCTGAGAGTTGCTCAATTTCCAAACCAAGGAAATACCTAGCCTCACTGGAAGTGATATTGAATTCCCTGTTTAATTCTTTCAACAGTGACTCTGCCAATTTTGAGTCTGTCGAGCTATAAATCCATCGTCTATATTGTCCAGAATTATTAAAGAGTCTTCCTGGTAGTTAAAGAATACACATGAATCTATTTCTGTTGCCGTTAAGTTAAACTTTTGTAATACATCTTTAAACAACTTGTCCCAATACCTCGATGCTTGTTTTAGTCCATAGATGCTGCGGTCACGCCTACAAACTTAATCTGTGCCATTTTCATAGCCAATGGGCTGCTGCATGTATATATTTTCTTCAAGCTCTCCATATAGAAAATCAGTTTTGACGTCGAACTGGTGAAGTTTCATTCGCTTCGAAACAGAAACCGAAAGAATCAGTCATATTGAATCAAACCGGACTACAGGACTGAATGTTTCGTAGTAATTCAGACCATGCTGTTGCTTGAATCCCCGAGCCACAAGTCGAGCTTTGTAGCGATCGATGCTTCCATCAGGATGACGTTTGATTTTAAACGTCCATTTATGTTATGTCAATAATTGAATCACTCTTTGGCAGATCAGTTAAATGCCATGTTTGATCGATTCAATTTCCTCATCCACTGCCTTTCTTCATTCGGTCGAATTCTCGCAATTGAGGGCTCTTTTTATGTGATAGGGTCAAAATAGCCAGTTATGAATGCTGAGCATTCGGCTAAATCTGCGAACTTCGCTGGCTGCGTCAATCTGGCTCGATCTCGCAGATTATGTAATTCTATCGTATTCTCACTTATTTTCAGTATCGTTGGTGATGTGTCGTTCTTCAGATTGACCCTGAAGCTTCAGTTCTTCAACATCATTATTTGCGATCGCATTACTCTCCGCATTATTATCCTCCTGCACCATTGAGTCTGGTTCCTCGCGATAGTACAGCATTCTCGAAGTCCTGTTTGGTTCAATGCTGTCATCAGAATTATAAAATCGGTAAGTAAATCTCACATCTCGACCAATTCTGATTTGGTTTTCGCTTGGGAGCCATATTCGTTAATCTTTTGTGTGGTTATCGTATCCCACTAAATAACCCTTTTCCGCTTTTGGGTTCCATTTATGCCTTTTCTCCTTCGGAATATGGTTGAACACTTCTTGACCGAATATTCTTAGTTCGGTTATGTTAGCATCCTTGCCCATCCATGGCTTGTACGGTGTCATGCCTTTGTCTTTACTCGTTCCGGTTCTGTTTAGTACGTATACTACGGTATGCAAGCCTCAGCCCATAACTTTATTGGAATCCCCTGCGCATGTATTCTCACGTTCAGCTGCTCCGTTTTGCTGTGGACTATAGGCGACCGTCTTTTGGTGAATAATTCCATACTGCCGTGTTAATTGCTTAATTCGTAAAAAAATCTTCAATGTAGGTCGGCGTGTATAAGTTGTCCTGTTTCAGTACTCTTCGTGTCTGAACTCGGAAATGGAGGTCGATGCATTTTCCCAAAAATACAGGCATCGCAACAGAGACCTATTTGATCTTCAAAGTTGATGTCCTTTTTCTTTAAAAAAGCTCGTACGTAGGAGGTATTGATGAGCTAATTTCGGGTGCCAAATTTGGATTGGTTCCTTCGTGACTACGTGAGCTTCTTTTTCCTTTCTTGGTATTGTCACTTCAAATTTCTGCCACTGCAACTATATTTCCTTTCCGTAACAATTTACAGTTCGTATCGTTTGACTTGAGTTTTAGTCCTTTATCCAAAGCTGCTCCCACTGGGAAGAGGTTGTATTTTATCTCCGGTATATACAATACATCTGATAGATGTGTTTCCTTTCCACCCATTTGTTTCCGTTAAACGCTGTAATATTTATAAAGCCCTTGCCGTATGTGGGAATGTGTTTACCATTGCCCAAGCTCACTGGTAAGTATTGTTCAAACTCGATATAATTTATAAACCACTCATGTTGGTTTGACATGTGATCGCTAGCACCGGAATCTAAATACCATGCTCCAAAATCAGTCTCAATTGATGTTGTTGACGTTAGTGTTTCAATCATCAACGCGTCACCTTGTTTTCTATCTTGATGTTTTTCTTATTTCAGCAATTTCTTGCCCAATGGCCGGGGTTATTGCAATTGAAGCATCTTCCTTTGTTGTCCTGGCGTTGACTTCCTTTATTCCCAAAGTCCTTGGAATTGTTTTTCTGATCGGTAAAAGCGTTCCCTTCTGATCTACTTTGAAAATTGATTCGAGTTTCTTCAATCGAAAGTCTCGAAATTAGGTTTGGTAAGGTTCTTTCATCAACTTGAGTCGATTCCTAGGCACTAATAAAATGATTGTACTGAGTAGGCAAAGTCATCAAAATTTTGTTGTGATGATTAATTAATTCGAAATTTCTTCCGCTAGATTTCTTAGTCGATGAGCTAGATCTTCCAGTTTCGATATAAATGCGTGGCTGTGTCATCTTTCGAGTTTTTTGATGCACGCTCGCATCTGATTTTTGTTCGTGGACGCTTATCCCACATTTCTTTGGTGGTGCTGCAATTTATGATGTGAAGCAGTTGTTGATCTGCTATAATTGTTGCAATTATTTTCTGACCAAAATTGTCAGCTTTCGTCCATTCCTCAAGTTGTTTGTTGTAATCTTGCGATGTTGTAGCATCATTTTCCTTCGTAGGATCTGGTTTGACATTTTTACCGTTAACCACGTCCCAAGCATTATGTAAATTTGGTATTATGCGAACTTGAAACTTCCAAAGTGACCAATTGTCTCTGTTTGTTAATTTCGAGATTCGCACGAGTTCACTTTACATCTTTTATTTTCTTAGCTATTGTGTTTTCTTAGCTATTTCACTTTGCACCACACTGGCTGGATAAACTTAACCTTGAAATCGATGAACTCCCCAAATTTATTTTTATTTAATATTAATTTGATTTAGTATTATTATTATTTAATTTGATTTATACTGGGCCCATAACCTGTTGAGTTATGTTTATTAAATAAAAAGCCTCGATCTTTAGTTTAAACAATATAGTGTTATATTTCCATTAGCTAGAGAAGACCGTCGTGAAAAACAAACCACACTAAGGAATTTTTGTTATACAAAACAAAAGATAAAAAAAGCCAAAGGAATTTACATTTTCAGCGTTGCTAATTCATGAAACCATTAAACCTTTTCACAGTATGTAATATTAATATTAAAATAACGGATAGAGGGGACGAAGAGTATTAAAATTATGAAAATCTGCTTTAGGCCTGAATTCATAAATTTGAATTTTGAATCGAATCCACCTAATTGCGGGTATTTTTACCCCCGCTGTAGTGCGGGAAAATCTTGAAAAAGATGCTGCTTAAAATTGATCAGTCTCGCGTTACTCTTTCCGAATAAAAAAACATACATTAGAGGAATATGGTATAAATAAATATCCTTCAGAGACAGGAAACCTCGTGAGACATACTATAAAAGACTTTGTTCAAGTTGGAAATACCACGTCAACCCATTTTCGACGTATTTAATACATATTTTAGAAAAACAAGCAAACAACTTATTATTTCAATTCATTTTTATTTTTTAATAATTAATTTCACTCCATGTATGTATATATAATTATGTATTTTTATATTATTTTAAATTTGTTTTCAGCAATTTTGTAATTTAATTAATATTTTTTATGGCTTTATTTTTTAATTTCAATTTAATTTAAGAAACACATAATTTTTAACCATATTTTGTTTTAAATTTTATTTGGTGACATTGAATTTTAATTAAATATTAAATTTTCGTAAATTGTTTAAACTTTAAATCTTTTTCTTATTTAATAAAAGTGCCATTTTTCTTAATTGAATTGTTTTTAATAATAATTTTTATTACACATAATTATAATAATGTTTAATTTATTTTAAATAAAGAAATAAAAAACATCAATCACGCATATTTTTCTTGTTGGTTTTTTACTTATTATATAAATATAACCTAGTAAATATTTATTTTTCAATATATAAATAAATAGTTGAATAATATTTAAGTATGTATGTATATAAATTTTTCTTTATAAATATGTGTATATTTATTAAATAAATAAAAATAATAATAATAATGAACAAAAATTAAATAAGGACTAGAATAAATATGTATTTATAATTATATCTTATGTATTTTTAATTGTTTGTTTTTATTACAAATTACAATTAAATAAATTAGAAAATAATTTATTTTATGTTTATATTATTTTAATTGTGTCAGTTTTATTTTTGTGTTCGTTTGAGGTATTCTTTTAATTTTATTTAAAACAAAATATTTGTTTTAGGCAATTTTTTTCATAAAATAAAACATTTATTTTGTAGTTTTGGTAATATTTTAACATTTTAAATTTGAATTATTTTTTGATTGAAAACATTGCAACGATTGGTCGACCAATTTTATCTATTAGATTGATAGTTTATCGGTTTGTTTAAGGTAATTATCGAACTGTACTACTTCAAAATCAAGTCACCATATTAGTATTTTGGTAACTATGCTGAGATGTACTTTAAATTGCATACATTAAATTCTATGTACTTCAAAAATGAAAATTTCAAGATTTAGAATCAGTGCCTTTCTTAATTTTATCTAGTTCTAGTATCTAGTTCTGTTTCTTTTAGATGAACAAAATCATTTTCCTAACATCTCCATTCTTATATGATTTATAATCCGTAAATTCTTTAATTTTGGTTGGTCTGTAGCTTCTGCTTAACAACAACAACATTACTCGTAATTTTGCAGCCACTCTTGCTTTTTAAATTTACCCAATTTTACACTCGATCTAAGCCTATGATTCAATTCTAATCGCTGCAGTCTAAAACGCAAACATCGAAAACTCGAAATTATTTATGGTCACCGAAAGGTTATGACTGAAGATTGATGAAATATTTGAAAATTAACCAACGTTTATTTGAGGGGAGAAACCCAAATTAAAACCGGAACCAAAATATGGTTTGAATTAAAAAAATTAATTTTTTGTAACATACCTGCTGCTGAGTGAGTCATTTTAATCAACGGATCAAAATATCTTTTAAAATATACCAGCTACAAAAAAAAAATGGGTTAAACAAAAATTATTAAGGACAATGGGAGTCATCTATCTGTATTAATGCCCTAAACCTTCAGGTGTATTTTCAAGGTCATTTGAAGGTCAAGGTCATTTTTGTTAAATGGGACCTCTACTTTTGGCACTTTGGAAGGTTAAGGAAAATACATATTCTGACGTAAAATTTCCCACTATTTTCGAATCCGGTGTCAAAAATAGAGGCGTTGAAAATTGGCCTGAAGGTTAAGAGCGTTAGTACAGATAGATAATCCCCATTGTCCTTAACAATTTTTGTCTAAACCAATTTTTTTGTAGCTGGCATATTTTAGGAGATTTTTAGATCCGTCAATTAAAATGGCTCACCCTATGTATAATTTGTTATAAATAGGGATAAAAAAAAAATTGTTTGTGGGCTTTGAAATACAAATTTTGAGATACCACCCTTAAGTAACAAAAATTAAGCGATTTTTATTTTTTCAATATTTAGGATACGGAGAAATATTACCGGTTTTATAATAGAATCATTTTTATTTATTAGTGCGGGATTTCATTGTTTTCCAAAAGTCAAATTAATTCACCACTCCTTTTATAAAAACCTAATTTTTTGTGGCTATGTCAAAGTATTTTAACCACTGAGGCACTTATCTGACAAGTACAATCGATGAACGCTGCAAATATCTAGCGTTAAATAAATTCCCAGTAATGTTAAATTAGCTCCGATCTTATTGATTACAATTGTTTCCAAAATAAACAGTGTCTAAGAACTCCTTATTTATAATAATTAATTACAAATTAATATCGTTATTTTAATCGGTATAATCTTGTGTGTCATTTTGTATTTTTTTACAGCATTTCTATTGTGTTAATATTTTTTTTGGATTAAGGCCATTATGAAAAAATAAAAATAAAAATTACGAATAATTTTATTTAATAAATAGTTTTGTTTGTTTGTTAAAATCTAATTTATTTATATTTATTTATGTATTATTTTGGATATACTGAGAATAGATATTTAAATATGTCACGTATATAATTATAATATTTATATACGGCTAATAATAATAATAATTAAAAAATGTAATTTTATACATATATTGACTAGAAATTTATCTACCCTGGAAATTCCAAATATTCATGATATTTTTAATTTATCAATATATTATATAAAAAAATATATAATTTAGTTTTATTATATTACGTGTAGTTATTTTTAATTGGATGGATTAAATTATAAAATAAAACGTTTTTGTATGTATTTTTAATTTTTTTATAATATTTAATTTAATTTAATTGTGGACGACTTAGTCTGACTATGAGCAAAAATTACAAAAACAAAAATTACAGATTTATGAATATTATTATACAATTTTTAATTTTAATATTTATTACAATTAAATATAATTAATTTTTTTTTTTCTTGTAACATGATTTTTGTTTCGATTCAAACTCTTATTACAGGCAATTAAATCCGATTTTAAAAGTCGCCACTCTTATAACTAATTCATATTCTGTTCCCTGCACACAAATATTTCATTTTTTTTTTTTTTTAACACAAAAATTAATTAAATTAATTAACACGGTAAAATATTTCTTCATTTTGTTTTTTGTACGTTCGCGCCACTCTATATTATTATCTCAAAACTATTTCATATATCAATTAAATTAAAATTCTTCTCTAGTTACTAACTACGCATCCGCTTCGTTTCAGGTTCAATTTTAAGATGTAAATCATTCGGGAACATTAGATTATCGTGTTGGATCATATCGTCTGGGTGCTGAAAAGGCGAAGAAATCTTTAAAAAAATTAAAACGTGTTCGGAGAGAAAAAAAATTCGCCAATAATCAAACCTTGTTAAATTCTCCCATGACAGCGATCGGTTTGGTGTTCGTGGCTTGAGCTACTTTGTGTTCAACAATGAAAAACATGTATTCATCGTAAAGCAGGCGTATCAAATGAAAACTGCCAAAACTAGCGGCTGATCGTAGCGTTAAATCGCGTATAACCATTGACGAGTAAAAACTCCATTTAAGCAAAAACTGGCGAGCAGCCGTCGCATAACTCGGTTTGCCTTGATATTCTTCGAGCGCCGTATCTACAACGAGTCGCAACCATGAAGCCCATTGTTCTAATGAATTCTGTTGCTGAAGTGCTGCCTTAAAATCATTTACTAATCTTTGTACCGTATTCGTATCACATTGGCATACCCATGATGCCTGTTCATGTACATTATGGAAATCGACTCGATTCAAATCGTTCAACATTTGAGCAATTTGTGAACTATTCTGTAACACAGCTCGTGCCGCCTGTGCCAAATGATTTAGCGACGTATAACGACGTAATGTTTGACCAAATGCCTGCACCGATGACAACTTTATCTGTATTATTTTATCCGGGCATCCAGCCATTGCGGTCGTAAGCCAATTTTCCAAATTTTTCGAAAAATTTCGTATCGCCTGTGTCAATGAACTAGGTATCGGCCGCAATACATCCGGTATTAACACTTCGACCATATTCTGATAGAATGCCAAATCAACTTGTCTTATAAAATTTTGAATGGCTTCACTGTGGCATAATATGTAGAGCTTTGATTTGCTTAAATATTTTTCCTCTTCACACTCGTCTCCATTATTATTATCCTGAGCACGCCAAAATTCGCGCCACAATGATTCAACCGTACTAAATTCTAAATTTAAAATTGCATCTAGAAATGCTTCACAATGTTCACGATATATTGAACGCATGGTGTCTACATCTTCGAGGGTGATTTCTTCCGGGAACGGTTGCGTTATATCGATGGAAGGAAAAAGTGGAATAGCTCGTGATCCATCTCCTAAATACTGTGAACATGCTTCATACGTCTCAGGTTTAGCACCGGATTTTCGATTATTTCTTGTTACGGTGGTGTTACTTAAATTTGAATTAGATGAGGCGGCACCATTTTGCGGTTGCTTTTCATCGAGTGCAGACATTAAATGTGATCCCGGTTTAACACGAATGCCATAGTAATGATATTTTGAATTTCCCCGCGTACCGAGTCGCCGAGTTCTCAGCCCCGTAAACACTGATCGTATTAGTTTACCAAAACTAGCCGCATTTACTGCATCCAATTTATTTTCATTGCAATGTCGCATATAATGATTGTAAAGAGTGGAACGAGGTAAACTAACACCCTCGGCCGTTTCATAGTTTTCCAAAAGCCATGCAACCTATTCGAAATATAAAGATATGTAAATTAAACTCTTATCGATTGATTAATAATATTTTTCATGCAAAAGCTTACCGTAGCCGGGGATACACGTGTCGCATGCGATAAATTAGGGGTTGATTCTGTTTCAGGGGCGGAAATATTGTTAGCATTAGACCCTGATTGTGGACCTTGGATATAAGCTACCTCCTATTTATTACATGTAACCGGTTACAAATCCAATTACCAGACAGTGTTATTTAATAAGATGCAAATACAAAAGAGAGAACCGAGAAACCCAAGATTAATTTAAATATTTAAAGGAAATTAGTTTGTTTTTATTTTTTTGGAAAAATATTTTATACTCACCGCCGAAATACTTTGCGGCGAATCATTTGGTTGTGATGCCAAAATTGTATCATCTACAGGTACAATACTGTAAGTACTTGAGCTATTATTTGAAGATGAACTACCATAATTACCAGAAGATGCATAATATTGTTGCCCATTTGTTGAATAATCACCCACAGTGTATACGGGATATGCCCTGTTATCAATGATCCTTTGGGTTATGATAAATTAAATATGAACATTAATAAAATTTACTTACATTTGTGTTTGACCCTGTCCAGTTGTTGTGTATAAATCGGAATCAACATATTGTACATGATATGAATGTGGCGGCACTGAGTCTTGGGAAGAGACTGAAATACAATAAAATATACAGATTTTTTTAATTTTATGGTCTATGTAAAATGGTTGGTGCCTTTTTTATTAGCACCCGATAGATGCTATGCGTAGAAACCATTTTCTATACCTAATATTTAAATTTAACGCGCTTATTACAAGGCAAACTCAATTGAATATGCAATTTCGAAAAGGGCACATCTCGAAAATTTTGACAAAACCGTTTTTTCACGTTAATGTGTTGGAAATATATCCCCGCACCTATTTGGTTTGAAATACGCACATTTCTTGTGTTAATACTGCCATCAGTGTCGGTTTGTATAACGATAATTTCGAAAAGGTCACAACTCTTAGAGATGTGCCCTTTTCGAATTTAATGCATTTTATTAATCGGCGACGGCGATATATCTCTATCTGTCGCTGAAGTGATTTTGATACTTATGATAACAGTTTCATAAAGTTTATACGTTGTGTTTTTAATTAGATTTACTTTATATTTTATGAATTTCGAAAAGGGCACATCTCGTCTGCATTTAATGCATAAAAAATATATAAAATAAGATTAACATTAAATATTTATATAATTTTCAATTACTTTTTGACCCTACACTTAACCTTAAAATAAATTGTATAAATTTATATACTACTTTAGAAAACAGATACATAGTTTTCTTTAATTCCTGAAAAATTTAATTTTTCAGACATGTGCCCTTTTCGAAATTGCATATTCAATTTATTTAACACCAAAATATAATTTGTAACTCAATTGCTCAGTGAAAACTTGAAGAAATATAATATTTAGCTTAACCGCCGCTCTCGTTAGCTTGCTCAAAATGCGAATAAACACACGCACTACATAAATGTTACAAATATATTGTGTAAATACTTTTTATAGCATCAATTTTTTTCTGCAATGAATTATTAATCAAATTTATCGAATTTATGAATTTTGTGAATGATAAAGATATTTCTATCGAAATATTAAGTGAAAGTTGGCTAAATAATAATTATCGATTGCGTTATCATCCCGACTTCAATATCCATAGACTTGCCTGAATTAACGGAACTCGAAGGCGTTGCAATAATCATTAAAAGAATATGAAGTATAAATTGTTTATACATTTCAAAAACCTTAAAGTAATTGAGGCAATTGGCATTAGCATTGATGGTCTTTTAAACGAAACAAAAATTATATCGGTCAATTTTTCTGGATCCGCATCTCCTATTGTAAAATCAAATTGCCAACAAATCTTTGGATCTTCCGATAAATGTACAATACAGAATGCATACCAGTTATTTTATAACTCTAGAAATAATACTTGGAATTGTTCACGTAATAACGCTGCTACGACCACACTGTAAATGAGATTTTAATTCATATATCTGAGTTCCAGGATTTATATTCGATAAGCCACGATTGATTCTAAAATATTTTAAATTTACTAACAAAGAATTTCATAACTAACTGTAACTTGTAACTCAATAAACTGCTCAACAAACGATTGAGGGAAAAATAGAACAAGTCAATGAAATAATAATGACAACCAGAAACACATTCATCCCCTCAAAACTTCATAACTCTGGATATTTATGGTTTATTACACTGACCAAAGACAAACATCAGTTAAAAGTCATAAAAAATTGACTCAGGCGACTATGGAACAACTCACACATTCCATATTTTAAATGAAACAAAGAAACTTATAATTGCAAACTGGAATAAAATAATTACGAAAGTTAATCAACAGCCAAAAGACAGGAATAACAAACAGTTACGAAAAATTAATAAAGCGCAATAAATCTAACACACAAGGAAGCACATTTTACAACGCTCATAATAATATAACTGTAACGAATAATAGTATAACCCCAAACTTTATTCAAGATACCATTCTCAATTTCAATATGAACAATGGTATCAACGAAGATTTCGCATTCACTCACCCAGATGAAATAGGCTCGATTATTAAAAAGCTTAAAATAAACAAATCACGACGGGATTAACAAATAATACCATTATCAAACATTTTTCCGATAAATTAATTCGATAAGTGGCACTAGTGTACATGTATAATGATTGTCTAAAATTTACATATATTCCCCCTATGTTGGAAAGGGGCCAAAACCAAATCAATCTTAAAATAAGTAAGGACCCAGCAAACCCTTCAAACTATAAACCAATCAGCCTTCTCAATGGCCTAGGTAAAATATTTGAATGTATTATACACAACCGAATTCAAGCCCTTATCTCAAGTGAACATGAGACTAATAAAATTATTCCAGACCATCAGGATTTCAACATACGAATTTTTGTACTCATCAAATTAACAAAATAATTAAAATAACCCACGGTGTGCTGGAAATCAGTTTCAATCAAAAATTTTGTTACTAAAAAAAATTATAGTGAACCTTGTTGAAGGGGGTGTGTGTGAGCTCGGAAAAGGTGAAATTAAAATCATTGGAAGTGCCGTTTTTTTGGCAGCAATTTTAAATCTAATTAAATAAATTTCATAATATGAATGCTTATTTTATACGTTGTTTTTAATTTAGAAATTTGAGATTTGTCTGTATTATCAATTAATATGTTTTTTCGGCTTTTTATAGACAAACTGTATTATTTTTAATAGCATTTCCATTATTACGACTTATTAAGGGTTATTACGATGTATTATGCCCTTTTAAAAAATGATAACTTTCCTTAAGGTCCTGGTAGTTTGGTTTCGTACTTACAAAAAGTTGGTCTTCTCATCAGTAAGTTACGACTAAACTACAAAAATTCAATTACCACCTTTTACGTATGAAGGTAAGAACGTAATGATTTAGCGAATTATATTCAAAAAATTTAAAAACTCAAGAAAATCCCTCATTATGTGTATGTTAAGCCCACACTAATCTGATTTAAGGCGAGCCCACACGATGTGGAAATCGACCAATGTCGGTCGATCAACATTGGAGCATATGTTATATGATGTGGGCAAATTAACACACTGTTCATGTGTAAGTCATACGTACCCTACACACGATATGTCCAATGGGGTTATGGTTGATTCATGGCGCACAATTCACCTTTCACAATTTTCGTCGAGCAATTCACATCACACAATTAAGCATCCGTTTTCTTAATTGAAAAAATAAAATTAAAACTAAACATACATTAATAATTGCCTTTGAATCAATTGTTTACGAACAAATGCATTTTTTCCAAATATGTAATACCTAATTGTGCTGTGCAAATGGAGTAATCCCATTTTCAACATTTTCTGCGGCTTATATCACATTAATATTACTTTTAATTTTAAAATTTTTGTATTATTAATATTTATTTTCAAGGGCAACAAAATGAATCGGATAGAAGAGCTGGAGATATACAAACGACGAGAAGATCCTCTGTTGCTCAATGATAAATTGAACACCAAGAATGATGACAAATAAAATTTATGAAATGATAATTCACTACCACAACAACAGGTAGAATGAAGTTTAACAACATCATGAAAGGTTTTTATGCAAGCTATTTAGTAGAAGTTTCAGACCTGATGAATGATGTAATATCCGAAACCGGTAAATAACCGGAGAATAAACCATCTAGAATAAACTTCGAATACGTTCGTTCGGAAAAGAAAAAAAATCGCATTCTATATAAAGGACATTTCTTTTACTTTAGGGGCAATGGATTGAAAAAATTAAAATGGCATTGTTCTTCGTATCAAAAAACAAGATGTCAGGCTCGTTTAAATGTATAGTAATGATTCTATGGAGTAATGAGAAACACAACCACCCAGCAGACGCAGTAAAAGCTAAAGCCCAAAAACATTTGGAAAACATCAGGAATTCTGCTCAGAATTCATTTGCTGGTAGTACTCAACAGCTTATTTCAAACGAGGCCGTTAGTGTTACGTTTGCTGCAGCTGCAAGGACCGAAGAACAGATCAATTGCTTGTACGATATGCCGAGAAAGGCAACAACATAATGAAGGAGTAAAATTAATGCCAACGTCTCGAAGTTTCAAGATTCTTGATCAATATACTTTTTTAGCAGATGGAACATTAATTTTGTTATTTGACAGTGGATCAAATGATGAACAACGATTGTTAATTTTTGGAACATCTAACAATTTGCAGATTCTTTTTAATTCAATCACATTCTGATGGTTTTCTGATGGTACCTTCAGTGTTTGCCCAGCTCATTCAACCACATGGTTTTGTGATAATACCTCCAGTATTTGCGCGGCTTGCCTTGCCGCCTGATGACGTCATTGCGATAATATTATGCATGAGGCATGAAGCCTAAGGACCAACCTAAGAAATCATACATTTATATTAAAATTATATTTATAATGCATTATAATGCTTATTTAGCAATGCATTTAGTGCTTATAGTTGATGAGTAAAATTGTCCACGACCAAAGGCAAATTTTGAAATTGTTTAGTCCCAATTTGAAATTGTTTAGTCCCAATTTGAAGTTGTAAAGGTATAGCCTAAATTTTAGTTTTAAGTATTAGTTTTAAGATATACAGAGAGCGCAATTACCGGGTTAGGCCTCCCTAATCTTGCATTAAAAAATTTGCATTAAAAAATTTGCATTACAAAATCTTGCATAACAATTTGCTGTACATTTATAGAATCGCGCGCGCGATTCTATAATATACGGCAAATTGTTAGGTAATACATTTCTACTGTAAAATGATAATTGCAATCGGCAACATAATAACAATAAAATGAAATTAAATTTCCCTTTCTTACTCATTATAAGAAAAATCGGAAAATATATTTTTTATGTTTCTACTTATTTATAAATATTACAGGACTATTGTATCGTAGAAAAAATAGCGTGTATAACTCGTGTGAAAATGAGTCACTGCAATACTCAAGTGGTTGCAGCCCCCGCTATCGCTCAGGCTGCAAATTTCACTTTCGTATTGCAATGACAAGTTTTCTTCACTTGTTATTAAGACACTAGATTAACCCGTAAAGTGTGTCGTAGAAAAAGTTTCATGGAAAGGGTGGTGTGTTCCAGCGGACCGCAATTTTATATTAATTATTTTTTGTTCAATTAGCACGATACTAAAAATTTCGATTAGAAAGATATCAAAAATTTCAGAAAAAAATTAAACGGAGTGCCGAGTGGGGATAATTTTTGGTTTTTTGAAAAGTAGAGCGATCCCAGGGACCACACAACGCTCTTTACGGGTTAAGAACATTTTTCGAAAAACTGTACACACGAATACATTTAGTAAGCAACCTTCAATAGGGTTGGGTATAACATTTTGATTGACAGACTATTGGTTTTCAAAATCTTGCTTTTATTAAATTCTGGAAAATGAAGATTTTCCAATTTAAAAAGAAAATATGTAAATGAAAATGAAAAATTATGGAAAATGGGGAATTTAATTTTAAAATTTTCAAAAAAAACAAGATTTTCTAAAAACCAAGATTTTGATAACGTCAAGAGTTTGAGAATCATGTTTTTGATACGCTCCCCTTTCAATAGTAGTTAATTATTTTTTTAAAATTTTTATGGAGAGCGATCGAAATCTTGTTTTTAGAAAATTTTGATTTTTTGAAATCTTGATTCAGAAAATCCTGCTTTCTCAAAATCTTGCTTTTTGAAAATCTTGATTTTTAAAATCTTTTGTTTTCACTGATAACAAACTCTTGTTTTTTAAAAAATCTTGGTTTATCTGAAAGGGTATTAAACAAAATACAAATAATTGTATAAACCCAACCCAGACCAAATTATCTTTTATTTTGAGCCTCTGGAAAAATCATTTTTTAGCCGAAATGCTTGCCTTTTCGAAATCAGAAATTATTATTTTTGGCTTCAAACGTATGTCCCCGATTCACATGATAATTTACATATTTCATAGAATGTCTCGAAATATGTTTGAGTTTTAGAACTCATCACGGAAAACAATAATATTATAATAATTGCATGTTCGATTTTGCTTTGAATTTTAAAAACAATTGCCGCAAAAATACTCGAACAACGTTGAACGTCCCGAATATAACCTAACATTCCGCCTCTCCAAGGAGATGAAGGCTTGATCGTGTTCCTAACAGAATAATTTTTTGATTATCAAAGTTCTTTTAAGATAGAACAAATAGTTCTCCTTCTAAATATTTTAGGGTTGGTTACATAATCTCGGTTTTCAAAATCTTGGTTTTACAAAATCTTGGTTTTTATAAATTCTGGATAATGAGGATTTCAATTTTTAAAGGAAAATAACCAAAAATTATAAATTCTAGAGATTTTGTAAAACCAAGATTTTGAAAACCGAGATTTCGATACACCCATATATACATTTTAATATTATCAGTCTTGGGTAATTCCCAACTTTTAGTAGGCTTTAATTATGTAACTCCTTATTACGTTACATACTCATATCAACATTCAAACCACGGTGTTCAAAACAAAGACTTTAAAAGCCAAGATTTTAAAAAGCAATGTTTTGAAAAGTAAGATTTTAAAAACCAAAATTTTGGCAACCGCAAGATTTAGAACCCAACCCATTTTTATGAAATAATTTGTTTTTGGGTTTATACGTAACATGGATATTTCAGTGGCTACCTCGAACAGACGCAAGGATAAGTTATTCGTGGATGAGTACGCGTACCATTTAAACAGAAAACCTTTAGTAATTGCCGTACAATTTATTAAATTTTATGTTTTTTTTCGGTTGGCTAAATAATCCTGGTCTTCAAAATCTCGGTTTTCAAAATCTAGGTTTTACAAAATCTCAGTTTTTCTTTGTGTTTGTTTTAAAATTAAATTTCCCGTTTTCAGAATTTATAATTTTTGGTTATTTTCGTTTTAAAATTGAAATCCCCATTTTCCAAAATTTATAAAAACGGAGATTGTGTAGCCAACCCGTCGAATATAGAATAATAAAAATAAAATGAATGTACCTAGCTGAACGAATTTGCTTTAAGATTTTGATTATTACTTATTTTGACCACCTTCATAAATTGATCAACATTTTTGAACCCCTTTACTTTAGAGAAGTTTCACTGTACATATTTAAAATCCCGAAAAAATCGAGAACAATTATTTTGAATTCAATTAGCAGTCTCTCCTCAGTCTTACAAAATTTTAAAGGCGTGTAACAAATACACTAAAACAGAGAAATCCTCTCGAGACCTCTTTCTCTTTGTGTCATGATGACAAGAAATTATACAGTATTCTTATGGTTCTGTTCTTAACGTCCTCCGGGGGGATGGTAGAGAAAGTTTCGACTCCGAAGGCTAGATTTCACTGAGCGCCTAATCAAACCCCTTTATATTTTTCACTTCGGACATTTTCTAATCTTGAACTCTCTTCTCGTTTAGCATAAAAGCACTGTAGTCAAACGTGAGCGATTTTAGTAACAAACTCCAAAATAACAAATTACATGCCAAAAAATATTGCCCCAAAATTTGGAGGTTTTTTAAATTTCTGAGAATTTTTTAAATTTAATTTTTAGAGTATTTTTTGGAATATTAACCGAAAGTGCCAAAAGGCCAATGTTAAGCGGCTTTGAAGAATTCTGTTCTGTAATTTATAAAAAAACAAGTTTGGCAAAATTAGGCGTTTGTGTATACATTTTGAAATATCTATAAAAAATTCTGGAAAAACCGAAATTTGTGGCGGCCCCATTCTCCACTGTACGGTACAACAAAACAAATAAAAAGAACCTTATAACAATTATTATATTTAATTATTTTGCTGTATCAATTGTTATTAGTTTAACCATTTGTCAACTAAACATGATGAAATAATTTCCATTTTAGTTCTGTTAATTACGAAATATCCATGAATATCCATGAAAAATTCGACAAATTTCTAACTGTAAAGTAGTACGCGCTATTTTCTAAACAGAGGTTTCTCGATTCTGAATTTTTTCTGGATATGGTTACTAAACTCCTAGTAAAGTTTAGATATGAATTTGAATATCTGATATATTCATACTTGTAAATCTTTGCACCTGGCTGGTTATGGCGGCTCAACCCCTCAACGCCTACGGCGCAGAATGCGGCCAAATCGAAAAAAATCTGGCAAACAGTTAAAAAAAAAGTTTCTATGATATATGTTTATTTTTCAATTCCATCGGAAGTTTCATAATTCCATCGGTGTAGAACTTCTGTGGTTTATCGGCGAAAAACTTATTCAAATGATTTTCACAGTCGTTTTTTGAAGCCAACTTTAGACCATTAAGAGAGTTTTGCAGATATCGTAACAAATGGTAGTCAGAGGGTGCAAGTTCCGGGCTATACGGAGCATGCACCAAAACTCCCCATTTTTTGCCTGGTCATCAGAGATGTGTATGGTCTGGCGCTATCATGATGGAAGACAACAAGCTTTCTATTGAACAATTCTGGGAGGTTTATTTGAATTGCTCATTGCAATCTATTTAATTGCTGATATTAGAGAATAGAATCAATCTTTTGACCAGGTTCTACAGCCTCATAATGTACGATTACCAACTAATCCCACCATACACACAGCATAACCTTATGGGGCGTGAATCCTGGCTTTGAAGTCGTTTGTTATGGTTCGATCTTTCTTTCACCATGATCTTTTTCGAATGAAATTCTCGTATTTTACCCATTTTTCATCACCAGTAATAATTTGCTTTAAAAATGGGTCGATTTCGTTGCTTGTAAGTAGCGATTCGCTACAATCGGAAATTCGGTCAATCAAATTTTTAATCGACAATTCATGCGGCTCCCAAACATCAAGGTTCTTTATGAATCCAGCCTTATGCAAATGGTTTAAAACTGTTTAGTGATCGATATTTAATTACTTAGCAATGTTATGGCTGCTTATGTATCAGTTTTCTTCGATTTTTTGTAAGATTTCATCGACTTTTTCAGTGATAGGTCGACCAGATCGAGGTGCATCTTTGACATCGAAATTTCCAGAACTGAAGCAAGGAAATCATCTATTTGCTGTTGCATTCGATAAAGCATCTTTACCGTAAAGATCACAAATTGTTTCCTGAGCTTGGGCAGCGTTTTAGCCGTTTTCACGACATTTTTCTGTGCAATTGTTGTTGAAACTTTGTCCAGGAAATATGGTTATTGTTTTGTTGTGCTTTGTGCATGGTTTGTTTTTATTACATATTTAATTTTGCAACTTTGATTTCAGATTCGTAATCAACGACCCAAAAAATTTCTGAGGGCAGATTTTGAGATAATTTACTTGAGTTTTTGACTTTTGCCTTACCGGTCAGTGATCAGAAGATATATTGTAACACGTTTCGGTAATTACAAGAGGTCTAGTTATACCCTTAGTTATACAGTAAAACTGGAGTTTTTCGTCTCTCAGTTGGCCAAAAAGTTGGGTGGGCACTAGTTATGTGATCTAATTTTTCATTTTGCATACATTCCCATGTTTGTTTTCCTTTCGAAGATATTAATCTTGAACCCAACTGGATATGTTTCGCGTTGTAGTCACCTCCCATAAGGAATTTATCACCCAGAAAACAATGCCCACTTTCGGTGGACAATAAATTTCAGATGCTGGTTGCTTGAATAAGCTCCTCACTATATTATTGTAGTTCATAATATCTTATTCTGATCTTGATACGGATAGCAGCTCCCCTCCCGTGATATTCCGCTAGCATGCGTATTGTCATAAAATGTGTATCCTTTTATTTTCAGATGGTTCGTAGTTGTAACAGCATAATATCGAAGTTGTGTTCAATAAGGAAATTTTGTACCTCTAATTTACGTTGCACTACCCATTGACGTTCCAAAGAGCTAAAGAGCTAATTTAATGAATTTGAAGCAAATTTATTTTGTTTTTGAGCATGAGGCTCATATTGGCTCCATCATTTGCGCACAAACTTGTTCATTGATTCATTGAGGATATTCATCACTTTATAAATTCCCTGGTCGTTGTTTGGGGTTGGATTAAGATAATTATCTTTGACAGCTTCCGCGTACGATATTTGTGTACAAATCAGTTTGACGTTTAAAAATAAAACGCATCCTCTATATAATTTGCGGTAAGATTTTCACCACATTTACTGCGTTTTTCAGTCTTCGGTTTCTTTTTATCCAGCTCACACTTACTGCTGTCATGCAGTTTGCCACATATTACACGAACAGCCGGGAGTTTGCAGTAGTTTCGCGAATGCCCGTATTCCTGTCAGTTGGTACATTGTAAAACCAATTTACGTTAGTGTGGCTCCTCCACTACGACTTTTCTATATGTACTTCTATATCTTTAGGTTTGAGACCGCCTGCTCTGGAGACTTTGTTTTTTTTTTTCTTTTTGACGCCACACCGTAACATAACGTTCAATTTCCATTTGCACTAATGTTTGCGGTAGAGATACATTTTCATTAACTTCATTTTCAATGTTTAGCACAATTTTATTATTTGTCTCACTCATATTACTTTCGTTTTCATTTATTATAATGTTTGATGAGCTAGCACTTTTTGATTGGAATTTTTCTATTTCAATCATTTTTGTAGCAGTGTCACTGCTTTGTTTTTGTGACCACAGGTCGTTGTTCTTGGGTTATTCACGTTAAAGTTAACTCTATGTTCATTTAAGCTTGATATTAACTATGATTGATGATTAGCTGGAATCTTTTCCGGAGAAAATAGACCCATCGTCGCGGTTTATACATTGTATAAAAAACTATTGTTAAGTTCACACCCGTAAATATAAGTAAATCAATATAACTAACACTGCACTTTTGATTATTTTATTTTTTTAAATTTTATTTCTGTCCAAACTGCATGACGATTTAAATGCTATAAATTAAATAGAAATTACCAGCAAAAAAATCCTGAAAAAAATATTTTGTTTAAAATAAATTGAAAAAAGGGTTTGGCTACCTTATCTAGAAAAAAAAAAACCAGAAACAGAATTATCAAAGTGCGGTTAAAGTTAAAACTAAAATGCCTATAAAATTTAGTTTTTTTCAAAAGAGCTTTAATATTTGCGATAAGTAATGGAAATTGCTTCGTCAACGTTTCAGACACAGATCAAATGAGTTGTATCGCTCGTATCGCTCCTAATGATAAATGTACCACAAATGTTTCAAGTGATGATAAAGATCTAAAAATGCCTATAAAATTGAATTTTTTTCATTTATTTTAAACAAAATATTTTTTCTGGTAATTTTTAGATTTTTCTTTTCGGGATTGTTTTTCAGGATTTAAACTTTTTAATTATTCTCGACCTTAAAATTCCGAGATTTTTTTTTCAGGCAAATGTATAGTGATCCCTGAAAATAATTCAATTTTATAGGCATTTTTAGATTTTTGTCATCACATGAAACATTTGTGGTAGGTACATCTATCAGTAGAAGCGATATGAGTAATATAATCCCTTTGATCTGTGTCTGAAAGGTTGACGAAGCAGCTTCCATTATCATAAATATAAAGAACTTTACGGAAAAAAATCAAATTTTATAGACATTTTATAAATTTTAATTTTAACTTGTACCGCACTTTGATAATTGTGTTTCTGGATATTAGTTTCCTGGATTTTTTTTCCTGAATTTTTTGTCGGGATTTTTAATATTTGTGTTATTTTTTTCTAGATAAGATAGTGCCAACCCGAAATTTTCGTTCACTTAATTTATAGAAACCATTGAAATGATTTTTTAATGTAAAACGATTTAAATAAATTGAAAATATGTACGTGCTAATAAATCCTCTGTTTGCAGCGTATTAATAATGTGACACAATTTTTTGGAAAAATCTGTGTCTTTTTTCCTGTGTAGTGCTATTGGACGTATCGGTTACATTTTTTGTTTGTTTGGTTCTAATAACTGTTATGTACAGGCGATGTGTTTATTTTTTAAGGTCAATGATATAATTTGCGAGCATATTTTGCTACCCCTTTTAGTAATTGAGTACGTAAGAAAAAATATATTTTTATGATATGTATTTCGCGTATACATATTTTCCATTCTTATTACTTTAGTTTTGCCATTTTGCATTTTTAAGGGTGGAAGATTTAAAAAGATGTTTTACGTGATATACATACGAACATTTTTAAACTATAATAGGTCCCGGTCGTTACGGCATGTTTTATTACGGAATATGTCAGTGCGGAATATGGTACATTACGGTATATTTCAGTAGAGCATATGGTACAAAACGTTAATGCAACTCTAAAATGATTTTTTTGATGAAGTTCTAGAGTATTGTCAATTTAGGTGGAACTTGGTTATTTCTTAACTGATTTATTCACTTAATAAAATATTTCTTCACCAATTGGAATTTTCCATGATTTAATATAATTTTCCTTGACTTAACATAGTTCTCCTACTTAATAATAGAATCATCCTTTACGTCCCTACAATATTAAACCCTGGATTTCCTACAACCTAATCCGTAATATTAACAAAAATAAAAATATTATTAACTTTGTCAAAAAACATCCTAACAATAGCAAGCTTGCCAAATTTTCACAAAAATATTCATCGAAAATTAACTTGGAAGTATCTACAATTCGGGAAATGTATTATAAGGATCAAATTATTTTCAACAACAATGCTATTAGGAAAAATGGTCCCTTGTTATGAAGTCTCTCTTTTTAAATTTTCGTTAAATATCGATGATCAATCCATAAATGATCCTGTACAAGTGGCTAACGCGTTTAATAATTATTTTTCAAATGTTGCAATCAATTTACGTTTGCAGTATTTTAATAATCCAGAAATGAATGATGTAAACAACAGCGCTCTTATTAATCCTGGACTTTCCAATAGTTTTCATTTTATTCTATTCAGCTCTCTTGAAATCATCAAAATTACTACCTAACTTAAAAATAAGCGTTCAACGGATATATTATAGGAATTAGTAGTTTTTGCTTGAAACAAATAAATTTTAATATTGCTGATATTCTGTCGCGTTTATTTAATTTCTCAATTTTTTCCGGTGTTTTCCCTGACTCGCTTATTCGCTAAAGAATTATAGACCAATTTCTTTGACGGCAGTGTTCTCAAAAGTATTTGAAAAATTAATTAAAATTCGATTTAATATAAATTCCTTGAGACTGAGAGTAACAATATTTTTTCAACTCTGCAATTTTGTTTTCGTACTGGTCATTGCACTGAAGATGCTCTGGTAAACTTTTTGAATTTGTTAAACTGTGGATTAGTTCAGAAAAAATTTACAGCTCTTCAGCACTCATTCTGTTCTCAGCTTTGTTTGAAAATTGAGCAGGTAACAAATTTCAAATATCTGGGAATTACATTTGATTCTAGATTAAATTGGAAAGAGCATATTGAAGATTTAAAATCTGTTGGTTGTTCAGAGGTTATTTTTGTTAAAAAGTTTATGTTGCCCTGACGCGTTAAATATTATTTATTTCGCTCTTGGTGCTTCGAAGCTTCAATATGGTTTATCATGTTGGGGTAGTGCTTACTTTTCTAATTCAAACCTATTATGATTTTGCAAAAGTATATGGTTAGAATTTTATGTAATAAGCCTAAACTAACCCATTCGGGGCCGTTATTTATTAATAAACAAATTTTACCAATGCGGCATCTTTACGTTTATAAAGTACTACACCAATTTTATCAAAAGTGGTAATCGCAATGTTCGTGTTATTGGTTCCCCCCAAATTAGAGGTAATGCCCTAAATCTTGTGAATGTTCCCAAATATAATACCACTTACATGTTTCGAACATTTACAGTATTGGCTCTATTTTTAAACCTCGATTTATGTTTCATAATGGTCTGTTTGTATAGTCTTATGTTTGTTTTCTTTTTTTTTTCAATTTGTTTATTATTATTTCAAGTTATAATTGTATTTGATGGATAAATAAATAAATCAAAATAATAAATAAATAAAATTTTCCTTCACTAAATTCTCGTAATTTTCATTCGGCCTTTCGATACAATCGGCCTTATATATCGGCTCCTTGCGGCCCTATCTCGAAAAATAAGGACCACATTATGAAATAATTTTAATTTTCAAATTTGGCTATAATAGGTATTTAAATATCTTGTTAGTATGTAAATTTAACTTTTATAATTCATTTTACGTAGGTGTACAATTCTATAAAATTTTAGTTAGTTAGATTTGAATTAATATTTAATATCGAAATTTGTACAGCAAACCGTGAAATGTTATCCGTAATGAATATTGAGCATATTTGGTTTCGATTTCGAGATTATCAAATTTTGAAATTAAATTTGATTGAATTTTATTTAAAATTTCAATTGAATTTTGAAAATTTATGGTTTTTAAAATCGTGAAATTTCAAAAGAATACAATTATAAAATTTGATGATAACCTCTAGAGTTGAATATAAATCACATTTCGCATGACAGTTTAAAAGTTATATTCCATTTCTTGAAGTAAATCACTGATAGACTTGCATTTTAAGATAAATTAATTGGAAAGCATTACCTTTATTAACTACAATATACCTTTAAAAGCATTAAAGGGGCTATTTTTGAATTTAGAGATTAAACTACATATTGAAAATGAATTATGTGCGAGAAAACAAATATCTAAGTTTGTGCAAAATAAACTAAATCAAAAGTTTGAAGAGTTTTTCTTAATTCAAAGCTAATATAGTTCGGATCTGGTCCAAATACGATACAAACAAATTTCGAAAAATTTCTAACAGCTTTAAGCCTAGCATTTGTAGTTAAATCAATATTTTAGAGAAACACGGCTTACTAATAAGGGTCTATAAATCCAAATAATTCATTTTCTTTATTTAATAAATGTAATCGGTTATTTAAAAGTATTTTACGACAAGGTGCGTTACTTTTATGTCTGCTTGAGATTCGAAGACAAAGTTTTAAAAATACAACTAATTACCCAATACTTGATTGAACACTTGAAATACGAAAATATAATATGGTAAACTACATTTTCCCTGGAAATTTCACTTAACTTTCGAAAAAATAGCCGATGTCAATTGGTTCAAAATACAGTTCCCAGAAATAAATTACACAAACCCGATATGGTGACAGCAATTTGAAAATTCCATATATCAACAATTTCCAAAGAGTCTATTTCCCAGAATTTACGTTTCGTAAATGTAATATTTTGAAATTAGAGATTGGTGAAAATCGATTGTAAAAAAATGTTCACACTGAAATCCTTAGTGTATAATATAAATACATGTAGGTCTTGAGTTACCGTCCAGACACCTTTATTATTATTATTATTATAGATATATTTATTTTAATAAATATGATTTTACCACAATAAGGATTATTATTATGTCGTCTGTACATCATAATTTTTTGTTTATAAATTGCAATAATTATTTATTAATAAATTCGTAAAATTCACAATATATGTTTTAACACTTATTTATATATAACTTTTTATATCTCTCTATTGGAAGCTATTTTATTTTTGTAAACTGATTTATCTTAAAAACAAACTAATTTTCTAGATACAACACAACATAAAACAAAATTTTCTTTTTTTTTTTAAATAAAAGTGAAAATTTTATATAGAAAATTATCTCTCTGTACAACATATGCTCAACACACAACACAATCAGTAGCAGACACACGGAAAGCGAGCACAATATCAACAACCTTAGCAACGGGTTGCGCGACGTCAAAATTCAAACTGAAATCGCTTATTTATGAAATGTACCCCATAAGTTGATCATGACGCAAAATTTTTTTATCATCCTGCTATATGTAGGTACATAAAATATACTCTCGTTTAATATAAAGCGTATATACACACAAGCGCAAATAATAAAAATTATTTCGAGGGAATATTTTATTAGACAACCTGTGCGTTAGTTTTTCATTTTTTTCTATCTTATTTTATACGAGTTTTCCCATTACCATCAATAAAAAAAAAATCATGTATCATTTATACATCATTTGTGTATGTTGTTGTTATTGTTTTATTGTAAAAGGGAAAACGTACTTATGATATCATTCAATTTTCCCAAAAATATAGTATATGATACGATACGATACACCATCGGTTGTATTGCAAAATATGTATATACATTTTCAGAGGTGAAAGTGATCCACCTACTAAATTTTCCTTTTTCACTCCTCTACAAATAAATCTTAAAAAAAAAAAAAAAAAAAATGTACCAAAATATAATCCTCACAAAACGACAAAATAAACCACCATTTATAAGAGGAGTAACCCAATTTAGTACCACCCCTTTTTATATTTTATTTTTATCTATTTACTTGCTATTTTTACCAAACCAAAACAGCATCCATCCATCCATCCAACGAGAAAATATCAAAATAAACAAAACAACAAAAAATTCCTCCATTGTAAATATAAAAATAAAATCGGAAATGCTATCTCATTTCCACCAATCTAGAGACACATTTTATTTCTGCTTCTTCATTTTGAATATACAGGTGTCTAATATAATTTTTCACGACAAGAAAAATAAAAAAAACACTTGTTTATCGACCACTACCATCTCATTTTCACCTCACCTCCACCGTATCAAGCCCAAAAATATATAAGATTTTAATTAACATACAAATTTATAAATTTTATTTTTAATAATTTTACAAGGATACAACATTTATTTATTTATTTGTTGTGTTTACTATTTATTTGCCTTAATAAAAAATTATTTATAAAAATATAAAAGAAAATTGCTTACGAAAAATTTAAAATAAATAAAAATATATAGTGTTTTATATATTTTATAATATTTGTGTCATTTAAATATCAAAGTGTAATTAGTGGTTAATTTAATTAAATATAATTTAGAAAAATAGGAACACCAATATTTCACTTTCATTTTATAAAATTTATAAAGTATTGTTGTAATTTGTGCTTTTAACCTATACACAAATAAATAGTTTAGTGAACATTGTGGGGTTAATATTTCGGAGAAATAGCTTTATTGGTAAAATCTATAAATGTACGAGCTTTCGTTTAAAGTGAACAAAGCCTCGAAAATAAATTTTATAAATCAAAGATTTTGGATGAATAGATAGATGTTGTAGCCTGCATAGTGTTTTTTTAAAAGTGTATAATATTTAAAAATAATTTTGAATATATTTTTTTTTTTTTTAATATTTAGACTTTAATATTTGCCTAAATATATGTTCAGTGACATTAATAAGATTTAAAAATTTTTATGATTTTTTTTTACATAAAATTTGACAAATATGTATACATATACATATGTACAATGTACACCTTCATTGTTCAATTAAATATAAATAATTATAATCGTTAAATAGTTATATTATTGTCGACAAACATTAGCAGCCAAAGTAATAAATGGGCAACACAAACAATTATTCTGGCGACAAACATTGGTCATCAAAATTAATTAATTGGCAACAAATAAAATATTTTGGAACAAATAAAGTGAACACAAAAAAAAAACAAATCATTAAATTTTATCTAGCGATTGCAATATCGATAATCGATTACCCGATAAATCGGCCGAATCCCACACTTTCTTCTGGCGGCCTCATTTTCAAATCGACAAATTTTCGAGCCGATCCAACATTTTTCTATAAATTTAATTCAAAAATCTGCGCTTATGGTCTATACACATGAAACGCGATTTATCTCGTACGAGTAAAAATGATTCAACGATTTCTCTTCAATTACATGGTAAAATATTTACTAGTCACTTGAAAAATAGTAAGTAAACAATTCCGAATGTAATATGATTGACAATTTTTTTAGCAAACGCACATTTCCTAATAAAATCTGCAAAAAATGTTTAAATCGCCGCCATATTGGAAAGTTCGCGCGAGAAAACACTATTTTGCAATTATTATTAGGAAATGTGCGTTTGCTAAAAAAATTGTCAATGATATTACATTCGAAATCGTTTACTTACTATTTTTCAAGTGATTAGTAAATATTTTACCATGTAATTGAAGAGAAATCGGTGAATCATTTTTACTCGTACGAGAAAAATCGCGTTTCATGTGAAAAGGCCTTTACAGAGTAGTCCATCCAGTAACGAAAATTCGCTTTTTAGAAGTATACAGGAATCAATAATATCAAATATCATATTGACGTATAATTGGTCAAATGGCTTAATGAGGTTTCAATTTGTCAGTTCGGCAAGTTCTCCATATATTTAAATATTTACGCGACCCGTAAAATAATTTTACGACCCCATGTTTAGGAAGCTGCGGTTTAGATACATGACAACTTGCCATGATCAAAATATTATACCAAAAAAATTCTCGAGAAAAATTCAACTCGAATTATAAATCTCCATATTCGAATTCATATTATATCAATTTTTTGTAATAATCCAGCAATTACAAACAACCGTAATAATCATTTAAAAAAGCAAAAATTCAAAAAACTCATACGATTTTGAGTAACTCTTAATTTTAAAAACGTTTTTCTGAAAAAGTCAGAAAAACGAGTTATTATACGTTTTGCCTTGTTACCACAGAATTATCCTCTAATAAATTTACAGAACGGTTAAATTATTTAGTCTGATGATGACGACTTAGAAACTGGTAGCAAAAAGGATAACAAATAATCATTTAGAAATATATTAAAGGCCTATTTGATAAAAAAAACCGAATTTAAATTTATACTCCAAAGCAAAATGGAACAATTCTTCCGATATACTCGTATAAGGTTCAAAATATTCAAATTTTCGAACTGCCAAGGAACATGCTTATGTGCAAGATCAATTTTGTATTCTGTATTTCAGTACCTGAATAATTATAAATTTAAAGAGTCAGAAAATAATTAGCTTATTGAGCATCCTGGGCAACCACATTAAAATAAATTGTATACATACTTGCTCGAATGTCTGTCTGTGTGTTAAGGAAAACGGTAGATGAGTGCCATTATCAACTCAACCGATTTTTTGAGAATCTTCACCGCTGAAGGAAAATTTAAACATAAATATTATCGATAACTGAATTTGAGCTAATTTTGCAATCCGTTTAATCGATACAAATGATTTAATATTTATCTGCAAGGTTAACGAGTAATTTTAAAATTAGACCTCCATTTTCCAGAATATTTTAAAACTAGTTTTAATTTTTTAATTTATAATTAATTTTTTCATAGTAGGTAGTAAATTTGCTCCAAAAATTAAATTTGTTGTTTATTATTTTTGTGTCTAATCAAAATTTCTCAAATTTTTATTTCGATGCCCAAAAATAATTTTTTGTGTTCCCTTCCAATAGTTTGATGTATACATACGTTCCAAGAAAATTTTATTTGTTGCTTCATTAAATTGTGCTGTTTTCTTAATGCTTTGTGTCTCAAATATTTATTATTTTGTTGCCGCTTTAAGGCCAGCCAGCCATTTAAATCTGCAGAAAATATTTTATGGTCATATTTTGAACAATTTTTCAAGCTTTTGAACAAAGTTTCAAGCAAAATTTCTTTCAAATTTTCTATATCACATCTTGCCAAATTACAGGAAAAATTTAAAATTGAAAGTGAAGTGACGTTGTTCAATCTCGTGACTGAACATGATTGTTGATTACAATTATATAAACTTACAACATTCATAACATCAACAACATAGGTTCAAAACACTTTGACTAATTGAATTATATTTTTGTTTAGTGTACAAAATTACATTTTATTTCTTTTTATCGTTTATATGCTTAGTACGCAATTTGTTAATATAAAGCAGCGAGAATGGAAAGTGCAACACCAACATTTTTAAGTAAAGTTGTGCTAATTGCCTCTTATTCTTTTCGAATTAGGCTGATTTTTTTTAAGTATAAATGCAACCGTTTTCACATTATATTTGTCTTTGACAGTAATTATTCGCAAGAGTATAGGTTACTAAAATTAAAATTTGTCGAAAATAACGCGCAATTGCCTACGGCTCTTAAAATCGAGTGGTGGCATATTCTGGGATACCTAAAATGCCATCGAGGTAGATTGCTGTTAAAATTGAATGTAGTTACTCGAGTGTAAGCCATTTAAAAAAAAAAATCATTCTACCGATGAAATGGAACGCAAAAAGAGAACCGGTCTAAAAAGAAAGACAACTGCGCGAGAAAATTCAAAAATAATTATAATGTCAACTGCCACTCGCTTTAAAACTGCTATGGATATTCGGGCTGAGTTCAAGGAGGATACCTGTAAAGAAATCGGGATCCATAGGATTCGTAACCGGCTCCGGGAACAAGTATAAGTGGCCAGGACCTCAGCAAAAAAAAAAACGTTTCTTACGACTAAAATGAAGCAAAAATGTTTAGAATGAGCTTCGAGTCGCGTTGATTGGAGTCTACAGCAGTGGCGAATATTTATTTTTTCTGATGAGAGTAAATTTAATCTTTCTGGATTGGATGGAACCCAGTACGGCAAGCGCAAATCCGGTGAACGTCTGAGCGATCAGTACCTGAAAGAATAATGAAGCATCCAGTCGTTCAAATGATTTGGGGATGTTTTTCTTATCATGGAATTGGATAATGACCTTTATTAAAGGAACTGTTAATGCAGAAGACTATAAACAAATTTTAAAATAACAATTGTTCCCTTCCATTGAAATGCATTTTTTGAGTGCAGAGTCTATGATTTTTCAGGATGACTCCACACCGTGTCTTAGAACTAGTCAGGTTACCACTAGTGGGGCCAGACTATTTAGAAGTAAAACTATGTTAATTAAAATAATTTGGATAAATTAATTAGGTTATCTCCGGGGGGCCGAACAATTTATTATGAGGAACGACTTTGTTAGTTTTCAAGCGTATTCATTGAACGAAATTGAATTCTTATATACAGTACCGAGTATGGAAAATGCAACAGCCATAAAACACACAAAAAGATATATCTTACAACTAATTACGCTAGTTAAAAAAAATTGTTCTAGAAGTTGTTCACACATATTTTATGGAAAAATATAATTTGATGCTAAATTGTTTTATTGTTTTTAAAGCCATTATACTTTTTTTAAAATTTTCCGATAAAACTAAATTTGAGATTCAAGAACCGGTAAAAACTGTTAAAAATAAAATTCAACATCCAATGATTTACTATGAAAACTAACACAATTTTTCAATGTTCCGTGTTTCTTATGTTTTGTTCAATGCTTTAATAAGAAAATCAAAGCAAAAATATATTTTATTTTATCAAAAAAGTCACATTTTATTGTATTTTATTTTTATTTTTATGGTATAAAGAAAGTCATAATGACGTAATAAAGCGTATTTTTAATATTTGGTTGGCCCGCTTTTGTTGGCAGTTACAGCTGCAATTCTGGTTGGCATGGAATCAATTAAATTTTGCAGATACTGTCGTAAACACAATCAAATATTGCATTGATGATACCTAAAGGAAAAAGGTTAAGAAACAAATTAGAAAATTATTTTGAATAATGTAAATTTATGAAAACTTATCTTTAATTTGTTGACATTTTCCATATACTAAGTTAACCTAAAAATATAATAATTCATTAAATTTATATTTATCAAATTGTATAATTGTGTAACGTAATAATACTTATCTTCAATGTAATAATTTATTGTTAAACTATATTCACTAAACTATAATCTACTTAAACATATTTAAATTAATTGTAAAGATAAACAGAAATATTTCATTCTGTTTACCTCAAATTTTGACGTTTTGAAAATAGAACATTACAAATTCAATTTTGTTCATGTGTTCGGTAAGAATACAAAGTAGTCACCTACCGACAAATTTAGTTAATAATAATATTTTTCTTTACATTGATATTGAGCCACCTAGAATCAAGTAGACAAACTAATCATATAATTTTATGTCATTTTGAAAGCAAAAATTATAATAAAATGTCTCTTGCCTATAAACCATCAAAGAAAGCGGACATAAAAATTAAATAAAATCATTTGCAACGCGGCCATAAAATTTGTGTATTAAAGAAAAGAAAATTATTAATAATAAATTAAAAACGTACGTATTATAACGTGTTAAAAATAAAGTGTTGTTTTTCTTGTGATCATTTTCAAATGATACGCGTATATTGAAATAAAACGAAGACACCATTTTGGATATTTCTTGTCACATAAAATCGAGCGGATATCACCCAGCTGTTATTGGAATACCAATTTATCACCAGAAAGTTATTGCGCCTTCATTGTACCAGGCCTACCTATATCTAAAGCCGAAGTTTGGTACATAAAGTTGGTCCTTCGAGCCGGATGGGAAAACCAATCCAGGAATTACAACATATCCAGTTACTGTAACACGCCGATAAACCGCAAGTATCAAACATATTTATTTATTATAAACTTAATAAATCGAAGCAAAGAGTTGCTATTTTAATAATCATATTTAAGTTTACCATTTGGTCTTTGATACACTTATTTATATCTATTGTCGGTCGAAAATTTACCGTTCGAAATTCTAACCTAAAAGTTTAAAAAAAAAAACGTGTTGTGAAGTGATTAACCAAAAGTGAGATTATAAAATGGCGGACATAACCTCACTAAAGAAAAGGCGAGCATCAATCAAAGGGAACATGACAAAGCTACTGAATTTTCTCAACGCAATTACCATCGCTACCAATGCTGAAGACATAAGGGTCAGACTAACAAATGTTGAGCGATACCGCACCGAATTCAATGATACTGAGGACAAAATAGTAGCGCTAAACAACGAAGAGGAATTGGATACGGAATTCGAAGATAATTATTATAAAATAGTTGCCGGACTAAATCTAGCATTAAGAAGGAAAATCGAGCCAACCATATCATTGAACGACACAATTCTCGAAACCTCAGGGACAGGTGTACACGTGGATGTGAAACTCCCCAAACTATCAATTCCGTCATTCACAGGCAATTATACAGAATGGCAATCGTTTCACGACCTGTTTTGTGCTACAATTCACGACAACTCTAGACTAACACCTTCGCAGAAGTTACAGTATCTGAAAGGGGCACTAAAGGGAGAAGCTGCAGGACTTTTGAAGCATTTTAGTATTACTGATGCAAATTATATAGAGGCACTGCAAAAATTACGAGAAAGATACGACCGGAAAAAGCATACTATATACACATTTATAAAAAACTTCATAAATCAACCATCAGTGATTGCTGCAAATGCTGCAAACGTGAGGCAAGTGCTAGATACATCCGACGAAATCTTACGCGGATTAAAGGCTTTAGGCGAAGAAGCTGAAACACGTGATCATTGGTTGATTCACATTTTAATCAATAAATTGGATAGTGAAACCAACAGTCAATGGGCTCAACTTTCGGCAGCATACGATCTTCCAAATATCAAACAGTTTTTCGATTTTCTCACCCAAAGAATCGATGCGCTCGAATCAATAAAGTGCTCAAACAAACGCTCTCAGCCACATTGCAACCAATCCAAACCCTATGTTCGAAGTCACGTTGTATCGTCCACACCAAGTTTTAATGAAATTCCAATCTGCTCGTTATGTCCCGAAGAACGTCACCGGTTATTTGAATGTAATAAGTTTAAAGATATGTCCATTAATCAAAGATTGAATTCAATAAAGCAGCAAAATAGATGTTTTAATTGTTTTAATGATAATCACAGCGTTCACATGTGTAAGTCAAAGTTTAGATGTCGTCAGTGTAACAGAAAACATCATTCACTATTGCATGAAGATCTATCAACCGAGAACAAATCAACTGTAGCTGTATCCAATATCCAACCTAATGAAGAAAGTCAGTCGAAATCCAACCAGCAGATCTACACCACAACAACCAATCATTCAGGAAGTGCCTTACTACCTACGGCATTAGTGAAGGTGGCAGATGTAAATAACCAATACCAACTATGTCGACTTTTATTGGATTCAGGATCACAAGGATCATTCATCTCAGAAAGATGTGCCCAAAAATTGAAGTTAAAGAGAAGCAGCGCTAAATTGGCCATATCGGGCATAGGAGCAACTACCAACGGTTATACAAAGGGCGCAGTATCATTAGTAATGATACCGTGGAACAAACCAAAACCAATGCTTGAGATAGAAGCCTTTGTATTCCCGAAGTTAACCGCCAAACAACCATCGATATCCGAATATATCAACATAGACGAATTCAAGCAGTACGATTTAGCCGATCCGCATTTTTACAAGGCTTCCGAGATTGATATCATAATTGGCGCTGATAGCTTTTTTGAGATGCTATCCAACGGGAAGATCATAACGAAAAGCGAATTAATTCTTCAAAATACCAAATTAGGTTGGATAATCGCAGGAAGGACAAGTGGCACGGTACCGACTCAATCTATCTCAATCAATGTGGACAACAGCGAGAGCAACCTGGACAATCTATTACGGAGATTTTGGGAGATAGAAAACCTAGAAGTGGAAAAGCTGAATCTAACACCGGAAGAAGAGTTATGTGAGAAATGTTTCACCAACACAAAGACTGTTGATAGCTCTGGAAGAATCAAAGTGGCTCTACCATTCAAAATCCCACCGTCTGCATTGGGTGACTCTTATAAAACAGCCGTACAGAGAATGTACTCAATTGAGCGAAGATTCGCTAGAGAACCAAGTTTTGCTGAATCATACAAACTGTTCATGCGAGAGTATTTAACCCTAGGACATATGAAGGAAGTCGAGATAACCCAAGGGGACAATCAACCACAGTATTATTTACCACATCACGGTGTTATCAAAAATTCAAGCAGCACTACAAAACTGCGGGTTGTTTTTGATGGCTCCTCAAAAACTACTAGTGGGAAATCACTAAATGATTGCTTAGCGGTTGGACCGACCGTACAATCAAGCTTATACCAAATTTTGTCTCGTTTTAGGAAATTCAAAGTAGCGGTTACGGCAGACATTGAAAAAATGTATCGCCAGGTTCGTGTAGCTGATAATGATACCAAATACCAAAAAATAATATGGCGAGAAGATTCAACAAAACCGTTTCGGACATACGAATTGCAAACTGTCACATACGGGACAGCCAGTGCAAGTTATTTAGCTACTAGGGCGATTATAGAGGCAGCAAACACCCATATCGAAGAATTTCCTCAGGCAGTGGAGCGCATCAAAACCGACATGTATGTGGATGACTTGATGACCGGAGCCGATACACTACATGAAGCCGAGCAGTTAAAAGGCCAGATCACATCTATCTTGTCGAATTCCCAATTTCACCTCCGGAAATGGCTATCTAATGAAAGAACACTAAGTGATAGCATTGAACCAATTCAAAAACCAAGCCTGTTAGAAGTAGATAATTCCACGCACAATCATACCAAAGTATTAGGACTTCATTGGGACCCAATCAGCGATTGTTTCCAATTCAAAGTCAGTTTGAACGAACAGCCAACCACAACCAAACGAGGGATTTTATCTGAGGCCAGCCGTTTATTCGACCCTCTAGGATGGCTCGCTCCCATAACAATTGCTATAAAAATATTCATTCAATCACTGTGGGCCGAAAATTTAAAATGGGACGACCAATTACCAACAAATTTACTAAATGATTGGTTAAAATTAAGAGGCAATCTAAGCAATACCGAAAATATTCGATTGGCAAGATTTTTAAATACCACACGCGAAAGTAAAATCGTGCTTCACGGGTTTTCCGATGCTTCTAAAGAAGCCTATTCCGCGGTTGTTTATGCTAAAATTATTAATTCAAATTCCGAACCAGTCATTAAATTGATATCAGCAAAAACGAAGGTGGCACCCATTAAACAATTATCAATTCCACGACTGGAACTCTGTGGCGCAGTACTCTTAAGCAAGCTATTATTGAATGTTAAAAAGGCATTGAGAAATGAGATCATCGAAATATTCGCCTGGACTGACTCAATGATAGTATTGGATTGGCTGAATTCAAATCCAAGCAAATGGAACACCTTTGTCGGTAACAGAACAGGTGAGATTCTAACTCACTTCAACAGATCACAATGGAGGCATGTAGAATCCCAAGACAACCCAGCCGATTGTGCCTCGAGGGGACTCGAACCTGAAAAATTGCAGCACTTTGACTTGTGGTGGAACGGACCAAGTTGGCTAATAAATGACGAGGCTTGGCCAAAAAATCTATATCAACAATCAAATACCATAGAAGAGCTGCATGGTAAGTCACTGAGCGTGCAGGTGTCGGCATCGAACATAGTCGACCATTTAACCAAAAGAATATCCAGTTTCAACAAATTAGTACGAATTTTGGCCTACGTATATCGATACCTAAACCTAAAGCTAAATCGAATTCAGAAAGACTCTATTTCGCCGTACCTCAGCGTAGCGGAAATACAAAATTCGCAACATATCATTTTCCGGCATGTACAATACAAGCATTTTAAAGCAGAAATTCAGTTACTTAAATCAAACAAGGAAGTACCTACATCAAGTCGAATCAAGTATTTCAAACCTTTTCTTGATGAAGTGGGACTACTACGGGTTGGTGGAAGGATTAAGAATGCAGCCATAACATACGACGTAAAACATCCAATAATCTTAACGGCACACGATGAGTTAACCGAATCAATATTAAGAGAACACCACTTACGGCATCTACATGCTGGACCAACGCTCATGATGGCTACGCTACGGCAAAAATATTGGATTCTGGGTGGAAGAAATCTCATTCGAAAGATCGTGCACAACTGCGTCAAGTGTGTTAAAAACGCGGGTATAACTCTAAGTCAAGTAATGGGGCAACTACCTAACCCAAGGGTAGAATTGGTTAGACCGTTTTACAAGGTCGGTGTTGATTATGCCGGTCCATTCCAAACGTACACGACGAGGCGAAGAGGCCAAAACCCAGGCAAGAGCTATATTTGCCTATTTGTTTGCCTTGCCACAAAGGCCGTGCATATCGAGTTGGTTTCCGATTTAACGACAGATGCGTACTTAGCCGCATTAAAACGATTTATTGCTCGTCGAGGGATTTGCAAAGAAATCCACAGCGATAACGGAACCAATTTTATTGGGGCTCGAAATCATCTATATCAACTTTACACATTCCTAAAAGAAAATCATAATAACATTTCCAATTTTTTATTGACAGATCAAATCATTTTCAAACCGATTCCACCTAGCGCACCACATTTTGGCGGACTGTGGGAGGCGGCTGTCAAAAGCATCAAATATCACCTGAAAAGAGTAACAAATGGACAAATATTAACGCTAGAGGAAATGTCAACACTTATCGTTGAGATTGAGGCAATGCTAAACTCGCGACCTCTTTGTGTGTTGGCAGAAGACGACATCGATTACTTAACACCGTCACATTTTTTAATTGGGCGACCATCAACACAGCTTCCTGACCATGATCTAACGGATGTCAAAATATCCAATTTGTCCAGATGGCAATTACTAAGGCAGATGAATCAGCATATATGGCGAAGATGGCAGCTGGAATATCTAACCAGCCTGCAACGAACAACTAAATGGCACAAAAAAGAAAGAAACATCAATATCAACGACATAGTGCTCATCAAAGACGATAATTTACCTCCGTGTAAATGGTTGATGGGAAAAACAACGCATCTTCATCCTGGTGCAGACGGCAATGTTAGAGTCGTCACAGTAAAAACAAAAAATGGAACAATAAAACGACCTATCCACAAGCTGTGTTTACTTCCTGTAAATTGAATCAACCGATTCAAGGCGGCCGGTATGTCGTAAACACAATCAAATATTGCATTGATGATACCTAAAAGAAAAAGGTTAAGAAACAAATTAGAAAATTATTTTGAATAATGTAAATTTATGAAAACTTATCTTTAATTTGTTGACATTTTCCATATACTAAGTTAACCTAAAAATATAATAATTCATTAAATTTATATTTATCAAATTGTATAATTGTGTAACGTAATAATACTTATCTTCAATGTAATAATTTATTGTTAAACTATATTCACTAAACTATAATCTACTTAAACATATTTAAATTAATTGTAAAGATAAACAGAAATATTTCATTCTGTTTACCTCAAATTTTGACGTTTTGAAAATAGAACATTACAAATTCAATTTTGTTCATGTGTTCGGTAAGAATACAAAGTAGTCACCTACCGACAAATTTAGTTAATAATAATATTTTTCTTTACATTGATATTGAGCCACCTAGAATCAAGTAGACAAACTAATCATATAATTTTATGTCATTTTGAAAGCAAAAATTATAATAAAATGTCTCTTGCCTATAAACCATCAAAGAAAGCGGACATAAAAATTAAATAAAATCATTTGCAACGCGGCCATAAAATTTGTGTATTAAAGAAAAGAAAATTATTAATAATAAATTAAAAACGTACGTATTATAACGTGTTAAAAATAAAGTGTTGTTTTTCTTGTGATCATTTTCAAATGATACGCGTATATTGAAATAAAACGAAGACACCATTTTGGATATTTCTTGTCACATAAAATCGAGCGGATATCACCCAGCTGTTATTGGAATACCAATTTATCACCAGAAAGTTATTGCGCCTTCATTGTACCAGGCCTACCTATATCTAAAGCCGAAGTTTGGTACAGATACTACAGGATCAGTCCGTTCTTCTATTATTGAATTGAGGTTTTTATTGGTTTTCATCCCTATTATATACCAAAGGTTTTCAATGGGATTCAAATCCGGTGAATTTCCAGGCTTATCCAGTGTGGGAATTGCGTTTTTCAATTTGAAACGTTCAAACCGAAGAAAAATAATAATAATAATTTTTTTTATCGTCTTAAAACTAAAACTAACTAACGAAAAAAAATGTTGTTTACCGATTTCGCCCGATTACAAGGAGCGGATTCATCCTGAACAATCTTAGACTCTGCACTCAAAAAATGCATTTCAATGGAAGGGAACAAATGGCCTTTTAAAATTTGTTTGTAGTCTTCTGCATTAACAGTTCCTTTACTAAAGGCCATTTCTCCAATTCCATGATAAGAAAACATCCCCAAATCATTTAAACGACTGGATGCTCCATTACTCTTTCAGGCACTGATCGCTCAGAGTTCATTGGATTTGTGATTACCGTACTGAATTCCATCCGATCCAGAAAGATTAAATTTACTCTCGTCGGAAAAATAAATATTCGTTACTGCTGTAAACTTCAATCAACGCGACTCGAAGCCCATTCTAAACATTTTTGCTTCATTTTAGTCGTAAGAAACGGTTTTCTTTGCGGAGGACCTGACCACTTATATTTGTTCCCGGAGCCGGTTACGAATCGTATAGATCCTGATTTCTTTGCAGATGTCCGCCTTGAACTCAGCCCAAATATCCATAGCAGTTTTAAAGCGATTAGCAGTTGACATTATGGTTATTTTTGAATTTTCTCTCGCAAGTTTTTTTAGACCGGTTCTCTTTTTGCATTCCAGTTGATCGGTAGAATGATTTTTTTTTTAAATGTCTCACACTCGAGTAACTGCATTCAATCTCAACAGCAATCTGCCTCGATGACAGTTTAGGTATCCCAGAATATGCCACAATTCGATTTTTAAGAGCAATAGTCAATTGCGTGAATTTTGTAATTTTCAACAAATTTTAATTTTAGTAACATTCTCTTGCGAATAACTATTGTGAAAGACAAATATAATGTGAAAAACGATTGCATTTGTACCTAAAAAAAATCAGCCTAATTCGAAAAGGATAAGAGGCAATTAGCACAACTTTACTTGAAAAATGTTGGTGTTGCACTTTCCATTCTCGCTACTGAATATTACCATTGATTAGCAAGCAACGTTAGTGATAAGGACTGTATCGAAAAGAAAGTATCCACAAAAAAAAGCCATTTTAAACACAAAAAAACAATTTTAAGTATTATAAAATGATGTTCTTCTAATTAGAAGATTTTATGTTTAAAACATTTGAGTAATTATTTTCTAAATACATAGCGAATTTTTAATTTGATGCCTTTACTTAGATTCTGCACAGTAGTTTTATTCATTTGTCTGGTTGCTTTGGACTAACTTTTTGAACTTTGTTAAATTTTCGGCTAGTTTACCGTTATTTTTCAAGTAACGCTTCGCAATTGCCCAATATCTTTCAATTGGTCAAAGTTCTAGTGAATTTGGCGGAGTTTACTGTTTTTCCACAAAAGTGATGCAGTGGATTTTTAACAGCTCCAAATTTATAATGGGCAGTTGCACGGTTTTAACATACAATTTTTTTTTTCACTTCGTTTCGGAACTTTTTGTTTTTCTTATATGTCTTCAAGTCACACGCCTTATTTTACCCGCTGGATCATTCCTATGCTAGTACCACCCACATAAATCTCTGACAGACATTGATTTGTTTTTGCGAATTTCACTCACAATTTTGGCTCTAATTTGGGATTGCTGGGACCTTGTTTTCAACTGTTTTTTCGGAAATCCTTTACCGTACCATGTTTCCAGACTTATTAATTATTTTTCTCACTGCATTTTACTTATATTTTCGCGCTTTGCTAAATTTCTAAACGGAACACCGTTTTCAATGCAATTTGTGCAAAATTCGTTTACGCAATTCTTCTTCAATTCGTGGCATTGTTACAACTGGGTAACAAATTATAAAAATCACACGCAATATTTACCTACAAAAAGCTATTCTATCTAACGACACTTTTCCGTTACAATAGAATTAGAGCAAGGCGAAGAAATCTAAATTTTTGTGTGGCTACTTTCTTTTCGATTACAGTCCTTATGTTTGGTTTAACTTTTGTGTCAACAAGAGAATAAAACGACATCTCACCAACATGATAAACCCTTGGTGTGTTTGATTAATCAAAAGTTTTGCATCAAAGAATGATAAACATTAAATATAGAAACGAAATCATAATGAAAAATGTCATTTACCTTTATTATAAAAAAACATCATTCAGTTACAAAAAATCAAAAACGCATCCGGGTAGGTCGTGTTGACACAAGGTTTAAGATGAGGCAAGATAGACTATTCAAAAATAATGTAGCTAGACAGCGATAAAAACTATTTACAGTTTTTACTGACTAAATAAACCAACACTGATGCAGTATGTCTCATCATTATTGCCATTGCCAATGCATTTTTATCAACGACAATCATTTTTTTTTTTTGCATCGGTTTTTCTTTCCTACACTCATACCTACGCAACAAAAAGTACGAAATAAAAATAGAATCGGAAAAATACAAGAAAAATAATCATAAATTCTTAACAAACCTATATTAATGCAATTATTATATGAGAAAAAGCAACAAAAACCGAATTTCTGGAACCAAGTGTACCATACTTTCTTTACCAATTAAGTTCCAAATTAGTATTAAATGAAATAGGACTTGGTTCAAAAAATTAGGTCTACGTTCAGTTTATTTTTAAATGTAAGTTCGTACAATTTTACTGTTGGTGTTTTTTTAGATATAAGTTCATTTTTCAGTTTCGATGCATATAAGTTCAGTTAGATATTGGTTTTGGTGGCAAGTTTGGATGCAATGCTGGGGCAAGTTTTGTGAAACAAAATCTTCTTGATGGATAAATTATCTCAGGTACAGCCAAAGTAAAAATTATCTATCGTTTAACCATTACGAAATAAATGTATGCAATAGTAAAGAAATATTTATAATTTTGTGTAACATTTATTCTGTAAATAATTCCAACCTTCTTCGCACTACTTCCTTTTTAGATTTAGATAATTTAATATATTCGTACAGTAAAAATGTTAGAAATAAAATCAAACCACCAACTATTTTAGCATCCTTACTTTTGTACGCTTCTAATTACGACCAGCATCCCGAGCAATAATATTGTCTTAATGGTTTAGTTGGCAAAATATAATTAAAAATTAATCCAATATTTCAACTTTATCAGGTTTCCAGATCTATCCGAAATAACTCATTCAAAAACTAATAATCAACAGCTTAATCACAGGTAACATCTCTCAACCTAATAATATATTTTAATGCAAGTTCCACCCTAATAAAAAAAAAAATCTCCCATCTATATTTCTATAATCCAAAAACGTTTGATCCTAATTAGGTAAATTACACTTGCCATGTATAATTTGTATTTATGTATTTCAAAAACCAAGATCGAATTCGAATTCTCATAAAAATAAATCCCTATTATAAAATAATTTTTAACGCAGGACCAAAAAAAAGGAATATTGAATAGGGGAAGGGTATCTGTTACTCATATAATTAAATACACGATAATACATCAAATCTCAAACAGTAGTTTATCCACCTTACATTATTAAGTTGTAACTATATTTGATTTTCAATTTTACCACTATTATTCTCTACGTTTGTGTATGCCTTATGTTCGGTTGGTTGGTTATGGGTGATTCTACAAAACAGTTATCCGAGTACTAATAAAAATGATGCATGTGTTTTGACACAGCATGAATCTGCACAAATACAGCATGAATCTGTACAAATTAATTAATGTTGATGTAGGTATATAGATTTGATAACAATATAAAATTATCAATTATGGTTGTCTGATTTAATTAGGTTAGGAATTTAAAGAATTATTCGTAAGGTATTTTTAATTTAATTATTGCAGATTATTATTAAAAGTAGTAGGATACTTGAAACAAAAAGTTGTATAAACATAAACTTAAGATTTAAGTGGAACAATATAATTATTATTATTGTCTGGCACTAAAGATGTTGTATACAATTTTTATTCTTCGAAAAATTATGTACAAATTATGAGGTATGTTTAATAATGCCTTGGCAACTGTTACTTTTTACTTAAAAAATTGATGGGTTTTTACAGGATATAACATAAGACCACTTGGTGAACCTAAACATATTTTAGATTTCTCAAAATAAACTAGTTTTTTTGATCAACGAAGAAGAAAAAAATTATCGAACAAATAATGGGCCGTCAAATGTAAATAAAAAAAACTCGAAATCGGATATCAATGGTTCGCTATACATCTTTAATGATTTGTTGAATATAGCTATTGAAAGATTTGCTAACAAATTGAAAATTAAGAAGTGTTACTTCCGTAACGGCGCGTGGTTCACAAAAAAATCATGCAACTAAGAAAAGAAATATAGACGCACAGGTTCGGCTTATGATTATTCTCAGTTAAAGTACGGCACAAACAGTTTGTCTGTTCTAACCGGTTCCCGAACAACAATTATATTATTGGGGTGGGTACGAAATCTCTCATTACAAAATCTCTACTACAAAAATTCTTAATTTCAAAATCTCCTAATTACAAAATCTCTATTTCAAAATCTCGCATAAAATTTTCCCCGTAAATATATGAAATCGCGCGATTTCATTATTTACGGGGAAAATTTTATGCAAGATTTTGTAATTAGGAGAAAAGTGTGTGTGTGTGTGTGTGTGTGTGTGTGTGTGTGTGTGTGTGTGTGTGTGTGTGTGTGTGTGTGTGTGTGTGTGTGTGTGTTGGGTGTATGTATTTTTAAGTATCTAGGGTAAAAATTCATTTACGAACCCCTGGATAAGCAACAAGGGAGTGTGGGACTCCTCAATTCGACTACCCACTAAAATACCTCAGTCCCTTGCCACTGTATGCCTTGTCCTCCTGGTACCACTATCAGGTATTTTATCAGTAGGGGGATTTAGCTTACGCTGTTACTCCTGAATGCTTCTACGGTTCGGCTCGAGCAACCGTAGGCGCTTCATTACAGTGGCAGCGAAGTCTCTAACCGTGCTATAATTACCTTCCGACTCCAGCATGACCTTAGCACAATTGTCCGGATTTATGGAATTTAATGGCCGTAAGTCGAATAGCCCGGAAATAATTTGCAATTTCTTTACTGAATTAGCAGCGTTTTTGAAGTAGATGATGCACTTCATTCGAGAGTGTTGGGGCCAAATAACTCGATGATAATTTTTTCTGCGCACGAAGTGGAGAAGGCTCTGATGAACTTGGATGCTTCTAAGGGTCCTGGTCCTGACGGTTTACCTGTACCCCTTCTGAATTCGTGTACTGTTGGGGCTGACGCTCCTCTGTGCTTATTATTTATTGTAGGTCTGAAGCTGAACCAAGACATTTTTCCTAAACTTTGGAAAATATCTAACGTCATGTCTGTTCACAAAAATGAGTACCCGCAGTGATGTAACTATTGCGGGATTGCGGGATAAGCTATTCGAGTTTATGGTTATTGATCACGGGTGGTTTGAACTCGTTTTAACCGCGAAGTCTTGGGACATGAAATTTTCTTGCAGGAACTTATTCCTTCAGTAATCCCAAGTGAAAAGTAATAATTTTTAGCCAAAACCACCGGGCTATTTTCGAATGAGGGCGTTTTTTCGTCTCAAGCTGCTGTCACCACTCGTGCAAATCTTCACTCTAGTGCCAATCAGTCTCGGCACATGTTGCATAATATATTATTGAAATGCAGGAAGACTTCCAGGTACTTTTGTCACACAAAATAACATGTTTCGTTACCCCTATCATTGAGTTCAAAGGCCTGTACTCTTGCCAATCCCCCCTTATGTTTGGGAGTTTTTACATTTTGGGTTATCAGTCTGTTCACACTACAATGTCTCAAAACTATGGAATCTCTTACAGATTAATAATTTTGATGGAACAATAGCCACTGATTTGAAGTTGGCAAATATCCTTTCCGGGCTTATGGCACACTCAGCATCGCACCCATGTACATGGTGTGATGCATACAAAACAAACCTCAAGAATTCCGGAGCTCATCGTACAATTGGCAACTGTCTACAAAAATATAAAAACTGGACTGCGAATTGGGAATCTTGAAAAATACCAAAGATTACAAGAATTGTATAAGGCCCCCAATACTATCAACCAATGATGAAAGAAGAATCATTGACATTCTTCCCCCACCTGAACTTCATTTGATGCTGGGTGTAGTCAATACAGTAGTCAGCGTTATGGTGAAAGAATGCAAAGTAGCCACCAATAAGTGGATAAAAATATGCGGTGTAGAAAGAGAAGTCACCCATGGTGGTTCTGGATTTAAGGGGAATTCATGCAGGATTTTGTTATTATCAAAGTTCAAAGCTAAATAAAAGCTTCGTCCAGAAAGTAGTGTAAAAAAATACCATTTTCCGGAGTCGATACATAATTATAATAATTAACATAGTCGGTCTCAAATCAAATTTCTAAAAAGAGATGTTGGAATACATATGTGTTCTCCGCAATAGCTCGCAGTGCTTCGGCTGTATTCTACTCTACCAAAGTGATTTGGATAATTTTCACAAATTGTTCTTCTTTAATTCAAGCTTTTTTAAATGGTTTAAGTTTTTTATTGGGACTGTTTTAAATTCGATTTACTCAAAGTTTCGAGTCTTGCTCAAACAGAGATAGAAAGAAGCAGGCACACATAGCAAAATAAAAATTACATTTGAATTTACATTGAGTTTTGTTTTTACATCAAATTCTAGCGCTTACACCATGTGAAAAATCAGATGGTTTGATATTTTAAATCCCCTTGTGATTTGTATAGTTTATCGATAACAATTAACTATTTAATACATTTAAAAAATATAATAAATTGTATAATTGTCTTGTAAACATAAACTGAACATTTCGTATCTTGATTTGAAAATAAATTTAATAATTTTTTTATAAACGGGCATATACAGACTTTTGTATTAAAAATATTTAAATAAAATTTTCCACCTAATATGTTTATACCTCGTTAATAATAGATGCCATCCTACAATTTATTTTATATTTTAATATATAGACATTAAATTTTCCTTTCATCTTATTAGAGGTATTGAAAAAATATTAACGATCAATTCATTTGATTTTCACAAAAGCCCTATTTATTTTGTTGACAAATAAAACGCCGCAATAAAAATGATTTTTATCTTAAAAATTTCAAAAATTGTCTATTTCCTAAGAGTGGTTGTATATAGAAAACAATTTATCAACACAATAGCACAGCAAAGACTTATACAATACACAAACAGATAGAAAACGTACAAATTGTAAATTTTCCAAAATATGTATGTATATAAAAAAAATCTCATATTGTGTTTTTTTTTGTGCATAAAAGTTTTTCGAGAATTTCTTTTTATACTTCTTCGGCAAAATTTCTATAAAAGCATAATTTTCTGGGTGGTTTTCTTTTTGGAAGATTTTATAAATAAATTATTTGGCATTTTGTTAAAATAAATTATTATCGTTTGACTTTAGGGATCTTAAGTTAGACTGTTGTTTTTATGAGTGTGAATAACACGCATCAAAAGACGCACAAAATTCGGTTTTCGCTGTCTTTACTATTTTTACGAACATTATATATTTACGTATATCCAGCGCGTTAAGGCCTCACTAAAAAGTTTGGCAAGAAATCTCATTGAAAAAGTAGATACTCTCACTGTTTGCCAGGCAATAGTTTTTTGTTTTTATTTTAGTGCGTTAGATTTTAACTTCACACCATTATATCCTAGCGATCTTTGAGAAAATGATTTGCAGTACCTTGGTAATCTAAAATGAGTATTCCTGGTATTATAATTATGAACTTCTCTGTATCTAAATATTTTGAAAGATCCCCTTTTCGAGTAAATAAAATAGTTTTAGCACATTAAAGTGTGTTCTCTGGCTGATTGATTTCCAGCTTAGCTTTTCTAGCATTTTTTAAATATGTGTTCTATTATCCGCGTTTAGGACGCTTCTCATAAATCGATTCTGTATTTTTTGCAGACGTGTTAAAATGCTGGTTAAAACTTAAGTTTTCATCAATGACTCGTTCAATGATTTGTTTCGCAATAACAATATCTGAGCTACCCTCGTACTTGGTTTTGATTAACAAGAACATATACTTCGTTTTCGAAATGTTCAATGACAATTTATGAAACATCAACCATCCCCGTTAATTCTCAAGATCTTCGTTCACTTTTTGTACTGCTTCTTGATGAGTTGGTGCCGAAATAGTAATTAATGTGTCGTCCGCAAACATATTAATTTGACAGTTCTTTATAACATCTACTATGTCATTTATATACAAGATAAATAACAATAGTCCAAGTGTTGCCCCGGTGGCACAGTGGTTAGCATGCTTGCTTTAAGCTCCGGAGGTTCCGGGTTCGATTCCCGGCGGGTGATGAAAAAATCACGGCTGGTTAATATTGGATCAATGAATTAATCACTCAATCCGTTAAAAAAATGATTGCGAATCTTCAAATGAAGCGGCCAAATCCCTCTATGGGATGTAGCGCCAGCGGAAAAAAAAAGTGTTGAACCTTGTGCTACTCCGAGATTATTTTGTATCAACGATGATGTAAAATTATCAACTTTTGTATTGACGATTGTAAAAGTAAGAAAAGCGCCTCATACAGAAGATAGAAAAAGTGGCGGATACAAACAAATTGCGACGCAACCATAGTAAATATGTTATCAGCGCTTCGGCGGAAAATAGAAAAAATGAAGCGGACACATAAAAATCGAGACCCTCCAATCGTCAATATTGTTGTCTCCCTTGAAGATAATTATTGAACCATTTAAGCTCTTTTCCTTCTATACCATAGTTGCATAATTTTTGGAGTAAGATTATCCTATCTTTAGTTTCAAAAGCTCGTTTGGAATTTAAAAAGAACTGCTATCACTACTTTATTTTCGTCTATTTGAGTTTTCCATATGTCCAACATAAGATTTAATGCTGTTTCACAGGAATGCCATTCTCTAAAACCAGATTGTTGATCCACTAATACACACATCAAAAGTGTACAAGGAACACGTGGTTTCTCGAAATTCGAAGGTTTGTCATCCCCTTGAATTTGATTCGATTTTGGTTTTGTTTTTTGTGTCTAGAAGATACACCGATTGCACATACACTGGCGGGGGAATTTCTAGGGATAACGGTAAAAACGATGAGTTTATTATTATAATGGTAGAGAAAGACCAATTTAAGAATTTTGAACAATTCAGAATTTTTTTATTTCATTTGATTTCATTAAATTAGTACAGTTATTTTTGTTTCGTAATAAATGATGTTCCCTTCTCTTGCATTTAGGATAGATTGGCATCTTCTGGGCATGGATCTAATCAACATATCGAGGCTGTCTTGTGGAATTTGTCTCCAGTGATCTTGAAGGAGACTGAATAGTTGCACCCGCGTTGTTATTGCTGCTAAATGTGGCAGTATGCTTCGTTGAAGTTGATCCCATGCGTGTTCAATCGGATTTAGGTCCGGGGATTGTGCTGGCCATGGTAACATATGGATTTCCTGCGCTTCCAACCAGTATGTTGTGATTCTTGCTGTATGTGGCCTGGCATTGTCGTGCATTAAGACGAATTCTGATCCGATTTGTGATCATAATGTAAGCACGACAGGTTCCAGTATCTCATTGATGTAACTGGCTGGCGATATGTTACCTTCTGGAAAAACGAGATCAGTTCGTTTACCAGTCATAATTCCAGCCCATACCATAACAGTGCCTCCACTGTATCTGTGCACTTCTTGTACATTTTTTAGCCTCTCGGCGTTACAGGCTGTCTCCATATTCTTGTTCTCCTAGTATCTGGGAGAAATCCAAATCTTGACTCATCAGTGAACAAAACTTTGGACCATTCCTCTTCTGTCTAATTTCTATGATTTTGACACCAATCATTTCTAAGCTCTCGATTTCCATGTCGAATCGGTGGAGATCTCAACGAACGGCGAGCGTGGAGATTTTTTTTTGGTGTAGTCTATTCCTGATGGTTTGGTCACTAACATAAATGTTTTCATTAGTCGGCAGTTAAAGTTGGATCCCGGCGGACTTGCAGTTGAATATAACGGTCCTGGGTCCTGTGCTGAAGTTGTAACTCTGTCTCGGCCTGGACGCTGCACGTACGGACTCCTAGTCATATATTGCCGTTGCCATAATCTGCATATAACGCTCCGGGACACATTAAAATGACGGGCAACATCTGCTTGGCTTCTTTCACTTCGAAGCATTCCTACTGCTTCGTCCATTTCACTATGGTTAGATTATGACGCGAATTGCTGTACTCTATATTTCTCTAAATTTACCAAAACAAATACGGAAATAAATAATTAGGCTGGTCCGAGCCCGACCGAGGGCATGGCCCGAATCCGAATATAATTCATCATACCCGACCCGACTCGACCCGAATATCGGGTTAGGCCCGACGGGCAAGCCCGAGCCCGTGCAGGTCTCTAGTGTTTAGTAAAAGTTAGATCACCAAAAAAGTTATACCTACGTCGGACATGAACTCAACTCTACCAACAGCAATATTTTATAAAGAACAAAACGACCACTTTACAAACGACCAACTGCAAAAATTATCCAAATCGCATTGCAATTTCATATAATACCATTAATTAGAGCAAATATTTTCATATCTGCGTAAAGCAGTCAATGTGCAAATTCAAAACACTCAACACCATTAAAAAATAATGAGCATAAAAGCGGACCAATGTGATTTCCTTGAGGAACTCCTGAGGTAATACGAAAGGAACGAGAGCTAAAATCATTAATCTTAACAAATTGGTAACAATCAGATAGATATGAGGGAGTTTATCCGGCTTATCGATAAGAATCAAATTCCTTTGAAAAATCGGTGTATACTACATCTATTGTTGCTTATGTGCTAGCCTGCTATACAAATGTGACATATAAATGTCCTCAAATAAAACTAGATTAGTCGCCGTACACCCACCCAGATATAAAATCCGTGTTGAGCAGGAGAAATTGCATGAAAAAAAAAAATTTTTGTACCATAGATTCAAAAAGTTTTGGTATGAAAGAAAGAATAACGATCCCGCGATAGTTGCTGACTTCACTTCTTTGGCCAGATTTAAAAATTGGACGAATGAAAGATAATTTCCAGGAATCAAGAAAAATACCATCACAGGCTACTATTAAAGATGAGAGTCAGTGTAGAGGCAAACTCTCTGCACAATTCTTAATAAGGATAGGTGGAAAGCCATCATGTTCTGCCCCCTTATTAACTTCAAGTTGAGATAAACCATCATAAACTTCTGATACCGTTAACTTTACAAAAATAAAATCAGAGCGAACGCGGTTAAAAAGTCTTGTTACGTGGCACCGCATATACTTTAAAGACAGACTAAAAAAAAGACAAATAAATGTAATATTGAAACTAGAATAAAACTCAATACCGTGTAACTTATATAAAGCAAGACCTAAGATATTACGATGATTTCCAAGGCGAAATAGTTGCTTTTTGTACCATGGCTCCTGATGCCGAGGTTAGTTTCTCACTGATGGAACATATCTTTTAACACCAGACTTGAGAAGCTTGTTGAATAAAAAAACAGCATCGTTAAAAAATTTCTCCACATTCGAGAAATACCCGATCAGAATCGACAAGAAATTTGTTTAAAGAAACGTAGTCGCAGCATGCCTAAAATCGAAATGAAAAGCATTACTAGAAGTACACATAGTAAGTAATGCAATTTTTTTGGAAAATGTTCATATGTATATCATGATAGGATTATGATCCATTAAAATCCTCACACGGCGAAAGCTTTAAATACATAAGATCAATTGAAAAACCAAATCGAGGAATTGGCCCCGACTATTGCTTATTCGCTTCAACTGCATCAATGCGGCACCAACACGAACCAATGGCGTAACAGCGGAATTAATGAAATTAATTATTCCAAGAGAATATTCCAAAGTAGATCCGTACGGATACAGCAACCATAAGAATAGAGGAACTGGCTACATTAATACGTACAGCAATAACATCATAAATTGGATGGCATGCAATGAGCTCGTCCGAAATCGAACTCGTAACAGCAATCGTCACACCTCCTCTCTTCAGACTGGTACAAAAATCATGTCGATCTTTCCTGTGAACGACGTAGTTGAGTAGGAAATATTCCTCCAAATTGAACCTTTTAGTAAGCCGTGTTTCAGAGATATTAATCACATCGTAATCATTGTAGAAAAACGCCAAGCAAGAATTATTTAGCTTTACCTCGAATAAAGTAGTTTGTCCGGAGTTTAAAGGAGCATTTGATGCTGCTGATTGAAAATTTCGGTTGCGAAAGGGTCTACAAATATATCTGTTGGCCACGTTTCCGAATTTATTTATTTATTTATCTGGTTATGTAATTTACATAGTATGATAATAATAATGCGACACAATATATCCACCACCACCACATGATTTATTTAATAGAAACGAGCATATAAATATAGCAAACAATAAAAATATAACGAACAGAATTTTAAAAGTAATAATATTGTATAAAAATTAAATAAAAGTAAAAATAAATAAAATAGAAAAACTATTTAACGAAATTGAATGGTTTACTTTAACCCTCTCTTAAACAAGTCCCTCGACATGCCGAAATTAAAACTGCCGCAGTTTACATTGAAAGCATTAAAATTATTCGAACTAAACGAAATACGTAACAAGTCCGACCGCGATCTAAATCAAACGTCGCAGTGCATAAATCAGAAACTGTTTTTGGATACTCTCAACTCTACCAAAATGAGCCTGATAGGACGGATTTCATATCACTGATACAACTGATCTAAAATAAGTCACGTAATGGGATTTTAACGTAAACGGGTCACAAAATTCCCTCCCATTACGCTTGATAAAACTCAATAAAGAGTATTCTTTACCTACTATATAATCTATATGCTTATTGAAAAAAAAGGTTAGACGAGAAAATAACTCCTAGGTCACAAATATCAGAGACTCTACTGATCTGTGTATCTAACAAAACGTATGGAATCTCTTCACAAGAGAGCCGCGACCTGCACATCGTCATAATTCGTATTCAAGGGCAACTTATTCCTTACGGACCATTCACAAAATGCGTGCAGAATCAACTATAGAATTAATATTCGCATAGATTTTTAGGTCGTCGGCATACATAACACATTTAAAAAATTTGAAACACTGTACAACATCATTAATGAATATCGTAAAACGAAGTGGTCCAAGGTGGCTGCCCTATGGAAAACCGGAAGGTATCTGAAAAAGAAAGATCTAGCTGCTGAGCCTAGTTAGATAGGACATCATCCATTTAATTGGAATAAAATCGGATCCAAAGTTACACAATTTTGAAATTAGAAGTTTGTGATCTAACCTGTCGAAAGCTTTCGAAAAGTCTGTATAAATAACATCAACTTGTCCACGTGATCCAACAATGTTGAATGAATCATTCGAAATAACCATGAGGTTAGTAATCGTAGATCTGCCCTGTATAAAGCCATGTTGACGCGAACTTATTCTATGTCTTATGTGAAACTCTATTCTAGACTTCATGAAAGATTTGAAAAGCTTAGGAATCGCCGAGAGGATCGAAATACCTCTATAACATGTAACATCACTTCTTCTACCTGACTTAAAAATGGGAATAACAAATGAATTTTTCCAAATATCGGGAAATATTCCACAGAAAGACTAATATTACACAAATAACAAAGCAGTTCCAACAAAGAAAGAGCACACTTATTCAGAATCAAAGGTGCCATCCCGTCTAGACCCGTACTGCCTGCAGTATTTAAACCGTTTAATCCTTTTATAATTTCCGAGGGAGAAAGTTGGATTACGACATTTGATTTATAGATATAGTCATCATCGGAAGGTTCAAACAAATCGAAACTGTCAAATGTGCCCTTAAAAAAATTAGCAAACGCGTTACAAATTTCAGATGAACCCGAAACGGAGTATAAACGCGAAAAATCGTCTCGGGTGCCAAGAAATTTCGCTTTCGATTTGTATTAAATACATATTATAAAGAAATTCGTTGAGAACCTTAAATTCTTTACATAATACACGATATTTTAATTCGTCGTTTACATACCCAGACCGATTATATGCCTTAAACGCTCTTGATTTCCTGTTGGCTATGTTTTTCAATTTCTTCGGAACAAATAAATCAAACCCGTATGACAAAATTTTATAGAATTCAGAGGCGGCGGCCAAAACACTCAGCCCATCAAATGACAAATTCCAATCAACATTACCCAAAAACTTGTTTAATGAAGAAACATCTGTAGCCCTAAAATCATATTCAAAATCGTTGTTAACAAAATTTCCTAAATCACAATCAACAAAATAATATTTAATTAGAAGTGGTGTGTGGTATATACTTGAGTGCCCCGCTAAATCGTGACATGCTTCTACGCCAATAAATTCTACCGATGAAAAAATAAGGTCTAAAATACCATCATAACTATTGTATACTACATTGAATTGACGAGTTCTTATTTTATCAAAGCTTTCTAACACATAGCCGAAAGTGACATCGACAGTAGAACCAACAAAACATTCGTCTATCCAGCACCAAGAAATTTTTGGTAGATTAAAATCATCAACAAATAATGCCTGGTCATCACCATTAAGTAACGGCAAAACATTATTGTGAATAAATTCCATAAATCCATGATATACATCTGCAGTGCTTCCAAAAGATATGTAAACCGCCACAACAAATATCCAAAACAAGCCATATTTGACCTTGACGACAAGTGACTCTCCAGAAACACAAATTAGGTTGAGTTTATCAAACTCCATATTATTCTGTACAGCAATAATAACGTCACTCCCAACGCTTTTTATATTGTTGGGCTCACCATCACGACGAAATACCGAATAGCCGACTGGAAAATATTCCTCCGATTTGAAGTCAGCATTCAGCCAGGTTTCGGTAAGAATCACAACTAATTTAAAGCCTTATCATGAAGATTAACATTAATTCCAAATTTAAAACAGAGGTATTCCAAGTCATAAATATCTCTTGATTTCGCAATCAGCATGCCACGAAAAAACTGGTTACTAAACATCTGTTAGGAAGCGCCAGAACATCATCCTCAGTAGCTAGAGGATCAAGTCTGGATAAATGAAGCCAAAATTTCGGTACAATAGTTTTAATATGAATATATGATACGATATTTGTACCACGACGTTTTATTACCGACAGAGCACGGTATTTCCATATTATGTATGTAATTGCTATTCACTCTACAACCTGAATCTTGCACTTCAATTGTGGTGAGAGGGCATTTACATGTACTGGTTTTACTTTCAGTTTATCAGCAAATGTTTGTCGGAATCCCTTCTATTTCGAGTGCACTACAGCTTCTAATTCGCCAGAACAGCTGTTCTGATTAGTTCTTGGGTCTTCATCTGCACCAGTACATGAAGACGAAACAAGCGCACCAGCAATTGATGGCGAAATACTATTTATTATAACTGATGGTTGTATTACCTTTTATTTTGAATTTAAATCCTCAGGAAATCTAGAGTCCACCGCAACAATCAATTGTAGCTAAATTTCTGTTACGGTTTCAGCCAACTGGCCGTTTATTGTTTTGTAGCTGTATTCTACAAGTATATTAATGACGGATAAGTGTTCTACAAGTATTTGAACGGTATTTGATCAGCTGAGCTCTGGGAACTTATGTCATCTGAGCTGTTTTGAACATATTTAGGCCTTTAAAAACTCTAAAACGAGTTACAATTTTGAGCTGCAATTTGAGCAAATTAATAAATTTAAAAGTTTGTATTTTTACGAATCAATTTTCGTTGACTTATAATTTGCAGAGAATATGATGAAACGTAAAGAGCACCAGACACTGTGTGACTTTCAAAGACTGCATCTGATATGATCATACTTGGCGAGTATTTAGTATTTTAGTTAAATTTTTTTGAACTTCTTGCAATAAAACAGAAGCATGAATTCAGACTTTCACAGATTTGCTTGGGCAAGAAACCATCTTTTAATAAAATTTTCATTGAAACATTTACATTTGTCATTTGCCAATTAGAATTGTGTCAAATTAAGGGCGGTATTCACGTACAATTAAATTGCGCAATATACGTATTTAACGTATATGCTTAATATTTATTCGAAAATTTTAAAATTTGATTATACAATATTGAAGTCGCACAATTATTTTGTGAAATTTAATTACACATGAATACCGCCTTGACTGAAGACAAGAAAGAGTGAAAATAAAATATTTCATCTACATTGTGCGTAATAATCTAACGTAAAATTTATTTATAAAAACCCTTACAAAACACAAAAAAATAAAAAAGTTATATTTTAATCGCTTGTTAATTAAAATTGAAATTCAAAGGTATAGTACCAACCCCCGAATAAAGCCCTTTATTTAGATACAACAATAACATATTTCGAAATTCCCCTTTTTATATATTAGAACAACAACCGACACGATGAAGCACCTGGCTGGTAGATAATTTTAATAAAATAAATTTTATCCACTATATCAAACCGTGTCGCAACATACCAAATAAGCACCGCTCATAATTGGTTATCACATTCTAATCTTTACATTCATAAATACATACATACTTCAAACATACAACAATAATGTCAATTAAGATGAAAACGTATAATAAATAATTTTTACTGTTACAATACTTATTATTAATGAAAAACTTTTGCTTTTAAATAAATTTTTTCCACCCTTTTTATATTTAAACTATCATCTTTATTTATAACTAGTGTTTTGTTGTTATTGCTATTACTATTTCTATTATTATTGTTATTATTTTCATTCCAAATATTACCTATTTTCCTGTTGGTGTATCAATTTACTTACGCTAGAGAGTAGAACATTGTAAGTTGTAAAATTCAAGTAAACAATTTTATAATAAAAACAAAATGTGAATGGAAAAAAGGAAAATCATACCTGTTTGCACGTGCGGTGCACATGAAGTGCAAAATGTTTAATTTATTCATTTTTAGTTTTATAATTTTTCATGATTTTCATTTATACAGAGAGATAAAAGGAAAATTTGCGCACACGGTGTTTACAAAGGGATGTAATCATTTTATTTGTGGGGTGATTAAAAATTGTGTTATGTACGAGTATGTATATATAGATAGTAGAAGGGATGTTTGTTTTCTTCGTTAATTCTGTGTTTGGTCGATTCAATTATTTTTAATATTTAATTAATTAGTAGTGTAAATTTTACCTGAGAAATTACAGATCATTCATTAATCAGCTTAAAAAAGGTAGACGATTTGAATGGTGGGAAATTTTCTAATTTGGACAGCCCCGCAGATAGCTACAACTACTGATTGATCTCATTAATTCAGATTTAAAAAAAAAACACCTATCTTAAATAAAATAATAATAATAATAACAATAAGTAATATCTGTATGAGCAATTAAAACAGTTATAGTTTCCATTAAACTGAATTCTTGAGTCAGCCGCTCAAATGACCAAAATCAATTTCCTTTGGCTTTAAAAATAACTGAATTTTTAAAATTCAAGTGCTATTGTTATTTTGAATTCGATTCGAAAATATTCGACTCTTCGAAGTATAACATTTGTATTTGATTTAAATAAGAAACGAACGAAACGTATCCAATTCAAATAAAATTCCAATACTTGAAAGACTCGAATACGTTTGAATCGAAATCACAAATAGTTCCCCAGAGCACGAATTTTGGACGTAAAATGAGACTTGAAGTTGGTGATTCTCATACAAGTAATATATTTAGAAATAAATATTTTATTGCTGTTTGATTGACGAAAACACTTTTGGATGAATGATTTAATTTTGTTTTATGCAATGACAAAATTGGATGTAAATGAAAAGATTTTTTTATTCGATTTTTTCACGGAACGAGAACTAAGCCCCACCCAGCACAGTGACGTCTCACTAGCTCTAATTAGGATTGGATAGGGTTTTAGCCAGATTTGGAAAAAACTCGGGTTTGTTAAAAAATTCCGAACCTGAGGATTTTATTGGGTTTTTAAAACGTTTTTTGGGTTTATTCTTTATTGGTTTTTATTCAAAATGAAATAATAAATGCCGCTTGAAACAAAGAAAGAGCGAAAAAGCGGATTGTCTTAATCCTCCCTATTGTACATACATTATACTTACAATTCGGGGAATGTTTTTGTCGGTTTTTATTGTCGGAACGTATTGAAAATTCAATGCAGCAAAAAAGTTGTGACAGATACTAATACCGATAGGTCAGATGAAATTCCACCACTAGTAGCCCATCACAGAAGAAGCAAAATACAAAACGGTCTAAAACGCAATCATCTATTAAGGATTTCGCAATTAAAACCACATCATACCAAAAATAAAAGTCGGACAAAATCGTTGCAAAGTTTTTCTTTGCTAACAATATTGCCTTTAACGTTGCTGAAAGTACAACTTTTAAAATATGATTGAACATTTAAGCCCTGGATACATCGGCCCTTTATCAGAAAACAGTTAGCAGATAAACACCTTGATGAAACAAATCAGGAGAAATCTGAGAATTTAAAGAGGGTATTAGAAAATTCCAATTTGACGCTCATTATTGATGGATGGTCCAATATATCAAACGACCCGCTTACCGCTTGTTCAGTTCATATAGGTGTTAATGGTTATTTAATAAGTGCGGATGATGCACGGAAAAAAATAAACTGGTCCTCAGCTAAGAAAACGGACGTTTAATTCAAGAAAATGTACTTTTTCTTGATTCAAAAACTAATTTTCTTATTTCTATCGAGTTTTTCTTCATGTAAGAATTGTGTTTCTTGAAATGAAGAAAAAATCGAAAGAAATAAGAAAATTAGCTTTTAAATCAAGAAAAAGTACATTTTCTTGAATTAAAAGTCCGTTTCCTTATCTGAGGACTAGTTTATTTTTTTCCGTGTGCAGCTTCCGAAAAAAACTGTTGAATATTGTGTTTCTGTAGCAGAAAAAGCAATTGGCTTTATAAAAATCAAATATGAAAAGGAAATAACCGCTTGTGGCACAGACAACGAGAATAAAATGAAACAAATGAAGGAGGTTTTAGAGAATCGCCATGGCATTGTGACATATGGCTGTTTTACGCATATAATTAAAGTGCTATATAAAGATATCGTTCCTCATGATATTACGAAACATATATTAAGTACAAAAATATTTCCGAAATCATCACCAACCGCACAGATGATGGCTGAAAGAAAAACGTGGGATTATGCACCAACTGCCACACGATACAAGATGGAATTCGTATGAGGATTGCTTAAGAACATTTATTTCTTATTTCCATTACTATGTACAAATAAGGTCAGCACATCTCAATGAATTCGATAATACGATCCACAAAATCTTAAATACTGTTCAATTGTATCTCCAACAAAAAATATTTGTGATTTCCACAGCTTTAGACTCATTGCAAGGTGATTCTATTTCGATTGCGACAGCTGTTGAAACCTGGTATAGTATGCTGAAGAACGACGAATTAATATCAATTAGACCTTCCATCGAAAAGCGTGTGAAAAGTGTACTGACTCCTGCTCATTATTTAGCCAATATGATGGATCCGAAATATTTAGGCAAGCCAATCAGAAGTGATACAGAAGACATGTCGGAAAAATGCATTGCTCAAAACATCCTACCTTTTTAGCATTCTGGTTGGCATTTAAAATTCAAGATAGAGAATTCTACCCAGATTAAATGTTTAAACCGGAAGTGCTGGATAAATTAATTAAATGCCAAAAAATGGTGAAAAGTTTTACAAGCAAAAAACGAAAAGTCATTCGGGTTATCTAAACATTTCTACAAATTTTTGTTTCTTTGCCTTTATAAATCTGAGCCAAATGATGTCTGGTTAATTTAGAAACTTTGAATAGTATTTTTTTATTTTACCTGTTACATGTTTATAAATCGTTTATAAATTTTTAGTTAATTATACCAAATGAATTTGTGTACGCATGTATACTCAATACGCATGTGTTCTCAATAAATAAAAACACATTAAATCTGATTCAAATATTTATTTATCCCCCAAAATTTTATATTAAATGAAAGAAAACCCATGGGTTTTTTCAGTGGGTATTGCCCATAAAACCCAGGTGGGTATTTTTGGACAACCCAGTGGGGAGACAACCCTGGTTTTAGTTAATTGAGTTGGGTTTGAGTGATCTGGATTAATTTGGATTTGATTGAAGAGGGTTGAGTTTTGTTAGCTTGCGTTAAGGTTGAGTGAGAGGTTCGGTTGAGGAAATTATTTAGGGTTGTTGAGGCAAGGTTGAGTTGTAAATTGGCTTGAAGGTTGAGCTGAAGAATTAAGATGAGTTAAGATGTTCAGTTAGGGATTGATTTCAGAGTTGAGTTAATTTTCAGGACCAAAGTTCTGATCAAGGTTAGGTTCAGGCATTTATATTATTTATATTTTATGTTTATGATTTTATATAGGAATATCAAAAATTGTCGTAAAATATAAAAACCATAAATGTATTAACGGCGCTATTGGTAACAATTTCAAAACTTATTTTCGGTATGAACTAAACAAACACCATACACACCAAAATGTGATTTGCATGCACGAGTCGGTCAGATTTCTTATGACAAAACAAATTAATCTATACATGAAAATAGCAAGTCTCAAGACTCATTTTACGACCAAAAACCAAATGCAGGAGAATAGAAATAATATGCCGAGTTTTTGACTTTATTTGAACATTTGTGAAGGTACTAAATCAAGAAGTTCAAAATTTGGAAAGATAATAATTATCCAAAACCAAGGTTTATTTTAAAATTTGGTATAGCTAAAAATAAATGAAACCAAAAAATTGTATGTACAATTAAGTATCAACCAAAATTTGGTATAAATCATCAAGCGAATTGCAACAAGCTACAAGCCTTATCTCATGGCATTATGACATTTTTTTTTGTACTTTTTCAGCATCTGAAAACTCCAAATGAAAAATGTGTACATAAAATATGCGTAGGAGTAAGTGTTTTCATCATAGACAGCGTCCGAAGTTTCAATGATGCTTGGAACTTGGCGACCTGAAGTACACCCAAACCAAAATTGCCGGAAGAAAACAATGCTGCAGAATTGCAAGTTTACAAGAAGCAACTTGCAGGATGGACGGAAGCGGATAACTTCGAACAGAAAATAATTGCAACGACAACCACGGATCAACAATTATAAATTGCGCTTCAGCCAAAGAAATGTGGGACAAACTTATGTCCGTTCACGAACAAAAATCTAATGCAAGTGTGCATATGCTACAACAGAAATGTTACGCAATGGCGAAAAATCCAACAGATGATATTGTTACGCACATATTAAAATTAGAAGATCTAGGAAGGAACCTGGGGAATAAATTCCAAATTCGTTAATATGAAAGGAATCACTCCACGAAAATTGGCACGAAAAGTTAGCCCATCAAAATCTCCCACACGTGCGAAATTTCTTGAAAAAGAAGAATACATACTCTTCGAAGAAGAAAACAATATTTACTGCGATGCATGTGTTCTAGGGAAAATGTATCGACTTCCATTTCCGGGTGCAGAAAACAAAGAGTTCTGAGATAGAACAACTAATTTATGCCGACGTTTGCGGCCTAATTTAGTATTTCCTGTTATTTAAAGATGACATGCCACACTGGAAACATGTATATTTTTTGAAAGAAAAGTATGAGGTAGCAAAAAACGTAAAAATGTTACGTACAAACTATGAATTAGAGTTTATTAACCAACAAGACAAGGAGTTAACAAGGCGATATAGAGAGTTAACAAGGCGATATGGAGTTATACATCAAAAGACGGTTATCTATAGCCCACAGCAAAATGGAGCAGCAGTAAATAGTCGAAGTTCAAAAAACTCTTTTACATGCACAGGGACTTCTAATAACCTTATGCCATAAAATGTGGATGGGAACAAATGCTAACGTTACAGACCTCAAGATATTCGGTCAAGAAGTATTCAGCCATGTGCCGAGGGAGAAAAGTGTGTGACCCTAAAGTTCTTAAACCCGACGTGGATATATACGATAGTCGTGAAGAACCAAATAGCCTTGAAGAACCGAGGTTCGAAGAAAATAAAATTAAAGCCGGCAATATTGTGCCTCAAGACAAAAATAATAAAATCGTGATTTTATTACATCAACCTGAAGTTCAAAATATTGGTCGGTCGTTGACGCTCGAAGAAGAAGGACGTGTTTTTGTCGTCTTCTTCGAGAAAATTTTAATTTAATTAATTTTTAGTTTATTTTATTTTCTAATGTAGTGTAAAGTGTTTAAATATATAATTTATTTTAATTTAAGTTATTTAAGTAAAAGTGTGTGCATAAGAATAGTGAAAATTTAAATATGGATAGAATGCAATCCATCGGGATGCATTCAACAGGCATTGTTTTATATTTTTATTTTTATTCTCATATTTATAGCGAAACAAGTCAAATTTTGGCTTTCTCGCTTAATAATGCATGTCTTAAATTTGTGTAGTTGGTGCATAAAATTCGAATGATCAAATACATTATCTCGTATTTAAATTTAATTAAAATCGAATAAATAAATTTACGCATTAAATTTCTGTTTCTGTACATGAATATACAAGTTTTCGGTTTCTCTCTTTCCTCTTACGAGATTATGTATGTGTTGTATTTTTTGTTTTATGTAGAAACGACACAAACACATATATTCTTTATTTATATACATAAAAAGAATATAATTTCTATTATATAATTTCTATCAAGACAACATTGGTTCTATAGTGTTCGATTGTTGATATTTGCTTCTGAATTGTATTCACAGTCGTGTATGTGTAGTGTACGAGGTTATTTTCGGAAATATATACAGTAATATATAATATAGTGAAGCCTATTATATATGTATATAATATAGAGAAGGCATGTACCAAAACACACTATGTACACATCGATACTTTCCCTGCTGCGCACGTGAAGGATTATATGAAAAGTTTGTTTTCTCTATGTGCGTTGGTGGTTTTAGTTTTGTACTGTAATACGATTTTATTATTTTTACTTGGCGTTGTTGTATTCTTTGTGTTTATAGTGCTCTTTATATACAATGAACTACACAACTCAAAATTTTCATGTATTCAATTCAAATAAGATTCTTATACTACGTATAATCGAGTAATTTTGAGTTGAATTGGAAATTTAATTAGAATTAAAAGTTTCTTGTGTTCGATTCTAATGGGATTTGTTTACTTTGTATTATCGAGTAAATTTGAGTTGAACCAGAAACTATCGTATGTAATACAGTGAGGTCTCGTTATAGTGAATACTGATTTAAGGAAATTGTAATTTCGCAAGGAAATTTTATTCGCCAAAGTGATAAGTGTTTATGTGAAAATATATGGTTAATAAGGAAATAAAATAATAAAACTTTGCATATGTAAATACACAACTAAATTAAATTATTAAATAATTAAATACATTTCTCCGGTTCCTTTGGCTGCGCTGTTTCGAGATTTCACTGTTCATATAAAAATTTTTTGTTTATTTAAGCATGATTATTTTTAATACGGGGTAGTTAATTTTACTGAACTGCACGGAATTCCTAAACTGAATTCATACTTTAGAAACTAATTAGTTCTTATAACTTTAATTTTGGGTACTGGTGATATTAATTGTAATTCATTCCAGAAAAGTCATCGCAGATGAAACTTCTATACTTTAAGTGGCAGGTTCACAAAAATGGTTCATTTATAATAGTAGTTTTGAGTTAAACTGTAGTTTTTTGGATCGGATTGGTGAAATTGGGATTCCGGGAAGGACTGGCACCCTATTGATTTTGTTTATCAGTTATTTTTGTTAATATGTGAATAGTATCTAAAGGAGTTCCTTTTTTAGTTCACTGATTAATAAGTTAATTTTCAGAATATAACTCAATTCCAGAATTAATCATTATTAGAGGGATTAAAATTAATCCTTTCTAATAAAGAAGCTAATTTCAAGTATAGATTATAGTTTCAGAATTAGTAATTATTAGGGATTAAATTAATCCCGTGTTTCAGAATTAAATTCCAGCTTAAATCAACCTTCCAGGATCAACAAGGAGTGAAGAAGCTGAAATTAAAAATTGTGTTAATTTTGTAAGCTGATGAAATTAATTAATTGTTAAAATTTGTAGGGGTGCCAACTAGAGGATTTTTTAAATTATTTATTGAATTATTTAAGTGGCCTAGGCTAGGATTGATGCGGATGTAATTTTAAGTATACTTAAATTAATAAAATCTTAGGTGTTTAGAGGGGTTTATTTTAAGTATACTGATGAATAATTTAATTTGTTTCAGAATTTAAGATTGCTCCAGAATTAATCATTCTTAAAGGGATTAAATTTAATCCTAATTTTCAGTAACAAAGGTATAGCCGGACTCAACGCTCCAGGAACAACAAGCAGTTAACAATCATGTAGTTTAGAAATTGTGTTGTCTTGTGTTGTCTTATTTACTAACTATCAACCGCCATGGTGTCTGGAACCGGGTTGAGTCTCTGTTACTAACATACCTTTCCTTTCCCTCGATTTTGTTATTCGTAAGAGGGTGTACGGTGGACCCGGCGTATCCGGGAAACTTGCCTTAGGCTTGGTCGTACACACTAAATCAATCAATCAATCAAATCAACCTGAAGTTCAAAATATTATTAAAATAGAGGTTCACAATTTACGAGATCGAACAGGGTTAAGGCGGCCAGCAACGTTTGCTAATTTAGCTGAATGTTCAGCATTCTTAATGGAACATTATGAAAATGTTACATTTGAAGAAGCCCTCAACTGTGACAATTCGAACGAATGGAAAATAGCAATGGATGAGGAAATTGGATCACTTAACCAAAATCACACAAGGCAATTAATCGATTTGTCGAAAGGAGAGCTAGTTATTAAGTGGGCTCTCAAAATCAAACAACATCCTGATGGTAGTATCGAATGTTTCGAGGCTCGATTTCTTGAGGCTTAGTTAGATTTGGCTGAAAATAATAAAGCTTCATCAGTTTGATGTCAAAATTGCATTCTTACATGGAGAATTACAAGATAACATCTATATGCAGCAACCCATTGGTTACGAGGATGTTCCAAGCAAATTTAATTTAAAGGCAATGAACGCAGATCCTTGTGTATTTACAAATTACTGGGAGGATTCTCAAATAATCCTAGCCATTTATATCGATATTAGGCTTCTACATACTCTGGGTTAGCCGAGTCACTGTTATAGGACTTAAATACGGAATCCAATATTAAATTCAGTGAAGCTAAATATTTTCTGGGCCTGGAAATCGAGCAACTCTCAGACGGATCAATTTTTCTTCATCAGGAAGCCTGTTGCTGTTCCGGCTGATCGAACTCACCAAATGTGTGCAACAATGCATCCGAACGTAGAGGATCGTTTTAGGTCAATAGGGCAGGTCAATATTTAGAAAGGCCTACAAAAATTCACTGGAATACCGTAACGTAAATTTTAAAATATTTAAAAGGAACACTACGCTATGGACTACTCTTTAAACATGAAGAAAATTCAAAATTAGTAATAAAACTATGAACAAGAAGATCTACAAGTGGGTTTGCTGTAAAATGAGGATCTTATATAGTACCATGGAGCTCTCAAAAACAGAAGTCGAGTTAGTCCAAGTGTTATAATATTCACTTTTATTTTTAAAACATTTTAAAAATAAGAAGAAACGGCTAAATAACTTCGAATTTTTGTAATTATATTTCCCGCCTCTGGAAACATCCGTTCACAAGCCGTTGATGTTGGGTGGTTTATAGTAAGTAGTCTTCGTGTAAGTTATCCAAAATTTAGATCCGCTTATCTGCTCGACGTTTAAATGACAGCACTGTAGCTCATTAAATCCAGTTGTTGCTTGAAGTTCTACGCCAGAAGAACTCGAACTTTGATCGGCCATATTAATGTTGCTTTGCGTCGAGACTAATCGTAATATAAGCTGACTAGCCAACAAAGTTTAGATCCAAATTATAAATATTCATTTTCTTTTGGATAACTGCCGTGATACAAATATAAAATTCTTTCGGCTTTTTATAGACACAATATATTGACAATAATGACATTAACAACATTTTTCGACTTGTTAATCAGAGAAGAGGTCAATCATTTTTAATATATCTACCAAAAAAGTAGAATATCAAAATCCCCCAGTACTTTAACCCAAGAGTCGTATACAGAATGTATCGACCCTGAATAACAAAAAATGAGAACCCTCCTTGAGTTCTCTATGTGGTAGTTTGGTTTCATACTGAAAAGTTCGTACGAACAAAAGTTCGGTCTACTCTTCAACCAAACTACAAAATACAATTCTAACTTCATACATTAAGTATGAGGCAAAAACGTACCGACCTAGCGAATTATATTCACTAAATCAAAAACTCTAGGAAACCCTCATTTCTGTGTGTTTTATGCCCACACACATAATAGAAAGAGAAATTTGTCTGCATTAAAATCAATAAGTTTCCCTCGGCGTTTTATAGACAAAATATATTAGCCATTATTCTTAATATATTATGTCTATAAAAAGCCGAAAGAATCTTATTGATTTGAATACATACAAACTTCTCTTTCTATTGAAACAAATATAGTAATAATGAAATTAATTCCTTTTGACACCGTCCATAAACTCCGCTTTCCAAATTTACAAACAGTATTTGAGAAAGAAGTGTGTTAACCTCTTTTAGTTTTTTAAATACCATAGTAAACAGTGTCTTTAGCTGTTATTAATGTGGCCTTTATTTGCTTAGTTCTTGTAGCGGGTATTCGGGTAGTTAATCATTTCGAAAAATACCCGAGTACTCGATGCCCGAAGATACAAGCTCTAACTCCAAGCCAAGAAAGTGAAAAGTTACGATACTTGAGGGTATACTTGAAAAACGAGGAAATGAACGAGTAACGTTTAAATTTGAGTTTCGTCAACAAATTATCCCCCAATAAAAAATGTAAATAAAAGAAAACAACTTACACCACTTGGTAGATATTTCTGTCAAATTTTAATTTACCAGAGTGACACACTTATTACTTACAAGGGCGATTCAATTAATTGAATACCTTTGGCGACTCTGCCTTTTACGAATGAAGTTCATGATTAACACCTCCCATTAAAATGTTTTTATTTTCTGGCACACGCAAAAGTTTAAAATATAATTTTTTGTTTAATTAATCTTACAAGGAAAACTATTTCCTTATAGTATGTATATGTACATACATATAGAAGAGTGTAATATATAGACTTCTGCGAAAACTTTAATTATAATCATTAGAATGAAAAAAATCTAGGAATTTTAAATCTCAAAATTAAGATAAAACCACTGAAGAAGTTTACACTTGATCGCTTGCGTTCCTTAGAAACTAAATTTTCTCAGTTTTCATAAAAAAAAAAAATATCAATCAAAACTTTTAGGAAATTTGAGTTGGTTGAAAAAAACACTGTTATTGAATTCTGATGTTTACGTGTTAGATGTTTGCAAATTTGAAACTATAATTTAAGGCTATTAATTAAAATGTAACACTAGAATATTTTGGAACCCTCACTAGGTAATTCAAATTTAACACAAGTTATTTTTAAGAAATTTATAAATAAACTTACCAACAGTTGTTATGGGAGCATAAGATCTTACGGCACCTTCGGCTGAAATTAAAAACAAACAAATTATGTAACTCCCGCATAATAAACCTCTCCCCAAAAACAAATTCCAATTTACCTGTTACTGTTATATAGTGCGGTGTCCCATCGATAGGACTTTGTGCATGTACCACTGCAACTTGTGCGGTCACTTGTTGACCTTCATTTGAATTTGGACTTGAGCAATCTTCTTTAATTTGCATTGTTATCGGAGATTCATTACTTGAATCGGAATTCTCAATCGGCCCAACATCAATCACAGAAACACCAGAGCTTCCCGTTTGCAGAATAATTTTCTTCTGTAACACATAAATAAAATTATGTCTATTCAATTTTGAACTACTAATGAGTAAACAAATGTTACCTGTTGAAGTACATGCTGTAAGGGTATACTCGTCGTTTGACCATTCGATGTTGTTACAATTTCACCATTTTGTGTTTTGGTCGGTGAGGTCATTGTATCCTGGGACGAATTATTTTGGGTAATTTTTATAAAATTTCTTTGAGTCGCTAACCGTGCGGCCATAATAACAATCTAAACGATTAACAACACTTTAAAAATTTTCTATTCTATACTACACACTATATATTTGATGACTAGATTTTGAGTTTGTAGATCATTTGATACTTTTAGTATTTTTGTGATCAACAAAACTAATAGTGATATTCTAGTTTAATGACGACACAATATTTATGTTCTGTTGTGCTGGTTATAAACGGGGATCTGAAAATACAAAAAAAAAAGGAGAAATTAGACGGTGACATATGTTTTTTCATAAAAAATATGTTGTGCAATTTAAGTTGAAAATTGTTGAACCGGAAACAAATTTTTTTTTTTTGATTATGTAGTTGTGTTTATTTATTTTGTAACGATTATTATTTTGGTATGGTCAATGTAACTAAAGTTAACCTTATTTCAAATTAAAAAGGTTTATTATGTCAATATTTCGTGTTCTGAGGGATAATATTGGAGCCATTAAGCAGTTTAATATGTTTTCTATTTATTTTTGACAGTATACATACATTTTCTTTTCATGTAAATATAACAATCCAACGGTTAACTTAGCATCATTAACTGGGAGTATATACATAACTTTCGTTTAAGATTATATTTTTTAGAGAAAAAATAACCCGTCGGTTAAGTCTTAATAGTTTGCTAAAATATAGCGAATTTATAATTAAATAGTTTAAATCGAAACAAAAATTATGTCTTACTTACTTGTCTTACTACTTTTCAAATTACTATTTAATTAATTAATTTGCAGCCAGAAATGCTTGTATAAAATTCATAAAATATTAAAATCTTATTTATGTAAATTGGTTTAGTCTAAAACTATCCCAGCCGAACTTCGGTTTTAAGTCTAAAACTCTACAGAAATCCAAAAATCGAATAATTTATAGATCAGGCTCGTAATAACTAAATACATAACTACCCTCCTCTCATCGACCACTAAGTTTTGAAATTATCAAATGAGTTTATATTATATGCAAGGCTCGTAGTAGAGTTATTTCATAAATCAAGAGCCAAACGTTGATAAAATTGAGAATTTTATGTGGATTCAGTTTTAAACAAACCCTTTGTCGTGAATATTCGCGACTAAATTATAAAGCCCGCTTTATAATTTATTTCAAAATTTTGACAACCAAAAAAAAAAAGCGGGGTTTGTTATGCCAATTCTAAGAGAGTCGCTTAACAGTTAATTGTACCAAGAATATTGGAAATATTTTTAAACTTATCCTTATAATTCCAGAGAACCTGCTTCGAGTGAACGGATGCCTGCAGCATTGTGTTGGTTCAATGATCAACTAAAGGGTTCAACATTGAACCTATCAAAGTTAGAAAGGCAGCGCAAACTAATAACAATACCAATTTTTATGCAAACCGCCATTGATCGCCTAAGCTCAGTTAGAACAAGAGGTAGAATTAAGAATAACCGTCATAAATTTAAAGGACACAAATCACCGGATTAAACTTATAAACAAGTGTCAAACCTGTAAGAATAAATTATCAATAAAACAACAATGAACGACGTCATCGAACAACAAAACTCGTACAAATTCCAAAGGGTCGTAATAATGATGATAATTTTTGCAATTTTTCTTTTTGTTTTATCGCCATCAGTACGTGAAACAATCACATCATTAAAATGTTTAATAAATCGTGTCTAATAATTCAAATTGATGAGCATACAAATATAAGAGCTATGTGGATAATTTCAAAGGAATGCATTTAATTTACGCGAAAGTTCCTATATCGAACTTCAGAAATTATTACCTATTTGGTTCCCAGGAATAAAATAACTTGAAAGCTTTAATAATTTCAACTAATCGTAGCTAATTGCCAGGCCGTCTATTGAAAAAATGGAATTAATGTGGGTTTACCAACTAAATTTACGGCTGTACGCACTTCGTATTACGTACTTAAAGCACTGTTCACACCAAGCCCGTCGCGTCGGCGGGAAATTTAAATATTTGTACGTTAATTTGCTTGAATATTAACAAGAAATCGCAGTTTGAGCAGAAATAAAAATAATTTTTATAAACATATTCAAATATTCCATAATTTTAATACAATAAATTCCATTAAAAGAAATTGAATCACTCATGGATTGTGTGGAACATGACGCGCTGCTCTCGGTGTGTGTACAGCGCTTTAAGCCTGTATTCCACGAGAAAAATTGACTTACTTACTTATGCCCCATATAAGTGAACAAGGGGTCCCATTTGAAACGCGATATTTCAAAACGCGATATGATACAAAACGCGATATGGTACGAAACTCGATATTTCAAAACGCGGTATGGTACAAAACGCGATATGGTACAAAACGCGATATTACAAAACGTGATATTTTAAAACGCGATTTTCTAGTTCTGATCGTACATGTTCAATTTCATCATTTTGGTGAAGGAAAATTTTATTAAATGAAGGAAGATTAATAATTATTATTATTTTAAAATATCGCGTTTTGTACCATATCGCGTTTTAAAATATCGCGTTTGGACCGGATCCCGTGACAAAGACAACGTTTTTTGTATTTTTTATTTTATAGGAAAATTGTTTTACTATTGCTGTTGTCTTTTGGATCATCAGATTATTTTTCTTGTTGCGTTGTGTTGACTCTGGGTCAATTTTTCTCGTGGAATATAGACTTGACTCACAGAAAATTATTTATTTTCAGTTTTTGTTGACAGACTAGTGGTTATAGAGCGGGAGCCGTAGGGGATAGGAAACAATGACAAGGTACACGACACACTACTATTCAAAAGATAATACAAATTCGAACTGAACCGTAAAAGTAAAAAAAGTTGTTTTGAAGACGATGTGAACTGTGTGCAGGGTGAAACAAGACATGCAATCAATATTTGCAAATTCTATTGTTGCAATTGCAACACTTACGGATTGACTAAAAGATAATTTTGCGTTCAGCAGTTTTAACAACAAACATACCTTTCATATTAGTTTGGAAAATTAGCTTTTTACAGTGTTTTTTTACTAAGTAGGTTGAGTGCTATTTCTCTAAAAATAACCCATCTGTTTCAAAAATTCTGTTGTGTTTCGTGGTAAGTAGAATCCGTGCAAACGATTTTTTTTAAATGCTGATTTTTTATAAATAACTAATCTGAAACGAGGAACTTCACGAAGCAAAACCGCCATTTTTGCTAATAGCAACGATTTGCTTTGCTAGATATCCGGAAATGTAGCCCAATAAAGTATACAATGCTTGGAAATACCACAAAGGTTTCTAAAATAATAAAACAGAATGTCATTCCTGTCTAAGCTCAACCGGAACCCTAAAACTCATGACTGTGGTCCAAACGCACCCCACGTGAACTTTGAACAATGCTCCTGAGCTAGCGAGCAATATTATCGAATCCTGATCTTAACCATAATTCAATTCCAAGGTCTATGAGTGGTGTTGGGTTGGTTGCAGCTTTAATTGATTACATTTTGGGGTGAGTTCGGGCGTGGGGTGCATTCGGACTCGTCATGAGATTGTAGGTACAAAAATAAATTAATTGTAGGGTTAATAATCATATTGCTAGCATTATTTGGATACCTGCTTCAAACAGTATTTACTTTCAGTTTTATACGTTCAAACACTGGCAAATGTACATGAAATAAATCTTTGCAAGCAGTGATCCTAAGCGTTAGGAAAAAAGCTTCTATAGTGTAGAATAATGATAATAGACTTTTTGAGAAGGCTGCACCAATTACTTTTTTTTAAAATTTAAAATGGGCAAATTCTTTCATTTTATAATTTCAAATTAAACAGAAAGAAATTACCATTTTTAAAATTTTCGTTTTAAAAATTTAAGGCGAAACTTCAGATATACGAGGTGATTAAAAATAAAACAGCCACCAACAAAACCCATGGCAGCAATACTAATAATGAAAACACATCAAAGCCGTCTAGTTCGCGAAGAAATCGTCGATACCAATGTTTTAATTGTTTAGAGTTTGGCCATATATCCGACCGTTGCCCTGATAAATCAAAATTTTTGATAGCGGAAGTGACTTGAACTTTATGTCACAAAGCCTATATAATTCGCTTGGATCAACTAACTTCAATGGTCAAGCTATTCTTTTCAACGCAGTCGGATCTAAAGGATTATCATCGGTAGGTCAATTTCAAACCCAAATTACTATAGAAGGCGATAATTATACTACGAATTTTCACATAGTGCTAGACAGTATTCTGCCGTGTGATATTCTATTAGGCAAAGAGTTAATAGACCAAACAATCACGACTATTAAGCCTGATTATATTTCGATGAAAAAATTTGTGCCTGCAAATTGTGTGTTAGCTGTTAGCCGTGGTGACGTACCCGTAACGCTTAGTCACATTGACAAGGCCTACAGAGATGAGGTCAGAAGCTTCATTGTTGATTACAATCCGAGAAGGTCGGTAATTAGCGTCGAAACTAAAATGAAAATTGTTTTGACTGACGAGAAGCCAATAGTGCAGAAGCCTAGACGATTATCAACCTTAGAAACAAAACTCGTAAGAGAACAAGTTGATGAATGGATCGAAGAAGGAATTGTTCGACCAAGTAAATCTTGTTTTGCGAGCCCGGTTGTTTTAGCAAATAAGAAAGATGATCCAAAAGGTTGTGTGTCGACTTTAGGAAGTTAAATGATGTGGTTGTTAAAGATCGGTATCAACTTCCCCTTATTGATGACCAAATAGGCCAGCTGCAAGGGGAAAATTATTTTTAAATTATTTTTCTACCCTCGACCTGAAAAATGGATTTTTCCATGTTCCGTGTAATAATATTTTCAATCCGTTTTGTGTCAAGAAGATAGTGTGTGTATATTTAGATGATTTAGTAAATAGGCCTTTGTTTTTGCAAGTTTACACATTTACCCATTATCTTATTTGTTAGAGAATCAAGGTGCAGGACGTAAAAAGTTAGCTATCTCAAAATTCCCTTAACCACGCAATACAAAACAGATTCAACGATTCCTGGGATTGACTGGCTATTTCCGAAGAATTGTTAAAGATTATGCACTGCTTGCTAAACCTTTATCGGATCTTTTACGGAACAATACTATTTTTAAAATGGATATTGACCAAAAAGAAGTGTTTGAGGTGCTAAGTTAAAATTGATCAGCAAGCCAGTCTTAAAAATATTCTACGTGTGCAGAGACGGAGCTACACACTGACGCGTGTAAGATTGTATTGGGAGCTGTTTTGCTCCAAAAAGGTGAAGAGGATCAGTGTTTTCACCCCGTGTTTTTCTACAGCCGAAAAACAACCCTGTGCGAGGAACGTTATAGTAGCTATGAGTAGGAGGTACTCGCGATTGTTTTTGCTTTAAAAAAGTTTCGCGTCTACTTACTTGGACTAAACTTTCCAATAGTAACCGACTGTGCGGCGTTTAAGGGAACGAGAGAGCGAAAGCAGCTGACTTCCAGAATAGCAGGGTGGGCGCTAACACTAAATGAGTTTGATTACAAATTAGAACTTCGCCCTGGTAGTCGCATGAAGCGTATGGACGCTTTAAGCCGAGGTCCAGTTGTGATGACAATTGAAGATGACGTCATTAATCGAGTTAAAGCGGCACAAAACAGTGACGAAGAATTAATTCTGATTCAAAAGCTTCTTGAAACAGGTTCGTATAAAAATTATATCATGTCTAATGGAGTTCTTCTTACAAATGTTGAAGGTTCTATGAAGCTGGTTGTCCCAAGAAAGATGCAAAACGAAGTAATCAAACATTACCACGAACAAGGCTATTTTGCTATCAGAAAGACGGAAGAGTTGATCGAGCGGCAGTTTTACATTGCAAAATTGCAACAAAAGATTCAGATTGCCCCCTTTGTACATATCACGTAGACCATTTGGATAATTTAGTGTCGACACCGAAAAGCTACAAGTATGTTTTCTGTGTTGTTGATGGATTTTCGAAGTTCGTTTGGATATATCCATGCAAAACCCTAACGAGTACCGAAGTTATTCAAAAATTAAACTTTCAAAAATCAACTTTTGATAATCCGAAATACATCATATCGAATAAGGGTACCGCGTTTACATCGACCGAATTCCAAGAGTATTGCCATATTGAAGGCATTGAACATCTCTCAACGACAACTGGCGTTCCGACGGGAAAGGGACAAGTTGAACGCATCGTGGTACAAACATACCGATAAACTTCAGTGATTTTTAAATAATACCAACCAGAGGAGCATTAGCACGACACCGTTCGAGATACTTGAATGAGATGTCCGGAAGACCTCGATTTGCGAGAAGTAATTGAAAGGTAAGCAGCTAATTTATTTGATAAAGATCGACGACGAATACGAGAAACTGCACGTGACCAGATTCTCAAAGTGCAGGATGAGAATCGTAAAAATTACAATCGGAGGAGACGACCAGCACCCGTGTTTTACATTGGAGATTGGGTTGTGATTCGACGAACCCAATTTGGTGGCGGACTTAAACTACATCGAAAGTTTTTGGGTCCCTATAAGGTGACGAAAGTGAACCAGCATGATCGATATGAGGTAGAAAAAATTGGAAAGACAGAAGGCCCATGTAAAACGTCAACATCAGCTGAAAATATGAAACTTTACTACCATGGAATCTCCGACGAGGAAGATGGTGTTGATTCTGAAGACGTTCGATTATCCGGGACGGATGATTTTGCAGGAGGGCCGAGTGGAAAATGAAAAAAGTAGCCTTTGCACAATCCGGGTTTTTGTTTTTGTCTTTTTTGTTTTTTTGCGGAATAAAGAATAATCCTTGAGATTATATCAATTTTGTCATTATAATTTCCACATATATAAAAAGGTTCTTACATCCACCTATAAGCACGAAATTTCTAAAGGTAGAACTCACAACCAATAGCAGACAATTGTAGATTGCATTAAACTTGCATCACATACCATTAAAAAAAAACTCCCCTAACACCAAAAAGCAGACGACCTACCCGATACAAGAATGCCTTCATGTTACAAACTCTCATCCTAAAGACCCCATTGCTTTTACTCGTCGGAAGAACACCAGAATATGCTTGAATAATGCATTTCCAACCACAAATCTCTCGAATGCAAGAACTTGTTTGACCATCCACGATTTTGCCTATCCGCTCGACTTCACAAGACCTATGCCTTCTTCAAACAATGTAAAAGAAGTAATCACCAGCAAATAGTCCAATACATTCCAATTTTTTCCTGGTTTAATGAACTGATGACATCTGTGAGAACCTAGCCAGCTCTGATTCAAGAAGATGACTACCACCCAAAAAGCCTCCACCCACTGAAGACGAGATCAAATCAACCATCCAGCATATATTCGTTCCGATACTGCTCCTGGCAAGGATGGAATTCCAATCGAAAAGCTGAAACATGCACCGGATATTATGATTCAAGCAATCGACTATTCAGATTCCCATCCCCAAAATCAAGAAACCCAGGAACTTTGCCGATTTAGACGAATAACTCTATGTAACGTTGGGTACAGAATATGTCATCAAATGGTTCAATATCTCCATGGCCAAAGTTATGAAAAACAACAGGGTTAAAAGCGGTACCACCCACTATCGCCCAGAATTGTTAACTTCATATTTAATGAAGTTCTCATGACAGTTGCCGATCAGCTTCCTGAACTAAAACTGGAACAGCGCCAGAATCTGCAGCTGCCATTCATCCTTGCTTACGCCGATGACACTATTGAGCCCATTCTTAAGGAATTAATTGAAGTCTTGGGATGTGAGTCATCAAAGATCCACGTTCGACTTCCGTCCCTCCCTCTAGTGTAATCCTAGCTGGCATAACTTTTACCCGCGTCGATTTAATGCGATACTTGGACCCTCATCTGACCTTAGGTCTAAGTTGGCCTTATACCATCCGAACTCAGTGTCGTCAGGCAATCGGCATCGCTCGGCAGATGCGACTTTTTATTAAGGAACACAAAGTGCCTTCAAGTCCATCATCACCGTATACAACATCACAATTTATACCCATGAATATTTATGGACTGAAAACGGCCACACTCACTCATGCAAACCGTCGCCGTTGAGGCAGCACAAACTATACTTTTTTTTTTTAAATGCTGGCCGAATTCAGCACCAATAAACTAGGACGTCCGTGTTTCACCTGGAATGACTCGCTTAATCAGGACTTACAATATTATGACAGGACCGCGTAAAAGTGAATTGAAGAAGGCGGCTGATGAGCTTTATACTCTCAACGAATCCGATTCCAGTGAAATATTCGAAATCGAAGACGGAGAAGAAGTAACCACAACATCATTTGGATAAAATAAACCCAGCCACCTATACTACATTTGCATTCCATATACTATATACTAGCAACCTCTTTCATTTTCCTTTAATTTTCTTGAAAATGAATTTACACGTACACGAGTATTCACGTACAATTAAATTGCGTAATATAATTATGTGACGTCAATATTGCACAATAAAATTCAAAAATTCTGAATAACAATTGAGTAAATTGTGCAATGTACTGATGTCACACAAGTATATTGCGCAATTTAATTGTACGTGAATATCGGCCTTTATGTACATCAATCAAGTGATACAATTTTGAACTATAAATCAACGCCACAGAATCACACCCCGCAACTACCAAAATAACGGGTTTAACTTCTTTTGAAAGATCAACATACATTTTTCCGCACTTTTCGAAACTTCAATTGATTTCATACCGACCAAACGGCGAGTTCGAATCCCTATAGGGGCGGAATGCAAAAGGGAATTTTCATCATCTGACTACGATCGGTGATGACGATGAACACATCTATAACCCACTGTTGAGAGTGCGGAATCCATGGGCCGACCCACCTTTCATGTCGGCACAAAGAGCGTTAGACAAGCAATTCAAAATCTAGTGAGAAAATTTCAGTCTAAATATTCGCTGTCGGACGTTCCCGTGCCATTGAGACAACGGGTTGGTCGAAGTGCCAAGAATATTGCTGCCGTTCAAGCGTCCGTCGCAAACGAACCAAAACAGTCGATTCCACGGCGTTTTTAAGAATTGGGCATCGCTCAGACCACACTTTGGCGATGATCTTGGCTTGCACCCTTATAAGATAAAGTTAACATAAGAACTAAAGCCACTCGATCATATGAAGCGACGTACGTTCTCGGATTGGGCTCTGGATATTTTGGAAGAAGATGACCAATTTCATCGCAAAATCATCTTCAGTGATGAAGCGCATTTTTGGCTAAATGGCTTCGTCAACAAACAGAATATGCGTTATTGGTAAGGGAAAACTCTCATGTGCTTCAAGTAACACCACTTCATCCACAAAAAATAACTGTATGGTGTGGTTTTCATGCTGGTGGTGTTATTGGATCGTTTTTTTTCGTTGATGAAAATGACCGTCACGTTACAAGTCAATGGAGATCGCTACAGAGACATGTTGCAACGTTAGACATTATTGATATGTGGTTTCAACAAGACGATGCGATATGCCCCACAGCGGGTCTAACGATCGACTTATTGAAATCTAAATTCAATGGACGTGTTATACCCAGAAATGGTCCTGTCGATTGGCCGCCTAGATCGTGTAATTTAACACCTCTAGACTTTTTTTTATGGGGCTACGTTAAATCATTGTTCTATGCCAACAAGCCGGCGTCGTTAGAGGAGCTCAGAGCCATTAATGAACGATAGATAGCGGCCGTTTCCGTCGAAATGTGTGGCCGAGTCATCGAAAATTGAGTTCAATTCAACGAATCGACACATGCAAACGTTCCCGTGATGGACATATGAACGATGCCGAATTCCATACATAAATGTTTTGATTGTACTTTGAACCAATAAAATTTTCGAGATATCTCAAATAGTTTGCGTTTTATTTACAAAAAAAGTTGTCAAGTCCTTATTGGAAAACCCATTATACTTTGTTTCAGAATTATTAATGAGTTTGGTTATTTAGTGATATTTAACTGATTTCGATTGGGAATTTCAGAAATACCGGAGAAACTGCACTTAGCTTTTCAGAAACTTCAAGCATCCAGCAGACCTATAGTTTAGGAACTGTGTCGTCTTGTGCTAACTATTTTATATTACTAATGCCCGGTTTCACAAAAAAAAGGCAATCTCCAGTTAAATAATATTTCATCTCTTTTTTTCTTTTATGAAATTGCGATTTATTTTTCAATACAGATTCAAAGCATGCTAATTTTATTTCTTTTTTACATGAACATTTTAACTGGAGAGCTAAAATTAAACTGCCCAATTTCGTCCAGCTAAAGCTGAAGGCTAAATATATCTATGTAAAAAAAAATTCTAACTTGCATTGAATTTGTATTATGAAACAAAACGTAATATCATAAAAGAAGAAAAGGAGGAAATATTTTTTAACTAGAGATTGGATATTTTTTGTGAAACCGGGCATAACAAAAACATACTAACTATATCGACTACTTAGGTGTCTGAAATCGGATTTAATAAACCTTTCCTATTCCTCGGTTTTGTTATATGTAAAAAGAATGTACGATGGGATGCGGCCTTCTAATTCGGGATTACTTGCTTAGGCTTGGTCCGGGTCGTACATCCAAATCAAATAATCAATGTTAGGTTTAGCCTTGGCCTCTCGACGCAAACTTGATTTTAGTTTTAAGCTTCAATGTAATTGTATTGACTGTGACGCGTGATGCTTTAAATAAAGCAACATTTTAAAATAACGTATATAAAAATTTCGGTAATACATATTCAATTTCTAAATAATTTAATAACTTTAAATTTAATGTCTTTTTGCAAAATGGACAATCTAAGCTAACTGAATGGATATACATATAAAAATTACACATCACATACAACAAAAGTTATACAATATGAACAAACTATAAACAAAAAAAATTGGGTCTGCGTCGGACCAGACGGTGGAAGTGAAACTTCTTTGGCCATTCGCTCACACACACGCACGCACACAGACAGGATATATAAATGAAATATAACACACTTTTCCCTGTTATGTTAAACAGAATGACGCACATCAACGAACCAGCCTACTGCTAAGTATACAAAAACGTATAATCGTCGATTTTTCTTATTCTTAGTCGAAACAGCGTGACGCGGAGAGCAAAGAAGTTTAACTTCAAAAGCAACTTCTCGTTGAGTAAACGATTGGTAAAAAATTAACTGAGCACATATCTAATTATTTCCAGGAAGACAATAATTATAGCATACGGCACTAAATCAGAAAAAAATACTCATTCTATATCCTCACAATTATTATTATTTTTTTTAATCTTGAAAGCATCGTAAAAAATGAAGTATCCTTCAAATCAATGATTCAGAAAAAAATAAGAAATCCAACTTAATTTTTTTTTTAAATAACAACTTAAACCTTTTTTATTATAAATTGTTTTGTTGTGAGATTTGAAAAATATAAAAAAAAAAATATTTCAAAAAATAAATTAATTATATCTAGAATTTTTTTTTTTTTGCTATTAAATTATTTTTGATAAAATAAAGGTAAAAATTAAAAAGCAAAAAAACTGTTTTCGAGAGTTGAAAATAAAGCAAAAAGAAGAATTTCTATTATCATTATTATGATTTTAATTTATTTTTCATCTAAATACACAAAACAATACACAGGGTCAAGTCAAAGGGTGTTGCTATGATATTCTGAAAAATTTTGAAGGTGTTGCCATAGCTCGTTACCTGGAGATGAAATTCTAATTCAAGATACGCTGAATAAAAAAAAAAATCCTCTCTGTTATCTTTATGACAATGCCAAAAGTAATTGATGTTGAACAAAATTTTTCTATTTTTATTTTTTTTTTTGATTTAAATCACAATATTTTTATTTTATTAAAATTAAATCACTTTTTCACAAATAAATATAATATTTTCTGTGTAGTATTTATATACCGTGCACACAGAAAACGAGAAATTCCACAATTTTCCAATTTATTATTTTTTTTTATTATTATATTAGATTTTTGGTAAATATAAAACTTTTTAATTTTTTTTTAAACTTTTTGCTTTTACTCGTATATTAAAAACTTGTCTCATATTAAAAAACCTAACCAAATTTAGTGTTGGTGAATAGAAAATATTAAAAAAAAAAAAAAACTACAAAACTAGGTATAATCACATTTAGAATATGTTTAAACGATATATGGAAAAATAATAATAAAAAAAAAAAAGTTTCGTTATTATTAAAAATATTTTTTTTTATCGATCAAATATTATTTATTCAAAACAATGCTACTACTATTCCAATCAAACCAATAAACTGCATGTTATTTGATAAAAAAGTAGAAAAATAAAAAATAAAAATAATAATTTTATTTATTTATATTTATTTTTTAAATATAATGCTTTTTGTTTGTGTACAAGGGTAGACAATTGTACAATACGCGAATAAAATGCGCGATATTTATATCAAAGATAGGGGTGATATGGTTAATGATTTTGGTCTATATAGTGAACGAGGTAGTATAGTAAAAACAATAATCCACTGTCGAAATAATTAAATTACTAAATATTTTTTCTGCGTTACACTCAAATATTGAACATCTAGAAGTTTAAATTCAAAACTAGCAAAATTCTATGATATTTTTTAATTTATGAAAATCGAGGTTTATTTCAACTTAAATGGTTCATCCGGTACTAGTTCCAACTTAAATGATTCATCCGGTATATACAAAAATTAAAAAAAAAACCAACTAGATAAATGCTGTAACTCTTTTATAAATATTTTTCGGGCACAATTCGGAAGCTTTCGCGTAAGTGCATGAATTCTATAAATGACTAGCTGAAACTACTGGCGTTGCTCGGGAAAAATTAATAATTTTGTTGTTGTACCCTCACACCACCATACCATCGTACTATCATACCCTCATGCCATCATACTATCATAAAATCATACCATCGCACCATCATACCATTATGGTATCATACCATCATAACATCAAGATCGATTTATAAATGGTTAGATCCTATTTTGCTATCTGGTTGACCCCATTTGCAAGCTACATACTCAATTTCATCATGATTGGTTTATATTTTATAAATGGCTAAGTTCCATTTTTTGCTGGCCCCGTTGGCCATATTCCGGAACTAAACCAGGCCATACCTCACTGTGGCTTAGTCTGATATGAAATATCAGACTCTGAAATATCATACGCTGACTCTGGAGCGTGCGGCGTTTAATGGCTCATGAGAGAAGCATCGGTTTCTAAATTCAAAAGGCTCACTTGCAAAGATTGCCTTTGTGCTTTATTGATAGTCATAGCGAACGCAATGCATATTGGAAATTTAAATCTTTTGAACTCGAATGCCTTGTTTTAAATTAATCCAATAATAATAAACTGAGCAACTGAACGATCGATTATAAAGCTCGTTCGTTTGTGGTGAATTAACTGAATTGATATTGAGTTACTATTCCGATAATTGAGTTATTATTCACATAATTAAGCTACTGAAGTGAATTGGTCGTTCGTTTGCTACAATTCAGAAAAATGTCAAATTGTTAAAAAGTAATTGGGTTGTGTTATAAAATAATTAAAATTTAAAGTTACTCAATCATTTTCTAGGATTAATTATTTTTGTGTGTCACATTACATTTTCTCATTTGCAAATTCTTCGTGATTTCCGAAATTCACATATTCGATCAAATCGTCATCCATTATTCGCGACTTGCAACAAAGTAGCTGACATCTGGTGAAAACAATATGAACAAAATTTAACCATACAACAAGGGGGATTAGAACTGTCAAATAGTTGAATTTGACAATACTCGTCCCCTTTGCTTACATAGAAACCAACGCCGACTACAGTTGATGGGAGTCGCCAATAACAGAAAAATAATTTAAAATTCTCTAAATATCCTGGCTTCTTCGATGCGTAAAACAAAATAATGTCAAAAAACAACAAAAACAATTATCTGAATTATCTATACAAGCAAAATTATTATTCAGATAAATCAGTAGCTCAATATTTTTAAGTGAAGTGAAGCATACCAAACGAACGGGCAAATCACTTCAGTTAATTCAGTAAATTCAGATAATTCAGTTAATTCACCACAAACGAACGCACTTATAATGTACGTTTACGTGAAAACACACAGCCTAATATTGAAGCACAAAAAAAATGTTTATCTTCTTTTTTGAAGATGAGGGAGTCCGTTTGATGTTTTATATTTTTTGGTAGGTTATTAAATTTTGTGATACCTCTTGATCCCATACCGGTGGCAAAAAACTCGACTTGCAGATGAGATCTTCTGCTTGTAGGATAATGATATCTGTCGGAAACATGACTTAGTTGAAAATTATTTTTAATTCTGTTATTTACGATTTTATGGATAATTAAGATGAGTTCAACATTTGCGAGAGCAAGGTAAACTTATAAATGTTTTATAATTACTAAATAGAAGAGCTGTGGGGTACAATCTTGGTAAGTTATTTATAAATTTGATTGCTAGCTTCTGTAGAACGATAAGGAGGTTAATTTTGTCACTGTTCGAACAAGGACTCCAAATAGTGTTGATATATGTAAAGTGTGAATGTATGTACGAGTAATAAATCATGGTCATGGTTTTTGTGTGACAGATATTTTTAATTTTCCCTAGTGTAAAGATAAGGAATAATTTTTCAAGCAACAAGATCAATGTGGCTATCCCATTTTAATTAGGAATCGATGATTAATCCAAAGTATTTGTATGTTTTTACTCTTTCGATTTTTACTTCCCTAAGTTATTTGCAAGTTCTATATCATGCTTTCTTCTAATAGTTTAGAAGCTTCTTTAGTTTTATCTACGCTAAGAATTAGACGATTTTTCTGGAGCCAATCGCATATCACGTCCAAATTATGCTGCATGTCTAAGAACATCTGATTGAATAAATAATAAAGGCGCTAATATGGATCCTTGAGGTACACCACTTCTTGTTAGTTGAAAAGTACTGCTTGTGCTTGAGATAGTTACATTTTGGCTTCTACCAATTAAATAGGATTTAAATAAATCTAATTGGACAGGTGATGTTCTATGCAAGGCGCAGTAGTGTTGATTTTTTTGAAACCCAAATTGACATTTGTCGATAATATTATTGGTGTCCAAAAATTGCGCCATTCGTTTAAGAATAGCCTTTTCTACAATTTTTGATATTGAGTTCAGGACCGAGATGGGTCTATAGTTACTTGTTACCTACTACCTTCACTTATGTATGTCTTTATTTCGGTTTGTGTTACTTCAAAAAGATCAAGTGCTGATTCAACGGTATAGTTAAAGTCTAAATTATAGGGTAATGTTAGATTATTGAAATAACTACTTGATATTTGGGTGAAGTAGGTGTTAGAACTATTGACTATTTTAGAGTGTTCAGTTATCTTATGACTATTAACGTCTAAGGTCCAGCCTCTATGAGTGGACTCTGTTGAATATAATTTCGCATATTAGACCCAGTAAAGCTTTGGTTGTGACAGATAAAGAGAATGTTCAAGTTTCGCATTATAGTAGCTTTTCTTTTCAGATCTGACCTTATCAGAAGCTTTAAATTTAAAGTATTTGTATTGCGTTGCAATGCACTCATTAAGTGGGTATTTCCATTTTAATTTAAAGAACTTTTCTCGTTTGTTTTAGTTCGATAATATGGTGGTTTCGTTTGATTTTTTTTTAATGATGAACTATTTCATTACTTTATTGCTTACAATGAGGCTGGACAATGACTGCGATAAATCATCGAAGTTATCAAAGTTATTCAAGTTGGTTCATAAATTATCTCTATCTATTTCACCATAGTTAAGGACATCGATTTGGTAAGTTCTTTCTTTTTTAGAAATTTTTCCGAATTGTTTTAATAAAATCATCTTATGATCTGATAGCGACGAATCCGAGTATACCATTTTGTATTCGTGATCATGAATGTCAGTTATAATATGATAAATATAAGCTGATATCGTATTTGATACTCAAGTAGGAAACCGTGGGTCCAAACTATTTAGAAAAGTAAAACCGGAGGAAGTTACTGAATCGCGATGTTTTTTACGGGATTTGTGTTATCTGGTAAATTTAAATTAAAGTCTCCTATTACTATGCTTTTTGGATAAGAATAAAGTAAATGTTCGAGCTAATCAATAAAACTATTGGTGTTTGGACTGATATCATCTGTAAATTGAGATTAGTTGAAAATTATATTTTAGTATGTTTAAAACTAAGTAACTACTTCCCTCGAATTTTTCTTCAAAGATCAAATTGCCAGAATATTTGGAGTGTAGTTATATGCAAGTTAATTTCATATACGACAAAACTTCAAGAATTCTATGGCAGCAATTTTTTCTTCGGGTTTTCCAGATAATGGATCGAGCAAAAAAAACATGTTTCAACCGTATGATCAACGTAGTTTATTCCCGGTGTTAGCAATCAGGAGTGGCATCGACGATAATTGCAAAATATTTATTTTTATTATTTTTCAAGAATGTCTTTGTCTTTCTTTACAAATTATCCAGATAATTCATTTTGTATGCGAGTAGAAAAGCAATGTACCTACTTCTAATCTTGAATGTTGTTCCTGTGAAGCTTGCCTTTTAGAGGCATACCTACGAAATTATCGCCGTTATCACTCTAAATATGTGCACTTCGTCATATCCTTAAAAAAAACAATTCAAATATTTTATGCAAGGTTTGCTCGTTGTGTCCTCGACCAATTCGAAATGGACGGCCTTCCTTACAAAGCAAACGAATATGCTAACGTAAACTTTGTTTGCGTATCCTTTCGGTGTCCTTTATATTTGACTAGAAAAGGGCCACAGAAATCAACACCGACTATATTAAATGATCGAGCAGCATTCAAACGTTCTGGAGGCAATTAAGCCATAATTTTTTCTTTTAACTTTCGTTTAAATTTAAAACAGGATGCACATCTTTTAATGACTCGCCTAACTGTATCTTTCGTCATTAATTATCCAGTACTTCTGAGCACACCTGCTAACGTATATTGAACTTCAGCGTGTATATTTTTTTTATGCTGATGACAATCATCAACCTTGTTAGATTATGTCTAATCTTCCTCCTACTCTAAGCATTCTTCCTGTGTCCACAACTCGTCATCTGAAACGTTCTAAGTATAATGATTAATGACAACGCGGACTCCAACTCGGAAGCCTCCAAGTTACCAGTGCAAAGCGACTTCTTCGCGTGTGAGTCTTACTTTTGAACTAAACTCCTCAATCATGAAAATATTTGTTACTTTTACAAACACAAAAGTTGACTGCTCATTTTTTAATTCAGGCAAGTCCTGATTGTTTGAAATCTCTATTTTACTAATTTGCCATTTTGACTCCTCATCTTTTAAAAAAAAAAGGTGCAACGCAGTCCCTCAATTCATTAAGTCAAGCGGAATTGTCTGAATTTTATATATTTATTTCAATCTAAAATTTCGCTAGCCCTATTGGCCACATAAGCTTTTAAATTGTGGGGTAGAATTTTTAACCAGGACAAGGAAATTGTCGAATCAGACCATAAAATTATCTTGAGAGACGCTTCCACATTTTGAACTTTACAAGAAGCAAGATCGCAGTTAATTCGAGTTTCGGTAAACAGATCACTTTTAAAGGAGCCACTCTAGATTTACTACATAAAAGATTTATAACTACAGTACCATCAATATTCTTGCTACGAATGTATACAAATACGCTATACGCTTCCTCCAACGCATCACTAAACCATATATTTCTATAAGACTACCTATGTCACTAAAACGCTAACCTGCTTCTGAAATCAATTCAATTTACTCTTAAGTTCTCGGGTATGTCAGTATCCTAATCCAATTTTTTATCCATAGTTTCTGAATTAGAAACGCGCTTAAAATTACTGGCTCCAATATCCCTAATGAACCAAAAAAAATTATTAATATCAGACAATATTGATCTCTTTGTAATTCTATTGCTGTCATCTAATGGCTAAACTAAAAATGTAAATTCGTCAAATAAGGGTGACCAACGTAAACCCAAGGTTTTAATCGATACGTTGACATAAAATTCAATGGGATCTCTTCAATTCTCCATTGGAATACGGTTTAATAATTTCTTCGAATTTGAGTACCACTTTCTTAATCTCATTCTTGCTGATGAAAACATTTTGATTAATTCGTCGTGCGTTGAAACACCTTCCCTCCATGTTTGACCCCCGAAAAAAAAAATCAAAGTTAGTAAAAATCAGTTTTCTCAATATTTGACACTAATGGACAATTTTCAGGTTTATCCACCGCTAACTGTTGGATAACACGAGTTGATAAATACGGCGCCGATGGTGCCTCATAAGTTACGATCTGCAGCTAATAATTCTTTAAATCATCACTGGAATTTTCTCTTCAATAAATTATATGATACTTTGTATGAGATGACTTTATATAACATGCTTTCTGAATCTCAATACAATCGAAAATAACTGTCTGCTAGGGCGCAATACAGCTAATTGAGGTATGAAATATCCCGATCCATCATCTACCCCAGACAAAACTTCGACTCATATTCTCTCATGAATTCGATATATTGCTTTTTCAATTCGACATCCTTATATAACTTTCCCTTTAACATCTTGAATCTATAACAAGCCAAATTAGCAGAATTACCCCAATAAGCTATGAGTATCACTAAAATGTTGCTCACACGCTAATTCCTCAGTTATCCGAATCTTATTTGTATCACTATAGCAGCACTCTATGTTCCAAAACTTTTCCAATAAACTGTCTAATCCAGCATCCTTTGTTTTCGATTCTGATGATAAAAAGAAATTTTGATTGCTGGAACTACTCTCTGATTTTCCACCAATTACTCGCCAAAATTCGTATTATGAAATACTGGGAGTTCCCTTGTACAATTCTAAACGACCATCATTCAAAATGTTACAAAAAATTTCACTTCCATGGAACAGACCTTTTGGAAATATTAGCTGCTTTATTTCTTTACGCATAGTGATCCGCATTAGATCAAAATTTATATATCAAGCAACAACGACATTTGATCCAACATTGATTTTGGATCACAAACGATGATCTGAAAACTAGTTCAGCTATTAAAATGTATCAGGGGTACAAATTGAAAATGCGGGATTGATAACAGATGGCGTTACTAACGCTATACGCATCAGGCAGTACTGTGACTATGTTCATGTCAAAGTTACGTCTTATAGCTTTAATTTTCAGTATGTGTCAATTTGTCGCAGTGTCAAATTCATAGTTTTTTTGAGCTCTCAATATGTCGAGTTTCGTGCCAACAAAACAGCATTTGCGGGAAGTTTTAATTTACTTCTTTAATTTGAAGAAAAATGCTGCTGAAGCACATCGATTGGTCTCCGAGACTTATCCGAGTCATGTTCCATCGGTTTCAACGTGCGAGAGATGGTTTGTGCGGTTTAGAAGTGGTGATTTTGACGTTGAGGACAAAGAGCGGCCGGGCCAAGTGAAAAAGTTTGAGAATGCTGAATTGGAGGCAATACTCAATGAAGACTCGTGTCAAACTCAACAAGAGCTCGCAGATTCATTGGGAGTGACACAACAAGCCATTTCCCATCGTATAAAAGCCCTCGGAATGATCCAAAAGCAAGGACATTGGGTGCCGTATGAGCTGAAGCCGAGAGACGTCGAGCGCCGTTTTTTTGCATGCGAACTGCTGCTCGAACGGCAAAAACGGAAGGGTTTTTTGCATCGCATTGTCACTGGTGATGAAAAGTGGATCCGTTACGATAACCCGAAGCGCAAAAAATCATATGGTTACCCCGGCCATGCATCATCATCGACGGCCAAACCAAATATTCACGGCGCCAAGCTCATGCTCTGTATTTGGTGGGACCAGCTGGGTGTGGTGTATTATGAGCTATTGAAATCGAACGAAACCATCACAGGAGCACTATACCGAACTCAATTGATGCGTTTGAGCCGCGCACTCAAAGAAAAACGGCCACAATACGAGCAAAGACACGACAAAGTAATTTTGCAACATGACAACGCTCGGCCACATGTTGCAGCGCCGGTCAAAACATACCTACAAACGCTGAAATGGGAAGTCTTACCCCACCCGCCGTATAGCCCAGACATTGCTCCTTCCGATTACCACCTTTTCCGATCGATGACACATGGCCTAGCTGACCAGCGCTTCCATTCTTACGAAGAAGCCCAAAAATGGGTCGATGACTGGATAGCAGCCAAGCCGGCCGAATTTTTTCGCGACGGTATCCGTAAATTGCCAGAAAGATGGGAAAAAGTTGTGGCTAGCGATGGACAATACTTTGAATAATTCATTTGTTACCATTTTTTCAGAATAAACGTTCAAAAATAGAAAAAAATCCCGCATTTTCAATTTGTACTCCTGATAGGTGAAAAATAATTTTGTATTAAATGGTTGGAAGTAGTGAAATCAACAATACAATTAAATACCGAACTCAATTTGTACACAGGAGTATTATATTCATCTTAGACCGCTAGCGAAGTGACGTTTCTATGTAAAGTAACCTGTCTCCAACATCTGCAGCGCAAAGTAACCTTGTGACCGATAGAGTAACTATAACAAGTATAATTAAAATTAGTACCCACAGATGTCACTACAAAATTCAGTAGATACATTTATTACTAACAGAAGTCACTGCAAATTTAAATTTACAAATAAATAAAATAAAAAACGATAATTCAAAAAAATTATTTTATTGACCCATAAAATGGATAATTTTATTTAACTTTATTCTAACATAAGATTTATTGTTTAGATTTATAAGATTTACGATGGATGAAGTTGCAGTGACATCTGTTGGTATAAACAAATCTACTTAATTTGGTAGCGACATCTGTGGGTACTAATTTTAATTATACTTGCGATAGTTACTCTATCGGTCACAAGGCTACTTTGCGCTGCAGATGTTGGAGACAGTTAAAAGCCATTGCTGGCGGTCCATTATATTATATGGTTTAAGATATTTATCATATTCTTTGTAGAGTAGAGGAAAAAAGCGACAAGAATACGCTTATGAACAGGGAGATTCAAAACGAAATGAAATAGAAAACTGACGTTTGGTATTTGTTTGTTTTACGCATTTTGGTGTCGTTTCATAAGACATGATTGATCAACCGTCAAGGAATGCAGCTGTTAATATGCTGATAGGGTAATCCATTAATAATCTCAGATGGTACCAAGAATTTTAAATTTCTCCAATAATTATCAATGCGAGAATGAACTGAGGTTTCTAATCTATTACAAATATTGGTCTTTGTACCATTTATAACCATTTTTGACCAAATCTATAGATATACAATTATTGTGAGAAGCTGAATCCAGGAGCGCTGCTCTGCATTTAATGTATCGTTGATTAGAATTTTTTCAGAACTGTGATATATATACATACATAATCAAATTATACAAAGCAAAGTTTATTCTCCCCGGTATTTCAATATTCATAAATTTTCTAATATGTATAATAAGCCACCGAAGAGCCTACAAAAATGGAAGTAAAAATTGTGTAGAAAGACGTAAGCTTGGCCGGGACTTACCTGATACAGCTGATAAAACGAAACTAAGGTAGCATAACGCCCACCACAAAGAGTAAATTTGGAATAATAATTCATTCATAAATCGGAAACAAATAATATAATCATACAAGGGTAGAAGTATAATCAGAGAAGATGGAAAGAAACGAACGAAACATTAATCAATCCCAAAACGTGAATGATTCTTAGGCTGCGTGCCAATAGTCGGGTAAATTGCGCTTTTACCTACTTTTTAACAGTGTACAGGGTAAATTGGAATACTGTACTAAAAATTTGAGTAAAATAGGAGAAAAAAATAAATGACATTGTTGTTAACTTTTTGACGTTTCAGTGATTTTTGTTCAAATTTCCGTGTTTTTCATTATAAATAATATATGTACTCAAAGCTAATAAAATAAATTTTATTTTTATTTTACGAAATAAAAATATTAAAAAATATTTGACGTTTCCTTTTGCACCTAGCAGCCAGCGATTTTAACCCTCCGAACCATATAGCCTCCATCAAACCATTTTTACTTCTAGAGAATTGATACACCAATTATGGTAAATATTTACTAAAATTGAAACTTACTGTACTAAATGATTTACCCGACTATACTACACTTTACCTAATCATTTGTATTTATTGTTTTTTATTTAACTCTTGCTTCATTTGGTAAAAATAAATATAACAGTTTAGTGTGCAAAGTTTGAGAATAAAAAAATAAATCGCAAAACTGGGTGATACAACAGGTCCAAATGATGGCTGAGAATCTGAGATAATGAAGGTTAAAACTCTCCTGCCTCTCCTGAAGCAACGAAGAATAATAGAATATAAAAAATTCGAACTTCGAAATTAGATTGATGGTTTTTCTAAGATCTAGAAAATTCTTAACACGAAAGGCTGTCTTTGATGAAAATGGTTCAGCTGGAAGACTGTAAGTAATAATTGAATGGTAAGTTTTGTCTTTTGACCTGTAATTTTTAGTGACGATCAGAAGAGCAGACAATCTCATAATTGCTAATGACTTGTGCTTATGTCAAGGAACTGATTAACGTATGCAGCTCAAATACAAAGGCATACAGATTATAACAAATTAATCTTGGCATCTAATCCGGAAAATCCAGAGAGAAGAACAGACACCTTCTTCAGTAAAATTAGAAAAAGTCTATTTTTTAAAGGAAATAAAGGATATTGAAATTTAAAATGGAAGTTCAATTGGATAAACTACGCGTTTTTGTCAATAAGTAAATATTTAATATTTTTTCTGTCGTGCACTGTATACCACGATTATATTTTCAATTCATCAGCATGACAAAAAAAAATATAACAGAATAACGATATTTTGATAGATCATTATTTTTTGTTCTATCAAATAGAGGCAGGTGCCACATTAAACAACAGAAACACCCTCTAATTTATTAAACACGTGTAACATTAACAAAATGACAGTTGCGCCTAATAGTTATGAATATATTTCACATAAAAAGTTTTTTTTTTAAACGGGGCTGACCATGTTAAGGTAGGTAAACCATCTTAAATAATAAGTAGCTACTATGAAATGTACTTGTGTGTGTTTCTATAATCCTCTGGTAAATAACAAGAAAACAAAATAAAATAAGACAGTGAAAATTTTTTTACATTAAAAAGGCACGCTTTCTTCCAATTAAGACATCAATTCTATCAAGATAGAAAGTTTCAAGGTAAAATGTAAAAAAAAAACAAACAACCAAAAGAAAATTAATTTTTTCTAATCATTCATCTGAATTTAATATTTTAACGAAAAAACTTTAGTTAATTTAAAATAAAATAAAATTTGATTTTCAAAAAGAAAACCTTTTAAGCGAACTTTTCGTATATTACTCAAATAACTAAAATATAATTTTTTTCTTTTTTTGATTGGTTTTTATAAGTAATTAGGTTTAGGGGATAGATTAAATTTCCCATATAATATTATATACACGATGTTATTCATAAGCGTTTGTACTCATTTCGAGTTTACATGAAATTTTATTAAATGCTGGGAAAAATAAATGAAAACCTCTTACAATATACAATAAGAAGCCCTTAAATGTTAAAAGGAAAAATATTTTATTTACCTATGTGTTACAAAAATTTAATTTATAATTAATGTTAAAAGAGCGACAAAATTTTGCTTCGCTTGAAGCGATATAAAGAAAAGAATAGCTTTAATTGAGAATAAATAAAGAATAATATATTATATGTACTTAACCAGAATATATCTATGCCATTTCGAATAATTCCAGATTTCAATTTTTTTTTTAAACACATTATTATTTTTAATTGCTTTGCTATTCGTAATGGAACCTTTTTTGCGAAGAGACTTCAACGACAAAGAAGAAGTTTTTGATAGACTGAGAAGTATCTAAGCCTTTAAAAATGTTTATTTTTTTTTTGTTGAAATATAAATAAGGATTGAGGATAAATATTTACTATAGAGAGCGAAATTTGTGCCAGGGGAATATTGGAATGTAAGTATTTATGTAAATTGTTTCTTAACATTTAAATAAGATGCTTAATAAGAGGCTCAAATCAAGGATTCTATAAAGAATAGTAAATTCTAAGGTGCATCTTTATATTTAGTGTTGTACGAGATCGCGATAATTTTTTTTAGGTAGGCCGCCCCTAGACATAACGTTTAATTGCGCAAATAAAATTGTGCAGATTATCGCTCAAGTCGGTTCTTGTGTAAGTCAATGCCTAGACAATACAAACTATTGTTACAATTTTAGCTCAGTTTTGTCAATATTTCATTGTTGAAACATGACATCTGAAGATAAAAATCTTGTAAATGGAAGGTGATTATACCCTAAACTTAAGAAACTATTTACAAGGTGCTATCAAAATATTATTTGCATTTCTGTTTCGCCACATATACATATACATAGTTGACAGTTCAAGATAAGTAAAAGCATAACAAAAATTAAAAAAACTGTACAAACTTCCCCTACACACAACGCTGTGTTGATAGGATAGACTTGCACAAATGAAAGCAAAAAATCAAAACGTTTTATCTTGCACAATATTTAAAAACTGCACAGTTTTATCACCTACATGCTCAAATATATTGCATCGATTAATTTGTGCAGTTAAATTTGCGCAGTAAAACGTTATGTCTAGGGGCGGCCTAAGTTCTCTATATTACAAAAAAATTAGGTTTATCCGGCTCCTCGAACAACACTTTTCCCACAAATCTTCGTCGTTATATACGTCACCAAACCAACCATTTATATTTTACAAGAAATTTCACACACTTAAAAATTAATGTAACGAATGTAATGTACATTTGTGTTCATGTTAATAGCAGCGCATTATCCTGCTTTAATAGATCATGTTTTTCCGAAAGAAGCAGCACAATCAGAGAAAAAGTACGGAGCGTTTTCCAAAAGAGGCAGCACGATCATAGAAAAAGTACAGAGCGTGTGCCACTAGAAACACAAAAATATCACGTATTAATAATAATCATTTTTATAACACGAAAATATTTGTGTTTATGTTTACAAAATGCACACATAAAAATGTCATACAAATTTTGACAGCAAATATTTAGTGACACCTATTGGCATTTTGTGAAAGTTGCTTATGCTTTCGGAGTTTTCCGAAAGATGGTAGCTCTTGCGGGTTAAGAAAATTTGACATTTAAACATGATATCTTTAATATTTTTTACTCCTTACTTTTGTCCAAGGTGGGCAATGCTCTGAGAGTTTCTTCTCTTCTTTCTTATTAACAGTACATCATTATTGTTTAAAAAAATGCTTCATTTTTTTATGATATTACATTTGTTAGCGAGTATTTGAACGCAAGAAAAATAATTTCAAACGAGATTTTTAACGAAGAGTTGGAACTTTTTAACTAATTGATAAATAAAAATTTTTTTTCGTGAATTCCTAAAGTGCAAAAACCATCTTTAACTGGAATTTTAGAAAAGTAATGGGTTGATCCAAGCACTGCACGGAAGAAAAGTGAAACCTTATTTAAAAACTTCGATGTGAAGGAAAATCTTACCGTGAAATACAACAAATTATCGGATGTTCTGCGAAAATGGTCTGTAATGTACTAAAATGGACCGATAAGGCTGAAACACGTGGGCCAAAAAGAAACAACCGAGCAAATTGGCTGATAAATCATACAAATGGTAAAGAAAGACTCCCATATCAGCTCAAAAGAGATAAAGGAGGAACTTCAGGTACCTGTAAATGCAGTGACTATATGGAGGCACCTGTTAGAAGCTAAATTGGTCGCCAGGAATCCTGGAAAACTACCATTGCTCAGCAAGAGACATGTCGCAAAAAGATTACAGTTCGCTAAGATGCACGTCAATTGGCCCCTAGAAAACTGGCGTAATGTTTTATGGAGCGACGAAAGTAAAATTGTCCTTTATGGTTCCACAGGTCGTCGACAATATGTGAGGAGACTCCCAAACACTGTCCACGACCCAAAGTACACAGTAAAGACTGTTAAGCATGGTGATGCAAAATTGATGGTTTGGGCTTGTTTCGCATGCCATGGTGTTGAGGTGATATATCCTATAACGGGCATCATGGATCAATTGGTGTATACATTAAAATACTTGAAGACATCCTGTTCCTGTATGCTGAGTAAGAAAAATCCTGAAATGGGTGTTTCAACAAGATAACGACCCTAAACACACAAGCAAACAAACGAAGTCATGGTTTCGGTAGTACAAAATTGACAATCACCGGACCTCAACCGCATAGAAAACTTGTGGGCTGATGTCAAAAATAAAGTGAGCAAAGTCAAGTCAAAAAATGCCCAACATATTAATATATGAACACAACTGTACATACATATCTCACTGATAAAATTAATGTTTCAATCTTTAAGAATTAGCTCCAGTTACACATCTCTAGTGTACTATTAAAAATCCTTAACAATTTAAATTACTCCATTAAGAGAGCATCCACAATATTCAAAATTTCTTTTCTGAAGATCTGAGAATTGGCTGATATAATTCTTTACTCAGTGCTTCAATCTGTTCGGAGCATCGCTGAAGGCCATTTCAGCGCGAACCGTTCATAATGCCGCGTTTTAAAATGTCGCGTTTTAAAATACCGCGTTTCAAAATGCCGCGTGGTACAAAATGTCGCGTTTTAAAATGTCGCGTTTCAAAATGCCGCGAGGTACAAAATGTCGCGTGGTACAAAATGTCGCGTTTTAAAATGTCGCGTTTCAAAATGCCGCGTGGTACATAATGTCGCGTGGTACAAAATGTCGCGTTTCATAAAACCGCGTGGTTCAAAAAACCGCGTGGTACAAAATGACGCGTTTTAAAATGATGCGTTTTAAAATGACGCGTTTTGAAAAATCCCTTATAAATCAACACAATATGATGTGAAATAATAAATAATTTAATAAAAATTATTTGAAACAAGCAAATTGTGTTTAAACATATAGTAAAATTTTCCTTCACTGAATAGAAATTATTTATAAATGTAATTTTATGTAATTATAAAGTGGGTCTAAGAAAAAGAACGCAAATGTTGAAATTTATTAGAATATTCCTTCACTAAAATGTTAAAGTTAAGTCCTTATATATCGGAAGTTGATATCAGATACACAATTTAGTCCAAATTGAACATTTTGTACGTCGCGGCATTGTGAAACGCGACATTTTAAAACGGGTCTTTTTGTACCACGCGAAATTTTGTACCTCGCGGCATTTTGAAACGCGACATTTTAAGACGCGACATTTTGTACCACGCGAAATTTTGTACCTCGCGGCATTTTGAAACGCGACATTTTAAGACGCGACATTTTGTACCACGCGACATTTTGTACCTCGCGGCATTTTGAAACGCGACATTTTAAGACGCGATATTTTAAAACGCGCCATTTTAAAACGCGGCATTTTGACCCGGACCCCATTTAAGCAATACGAACCAAATAAATCACGAACAATTCAAAATTAGAATTAATGTTAATTATCTGATGGGTTAGCCCCTTAATCTTGCATTACAAAATCATGCATTACAAAATCTTACATTACAAAATCTTGCATTACAAAATCTTGCATTACAAAATCTTGCAAGTACAAAATCTTGCATTACAAAATCTTGCATAACAATTTCGCGCGCGCGATTCTATAAATGTACGGGAAATTGTTATGCAAGATAACAAATCGCACTGACAAAATTCAATGATAATTATACAGTAGAATTTTGCTTGAGATATCAAAAATCAAATGTCCAGGATTAAATATTCTTAACCAGAATATTATGTTGAGATATTCTGGAGAATGGAAATTTCCATTTTAATTTTAATATTAAATCTTCCTTATCCAGAATATTTTGTTGAAATATTTTGAAAAATGGAGATTTCCATTCTAAATCTAATATTAGCCGTATTTCTTGACGCATAGTTATCCGGATTGCTATCGCCACAATTTTTTTATTTTATTTTTTTTAATTATATTAAACTTTTATGAGTACGCAATAAATATTATGTTAGATACTAAAGACAGCTACAGGTACTAAAACTGCAAAATTTTGCATTTGCAAGATTTTGTACTTGCAAGATTTTGTGCTTGCAAGATTTTGTAATGCAAGATTTCGGGGCGCTCCCTTATCTGATACCCCACCTCCTTGTCACATAGAATTATATTTTCTATAAACGTCTTGCCCATATTTTTTTATTTTTACTGCCCTGCCCGAATTAAATAATAATTTTTGCGTGATAATTTCTCTGCCTATATTTTTTAAATAAAATCAAATGGATAATAATAATAATAAAACAATGATCCCACAACCCGATTATTGGAGGAAACGAAGAAACTTCTGGGGATACGTTTAACGAAATTACATATTTTTTACCACGCAAAACACATGTAAGTCAACCTGAATTAGAACTTATGACTTTTTTATTGTGGCTTGCCAATGGAAGAAGCCATATTGGTGGGGCAGTAATGGGAATACAACAGAAGAGAGTAAAGTGAGTAACATAACGTACAATTTTAAATTCCAGAATAAGGCCTAATATGTTCCGGTTTTTTCAATTTTAAGCAAAGAGATTATCAGCCCTTGGATATGCAACATTTTATTCAAATTACTACCAGCTGTACTTAAAAGGCTTGCTCTTGTCCTTCGTAAGAAATTTCAAACGCTTCAAATCAGTGAAATTTTCGAAATAAAGTGGCGCTCTTTTACGTAGCCACATACCTAGAAGACCAGACCATTTCTATACTTTTATTCAAACATGAATAAAAGTATAGAAATGGTCAAAGGGCCGCGCTCTGTTCTTCTATTGGCAAAAAATCTGTTTTAAGCGAAAAAAAAATCCATGTAGCCACCCGGGTGTGGGTTATGTAGGGGAAACCGTGATTTTCTGAAGTGAGTATAGGAGCAAAAATATTTAGGTATAAAGCCACGAATGATTGAAGAAATTGAGCCCAAAACGACATCAACCTATTTTAAATGGATATAAGACCCACGAATTTCTTGAGTGATATCATTAGAGGTTCTTTAATTGTATATTGTGCCTGTAGTAGGTCACTTCTGGTAACTGGCCTGGGATGAGCCAATCTTTTTGATATAGCGCCAAAATTACCGAGATACTGCACAAGGTGTTGCTTGCCTAAGACAGCGATATGGAAAATTTAATTAGAAAGAAACGCCCAGTAGGCGCACTATTTGTTTAAAGCGCCTAGCGTTTTTTACGGTAGAATACAGTGGTACAATACAATACTAGGTAATACAAATTTCATAAAATATGACATTTTCAGCAAATATTAAATTTAAAATCATTATTTGAGGCTTTAACGTTTGTAGTAGTCTTTTTGCACCACCACTTTGAATTAGGAAAATCCAACGATCTCAAAAACCTGCCGATAAACGAGTTGTACTTAAAATATCCAATAATAACTTGAAAAATTTGTTTCGTTTTTTTTTAAAGCTTTTTTCAAAATAACTTTGGAAAAACTTTCAGCGAAGTAATTAGGTACTTTACTCAAGAGATTAAAAAAATCATCAAAATCAAATGATGTACCAGGGTTTGGCACCAGGGATGTTGAAAACTATAAAGCATTTCGTAACGAAATTGTGTTTAGACGGCAAAGATACCAAGGACAATACCAAGGTCAGCAAGGAATGAAGAAGGACTAGATGAGAATAGACAAAAGAATATTGAATTGGAGTCTTCATGAATTCTAATTTAGCCATTGCATTTAAACCTCTGCAGATTATAGGCCAAAGGGAAAGCTTCTACAACCAGTCCGTTTCACATCCGTGAGGTGCCAACAGACCGGCACTAGCTTAATGACTGTATTGGTCTAGAATAACTTATTATTATCAAAATAAGAATTTCTCATAGATCCCCTAATTTAAACTGATGGGAGCTATCATTAGTAGGGAAATATTAGAATAAATTAATCAACAATCTTGTTCGAAACAGGATTGTACCCCAACTGCTCTCAAATTGCACAGCAAATCCTTGTACGAAACATAGATCAACCCAACTTCATTATGAAAGTTCACTATTGATTCTAAGTAGCACTTCGCGTAGTAAAAAGGCTGTGGCATGGGCTCATGGATCCGTGGAACAAAACAGTCAACAATCTTTGAGAATATTGTGACGATTTTGGCCATCATACAACAAACTCACGTTATGAACAATGATAGCTCAGACGGTTGGCGCGTAGTATAAACAAAAAGGTCCATGGTTCGATGCTCGTCGTAGCCAATGTTTTAATTTTAATTATTTATTGTGGACATCGAAACATGTTTATAGACCGACGTACAAATACGTAATGATCTAGTAAAAAGAAGAACGTCCAAGATGTGAGTGACAAAGGAAGGCCGTGGTTTAGTGATTGAAAGGAATAAACAACACAAATCATACACACACCGCCCGTTGACAATGATGATTATGAAACCGCTATAAACGACATTTCCAGATCAGTATCAAACTGGTATATAAACTCAACCGATAGCAAGCAGAGATCAGTTTTTGGTTTACTTTAAATCGTTAAACAAGGAAATAAATCGGTGGTATAATAGCCCACCAGTGGCAAGCGTACAGATTTAAAGTGTATATAAAATTAAAGTCAAGTGAAATACATTGCAAAATCCAGACCAGCTCAGAAGCCCAGTTCGTAACAACATTATTTGAGAGGATTACATCGGGGCTGTATTTTTGGCGGTCTATTTTCTTGCAACAAAACTATTTTTCCTGGGAAGATATAAAAAATGCAAACCCCTTCTTCCAGGATTTGGATATAGGTCTGCTTGTGCTTTAGAAAGTTCTCTTCAATTTCTCGAAAAACGATCAAAATGTCCGCATTTTTTTATATGAACTTCACACATTTCTGTGTCAACGACAGTAAAAATTAGGATAGCTGCACTTTTAATCTTCCGTATGGTCGTTTATGCTCCTATAACGGAGCTCCTGCTCCGTCCGATATTCTTTAAGAATGAACTTCGATTTGAGTGAGCTGATTTAAAGCTACAAATATTTCGACCGCCTCATCAGCAGGTGTGACAACAGAAAAAAAATGGTATGATGGCTAATATTAGTTTTGTCCTTAGCATAAATAAAACTAAGAACTTCACCTTTATTAATGGTATAAATATCAACTTCGTTACAATTACAATATAATGTAGACTAATAAGAGTAGCCTTGAATGTAGCTAGACAATTAGATTTAGTATTTTACAAATTATAACTAGACAATAGGATGACCTCAGACTTCGTTTGCTCAATCATTCAAGTTCAAGTGAAATTAACCGTAATCGTCTAGAATCGCAACCGTTCAATCGGCTGCATTGACTAAACTTTTATACTTAATTCTGAACGAGAATTTTGAAATTCGAAAATTAAATAATAAAAATTTTACTAGATAAGGCTAAGCTGGAATTTTACTAGGCAAATTAATATTGCCAATTAGCTAGCAATTTGACACGTTTATGGAATAGTGCTCTTAGAAAATCTGTCCCCAAACGAGGACAATTTTCCTGTAATTTGAATAAACTAATCCGTTTTGCTAATATCTCGATCCGAAACGAATGGTAAACGAATTGCTACTTGAAGATAAAATCATTTAAACACACTGAACAATCTTAAGTGAATCAACGAGCGCATCCAGCTCATGTCGAATTTCCACTCAAATGCAACAGCTAAAATTTTTCGTTTCACTAAACCACGTACTCTACATTTCTTAAATGGGTGCTCCATTCGGTGCTTTTATAAATTAAAAATCTACGTGATATATTAATCGTACGTGCTCTGATTGCGTCCAACGATCCACTCATTTTATATATCGCAACCAATTTTACTGGTAAAGAATTGCATTATAACAGAGCGATATATGCGCTTTTATACAATTAATGAATTGATGTTATGCATAATAATATGCCACCTAAAATGAAGTAAAAATTTCACACTAGCCTAACCGTGAACTTGGACACCTTCCAGTTCCGTCATCAATACGCTTCACATAAATTTGACAACAAATGCACAGAGTATAATACAAAAATTAGTAAAATACCTCATAATCTACGAATAGAAATATTTACTTGGTATCAGATTATTGATTATTTATAAAGCAATTATGTATAATTTTTACCTTTAATATAAAATCAGCCATATTGCAATTTTACTTGTCAAAATTCTCAGCTGTCCCATTATCATAACAAAGCAATACGCGAAAAAATTGTTTTTTCTTGCTTCCGCAAAATTATTTTCCCAGCACAAACAATAAACGATAATACACCAAAACTATTTAATTAAACACAATTTATTATAGTTCAATAATAATAATAATACGACATTAAATTATTTTTTAATTTCTTTTTTTCAAATAAAGAACTTGTTTTCTTTGGTTGCTATGGAATTGTCACCTTGGCTACGGCATTAACATTACAGATAATTTTTTTTTTTTCGATCAAGTGCCCATGCGCACAAATATTTTATTTTTATTATGTTGTATTTACAAAGTAGACATATTTTTACGTTAATAAATTTAATTCATTTATTTAATAGATAAGTCAATTAATAATTTTCTTAATCAAACAATTCTTAAGAAATAATTTTTGCACAGATTTTCTTTTCCGACTATTTGACAGAGAAGATAAATAAACATTTGACAGTAGAGTAGTGTGAACGTGTCTGTTTATTGATTAGTTTATTTTTTCTTTTGTTTTGGTGAATATAATTTTTTATTCACCATGAAATATTTTATCGGTAAAAATTTTATCTTCAAAATGTTTTGCCTTAAGTTTTTAGTCCTTTTTAAAAACAAATTGTTTGTAGTGAACTTATTAGTTTGTGGTTTTATTTAGAAAATTTTACTGGGTTTTAAATTAAAATCAAAAATTTTTGAAAACTTAAGTATTTTGGAACCGGTAAAAACCGGTGGTGACATTTTGAAATAAAAATTTCAAAATGTTCAAATAACTTATAATACCTATAAAGGAAATTAGGTTATGTTTCCATAGAAAGTTTGCGCACCAACATCTGTCGTTAAAAAAATTGTATGTTCTTTCACCAGGGCGGCGCGCTAATCGTTTTAACGAAACAGCTGTTATTGGTGTCATTGCTTTCTATAAATGTTAAAGCGCCATAGTTAAGAAATAACAATATAGCACTGAAATTTTTAGAAAACACAATAATATATCGCTGAATAAAATTGATTATAAACGAAGTAATGCTATGGCACTATTAAAAGCTCGGTGAGAAGGTAAGTAGAAACGCGAAGTGTTGCTCCCCAATTCACAAATTGATTGTTTACCAGATATCAATAATTCGGCGGGCCGAGAAAAACGGAAGAGAAACTCGATGTGGTTTGGCTGTGATCGGTGGCAAATCTATTGTCAAATTGAAAGCCAGTGAAATATATTTTTACAATTCTGGAAGCAGCAGCGAAAATAAGGAACGATTAGAAAAACTATTCGACAAGCAGCCGTTCAACCAGTAATTCTGAAGATGAGAAAGAGTAAGATTATGTGAAAGAAATACAAGGCTACAATTAATCCAAATATTTATTATAGATCCAATGCAAAACCAGTAGCAGGACAAAAAAAAGGTTACGTTTAAAGCATGGCATCCAAGAAAAAGTATTTCGTATGGATCAAATCAACATTTTAGCGAAGGTGAGATTGAGAAATGAAAGAAATTTGCAGTACCTCAAATGTTAAACAAAAAATTAAGGATATTAAAGGCATATGACGTACGGATTCAAAGAAGAGGACATTGAAAAGATGGCGGGAGAGAAAAATCGTTTCTGGGGTCACCCGACAAATTATGCATGCGTAAAACTTGTCCAATGAAAGAACGTACAGCTCAATTGCGCGGTGAGGATGAATGATTTGGCACGTAGTTTGATTATTCATAGTCAAGAATTAGAAGAATGTGCCATGAATTGGATACACGTTGCTCAAGTAGTATTAGTTTAAATGTCATGTCAATCTGTGTTTAATTTCCCTGTACAAAAATTAATTAAGCTTTATTTTATTTATTAATATTTATAGTCTACAACGACTCAACGAGTACATAACGAGATACAGAGCATTCACAATGAAAACACTTTTTACTTTTGACGGATTATGAATTTCCAACATAACGAACAACATTTTTGGAATGTTTTAAATTCAAACAAACCTGTAAGTCAAAAGTAAAAAGTTTTTCATTGGGCGTAACTAGCGGGCTTAGGCCTCACTAAAAAATGTAGACTAATCTTTCAACAATGCAGCATAATAACATTTGTAGACTGTCTACATCCGCTGGATGAAAATGTAGATCTACATAATTTGGGTTCATAACTTGGACAATTCATCTCGTGTACATATTTGAATTTCTGAAATTTTGTTCGTATGTTGTGACTACCTACTTCTTATAAATGAATTAGAAAAATAGAAGAAAATGGATAATTTAATGGGAATACTTAATTGTTTTACGCAAAGCGGAGGCACAAACCAAAATGTAGAATATATACGTAGACTACATTTTTTTGGTTGAGATTTTGTTTCCAGCGGGTGAGGCCTACATTTTTAGTGAGACTTGAGCCCGCTGGATACGCCCATTGTGAATGCACTGATAATCGGATATCTACTTACGTGCGGGCGTTAAGGTTTGAGTGGCGGTCCACCAGGACCAGCCATAGACACAAAAGGTCCGTAGCCATGTGCGGCCGCTTAGGATGTACAGCAATTTTCAGTTGTTCACATTGAAATTAGACAATTTTTTTCACACTAAACATTGTTAGAAAATAAAAAATTTAAAAATTTCATATTTAACGTTAATTAATTTAATTATTATTTTTATAAACATTTTATATTCTTTTAATTTCAATGTAAATGTATGAAATTTAATAAAAACAAACTTTAATAAAAAAAGAATTTTCATTTTCCAATATAAAATTTATTTATTCATCTTCATCGAACACGACCTTCTTGGCTTCAAATACACCTTTCCGTCTTTTATTATTGACGCTACCCACAAAATTATCGGCAGCTTGTCTTTGAAGTTGATCAATATTATCTTCTGGGTTGGCTCATTCCAACACCAATCCTCGACCGTATAAATGCGTACTCTCGCTTATTACTTCGAACGCTTGTTTTGCATCCTGTTCGGTTACAAATTCAACAAATGCAAAACCCGCTTGCAGTTAACTTTTGTGGCAGTCGAACAGCTTTTAGTAAACCAAATAGTACTTTGAATATCACGAATTTCTCTCTCTTTCGCCTGGGTACATTATATTTTTTACCTTTTTATTCGTTATCCGTCACCTTTTTCCTCATCGAAGTACTACCACCCTGTGTATTTAGCATTCGATCACTTCGATTCAATTCCATTTTCTTCCCGTTAATGTTTACATAAAGAATCTGTCAAAGAACCTTTTCTGCATCTTTATCTTTCTTGAATTGAATAAAATCCATAGCACAAAGAAATAATTTGGCCAGGATTCTTCATGTCTTTTTTCTGGGAGATTTGTATTGAATAAATGCGGCCGTATTGTGCAAAATCGTTGCTTCTTCTGGCTCGTTGCCATCATCGCCTTCCTTCCAACGATTTATTTACTCACCAACCCAAATGGTGTGAACAATTTTTAATTTCATCGTATTTCATATCGGCGGGTAAACAATTAATTTTTGTATACATAATATATTTTTTATACTAAATTATTTTTTTATTTTATACATATTATGTACATAATATACAATAAAATTGTTGTATACATTTTTTTGAAACAGCTGTTTCGTTAAAATAAAATAACCGTTTCGTTTAATAAAAAAACAAAAAATTTGAATTTTCGTTAAGTAGCTACTACTGCCGCTCTGGTGAAAGAACATGGAACTTGAGATGTTGGTGCGCGAATTCTAACCTAACTTCCTTTATAGGTATTATAAGTTATTTGAAAATGTTTGAAAGATGGTGGCATCCGCACATGGCATACGTTGGTGTTTTAAATTTTTAAAATTTGTTTTAAATTTCATAGTTCAAAGGTTTATATAATTTTAAACAAGGTTTGTGTTTTGTTTACATTATTATTTATCTATATGTGTTTACAATTTTTAATAACTAATTATAATATGTAGTATGTATGTATTCGAATAAGGCACAATTATCAAGAGTTTGCAATTTAAGTTCCGACCTAAGGTATTTACGTACAATTAAATTGCGCAATATAATTGTGTGACGTCAATATTACCCAATAAAATTCAAAAATCTTGAATCAAATTTGAGTATATTGTGCAATTTTCTGACGTCACACAATTATATGGCGTAATTTAATTGTACGTGAATACCGGCCTTTAAGGCCGATATTCACGTAGGTACAATTAAATTGCGCAATATAATTGAGTGACATCAGAACATCACAATGCACGCAATTTTTATTCAAGATTTTTGAATTTTATTGTGCAATATTGACATCCCCCAATTATATTACGCAATTTAATTGTATGCCAGTACCGGCCTTAAGGAGGAATATAAAATTTATTTTCTCAGTCTCTCATCAGGCTATACCGAATTACTAATCCGATTATCATTTTCTATAGGTAATAAGACTAATCGGCAATGACTTCACCGACTATAGTCGCTACGGACTAACTGTCTGTCACAGCAATAACATAATCATAAATTTGACGTCGATTTCTTGATTATTACCCGATGTCGTGAATTTGTGACTCATGCCTTTCATCAATCGGATTTGTTCACTCAGGTCTCAATTATCGCTACTTTATCCCTTAAATGACACACTTAAGAAAAATCACTTAAATACTACATGGGGTCTTTTAGACCCCAGCATGAAAATTGCCTATTATTCCTTGAATTTTTCTATATTTAGCTTTGACAATTTTTTCCAAGCTAAAATTTTAGCAGAATACTCTTGAGATAATATCTCTTAAGATAAAAATAAGTCTGATACTTAATCCAAAAAAAGGTATTTATTTTGCAATATGAATGTTGCATTTTTTCTTATCATCGAAGATGGCCAGCCGCTTGACGCTCTCCTAGATACAAAAGCCGTTGATCCAAAGTACCCTCTTCCATATCTTTCTGGTCTACTTCCATGGCACTCTTTGGAGCACTGCACATTGAAAAGTCTGAATCATTGTCTTTACTGTGCTCAAATACGTTATCTTCTTCTCCTGAAGATGCTTCGTCGATGGGTTCACGATGTTCATCATCGCTTACTAGCACTTTTCGGACGGTTCGACTCCGCAAATTATACGCAATCTAATAATACGTCAAAATCAAAAGAAATATGACAAACTAAACAAATTATAACAACGAGCGCAGTCTTATACACGATCAAAAACAATAAAACAACATAAAAACGACAAAAACAACTTTGAAAAATTATTTCTTATACATACATACAATACAAATATTTTCATTCAATTTTTATCAAATCTGATCACCTAGAGATCTTAGTCATATCACATTTTTCTTGTGTGGTATTAGTCTGTCTTGGTTTCTTAAAAATCGGATAAGTACCTTTCGAATTACTTTGTTAACAGACAGATATCAGCAGCGGGGATATAAGGCATCTCTCTCGCTCTTGGTCTGCTAGAGTTGAGATGCCTAAAAATTAGTCCAATTTTCACACAAATATACGTATATGACACACGGGGATTGGACCTTTCTATACACAGCTGGTAGCGGTCAACCTGCTTGCGCTGAGTATACGTAAACAGGTAGTGCAATATCTCAACTGTCGCACAGAGGAGAAGCCTATTCAAATCAAAGACGCTTTCTACGATCAGCTCCAACCGTGCTAAGCAAAATTCGGCAGTGTGTACGTGTACCACGAAATCCCGAAAGACAGAATCTCGTTTGAAAAAATCCCTAGGTTCATAATCAAGACACGATAAAATCTAGACAAGAAAAAATCCAGACAAGGCAAAATTTAAACTGGACAAAATCCAAACAAAAAATCCAGACAAACCTTTGACGTGCGCGTCCTGTCTTTCGCGATTTCATCGTACACTAAATTTTACTTTTTATAAATTCTGTAAAATGGGGATTTTCCATTTTAAAACAAATAACTGAAAATTATAAATTCTGGTGAAGAACAATTTAATTTTAAAATGAAAATATCAAAAAATAATAATATCTGGAAAATGCGGAGTTGAAGATTCATGATTTCAAGAAAGTATTCGTCAAAAAATAAAATTTTGAGAATTAAGATTTCGATACACCGCCATATGATTCAAAATTTTTTATATCTGGATTTTGCCCTGTCGGGATTTCGTCTTGTCCGTATTTTGTTTTGTCTGAAACTCTGAACTATATGATGTCCGTATTTTATCCTGTCTGGAAATGGTCGAGTCTGCATTTTTAAGAAAACTCGGGATTTTGTCCTAGGCTAAGCAGTGACGAATTACATGTAATTGAATTACGTAATGAAAATACAAATTACAATTTGTATCTTATATTTTAATTACTCGTTTTCCAAGTAACAGTATCTTGTATTTTAATTATGTACATCAGTTTTTGTAATTTCTTGTTTACATTTTTACAAGATTTATTAAGATTTGGTTCCAGAACCATCAGTGTAAAACCTAATGTTAATGATCGTTGTTTTAATGATATGGTTTTTCACTAAACGAATTTTGTCAAATGAAGTTTAAGTATCAATTTAGAGATGCAAAGTATTGTAATTTGTATTTTAATTAATGCACTTGAAAGTAATTGTATGTAACTTGTATTTTAGTTACTGAGTTAACTGTAATTCGTAAAAGTATCTTAGTTACTCATAGTAATGTATTTTGCCTAGCTTTGGTCTGTCGGGATATTGAAAGTCTGCATTATGGACTGCTCCTAGTTCCGCAACATAACATTAACTCGTTCGCGTGGAGTGCCGTACACGTGTACGTCATGCATAAATATCTGAGCATAAAGTGCTGGATGTATGTACTTATACAAATAGCATCTAAAATAGTTCACGGAGTCTTGTTGAAGTTCGTATTTTGTAATGACGTACACGTGTACGGCAATTCGCAGTAGAGATGATTTTATGCATAACGTGCACGCATTGGGCGACTTCAATGCTCAAATTGGCAGTATTGGCAGTACTTATCGTAGCACCATCGGCCCAAACTCCTTTGTATGTAACCTATTTTTGATTCTTCACATAAAAGAAATGTAAACAAAGCGGCATAATATTAGCCGTGTTTTTTATCGATTTGTGTAGACCTTTTTCTAGATTAAGTCGAAATTAGATTACCTAAGCGAAGTTAATTAAAATGTTTAAAAGACGGTTAGATATCTACCGGTTGAATGCTTCTATCTATAATAATAAAATTAGCACAAAATATTTGTCAGGTTTTTACTAGTACCCTTAGCCTGGATAATCTCTCCAATTGGAGAGTTCCAACTTCCAAGACGTTCAGGCGCCTTAAGAATTAGCTATGAAACACAATCGGTGGGAAGCGGCTAAATGGATTTGTATCCTTAAATATTCACAGAGATGTGAGTATATAAATAGACCCCTCCCACCCACCCCTCACCCCCCCCCCCCCCTTCCCCTCCACCCCACCCCTCGTTCAATTCTATACAATTTTTGATTAAATGAAAAACTCGCTTATTGTTGAAGGACTCAATAGATGGTGTGTCTATTTACAGAAACATCGCTGCGAGATCTACATGCAGATGTTTAATTAAATGTTACATTCAACAACAAATAGAGTTATGCATGTGCGATTATTCAGAAATGTCTCAGTTCAGTGTATAGTATGTGCAATCCGATATGACTGGGCATGCTGCTGCATCTTCTGATGACTCATCGGTAATAGTAACAGAGAGTACTGATGTCCTTAGGAACGAAACGCCGAACCATCTTACAAATAAGCGAACTAATTGGGATCACTACCCAAGTATAACAAAATTGAATTCATCACCGGTTTTTTTCAGCAATAATGTCCGACTTATTATAAGATTTATTATGAAAGTTGAACCAAAAAATCGGAAAATGATGAAAAAAAAAGTTGTAAACCAAATTTCATTATTTTCCGATTTGTTTGGCTAACATTCGGAGAAAAAATTCATGTTTTCAGCTAAATGTCAGAAAAATACAAAAATTCTCGGATATAAAAATTTAAAATACTTGGGTATAGAAGGCTAGTCGAACAAAATTGTCTACTAAATATTCCTCTTATCACACCACCACCAGCATTCAGCATATATTGTTGCAGCGGCAGAAAAATTAAAAGATATCATGGCATTATCAGCAGAAAAGGCTACACCCGTCATAAGTAGGTCTGAAAAAGTTAATAAATTGTCACGTAATATACAGGAACTAATCCAGAAAAGCGAAAAATTCGCCTTCAATGGCAACAAACAAAATCACCATTATTGAAATGGAAATTAAATCGAGATGAAAAGAAGAAAACCAGAGCATCCAGAACTATTTAAGTGATCGTTGGGCAACAGAGAGAACAGATTATTCTATGAGGAAGGCAATAAAAAATTTAAAAAGGTCAACAAACTTAAATCCACCGATTATACTACCAAGTGGAAATTGTGCTTGAAGTGATGAAGAAAAAGCCAATGCTTTTGCTGCTCATCTAACAACAGTATTCGCACCATAAGAAGACGCTAATTATATCGTGCTACTCCAGCAAATTATTGACGGGTTATCTACAAACCTATAAAGTATAATTGGAAGATAGTTAAGAATACAGTTAAAATTGCATAAGCAAAAAAAAAGCACCAGGACATAATCCCATTACTGAAAAAATGACAGGGGAATTGCCAGACAAATGCATAAAACTAATAACATTCATATTGAACGCGGTCATGCGAACGCACTGATATACAATATAAGCCAGGAAAAAATACGCATATCTCATCATATCGTCAAATAAGCATGCTTACAAAATGTTGCTAATGCAATTGAAACCAATATTGAAAGAACTGCGCGTTATTCCAGACCCTCAATTTTGGTTCCGAAACCAAAATGGTACTACAGAGCAAGTACACAGAATTGTTAATGCAATAAAAAACACCTCCTAGGAAAAGAAATATTGTTGTGCTGCCGTCTTGGATATCGCACTTGCCTTTGATAAAGTTTGGCACAATGGACTAATATACAAAATTAAAGTGATTCTCCCGAAAAAATTTCACTCTGAAATTAAACGATAAAAATATCCCTCAAAAAACAACGGTCAAATAGTGAGGTTTGCATCTGGATAGAAAAGGTTAACGTGGAATAATCGTATTGAAACAAAGCGCAACCAAATAAAAATTACATTTTCCAAAATGTATTGGCTGATGGACAAAAATCTCAGTTGTCATTAGCCAATAAAGTGTTACCACACAAAGCGATAATCAAACCCATATGGACATATGGTATTCAGTTATGAGTATTCACCAATCACCAGCGCTTCAAACAGAGAACTCCTGCATGCTGCGGAGGCAGCATAATGGTCTGGGGCTGCATGACTTTCTGGCGTCGGCGAAATGTTCGTGTTTGAACCCCACATGAACTCTTTAAAATATATAAACGTCCTTGAATCCGTGTTGCTTCCCTCATTTTCAACACTCTTTGGTGATACGAGCATTAAATTCCAGTAAGGTAACGCGCCATGATCAAAGTTGCCCGCACAATGGCATGGTTTCAAGAAAAAGGCATTGAGCTTCTGGAGTGGCCTGCCTAGCCCCCGGACCTGAACTGCACACAACATTTATGGGGTTTATTAAAACGCAAAATCAGGCGACACAAAATAAACACCAAAGAAGAATGGAACTCTATACGTCTTAAAGAGTGTAAAAAACTTGTAAGCTCTCTACCGAAAAGAATTTCTGTCGTAATTATGGCAAAGGGTGGACCCATAAAATATTGACTTTATATGATAAAATAGTAATATTAACTTGTATAAATTGTTTTAATTTCAAAACTGTAAGGTATCATTGGTGTTCTATATTTTTGGCCAATGCTATAAGTATAATCTAAATACAGCCATTGGCAGCACTTAAAAAAAACTTTCCTGGCTTTGCTACCCATTTTCCGCCCTGATTCCACAATCAGATTCCTAAGTGATTGGAAAATCAAATTGTGGAAATTTCATTCTGCTTTTTTAGTTCGCGGAAAAATGAGCGACCATTGCCAACTTTTAATTTAACAGTTCAGAATTATGAGATTAATTTTTACTAAAATATTACTTAAAAAGTTTAATTTATAGTTACGTGCTGAAGTTGTACGTATACGGCTTAATCCAGAATTTTGTAGCTTTTATAGTGCTGAACTGTATAACTTCAGAATTCAAAATTATACACTTACAGAACAAAATAATTTTGAGAAGAACACGAAGGAAAACAAAATGGTCTAATAAGTTCAGTTGATAGTGGATAGATTGGGGCTACGTAAAATTACGATCTTACGTTCTTGATCTTACTGGTGAAATGTTCAGTCACAAATGCATTAAAAAATTATTCTCTGATTTTTGTTCCCACATATAGTCAATATGCTTCTATGTCAGGTCGGTTCTATAAAATATTCTCAATTTGTCAAATTGAAAATTTTACATATCAACATTTCGTGACCCGGGTGGGACAAAATACCTTGAACAATTAATTTCCTTCAATTAATAATTCAATAAAGCTTTCTAAGACCTAGATTTTTCAAAAAATTTTTAGACAATCTACAAAGCTTTTATTATTATCATAGGTTACAATTTCGCAAGGAAAAAACAAAAAATTCGACATTTTACTGCCTCTCTCTTAATTTTAATTTCTTTATCGTTTTCCTATTTTCTCTTATCGTAATATAAAAAAATAATAATAATAATAAAAAGTTTCCCTCCTATATCGAATTTCCAACTGTACGATTTTCTCGTTTCGTTCGTATTTTATTTTTTATGTATTTGCCAAATAGATAATAACATAAATTTTTAGTACTACATCCTACATATTACATACATATACATACACATAATATAGGACAGGGGTGGCAAAACTTTCAAGTCTTGCGGGCGACTTTTGACTAAATTAAATCTGGAGGTCTACCAGAGAAACTATATTTAATTGTTAACTGTATTTCATTTATTTGTTTAAATTCAAGACAAAATTAGAAGAATAGAATAGTCAATAATTCTTCTGTGGTAGACATATCTTCGAAAACCATTCGAATGAAAATGCAGAGTTGTGCAGTGTCTGTGATATCTGTAGATTCATCAAATTGCAAAGAGAGAAAGCAGCATTTTTGAATATCTTGCTGTAAAATATCTTCCAAATTTTTACTTATATCCACCGTTCTTTGCATGATAGTATTGCGCGTCAATGACATATTGCTAATAGATTCCAGAATTTCAGATTTATTTTTAAAATCTTTGAATAACACTTCACCAGCTTTTACAAATGCCTCTTTCCATATTTCGCCATCTCCGAAAGGTTTTTTATGTTTGATTAAAATATTAGCTACAGTCAAAAAGTTTTTTAAATATGCATTTTCTCATATTGCTCGCGGGCGACTTTCGATAGTTAATCGGTCGACCAGTCGACCGCGGTCGACGCTTTTGCCAGTCCTGATATAGGACATGTATGTTGTAATATTGTGCTTTTCGACCAATTCTATCATTTCCTTTAAATAAATATTTTTTTTCCAATTTTCTTATGTTTTTTTGGTTGGTTTTCCAAATGAAAAGCTAAGTAAAAAAAATGTATAACAGAAAATAAAATACAAAAGACAAAAAAAAAGAAAATTATTGATGAGTGTATTTGAGTGAAAACTTTTTTTTTTTTTGCTTTTTGTACTGGTATTTTTCTATAAATAAAAAAAAATTCTGTGCTTAACCGCGTTCGCTTGAGAACGGACGTAACATTTTATTTATTATATTACATTTTTTTTTTTTTTAATTTATGAATTAAAAAAAGAAAATTTATCAATTTATTGATGTATTTATTAAAGAAAAACATAAATAAAATATGAATAACTAAATTAATAATTAATTTACGTCATAGTATAATAAAATAATTTAAGTGATAATGAATAAAAAAAAAAGTTTAGTTGCAAAAAAAATGAATGAAAAATTATTTTGTGTGAAAAAATTTTACTAGAAGAAAAAAAAAAAAAAGAAAACGTAAAAAAATGTTAAAAAGGAAGTGAAGAATTATAAGATATTTTTGCTAACAGCGCCGTCGCTGCCACTACACCAACCTCGTAATCGATTGTAGACGCCGCGACGTGAAAAATTAAAATTATAAAATATACAAAAAAAAACTTGTAAATTGTTTTGTTGTTAAATTTAGTTATTATTATTAAACAAAAAAAAAAATTAATAATTATTGGAATTAATAAAAATCGCACACAGTTTATTATAAATATAATTTAAGTGAACTAATTTAGTAAAATTGTAAAAAAATAATACAAAAAGCAGCCATTGCGTATATGTACATGTTATAATGGAAATGATAGTAAAAATAAATAGTTAAGCCCACCGGCTACCATTCAGGGACCACTTTCTTCATCCCAAGATAGAAATACAAAATTTTGGTTCGGTTTTTATTATTATTTTTTTGGTTCTTGTTTAAGTTAAGTTTTTTGTGAATTTAGTTTACGTTCAGTTATTTTGAGTGTGTTGTAAAAAAATAGTATAAAAGGTAGTAAAATTTTCCCGAAAAAAAAACTGTTATACATTTTTAATATATATAGAAAATGAAATTATTATTATTTACACAATAAAAACAGTGAAACGGTTAGTTTTGATTTCAAGTAAAGTGAAAAATTTTATTATGTTAATTTGAAAAGTTGGAAAATTATTTTGATTTTCTAAAAAAAAAAAAAAAAAAATAAATACATATACAATATAAAACTGATAAGTACGAGTATCGATTCTTTTCAAATCGCTGCAAATAACCCGACTCGAAACGAACATAAACGTTCTTCTTTTTCTGTTTGGTCGGAAAAACTGGAAAAAAAAAGAAAAATTGTGTTTAATGGTAACCACTGTTTTGGATGGGGAGCAAAGAGGGCGAAAATAAAATGAAAGAAGAATAAAAATACGTTATTTTCACAATTTTCTTTTTTGATTTTACATACACACAAACACACACTTTTTTAAATAAAACACATATACACAAATTTTAGTTTTATGTATGTGTATGTGTGCGTTTTTCCATTATGCAATGCAACTAACACGTACATAATGATTATATATGTATATTATTTTCACTCTGTGTTTTATTTTAAATTGATAAAAATAAGGGAGTAATGTCCCTTATCTATTGTAAGTGTGTGAATTTAGTTATTAAAAAAAAAAAGATTTTTTATTTTCGGTACCACCATCTATTGATCGTCTGATAATTTTTTTTTTATTCTCTTTATTATATTCAAATTCTGATAATTTTTTTTTTTTATAATCCATAGATAAGATATATAATATATAAATAAATAAAAATAGTTTCAATTTCTATAATAAAATGTATAACGACGATTTTACTAACTTAATTACTATAATTAATTGTTTTTCCGTTTATAGTGAAAACTGTTTAAATAAAATAATGTTTTAAATGTTTAAATGTTAAATGAAAACTATAATAAAAGAAATATTAAAACTAAATGTTTTAGCCCGTAATAACAGCAGCAACAAAATTAAACGAAAAATCTGGGTTAAACGGCTAAAAAACGGCGGCGAAATAAATAAAATCGCCAAGGCCATTAGCAAAGCCCAAGATCATAGTAACTAATGCAGTGGAGGAAGTTTACGCGATTGAAAGCTACTGGACATTCGCGTACGCGAAGAATGCTTTGCTGTGGTCGGAGAAAGGTAAGAGATACTAAATTAAATGTTATAATCATAATTTCTAAAATGTGTTTTTTTAAACAAAATCGTCTCAATAATTTTCCTATTAGCTTGGTCATTAATTTTAATTTTTTGTTTAACATAAATAAATTGGTGTGATTAAAAAAAATATATATTTTTTGACTACAAGTACCATACTGTGATATATGTATGTATACTTGGTTTTAATCTTAAAAACGTCAGAGGAATGAGAATTAAAATTGATTTTGTAAAGTTGTAGAATATTTTCGTTTCAGTTTTTTTTTGTAAAATATCCACATATCCATATGCATCTACATACAAATATTTATATGTAAATGTACATAAAATAATCGTACAACAGAATTTTCTAAGTGGTGTGGTCGAAGTCTGGTAATTTGTATGTATGTACGGAATTTTTGCAAATTTTTATTTACACTGGCTTTTATAAAAACTTCTGAACACTCGAGAAAAGTTTTTGTTAAAGTGTACACACTTAAGTACATTTTTATGTAACATTACATTTGTTCGAAATTATTATTGGTTTTAAAACTGTTGGTTATATTTTGTGCTTTTAAAGTACATAAATCCATATATGTATAATAATGTGTTTTTGAGCTCTATTTAATATAAACGTTCTTAAATTCTCTAGGGTATTTATTCCTGATGACCTTGCAGTTTTGCCCTGAATTGTCATAATTTTCGGTCTCAGTTATTATGATTATATGCTTTATTTTTGTTTATTTAGATCGACTTTTTTTGACTAAATTTTTGACTTTTCATTTCGATACTACATTGAGCTATGCACCAATAGACGTTAACGAAAAGTTTTCTCGGCGAGGTTACTTTTCAATTTAGTTGTGATTTATGATGGTTGGTTGGTTATGAATTATGTAAAATTTTAATCTGCACCACGAGTGCTGTGCCATATATTAAAGAAACAATGACATAATATTGAGTAATGAATTCAGTTCGTCATCATTATTTCATATAATTCGATTTTATATAGCGTAATTGAAGCACAAATTTAGTCTCTCGTCTTAGCCCGAATAACGTAGATCTAATCTTCGATACCGAATCTTTTCCTATTATTTAAAACAATCAGAAAATGCGAGGAGCCACCATCGTCGACAATGACCTCTACAGCTATCAAACGGTGGATTCCGAAATTTTTTATTACCAATCAAATTCCTATTTGGCGATTTTATAAAATACAGACACATTTTTAAGAAAACTGTAGCTACATGTGTTATTCAAGGAAACGATTGGGTTCCGCTTCGGAGTTGCTTGCTTTATATGTCGTTACAAAGAATTACTGAAACAGGTTGCGAACAAATATGGAGGAAAGGAATACGGGGAGAATGGCAAGAGAGGATTAAACGGGATCAGAAGTTCAGTCTTCCAGAGTTTTTTAATTTTTATATTGAGTTTGAGTTATTTTCCAGTGGGAAAGCCTTTTCATCCATACCATTAAGGAAGAACGATATAGGAACTCATTGGTCCTTCCTGGGGAGACCAGACGTTCTAGTTTCTTCGGACATGTTCTGGTTTTTCATACTGCTACGGGCGTTCGGAAAAATATCTTGCATTGCCCTGGAAGAATCAGGAAAATTATAATTTCAAATTTCAATACAATTTAAATATTTCATTTAAGAATTCGCACTCCAGCCCAAATGATATGGCCCAAAAATTTGATAAAGACGTGATTTAAACTATTTTATATTAGGAACTATTTATATAATCGGCTTAACCTCCCAGATATAAAATTACACTAAAACATATCGACAGATGTATGTGTGTTCCATTTGAGGATCGAGGCGGAGAAATTTGTCCGGATAGGATGGGTATGGATAATTTTGGATTTATGGGATTGACCATAATACCATTAGTATGAGTGGTGTTCCAAAATAATTTTTGCTGTTGGGCCATCTTTATTTTCAAAATTCTGATCCCAGTCCAACATTAGGGACGAAAAAATCGTTCAGACCATGAAATAACTGAATTGGTTCAGTATTCAAAAATATATTTCTTGGTGAATATAATTTTTAATTTAAGGTATTTCGGTAAGTCAACATTCCGTAATACTTCTTTATTTTCGGCCATGGTTCCCGGAATTGATAATTTTGTATTTGGAACTATTTACCTCAGACAATTTTATGATTAATGGTCCAACCACAATATCATTAGGGATGTTCCGAAATATTTCTTGAATTTGGCTTTTATTTTATTTAAGAAATCCGACCCAAAATGATATGACCAAAGGAATTCTTCAGAGCGTGAATAATCCGATTTAAATTAGGAATTACTTACAGAATCGGCTGAATAACTTAAATTTAAAATCTCACTAAAATTCATTGATAAGCGTGCGCTTTCCATTTGGTGCTGGAAATAAGCCTGATGTATTTAAAAAACAAATTTTTCTTTTTAGTTCGGTGTTTGATGGTAAAAATAGATTAATAAACAATAAACTGATGGACGTGAAATATGGACATTAAGTAGGGAATGGCTCAAGGATCAAAACTTATATAGTACCGATGTGCGTTTTTACCCTTGGGGTAGATGAGACCCCGAATCGATAGAGGGATTAATTCTAAGCAAAAAATGTTATATGAAGTTTTTTTGATAAATCAATATTTTTCGAGTTATTCGCGATTGAAAATATTGATTTTTCATCTTCAAAATGAATGTTTGAGAGCAATCCGAAAATTTCACCGAAAAAAGCGATTGGTTTTTTAACGGTAATTTCCTTAATTTTTAAGATATCTAATCGCTCCGAAAACTATTTTGCAGGGAATTTCAAGGGGCCACAAGGCTTGTAAAGTTGAACTTCCTTGAAATCTTCGATTTTGTGATTTTTCAGTTTAATGGGCTTGGGGAAGATGGTCCTCATACTCCAATGCGAACTTAAAACGGTGATATTTCAATTAATTTTCATTCTAGATAAATAAAAATATAACAAAATTTTCTGCAAGAAAAATCTGTTAGTTTTTGAGTTCAAAAATCATTTCAAAATTTAATCAAAGTTTTTTTTTCAAATCTAAGCATTCTAAACCATTCAAACTTCTAGAACATATTGTTAGTATCTAAATAAACGAAAAAAAGAGACAACCAGTTTATTTCTCTCATAAATCCGTAAGTTATGCTAACGACTTTTACTAAAGCTCGTTTTAAACTTTTCAAGTACTTTAAAAAAGGTCTAACAAGTTTACAAGAAAGGTTCGAATTCGAAAACAACCAGCCACAACTCGGTTCGTATTGCATCTACAGAAATAAAACAAAAACCAATCGATTTGTTATTTTAACTTATAAGCTTTATTTTTACTCTGCATGTTTTTTTGATAGAACTTAAGGTTTTCCAGTTATTCGTGAAAAATTGCTCTAAAAGATGCATTTTCAAACAAGAATAACTCTAGAAATATTAATTCGAAAAAACTTTATAGAAATGTCCAAATTTCACGTCAATCGGTTTTGTCTGTAAGAATTCTGAGCGAAAACCGTCAAACACTGGACTATTTCTAAATTTAATTTTTTGATTTATGATTTGTTTTTTGTTCGAAAAAATCATAAGCAGAGTCCCGGAATATTTGTTGAATTTTTATTTAAGAAATTCCATCCCTTCAACTTCTGCGATTATACACCAATCCCATTGAAATTTGGTATTTAACTTAACCAATATATTTCATAATCAATGAATTGATTGCACGCCATCCAAATGATAAATGATGCTGGTTTTCTAACTTTTCTAGAGGAGATTTGACTATACTAATCTGTTTTGTAACCAGTGGATGGTCGTCGTCACCACATCGATTATATGTAGCATTTTTTAATGAAATATATAACAAATTCTGAGACTTAAAAACTGCTCTGGGTTTTCTAAGTCAAAATGTTTTGCTTTTTCAGACTTCGTAGTGGTGGTTGGTTTTTGACTTAAGGATTTAAATGCTAGACAATGAAACGTCATAAAACGTTTGGTTTTCATGTTTTGTAACCATAACTTACTTATTTGGTGCTTTTTTGTTTGTTACAAGAGGAAATTTTTTTCTGCATTCCGCTTTAATGATTTTTCAGTGTTGTATCTCAACTGTTTTTAAGATAATTTTATCTTCAAAATTCGTTAAATAGGTAAGGATACCTTACGTTTTCTTGTTAGCTCAGCCTCTAGGTTTTGAACAAAATTTTTCACCAAAGTGCAACAAAGTTGTTTTAATAACAATACATTATGAAAGCCCTATTTATTTTCTATACACTATATTTAGTTACTATAACAGAAAATCTCTAAGGTTCGTTTTAATTGGCGTATTAGAGCCGCACTTCCATATATTTTTCTACTGTAGGTTTAAACAACGTGCTATTTGGAAGCCAAATTTCAAGAGTAGGCTTTGTTATTTCATTCAAATTTATCAATAACATTCTGTGGCATTCCGTTGATTTTCGAAAAGTTGCAATTTAGCAAAATGAAAAGTCAGACACAGCATGTCTTATGTCCGATTTAGACGTACCAACTTTTTTTCCCAACAAAAAACGAAGATATTAGCATATTATGATTTTCATTTGTAAGACAAGAACAAAAATATAAACATACAAAACTTTGTGTTGGCCTTTTTCCATTTTTTTCCAACAATTGTTACTATAAAAATAAATTTGACTATAAAATATACTTGACCCGAGTGTATTTTTTAATATTTTATAGCAACAAACAACAAAAAAAAAATAAAACTTTTTAATAATAAAATAAAATTTACGTTTGACATTTTTTAATTTTACCCGAAAAAGCCATAATTTTGACAAATCTACTAATGTCACCGCCGAAAAAATGTTGGTACATCTAAATAGGACTGTAAGCCTGTATTGGGTGAGAAAAATTGACTCACAGACAACAAAATGAAAAGAGAAAAATAATGAAAAGAGGGCGTCAGGTTACCTTTCTCTTTTCTCTTTTTTTGTCACTGTGAATCAATTTTTCTCATGGAATATAGCCTTCACTGAACCATCTATGGATCTATGGAATCTATGAATGACTGATATCAACTAACCAACTATTTACAAAAGTCGAAAATTTAGCTAAAAAATCATCTTGAGGCACACAGCATACAGTTGAATTATTTTACAAACAGTTTTGGGTTCTAGGTAATTTTTGAATTACAATAACCATCAATTCAATTTTGAACTTTTACATATCAGACATTTTTATATAGAGCATAATGTCAGTAATTTGACCGTAAATGTGAAAGACCCAAATATTTAATTAGTTGAAAATATTAAAAAAGCACTAACTAATAAAATTTAAACTGAAATATTTTGGGATTTACAAATACGAGCTTTGTAAATGAATTTCGTAAAGCTACATATTAATATAGAACAACTTGATTATTTCAATGATTCATCACACCCAAATATGTTGTATTTGAATCAAATGTTGTTTGTCTATACAATAATTGGAATCAATATCGTCTTCTATCTAAATTTTTATATATCGTCTTATTATTTTTCTGCAGCACTGAAGACAATGAGGCATCATCATTTAGATATTCTAGATTTAATCTTCTCTAGCTCTGTATATAATGTGTTCAATGATTACTGCACAAAGCTTTAATTTGGCTAGCAAATTAAATATTTCTGTCGCCAATTTATTGTTGTCTCAAGTATGGTAAAATAAAAATCATTGTTGCTTTGTGGGAAGCACAGAGACGCAACATAATCAATTACAATTATTTTTTGAAATTTATGACAAAGCTGCAAGTTTTACTTTAAATATGTATTTAGAATTTAAAAAGCTTTCTGTAAACATCTTACAATTATTTGTATCCTCAATCCATAACAATCTTTTCAGCTATTGTTCAACCTTTATTGGCGACACCTTTCGGAAAACTGCACAGATTTCAATGGTAAATCGCTATAAACTCTTGTGATTGCCGCCTCCCCTCCTTGATTTGTGTATAAAGGAAAAAACTTTGAAAATTGCCCAAAAAAGAAAGAATGAATTGAAATACATATTTATTTTAGCGATTCTCGATGGTTTCAAAAATTTTACGATCTCGATAATAACTGAATTTGTTGGTCTAAAATTGTCCAGGGCCAAGTATTCCATAAAATAAATCTAAGAGAAATTGAATAATTCCTCCTGACATAAGTAGTATGGTAATAGAATTGGTAGGATTAATCTCGATGTTATTACAGATTGTCCAATTACAAAGCTTCGTTTATACGTTAGACAAAACAACCAAATGTGTTGGACGAAAGCAATTGCAAATCATCAGCAAAATTATGAAACCCAACGGATTTTAAAGATGCAGATTAATCATTAATGAACACCGAGTATGGATCCTTGTGGTATTCCAGATGTTATTAAGACAGATTAGAGTGGAATCCCGTCAGATCCAACAGCTGTCGAGTGAATTAATGATTAAGTTATAGCGACTGTCTCTTGATGACCATTTTGAAAATAGAAAGCATTATTATTAATACTATTAATTGGCATAACATTACTAGCGGTTGGTTTATTAAAGACAGAAGCAAACAAAAATCACTATATCTAGGTGGCTCATATTAATAGGAAGGAGCTGGGGTTACTCCGAACGTCGTTCTTCCAGAAACCTTTAAGTATTAAATACTTTTGAAAATACAATAACTTTCTTTTTGCGAATAAGGTTATTAATCAAATTATGGTATTGCTTAAAAGTTTTTCAAACCTAAACCCTTTTTGAACGGCCCCAACAACAATGCAGATATGTAGGTTTTCCTATTAATGTGCTTCTGAACTTCCTGAGTTAGCAACTGGACGGATTTATTGCTCTTAACCTAAACTCGTTTTAAAGGGGCAAATATATCTAGTACGTGGAGAATTCGTTCATTAAATCATTTAAGCTTTAAATCATAATCACGCACATAATATGCACTGTACAATACTTCAGTTTAGATTAGCTGCATAACAATTTAACGCCACTAGCAACGTTTTTGAAATTTCTCATCATCCTATATTCTGGATTTTGGAATCTATCAGAGTTGTGCTATAACCTTGGAAATTAGTTGCTTCAGTCTGAGCTGTACTAGATAAATTATAGCCGAGAAATAGTTCTTTAAATTTCCTGACATGGCTGTAATCACTTAGAAAATCTTGATTGAAATTACCGATTATAAGAATATCATTGTAATTTTTTAATAGCTAGAAGGCTACTCACCCGGATTAAAATACGCAAATTTAAGTACCTTATTACGGAGGTCTATGGAGCGAAAACCATCCCTATTCGCAAAAAAAGATTATATTGTGGTTAGTTTGGTAGTTTTGAATTGCCAAACGACGCTGCAGGCAACAACAATTTTTGACCAATATTTGCGTTCAAACAGAAATTTATTAAAAGTCCAAGAAGTTTCCAAATTTTTGTTAATTAAATTGCCTCAACGTGTTTCATAAAAGCTTTGTCCAAATTTTGAGGAAAAACAGCAAATAATGAAATTTTGAAACAAAAAGTTTTTAAATCGAAGGTTCCCAGCAAACGTGTATTGAGTAACATATGCAAGACAAATTTGAAGACACCTAATAAGCATAGTAACAAATGGAAAATATGTAGTCAAAAACAACTCATTGTATTTGGGACTCAGACCACCGTTTGTCTTGCGTAACATATGTTTTGTTTGTATTTGATAACATGTCTGGTTATCTTACGTAACACATCCGGTGGTTTTATTAGCGACACGTTTGAATTTAGTCTTTAATAATATAACTTGCGGAAGTACTTGGTAACATGTGCTGTGGTCGCCTTAAGCAACAAATGTTATTTTCGTTGTAAGTAATACGTCTGCTGGAGGTAATTTGCAACAAGTTTGGCAGTCGTCTTAGACAACACATTGGAAGGTCATTATGGGTGACACGTCTGTTGGTTGTCTTTCGCAATATTTTTATTGGCGGTTGGTAAACAAAAAAAATAAAGAAAATTAAAGAATAAAGTTTACAATTTAGTAATTGTGGTAATCGATCTTTTCTTAACCAGTTCAAATCCATCCTTTGAAACTTTTTTTTGTTCTTTTTACCTCACTAACCAGGTAATTTTAACCTGATATTTTAATCAGTTATGTAATAGCATATCATATACCAAACCAGTTAGTAACTTTTTAATTGAATTCCAAAATTGTGCAGTTAAAATACGATTTTATGCATTTTCAAATAATTGTTTTAATATACAGGTAAACCTCGCTTTACGAATGGGTTCGGTTCCTGGAAATGCTTCGTTAAGCGAGGATTCGTTAATCGAGGTATCAAATTATATGGTTTTATATGAGAAATTGTTAGTTTGGTTCCTGTAGCGCAAATTTAGTAAAAAAAAAGTTTTCAGTACATACAAAAATTCAATTTTATTTAGAATAAAATAAATAATAAAACTCGCAAACTAAAAAATTCAAAACATATCATAAAAAATAAAATAAATGCTTAATTTATTTTGTAAAAAAATTATCGATTTTAAGTTGTTTAGTAACAAAAATGAAAGAAAAACGGTTTTTTTAATTTTTTTTTTGTTTTTTTTTTTTCGTTATTCCGAGGTTTGTATGCGTTGAGTGAGGTTTTGTATCAAAAATTGATATTCGTAGATCCGAGGTTTTGTTAAGCGAGGGTTCGTTAAGCAAGGTTTACCTGTATATGTTATATTAAACCACGACATCATACATCGCTGTCGGAAATGAAGAGACACATTGCTTGTTATTTAAAATAATATTTCTTATCAAATTTGGGGTTGTTTTCGATGTTGGATTTTCAATTTCTATTCCTCCAAACAGCTCGTTGATTAGGTTATCTAAACAGTTAGATTAACACACACACACTCAGTATCTTTTACCTTGACTATCGCGTGACTGAGATTGATAGGTTGTTGGAGACTTACCAGCATCAGTTTAAGCTGATAAATTGAAACAGAATTTGATAATTTACTGAAATTTGTCATTATAACAAGATTAAAATGAACTTACCACATACACGCTCCACACGTCCGGGAAATGTTACAGCAGACAGTACTGTGCGGTTTGTCGCAACTAAATTTCGTCCCATTTGCTTAAAGGATTGTTCCATATATTCGAACTGTAGGAATTAATGACAATAGATGACGATTCCGGTATAGAATACATCAGAATAAAAAAGAAACAAATTGAAAATGAACAGAATGAATGCATTTTATTTGGGTCACACAAATGCTTTCACATAATACTCGTACTATCCATCTGACATTGGATTCTGGTTCAAGCTCAAATTTTTATGAATCTTTATTATAGCTTTTAGATGATGGCATACTTTCTTATATTATTGAAATAGATATTGATGATTTATTATATGAATTTAAATAATTCCTGTAAAAATTGTTCAAGGGAAAATGTTTAAAATTTACAGTGATATTAGAAATACAATACAGCTATTCAAAATGAGCAGTACTATTTTCGTGTAGTACCATGCTAATTAAAATTTTGAGATAATTTTTGATACATCAAAGGATTCATTATATTCTGATATATGCTCAAGAATGATTATACCAAGATCAATTTTGGAGTCCATAGGGTTATAAAAATATGTGGAATAATCGTGAAACCGTCAACCTCATACTGCTTGGCAATTTATTATTAAATGTGTCAAAGAGCTCAATAAAAATAGGTACTTTTCCAGCATTATCTTAAATACTGCAAAAACAAACTTTGAAATTATTTTTGTAAGTAAATGAATCATATTTATAAGATTTATATCTGTTACAATCTTCAAATTGTTCAATGCTATCTAATTTATTTTCTAAAACGAACTTATTTAAATTTTCCCTTTCTTTAGTTCTATAAAATAATTGTTTTAAAATATGTTGGGAGTTTTTTAATTGATTTCTTTATTTCCTGCAAGAAATTTTCGTTTATGTAACTTGAGCAGGATCTAATGGACCATATAACCTAACGCAAGTAAGCAAATGCAAAATACAATGAACATTTGAGTTAACATGTTTTAAACCATAAATTTTTGGATACATAATCTGAATTTGGGATATTTTCTCTAAATGAAGACCTATTAGATAATAAGCGAAGACTAACTACCAAAAGTAAATCATGATAAAAAATATTACAAACCACAAAAAATTTTAAAATAGAGAGTACTCAGTATCAGGTAAAAAAACGAAACTCAGTGCCTTTTATCTTGCGATTTCTTTAAAATCCCAAGCATCCTAAATAGCATATGATACATAAAAGTCAGACATCAACTGTTTATTTACAACATTTTTTTGCAATATCCAAGTCGATTAAATGCATCGGATCAAGCGGTAATTTGGTTCCCTTTTGTAGTGCTCCTTATCTAAACGATTAACGAAACTATAATCAGTTCTTAAATTGTCGAAAATTATATTAAAACCTGTAGTGTTACAAACCCCAAACCCTAGTTGATTACATTCATGATATCCTTTAAGAGCGTTGTGAATGCAAAATGATTTTGCCAGTGCATCACAAATACTCGCCAAGTATAGTTTTTTCTTATTGAGTTTGCAATTAAAATCCTTTTATTTTGTAGTTTTAAATAATCATTTATAAATTATTTAAAAAAGATGTCGACAGAGTTAGGATGACCCGTGCACCAACTCAAGCTCCGACAATAAAAGGAGGAGATTACGAGATTCAGCAATAGAAGCAAGAATTGTTAAAAAGTTGGTTTTTGATCTTAGAGGATGGGGTCGAGAACTTAGCTGGGCAACTCCGGCCCTGACCCGCCCCAGAATCAGGGTAATAAATCGAGCTGGCTTTAATTTTTTTTTTTATCAATTTTTATATTGTATGCAGCTTTGAAAATATACTGTAAAAATGACAGGCGGTATAAAACAATTTAAATCTACGTATCAGGCGCAGAGAAATCGCTTGTTCGGTTTTGTCTGTTTTAACGCTTAAATATGTCTAGCTCCGCGATTCTGACGTTAAGACTCCTAAGACTGTCTTAGCTAAGACATTTTTTGGGAAAACTTTTTGTTTAAGGCCAAATATTATACTGGTATTCTGATCACAGCAGTCTTAATTTTTTGGTTGCAAATTCTTCAAAACGTTTGTCGACCTGTCAAATACCAATGTTTCCTTTTTTCATTAGTTTTTCAGCTTTAATTTATATTTTGACATATTTTCACTATTGGAAAATAGATAAACAATAAATTCAATATTTATGCCGATACACCAAAAATTATAACGGCATACTTTGTTGTGAAAGCGACATCACTTTGTTGAAAATTGTCGGTCTAACATAAGACTATTTCGTCAGACCAATGACAACTAAAAGTACCAGTAGAATACGAAATGGGTCTTAACTAACCAGAAATAGTCTTACCTAAGACTGTTTTTTAATCAGTGACTGGGCTTCAGAATCAGAGGTAAAATACATTTTATAAGAAATTCAAGCGGTGTACTTCATTATGAACTGCCTATGCCTTAATGCAACGTTGAATAAACCTGGGGCGGCTTAGAACCGTAGTTGCTAAGCCAGGTTGACGATACCATGCTTAGGGACAGAAAATTTTTTTTTAACATTTATTTTAACAAAACATTCACCAGCTGTTAGACTATATGTACCTTTATCAAACATGAAATAATTCTCGTCTAGTCTAGACATTTAACTAATTAGTCGAAAATTTTACATAAAAACATAGAAAATGCTATTCTACCCCATTTTAATAGCGTGAATATGAATCGTTTAGGTGTCCTACATTTTTAAGTTTTTGTACTTAAGGTACTAGTTTTTATTGAGTGAATTAAAATTCTCTTGTGATAAGTTCTAGTTTTGGGTTTCTTTTCAAAATTTGACAACACATTTTTCATTTTATACACATATTTTGGATTTTTACAACCTAAAAATCCTAAGCCTAGTAATTACCCTTTTTGGTTGCAACCATCTGGACAAAGCAATGCTTTATATCACAATTTGGCTTGGAATTCATTTTTAGTTGTTTATAATCAAACAATCTTACGAAAAGGTATTTCAGTCTAAAACATTTTTGATTAAGTTACCTTCTAAGTTTTGACCTTCCCTTTTTTTGACTGAAATGTTTTTGACTATGGTCACATATATTTTCTGATTATTCTCTGTATTGTATGTAAATATTATTGAAACTACAGTTGAACTATATTTGGAAATTTCTATGTATTAACGGAAATGAAAGCGTTTCATTTTCATAAATTAGAAATTAACATGTTTCGAAGTAATATCCCTAAACTCAACGCATCAGCAATGCAAACAAACATCCTAGAGTAAAAATCGTTTTATTTACTATTCACTGTGTCTACTATTAACCACAAACACTTTACGTATACATTCGTCAACTCTCAACATGCCTTTAGTCATAGTTCAAGTTATTAAATTTAAGAGAATTTTAGCTTATGTATACATTTTTTTGTGTTTATGATTTATGCTGTTTACATTCCGCATGAAAAACAACTAAAAAAAAACGACAAATTATTCATTTTTTTCAACACCAAAAAATATGTTCTTTCTGTTTAGTGTGGTACAGTCAGTAGGTACACCTTATCCAGTATATAGTAGGACAAATGGTTTAATATTTCATATTTCGCTATAAGAAATCTCTTTTGGATGTGTATTCAAAGAAACTCATTAAAATAAGATTATTTCCTTCTTCCATCTTTAATGTTGTTGATACAAAAATAAAATAAAACATACACCTGTAATGTACATACATAAGCAACGACAATGAAAATGAAATGAAAATATTAAAGAAAAATGTAAATAAATTATATAAGAACAATTCGGAAAAGAGGTAGTTAAGCCGGAATAAAACTAAACAAAAATTAAAGAAACTTCATTTAATTATATAATTCATTTTAAGGATACCTTAAACGGAAAATTCGGAATTAATATGTATATACATAATATGGTTTTTCCTGTCAAACTTTTTGATAATAACTAAAAATGAAACCAACAAAGTTTTTCCTTCTCTAGAAAGGTAGCTTTTATTTATACTTTATTTTATGGGTTTAGCTATAGAAATCAATTTTTTTATTTATTCAGTTTCGGACATTCGACTTATTGTTTATTCACAGATGCATGAACAATATGAAAATTTTTCCCATTTGAAAAACGAGATCAAAACTAATTACGAATTTCTGGAATTACGTATACATATGTGTATAAATCTTGCGATCTTAGATTTATTTTTAATTAGAAAAACTAAACGTATATAAGTACGAGCCGCCTATATACATACAAAAATTATAATTTTAATTAAAATTTGTATGTAACTGGAGAACTGTTGTTTATATTTATGTACATATATGTATGTAAGTAACAAAAAAATGTAGTACAACCGAGAAAAATAATTTTCATGTAATAATAAAAAAATTAATAAGTGGAATCAATTTTCTTCTCTAGATACTCCCTATGTTGAAAGGTAATTTCCCATAAGAAATAATACATAAACATATATAAAACAGCTTCATATTTTACTGATATAATTATAAGATAAATTGAGTTAAGAAATTGTGTGAACAAGTGGAAAAATAAGAAAAATGTCTATTATCAATATTTTTTTGGGGAATTCTAATCTGATCTATATATCTTTCTAAGAGTTTATTTATATATTCGTAAATGGTACATAGGAATTCGGTAAGATGTTTCCCATATTTTCAATTTTTATCTCGTATTATGTACATTATACTTATGTATGATGTGAACAATTATTTTATATTGAAAGTCCGAAAGGTTATTATAGAAAATAGTTGTGTGTTTATGAAATGGTTATTTGTAACTTCTTAATTAAAATTGTCTGTTATCAATATCATTGTTGCTAACATTTGTTTTCATCGTTATATAGTTAATGTTTATCTTTATTTGTATTAAATGGTCTGTGGAACTGATATGGTTTGGTATAAAAAAAAAAAAATTGTTAACCACTCCAAAAAGCCAAAAGAGTAAAGTCAAATCAATTTTGCCACAATATTACCTAAGTATCTGTCTAGTTATGGTATGTAGGAAGCACGACATTTATATGCGTATATACAGACGAACGATATGTAGGATGATCTAATGCGTAGGATTCTTCTTGGTTGATGTTTTTTGCTGTGTAGGTGTACCTAGATTATTTATGCATGTACATATAAATGTAAATATATTTTGTGGGAAACGTGATATTTAAATGTTGTTGGAAAATGCATATCATTTTTTCATTTAGGGTTATTATCGTTTCTACTGTAAAACGAAGAATAATTTAGAAGTTCTGATATGTAGAGAAAACAAACTTCTATCATAATTGGAATATTTAAATTAGCACAATTTTTTATGAAATTTTAGTGGTGTGAATGCACGTTACAAATTAAATCACGAATATTAAATTATTATTATTATTATGTATTGAAATCTTGAAAATACAATATGAGATGAAATCTCTAAACATATCATCATTCATTATAAATGTTTAAACATTATAAAACTTTACGAATTAATTCTATAAAATTCTTTATTCTACTTCTGCGAAGAAACTCCCTAATGCATCTTGCAGCTGAATCGAATACCTACAAGCATGAGAGTATTTATACTGAGCTGCAGTAGCATACAGAAAATGTGGCAATAAAAATACAAAGACATTGTTTTTCTAAATTGTGTGTTAGTAAACACAGAAAGTCTCCAAAGTTTACGCAAAACACCATAAATATTTTCACTTATTCAAACAACTTGGTACAAAATTGTTTTAAATTTCAGTCGGAATCGCGTATTTGTAAATAACAATAGCTTGTGATTTAGACTCATTGAGGATAAAACAGTTTTAGAAAGAGAAGTTTGTCTGTATCAAAATCAATAAGATTCTTTCGGCTTTTATACCTATTATTTGTGTGGGCATAAAACACACAGAAATGAGGGGTTTCCTTGAGTTTTTTGATTTAGTGAATATAATTCGCTAAGTCAGTACGTTCTTGCCTCATACGTAATACAACAAGTTAAAATTGTATGATATTTAAGAAAAGCCGAAAGATCAAAACAGTTCTAATAAGAATAAGCCGAGATAGCTGAAAGTTCACTATTTAAAGAATTTATGTTTGATCTAAAAACGTTCTAAATGGTGTCACTTAAAATTAGAACACGTTTATAAAGAAGTAGGAAGTTTTTACTAAATCTGTTCTAACTTTTGGTTTTAGTAAATGGATTAGTGAAAATTACTAACATATATTCAGGCGCACTAATATAATACAATTTGAGTTATTTAATATAGTTTCATAATAAATTTTACAGTAAATGTAGAGCTATTCAAGCCATCTCTCTTGAACACACCTGGAACTACATTTCTATGTTAAGCCATTTGGTTTTACATATTCTAGCCCAACTAAAGCTACAACATTCTAATCTGGATACTTGATATTTGAAAATGTAAACAATCGTGTATAAAACCTAAACCATATTAATTCAGAAGCTCAGGAATACTAAACACAGTTGTCGCTCTTGTAAGCACCTGGAACTATATTTTCCTGTTACGTCATTTAGTTTTAGGATTTATGTTTTCTACACGTGAAATCATTCATAATTGTGCTAAAATGAGTATTTAATTCGAATTGGAAATTCAAGGAATTATTAATTTAAAAAAAAAAGTTGTAAATGCAATTATTATCTGTTTTAGAAGGGACTCTCAACATTTGTAAATATCAAATATCCAGAAAACGAGGCTTTAGTTGAGCCAGAATATGTAAAACTAAATGTCTAATAGAAAAATATAGTTCCAAGTGCGTTGAAGATCGTTTTTTAGTATTCCTGAGGTACTGAATTCGTGTGGTATCGGTTTTTTAAGCGTGAGGGAGCATTTGTTGATGCTACCCATAATTGACAAAAGTCAACCCGACATCGCGTCGGGAAGATGAAGGTTGGTCTACAACTCTCTGAACCTCATTTTATTGAAGGTCCTAGGAGAAAATCCTGGACCCCTTATCCTGCAGAGATGCGCTTGTGAGGCGTGTGTGAAATTGACTGCATGCTCGAACCAGAGATCGGTGGATCGGAGGGTAACGAGGTTAGTGAGTTGAATGACTACTCTAGTAATTCTGGGAAGATCACATGTTGTATTCTGGGGAAACAAATTTAAATCTTTTCCTCAATACAGCAATGGTGATATAACTGGAGGCCGCCTGGAGGTAGGCACTTGCAGATTATGGCCAGTTTCAGCATACATGGGACGGGAAAAAGAGGTTCCTCTGGATAACCTGGCGGAGCTGATTCTCGCAGCAGAACAAATTAAGATCGTTGTGGTACTTAGAGCTGGTGCTAATGCGCATCACACTATCCAGAGAACAATAAATATGAAAGAAAGGCGTGAGTTACTTTTTAATTATTTGATCAGTACTAACCTTTCAGTGTGTATTATGGGGCGGGACCCACATTTTTACTAGCAATAGGCAGAAGGTTTTAGATGTGGCTCTTGTCTCAAATAATATTTTTCATATTGTAAAAAAATGGAGGGCGGATAAGTAACATACCATAGTTACTGGAAGGAGGTTAATGTGGTCCTTATCCGGAAAGCAGGGAAAAGTTTACACTTGCCTAAGTACCTAAGACCAGTACCTCTATCATCCTATATTTTGAAAGCTTTGGAAAGGCTGTTGAGTACATTAAGGGTATATGTGTAGACATAGCTCTGCACGCCTTGGTGTGTACGATTGAGAAATCGATTCACTCGAAAGAGTTCTTTTGGGTAGCTTCCTGGAAATAGAGGGCGCCTTTAATAATGTGTAAGCAGAGGTAATCAGGGACGAATTTTTATTTTGTGAGGCGGAATTACCTGTAAGTATTCCTTGTAAGTAAGCTTGCTAGCTTGGAACTGAGAGATTCCACCATTAAGAGTCGAGTAATTAGGTGCCCCGAAAGGAGGGGTCTTGCCACTTCTACTGCACAAAGTGGTAAATGGGTATTGAAGTTATCACTTATGCAGATGACGTGGCGATAGCTGTTCCTTGGAAATAGAACCATTGTGGACGTAATGCAGAATGCGCTCACAATAGTTACGAAATACGCTTACAAATGTGTACTGGGAATTAACCCGTCCAAGACAGGGTACTCTTTACTAAGAAATACAATACCCTGGTAGTTGTCTCTCCTACCTTAAATGGCACGAGACATACTTTTACGGCCATAACGAGATATCTGGGTGTTATCTTAGACAGTAAGCTTAGTTGGAGGCCCAATATTTTGGAGAGAGTACTATACTGGCTCTACATCGCCGCAGTGTGACCTGTACTCGTGTATGGAGTAAGTGTGTGGTGGCCAGCTCTGGTCAAGGTAACTTATAAAAATAAGATGGAGAAGGTGCAATTAACATGTGTGCTTGTAAGGGCGGGCATTAAATTCGACACCGACACGTGCCTTAGAGGTTATGTTGCTCCTTTTTCCGGTCGACATTTTTGATAAACAGATAATTGCAAATACGGCTGTGCATATCTTATTACAGGACGAGGACAACCGAACTAAATTTTAATACAAGATAATCGACAAAAGCACTCGAGAAAGTATTTCAGACTATTTTTCCTTCAAGGGAATCCTAGAGGGACAGCTGAATATAAGGAATCGAAGCTTTGCAACTCATAACGGACGGCTCCAAGCTAGGCGGCAAAGTGGGAGCGAGAGTATAAATTAAATGTTAACATTCCTATTCGTTTCGTTGATTACTTCCAGCCTGTACGTTGGTAGCGATTGAAGAGGTCGTGACATGCTTCAAACATAATGTGGTATGCTCAGCTGCGACCGGAAAGGGCAAGTCTGGGAAGGCCCTTGCAGAGAAAAGGTGTGGACTAAAGCCGTCACTTGGCCAAAGCTAGACTTGTGGCGTACTAGAACATTATTGTCTCTGCGTAGACGTGAATTAAGAACGGTCATAGGAATTCTCACGTGACACTACAATTTTTTGGAGAACATTCAAGAACGCTGGGTTTGGAGGCAAATTACTTCTGTAGAAGCTGTTTGGACGAGGAGGAGGAAGATACATTGTTTGGCTTCCTTTTCTCATGTCCAGCATTGGCAATCAGAAAGCATATAAGTTTAAGATGGGCAACCTATCGAATCTCGAAAACAGTAAAGTGCGGGTTATTTTACTCTTCCTAAGTAGCTCAAAATGAACCCAGCAAGAGTAAAGAGGATATATCCTGTGGTATCACAATGGACCGTTACCGGTCTATAAGTGTGCCTAAGCAGCCACTCCAATCTAACCTAAGGAATAAGGAATTGCGAAATAAAATGTAGGCGTCAACTTTTTGAAAAACTAAAGTAGAAGGGGTCTCAATACTAAAAAAAAGTTTAAAACTGAATGTTTTAGAATATTGAAAAAAGTTTGTTTAGAAAAAAATGTGAATCGGAATTCCAATCAAATATGTTGTAATAAAATATTTGTCATATAACTCATAGCAATTAATGCCCCTCTTCACAAAATGTAAATTCGCTCTACAACCGTAAAATTTCCGATTAGTACTAAAATGGTATTCACGAAATGTAGCAAGACTCTTAAACGGAAATTATGCTCTGTAAATTTACAGTGACATATTTGTTGATGTAAGGCTATATATCTTGATTTTATTGGCTCATAACTCGGGTGAGTGGCTATTTTTCGACATGATTTTTTCACAAAGAACTACTCTCGATAGCATCTATTTACCTGCAAGAAATCAAGATGATTTAATTTGTAGTTTTTGATTTTCACTAGAAATTTTTTCTATTAGATTTTTGTGTTCTTACTTAACTTTTTATTGGGGAAGTAAACTGTCAATGAGTTTACACAGCACAATATTGATAACTCTGAAGTCAAAATAAATACCTTGCATATGCCGGCAAGCTGAAGGTTTAAAGTTACTACCCCATTTATCGTATGCAAGTGTGAAAGTTGAATCTACCGAGTTAGTACAAAACATGGCTGACGAAATATAAAACACAAATATACGCATATGTATTACTTTTCTGGTTAAACTCTGGTTTAATTCCCGGATCGGGCAAGTGCCTTAAAATATTCTCATTCATTTTCCTTCCTTCAAGTTTTTAAGCAAGAATGACTTGTTACACGATTGATTTTTGACATTTCGTTTTATCAAATGCTACTATTTTTCTTACATCGACAAATTCAAATATGTTTATTTCCAGTGGTGAAGTTCTTAGATTCCCAGCAAATTTTTTGTTGTGAGTAACACGTCTGGTGCTTGTCTTAGAGTAAGAAAAAAATATGAAATTACAAATGTTAAAAAGAGACAAATGTCATTAGCAACGTGTCTCGTAGTTGTCTTATGAGTGTTACTCACAAAATGTACCTGACGTGATAAGCAACGCCCCTAGCGATTGAATTTTGAAATAAGTGTAACGTGTCTTTAGGTTGTCTGGTGGTTGTTACTTACAACATGTACGTGACGTCGCTCGCAACGCTTCTAGTGTTTGAATGTTTAAATAAGCGTAATATGCCTTTAGGATGTCTTGTATTAGTCTTGGGCGAAGAATAATGCGAAAATTTAAATTTGAATTTCGGTCTAGTTACTTTATTTTTTGTTTTGTTTTTTGTATTTGGTTAGAATAATAACAGATAAAGTTTTATCTAACTATAATTGGGATGGAACCAATTTAAAGCTTCCTTTGAAAGGAATGAAATTGTACAACACAATTCAATTTGGTAATATTTAAATTTCATTAATAATCGTTGTAATTTTAAGTAGCTATGTATAATGTTAATAATATATTTTTATTTAATATTAGATGCTGGAAAGTAAAATCCACCACTTTTGGAAAATATGAACGAAACACTAAGAAACAAATTTTCGAAGCACGCAACCGCGAAAATAGAAGAAAAAGTCAAAACTGAAGAACACATGACAGTAAAACTGAAATGTTCCTACATAATAACAATATATTTAAAAAAACAATATATGTATTAATAAATAACAATATATTCAAAATTAATAAAATTAAATACAAACAAGCTTTTATTTAATAATCACCCCCGGACATGTTACTATAGACGGCGAATAAACATATTACTAAAGACAACCACCAGACTTGTTATCAGAGACATCGTAACAACATGTTATTAAAGACAACGAACAGACTTGTTACCGAAGACCATTATAAAACACGTTACAGAAGACGATCTTTAAACAAGTCTTGCGCAACGAGGAGTTTCATGATACATGTAGTTGTCTTTTACGTGTCTTCGGCTGGTTGTCAAGACAAGTTGCTAGGTCGTCTGGTGGTTGTCTTGCAAGACACGTTTGCTGGATTGTGAATACCAATTTTTAGTACTCTGTACAATTTCTGTAAAGTTACAGCTATAGAATTTTTACATTTTGTGAATAGGGGTATAAATCTTACACACGACTCTATATACATATATTGCATATAATTCAAATATATGGTGAATTTAATTGAAAAGTAAATATATATTTGATAAAATTATAATTATTTTACACTCAATCGTGCTTTGACTAGAATGTAACAATACCTAATAAAACAGAATTATATTTGAACCATTTCGTGTGTAATTTATAATTTTTGTATATACAATTTGCGCTTATTACTATGTGTACATAATATACATCAATTTTTCACTAAACACAATACGTTGTATTATTTTTCAATGAATTTTATTATTATTGAGCCAAAGGTAAAAGAAAGCCACCACAATAAATTTACATAAATAATAAATTTTCTTTTGTGTACGTATTATGAATAGCAGTTATATACTCGCATATACCTCGTATATATTCTATTTGTAAACATAACATTTTAATTGTATATGAAATGTGTGTAATGTTATTATTTTTTAATTTCACTTTTTTTATTTAAATTTTTATTTTTAATACAATTTCATTGCTATACTACACTATCACGTAAATTTTACTTTTCATTTGGAATATTATATACAGCTATATATTCGCTGGATACACTCGAGTTGTGTTGTACACAATGTACACCCAAAATTTAATCGATTCCCATAACACACAAAACCTCAAAAAAATATAAAAATCAAAAAAATTTGTTATTGCGACTGTTATCGATCGTCTCATACAAAGTATTTTGTTTTTATTTAATAATAAATTCATTTCTATTGATTATAAATAAAATTAACGTTTAATATTTTTTTTTTCGTTCAATAATTAAATGCAACCTATGTCGAATATCGTTGACAACACAGATTGTTAGCTTCCATCTTCGTAAACAAAATTAAAAATTATAAAAATTGCAGGGGTGGGAAAATTATTTCTGCTTAAAATAACCCTAAAATTATTAAAATTTTATTTTTTTAGTTACTGAGAGGGAAAGCCAAATAATCTCTAATTATAGATTTTATAGTTAGTGTAAACTCCACAAAATAATTAATAATTTTGTTGGTTTGGAGACAACTGTTTTCTTAATTCATATTGACTATAACATTTGCCTAGTTACTGCATATATGTTTTTGACTATTTCATTTATATATCTTTAAATTAATCTACAATATATAATCGATTTATTTTCATTATAATATAAGTACTAAAATAGATGTTGAAATAAAGTAAAATGTATAACCGTTTTAGCTAGGCAACCAAAGAAATCAAATTTGATTTTATCAAAATAATCTTTACCATGTTCACCAATCGTTTATTTACTGAGCTTTCAGCACGATTGTTGAATAGATTAATTCTTAAATAATGTTTACTAACGAGAAAATATCCAAATTTCCTACACCTTCGCTCAACATAATTTTTAATTAATTGAGCTATTGAATACGCTGAATTGAGATAAAATATTTGCACTCTTGTAATATACTTATTACATTCCGGAATTGAAAACACTAATTCCGGAATTAATGAATTTATATTTTTCACACTAATTTAATAAGTAAATTTGGTGTAATTTAATAAGTAAATGGTGGTTAGTTTAACGGATAAACATAAAACAACCTAAAAATTTGAAAATTCAAAGTTAGGCTAAAAAGAAAAATTTCCTTCAATAAAAGTGGCAAAAAGTGGTCAATTTAGGGAGCTGGTCAAAATATAGAGGGGCTACTTTTAGAAGTTTTAAAGTATTTCTCTTTTCCGATCACCAAGATATGACACCTAATAAACGAATTACGGAACAATAAATGCTCGTTCCTTAAAATTACCTGATACATTTACATATTTAATTTAATTCGGCTCTAAAATACACCTGCCAAGTATGTGTTGTGCTGTTTCTTAGTTTATAAACTGGAAAAAGGTATTAAGTACATAATAACTATACAACCCCGTATAAAGCGATAAAGAAACGAGTCCGATAAAGAAATAAATTCAGAAAACATTTAATTTTGTTAGTTAATTAGCTGAAAAATATCAAAAACCGTGATATACGTTCTTGCGTTTCGAAAAGGGCTTTAATTTTGGGACGATGGTAGTGCCCTATGAGGGTAAAAGAGCATATTTAGCAACGGGAAATATCGCCATCAAAATCCTAGCCTAAATTAGGCTAGCAATGCGCCAGGTTTAATGAGAAAGCCCAGAAAAACAGAAAACACTTGATTTCATTTATCACCAATTGTAAGAACGTACTAACTCTCAGTAGCAATTAAATTTATGTTTAAAAATATTTCCGGATTTTTTTTTCACATTTATTTAATAAGGAGTGAGTAGGAAAATAAAATATGTATGTTTAAACAAGCATTTAATTGTAACTGCGGTTTAGTATCGTTAGTTAGTCTGGGGAGTACTATAGCAGTGCTTAAACTGCGAGATAAATGGTTCCAGTAAGGTGAAGGGAATAAATTCTGTGCCACTCCAACTAACCTAACGTAACTCACTGAATTTTTAGGCTTTATAGAATTTATAAAATTTATAAAAATTAAAAAAATTTTAGAAACATTAGAATTTTTTGAATTTATAGAACTGACAGACTTAAATAAATTATAGAACCCATAGAATCTATGACATTTAAAGGATTTATAAAATTTATAGAATTTATATGAATTTAAGAATTTATGAGTTTTATAGAATATAAAGAACTTACTGAATTTTAAACTTTATGCATAAGATTTATAGAATTATTCATAGAATTTATTAAATTTCTAACATTTATAGAAATTATTGAATTAATAGAATTATTTAAGTTTATAGGATTTATCGAATTTTTAGAATAAGTAAAATTTGGGTGTTAGAATTTTTAGAACTGACAAACTTGAAACAATTCTTAGACTCTATTGAATCTATAAAATTTTAAAAATTTATAATATTTGTGGAGTTTATGTAATTTATAGGATTTTTTGAATTTATTTATCAAATTCATAAAATTTATAGAGTTTATAAATATATTAGAATTTAAAACATTTAAAGACTTTGTAGAATTTAGAGAATTTGTAGAATTATAACTCGATTGGTTATAGAATTTATAAGAAAGAAAAAGATTTGTAGAATTTAAAGCACTTACTGAATTTTTAAACTTTATTCATAGAATTTATAGAACTTATAAATTTTTAACGAAATTATTGAATTTACAGATTTGTTAAAGTTTATAGGATTTTTCAAAATTTTTGTATTTATAAAACAAATAAAATTCGAATTTGTAGAATTTATAAAACAGACACACTTATTAGAATTTATATTATTGATAAAATTTATAGAATTTATAAATTTTACAGAATTTGTAGATTTTATAGAATTTATAAAATTCATAAAATAATTTATAGGATTTATAGAATTTAAGAAACTTATTGGATTTTTAGACTTTATAGAATTCATAGAATTTATAGGATTTACCGAATTTACTGAATTAATAAAATTCAAAGAATTTATTGAATTTATAAAATTTATAAAAATTAAAAATTTTTTAGAAACATGTAGAATGTACATAAGTCAAATTTGAGTTTGTAGAATTTATAGAACTGACAAACCTGAATAATATTTCGAATCCATAGAATCTATAACATTTAAAGAATTTAAAATTTTTATAGAATTTATAGGTTTTAAATACATTAGAATTTATAATAATTACTGACTTTAAATTTATAGAGTTTATTGGACTTTTAAGATTTATAGGATTTATCGAATTTATAGAATTTATGAAATTTGCAGAATGTAAAGAACTTATTGAATTTTAATACTAACTTAAAATTTAAAAATTTAAAGAGTTTATAGACATATTAAAGCATTTGAAGAGAGAGATAGAAGAATTTATACGTTTTATAGAATTTAAGAAACTTATTGAATTTTTAGACTTTATAGAATTTGTAAAATTTTCAGAATTTATATACATAATTACTATGAATTCTATCAACTTTAAAAATTATATATTTTAAAAAATTCTATAAATTGTGTACATACATATATCCTAATCGCAACTGCGATTTTGTATCGTTCGTACATATTAGCAATTGATTGATTGATTGATTGATTTTGAATGTACGACCAAGCATTTAGCAAGATCTCCCGGTTGACGCCGGGCCCACCGTACACCCTTTGTTACATTTATTTGGAAGGATAGGATAGGATTGTTAGTATAGGATTGAGATCGACCCGGTTACAAACACCTTGGCGGTCAATTGTTAGTATTTACATTTTTTCTATTAATTACTTTACTACGTTATTTCTACTAACTGCTTTCCATCCTGGGTATCCTACAGACAATGTTAATTAGTTCTCAATTACCCCATATAGATTTCCCACCACCTTAATTATTCTTTCAGTACTACAAACACCTTAATTTTAATGTTAGTGTCTATTTCTCTCGGCTGCTTCAGCTTCCAGAACCCGCCTCTGAACATTTGTTGTTGCAATTTCATTAGGAGCTGTCTAATTCTAATTATTAACTAGCTATCAATGTCTGATTTTATATTAACAACTGCATTCTGAAATAACATTTATTAGTTTGCTGGGTCCGATTTCTAGTAATTTCTGCAAACCGTAAATCTTATTAATTTAAATTCCACTTAAGAGTTATAAAGCAGTAGCTCAGGGACGGCTGAGCATAATGGATGTAGTTAGTCTCCGCTGTTAATTCATATGCTTTCCGCCATACTGGTCACTCTCCCAACTTAGAACTACAATTCAGCTCAAATTTGAAGCCTAAGGCTCGTTTCCCGTAATACGCTGAGTCCACCGCACGCCCTTCTACGAACAACAAACCCGAGGGAAAGGAAGGTAATCGTTCGTACATATTAGCAATGATTATAAAAATATCTAATATTTTAAACGAAATAAAAAAATTTGTTGTTTTTTTGTAAAATTTTGATTTTTAATTTTTTTTAATATTTTATTTAAATAAAATAAATTCCGGAATTTCGGAATCGAGAACATTTGAATTCAAAAATTCCGGAATTACTTTTTACTAATACCAACTAAACGTAATTTATTTAGTATCAGAGGTACAATGATATAAGCCTTTTTTTAACTTTACAATGATATTTAACAAAATATTGAAAGTACATACAATAAATTGACAATAAATGTGACATAAATTAATTATTAAAATTTGAAATAAAAATAAATAATTTATTTTTAAATAATGAGATTAAATAAAAAAAATCATTTATTAAAATACAATTATTTTGTTTTGCCACTTTCTTTGTGTGATATTTATTTAATTTAAAATTGAAATTATGATCGTTTCGAATATTGCTCCCTTGTCAAATTTCTAACAAATCTTAGTTAAGCATGCATATGAGTAAAAACTTACGTTTATACGGTATTTTTTGATTTTACAAAATCATGTTACTTATGAATTCTTTAGGTTAAGTTGGAGTGGCTGCTTAGGCACACTTAGGCCGGTAACGGTTCACTGTTATACCACATTTTGTGCTACTGAAGTAGAGTAAAACGTCCCACACTTTACTGTTTTCGAGATTCGACAGGTTCTCCATCTTAAATTTATCCAAGTGACTTAAACTTATTCAAGAAAAAAAATACACAACAAACTGAGATAGAAACAGAAAAAGCCAAATAGAATACAATTTTATTCTTGAAACAAGAGATGCAAACTATATCGAATTCGAATGGTAAATGAATATTTGAGAGGAGCATTTTATAATGTAATTCGGGTATGTTGTGCAGGTTTGATAAGCATCTGTGTGAATGTTTTTTTCTAGAATTTGTTTAAGGTTCAATACAAGTTTTCATTTAATATTTTGTTATTAGCTCTTAAACTTAAATAACTTGTGCTAGTTCGATGGGACCACAAAACAACAATAGACAACGTTTTTCACAATAATTAAGTTAAATCCAAAATCTCAGTTTTATTCTTTTGTAAAACATTTATATTATAGAAATAATTAAAATAAAAACAACTTACTAATAGAAATCAAATTTCAGCAAATTATCGTTAGGCAGCCATTTGTCGTTCGGTACACATATACTAATTATATAATATACGATGGAGGGTTGATATAGGTAAAAATATATAGGTGGTTATGGCAAATTAATTTTTTAGGCTAGATTCGAAAGGAAATTTTATTTTAGTAAAGGACGCTCCTAAGGCGGTCGTATTAAAATGGTGAGCAACATAAAGTTAAAAATATGTAATCCAAAGCAAAGCAAAACATAGAGGAGCATAATATAAAATTTAAAAATTTGTGTAAATTCTACCTTTAAAGTGTCATGTCTGGAAATTAGTTCAATTAGTGTGCCTATACTTGTTGGTATCTAGAAAAATTATCAGGTCATGTTTCATGTGGGAGCCCCGGAAAATTCAGTAAACTCACAATTAAACAAGCACAACAAAAAAATTCATAATTTAAAAATTTATATAAATTAAACCTTTAAAGTGTCATGTCTGGAAAGATTTCCATTTAGTGTGCCTAGCCAACAGTTATCCCTAGAAACATTATAAGGGCAATTTGATGTGGGGAGCCCCACCTATCAAATATCGCTGATATTCTCGGCGACAGCTTGAAACTAAAATTCTAATTTGTTCTTGATTAATTTGGTTCCTGATTTGCACCAGATAATGACTTAACTGTTGAATGGTGGTTAGTGAAGATTGAATGGTTTTGTTTAATAAGGAAGCTCTTTTAAATATTCCCTTACAACAGTCCTGCAGTGTGAGACTTGCATTTTTATATGCATCAGAAAAAAATTTGTTACTTGCCAATATACGGAGTAAATTGTAAGTGGTTCTGCAATACACGTAATGTACCTCGAACTATTTAAAGATCATTCAGTTATTATATGAAGTCTTTAAGAGGTCAAATTCACATGCTCTCTAACGAATTCCAATTCGCCCTCTTCGATGTTCTACTTTAATGCTGTTGCTGGTATTATACGATACAAGTTGCGCTCTGCAATGCTTCTCTTAATTGAATCCGTGCTTACTTGAAGATTGTTGACGCTCCTAAAAGTTGAATTTGCAGCTTTCTAGCAGCTCTGTTAATATAATCAATTTTATAAAACGATCTGGACGTCTTGAATGATCATGTGTTTCTCTGTAAGTTTTCACACTAGAAACTGTTGTTTGTGAAAGATTTACACACAACAATATGATGGGACAATCTTTGTTCATTTATCGCGGCTTAAATTTCTTGTCATTCATTCCATTATAAACTAAACAGTATAGGGTAAAATGAAATTGAGTGGAATTTATACAGATTTTAAAATTTTATATGGTCCTTTCATTCAAAAGAAATTTTTTCGGGCTTCCCCCATGAAAATTAACCTGATAATTTTTCTAGGCATAACTATTGCCGCCCCGGTGGCACAGTTGTTAGCATGCTTGCTTTAAGCTCCGGAGGTCGCGGGTTCGATTCCCGGCGGGTGATGAAAAAATCACGGCTGGTTTAATGTAAGGATCAATGAACTAATCACTCATTATCTGTTGTAAAAATGATCACGAAACTTCAAAAAAAATGAAGCGGCGAAATCCCTCCATGGGATGTAGCGCCAGCGAAAAAAAAAAAAAAAAAAAATAACTATTGGCTGGGCACACCATTCCCATTGTAATCAGTGAAAAATCAAAATAAACCTATGTATATCCAGCCGTAAAATCACTTTAAGTAAATACCTGTTTCTAGGTTGTTTTGTTAATTTTACATTTTATTTAAAATATGTTTCGGCTGAAGTGAAGACACTATCTGCATTATCTGCCGAAGTCGAATAAAAAATTTAATCACATATAGCTCCAACAAATACTCATTTCTTAATTTTCCAAGCAGTTACATCGAAAAAAAATTTTAATCAATCGTTTCTGCCTTAAATGACCTATTCGTCCATTGTTTTATTTCTAAAATTGGATAAACATAACTCGAGTTAAACGGTTGTATAACCCATTGCATGACCCATTTTTTGTATGAAAATTTTCCTTCAGTTTCGTTGCTCTTGGTATTACATTCTCTTTGATCTAAAAATTCGTATTCTATACTCTTTGCTTTAATAGTATGTTATACTGTACATTATTTTATTTGTAAATAAAATTTAGAAATACAGGTATCCGGTTCATTACGCGCGTTCTTACAGCGCGATTTTGCTATTGCGCGGTTATATTTTTAATCCCACAATTTCAAGCTGCGCGATTTTATTTTGTATTGGGCGTTTTTTTCCTTTCCTTTGCTAATTGTATATACACACAAATATATGTACAATTGTATGTTGTTTGATTTTTATTTTATTTTACCAAATATGAAGTTTATCTGAACTATAAATCTATTAAAATAAATAAATATTTTTATTTTATTTCACTGATTTAATTCATCGAAAGTACTTCTCTGAGTAATACAGGTTTCACATCTCAAATTGATCCTTTTACACTTCCAATTGAACTTTTTACACTTCATTTGAACCTTTTACATTTAAAATTGAACCTTTAGCAAATTATATGTATGGCCAATTAGGCCGGAACTTGGCCATCTCTTAACTAATAATGAAAATTCGACATGTGATGGAAGTGAGATTCTAAAATTATTTGTTGATAACTTTCTGGAATACGGCTGATTGGAATGGGATTTGTCTGTTTACCAACCAATTATGGTAGAAATGATATTGTAAAATGATTTTTTGATTTAGTTCTGGAAAATGGTCAAACAGCTCTGAAGGCAAAACATAAAAATATTGGTGAGGATAAATCGATTCCACCTCCTCAAATATTGCAGCCGTATTTGTTATTCGTCAGGTTGCGTCCTAATGGGTCACATATAGGATTCCATCGTTATCGGTTTATAAATGACCAAGTTCCAATTCTGTTTGGCCATATTCCAGAACTTCATTTAACAATTATTTTATAATCCCATTTCCAACGCACAGGTGGAATTACATCATGGTCCGTCCTAGCTGGCCATATTCCAGAGCTTTATCCAAAAATCATTTTAGAGAATCCCATTTCCATCGGAGATGTCAAATTTCACTAAAATTCGTTAAGACACATATAGGTTTTTCTGTTAAAACCCCGGGTTTTTTAAATTTAATTTTGATGTGTGCGAATTTTCCTGGCGCGCTAATTTACACTGCGATTTTTTGGAACGAGACTATCGCGCAATGTGAGGGATGCCTGTAATTTTAAATAATTTCATTGTTCAAGAGTTTAGTATTCAAACGAATTTCTCATGCATCTTTGAACAGTTTTTTCCAGTTTTTTTCATCCATTTATTGAATTTTTATTGGGCTGTAAAAAATATACTTTTGCTTTAAATTTTTAATATTTCCTAATATTGCTGTGAATATTCTATATTGTATGGGTAAGAAATAAAAGCCATTTTCATTTATACTATCCAAGAAATTCTTTAATCACTGGACGGTATATGAATTTGAATTTTATTTTTTATTTCTCTACAAACATTAACACCAGATGAAATACCTTCATTCCAGATTTGTTTATATCCAGACTTGGTAGATTTTTTTTTTTTTAAAATGACCTTATTTCGAATTATATAAAAATTAAAACACACGTTTCGAAACATTTCATGTTACGAAATTCTATTTATACTCGTATGTTTCGGTTTGTGAACGTGCTTGTGATGTGTGTTTATTAATTTTTTTTACAAATTCGGCACATGTTTCAATATAATTTTTTTCTTACTTACAATGAATTATTAAATTGACCCTTTTTTCAATAATAACTGCATTCCTTAACATCCGGAACAATATCCAATTTTAAGAAATTCAGCTATTATTTTAGCTGAGTTTCAATTCGAGCTAACTGATTTTAACTTTGAAATAATCTACTTTCAATTTTTGATTAAGTGAATTAGTTCTCTATTGCAAATCTAATTTTAATTCAGAAACTAATAATTTACTAAAATTAATTTTTTCTTGGTGCTTTAAAAGCTCTTCTGGTCATTTTAATAGTAACTTTTATTTTTATTATTTTAATTACAAGCTTACCAAATGTTAACGTTAAAACTTAACAGTACACATTTAAACCGAACGTAAAATAAATTTGTGTAACACAATGATACCACACAATATTTCCCCCTAATTTTCTTAACGACGAGGTAATTATTGAATTTTATAAGCGTCACTCACAGATTGGAATTATAATTATATGCGTAAAATACAATTTTAATTATTTTGTTCTTGTGCTAAGTCTAATTATAATTATAAGACATTTATACGTACGATTATAATTTCAATTATTCTGCGAAAATTCCATAACATCAAAGACCAAATAATAATATAATTATTAATTATAAAATGTATAAGAAGAATTTTTTCCCAATTAACATACATATACATACATAATATCGGTAAAACTTACCACATAAAAGAATATAAACCACTTGTGGTTTCGAAAAAAAAACAAAAAAATTTTTTTTCTTTTGGTTAGACAACTTTAGGAAATACGAATTATTTAACATAATTAACTCTTGGGTATTTTTACTTACTTTGTTTATTTCGTTAATTAAACGAAAAGAAAACAAACAAAAGAACAAATAATTAATCAAACATCAGAACACACCAAAATGAAATTATTGAATTAATTGGAATTGTTGGATTTATATGTGTCAGAATATGCGGTTCGACTTGGAATGTGTGGGAATTTATCTGCCTTGATGGGGATGTGATATGGGGTATCGTATATTCGGTTAAGCTAATTACAACTTCTAAATAAATCAATAAATAATTTATCACTGTTTATGTAATATTACTTAGCTTATACATAATATATTATAATATGTGTTATGTAGGTTTGTTATTCGTCATTTAATATTATTGGAAAAATATTTTTCTTTTGGTTTTTTATTCGTTTTGCTGCTGCTGCTCCCAATTTGTGATAATATTATTCTTCAGTTTGTTGTACATACATACAAAATATAAAAATGTATTTTTGTCTGTTTTAAGGAAATACACAACATAGTATCTTATTCTTGGTATATAAGAAAATTGTTCTTGTTATATTTATGTTAAACGACATAAGTATTTTTCACTTAATCAATACAAAACAATTTTGATGTAAATTTTTCCCAAAAGTAATATGAAAAATGTTATTTTAAATGATACTAATAGGAAAATTTATGTTATATACTATTTATGTATTATGTATAGGGGTATGTACATATATAGGAGATATGGATATAAATAAATAGTTTGCGTGATTAAAAAATTCCGAAAAAAAAATGTAAATGAACGACTAAACGATCACTATTATTAATGTGTTGGTACGACATGTACAAAATATAGCATGAATGTTATGTATTTACATAAATCCTTATGTATAGATAAATTAGAAAATGGGACAAATATTTTATAGAGGATAGAAGAAGGAAAATTTGGTTTTCGATCCAAAGTGGTGTAAATTAATTTTTTTTTTGTCGCTAGTATTTTTGTTACAGAATATTTTTATATTTTATATTTTGTAGCGATGTAACTTTATAGGTAACCGTTACATGACCCAAAAGATATATTCTACTTATATTATTGGTTGAAGATTACAAGACTGATTTAAATTAGATTTGTGTCCATCTTTTCATCCTACATTTAGCTTAATATTATTGGATTGAATCTCTTTGGAATCTGAATCCTGAAAAATACGATCAAATAATTTATAAAGTAAAAAAAAAAATAATTTCAGAATTGATTAAAGCAGACTGCTTCAATTAAACCAATTTTAACAAATATAAAATCGGTGATTGTGCGAATGAGACACCCAATTTGTCATTAAACGTAACGTTAGTATGATGTTATAATTATTAACAAAAATTATCAAGTGTAGAACATTTTATAGCAACCCTCTAACACATTTACATACATTTTTTGTAGTACGGCGTTTTTATGGTAAATTATGCTTACTTTTTTAATAATTGCTGGTTTAATATTTTTGGTTGCCGTCAAAATTTACCCATTAAATTTTAATATAAAATAAAATTCAAAAATTGGTCTTTATCACTCTAATGCAGTGCTTCTCAAACTTTTTCATACTGCGGCCCCCAAAATCGGAAAAATAAAACCCAGCGCTCCCAAAAATTTTACTCAATACCAACCCAAAATATTCCTTCAGCTTCATCCGATTTGAAGAATGAAAAAATGTATAAACACAAAAATTCTATAATTCCAGAAAATTATTAAACATTTTGAAAAACATAAAATGATTCGGCATAAGGAACTATTAAAACCAAAATTGGATGTAACTGTAAAAACTCCGGAACTAAATATTTTAAGTATACATATGATTGGAGCAGAACAAATAACAAAATAACTATCTAAGGTTAAATTTAAACTTTTTTGAGCTCACTCTTCTGGATCTCTCAAAATTTAATTGTTGCACGTTTCGGTACGTTTTTAATTTTAGCGGCAAATGGTTTTTACTTAGGTATTTAAGACCAAATTTGGATTTAATATATTCTTCTGAATTATCGAAATATGAAAATTCTGGAAATACATGAAACATAAAAAAAAAAATTGAGTTTTTCTGTACAAAATTCAGAGTTTTCCAAAGATTTTTAAGAATTTCTCAACTACCAATTTTCAATGAAATCGACCAATTTGAAAGTTTTAGCCCATTTAGCAATTTTATATTGAAAATTTGAAATTTTATTTATGACGACTTCTTCAAAAAAAAAAAACGGAACTCGCCATTGTATAGAAAATAATACCTCAGTAGATGACAGTAGTTCGGTTTGTTTAATTAGATCGCATTTTGGTCCTAAAGAACTAGGGAACCGAAAATTACTGACCTTTTGAATTACCGGTTTTCGGTCATTTTTTAATTGTAATATCCGTAATTTACAATTTGCTAGAAAAACAGTTAAGAATATTAATCCTTCCCTTATAAATTCTAAGTGAGCACATAATTTGTCAGATTGAAAGCTCGTTTTATTCATTGTTTGTATTAGTATTTTGACGCACAAACTTTTTTTTTTAATTTTTAGAAAATTGACCGACCTCATTATTTTATTAATGTCTTCATTCGCTAGAAATAAAAATAAACATAAAAATAAATATTTAATTTAAATTTTACATAAGGGTTTTGTGCAAAACTGCCCAGCAGTTTGATGCGTCGAATAGTAAATCATTTTATTCCTCAAGCCTCGTCCCTACTTTTTCCTTAATTGTCTACTTTCATGCTAAACTGTTCGAATTAATTAAAATTTTCTTTAGATTTGGTAGGTTTGGGTAGATTTGCAAATCAATCGAAAGATTTTTAGTCTGAAAATTAGAATGACACCAATGGCGAATATGACGAATTCGGCAATAAACTGTTTTATCAAAAATCGGTATTGGATTCCCTACAAATACCTCGGCATTAGAATCTTGAATTTTCAATTTTCTTCCTAGAAAACTACCTAACCGCGACGGAAAACAATTTCTTTAGAAAGGTAATCAACGGATACCTGAAATCAGTCTCTACAATGAATTCGTTCGATTTATGGTTTCTTATTTACCGAATCTTTTTTATTACCGGTAAACGGTAAATACAAATTAAATTACCGGTAATTCCTGTAAAACCGGTTATTTTAACTAAACTATTTTAAATTTAAAGAAAATTGAAAATTCGAAATTAAATTTACAATTAGTGATGGTATATTTTTTAGTTGTTTTCGGCGAGTATAATATTCCCTCGTCTCGGATTTCATGTTTTAATCTTAAAATTTCTCGACATTATTGGAGTGTAACATAGAAATGGGATGCGTAGTATTCGAGATTTAATTGGTGATGCGGTTTTTCTGACCGCTTTTGAGATTCTCGGATGTTTTGGTAGTTCGATGTGACTCGAGAATCTTAGAGCCTAATCGAATAATATGATTGTTCGATATTGACGAAATTATCCGGTACTTTTTGAGGGTTTCATTATTATTGCATATCTTTTTGTTGAATAGTATTAGTAACATTAAGCTTCTTGACAAATATTTCGATATTCACACGAATTTTCGAAATTTTCGTGGGTTTTTCGGTTCTTAAGCACTTTACCCACTGAAAAACGAAAAGAAAAATTGAATTTAGTTTTTCGATATAATTCCATAATTATTGATTTCTTTTCGCTAAAATCTTCTGGTTCTTGGCCTAATGTACCATACAATTATATTTTCAATTTAAAAAATTCAAAAAATTTTTTAATCCGCTGAAAATATGAAATGGTTTTAATTATAATTAATTTTTTTGGTCGAAATTTTTTTAAATTTTTTAAATTGAAATTAGGATTATATGGTCCATAGGTCAAGAACCAAACAATTTTAGCGAAAACAAAGCAATAATTTTGGATTATATCAAAAAAACTAAATTCAATTTTTCTTTACATTTTTCATTGGGTAAATCGCGTTAGCCTGAATTAATGGTATCGAGCGCTTAAAAAAAATTTAAAAACCAATCTACTTTCCACCGAATTATGCCACCGTCGCTCAATCCACTTACATTTTTGTGTTGGTTAGATCTATTTTTTAAATAACTAAACTCTTCTGTGAAACAGGTATAACTGTTAACATCACAAAGGCCGACTGTAACGTGTAATTCAACATTTCATGTTTTTTTTACTTATGTCAATGTCAAATTATTGAAACATAGATATGTGTACGCGTTATCTGCCAAATTCAAAATTAAATACTGAGTAACTCTCAAATATAGAATATTCCACACCAACGAAAAAAATATTTACGTAAAACAAGAGTCTATTTTATTTCTCAATTCTATTTTAATCTCAAAGTTGCAACGGTTATCGTTGGCTAAACCAACGTGTGATGTTACGCTGCTGATGTGATTGGTTAACATCTTCCGGTTACAGGATTCATTTTGACCACATCCATTTCGCCGTACAAAATAAAGAAATGGAGACTTGCAATAAAAGAGTTCTGAGATATCATTCACTAGCAATAATTTTAAACAAAACAATTTTTCCCTTCACCAATTTAATTCTCTATCTCTGCAATCTTTTTCTGGGGCTCTAGGCACTCCCAACTCTTTCGCAGTTCCTTTTTAACGTCCTACTTTACGCCGTTGCCAGCCAACTCGAGGACGTACGGCTATAGACCCGCTTTCGTTTAAACCACCTGCACATTGCATTGCTTCATGCCAGCCTACCAATTTAATTAATTTTAATTTAATTTTATAAAAACTTAATGATCACTAAACTGTGTTACCTTAATTTAACTTAATTACAGTATACGTGTACTTAATATAAATAGGAAAAGCTACAATTCCGTCCGTTCGCGATAATATTATACCCAAATACTGAGAAATAAGATGTAAGTTGGTTTGATAGGTGAACTGCAGATTCTCAATAAATATGCCACTTCGCCAAAATGTTGGCTCCATGTTTTATGATCAGTTGAAGCGTAGGTGTATAGGATCAATCACCGATCGATTCACTCGATCTGTCGCGTTATTTACTCCATCTGTCGCATTAATTTTTCTTGAATCCAGGCATATTCTTATTTTATTGGGTTTTCAAATCAATACTACAGGTGAAGATCACTAACTCATACTCTCGGAGAGGCAGCATATAGTGACCTCGCTTTACCGGAAGGCTGGATATGAAAAAATGGTTTCCAAGCAAGCCTGTTTTAAATTTCGTCTTATAGCCCAGTAGATTTTAATTCCGAATAGTTGCTAGATGTTCCGGATGGAACTGAACCGAATAGTTCACACCCGGCTGGTATTTTAACAAATTGTTCTGGCATTGAGAACATTGTGGTTTCATTTCCCCACTTTTTCCATAACTAAAGCAGAACAAATGTTGAGGCCCAACATGACAATCTTGATACCGGTGGCCTATATCATATCAGTATAAGTGGCAGTCTTGAGAAGGTTTTCCATCTCTCATCGCTTTTCGTGATGATTGTGGTTGTACTGATATATGTATAGCCTCTACTTGAGGTGAAAATGGCATTTACTGTAGAAACAGGGAGAGTGTCGCAATCGAATGTAATTCACCTGCAGGATTCGCTATCGAAAGAATTGATTTCGTGAAGCTGTTTTGCGTATGTCTAGTAGTTCAGGTCGATAACTTCTCATATTTTTGATAGATTATTTCGTAGATTTATTGTAAATACATATTTGTAATGCCAACGTTACTTATTGTAATTCTGGCACTACGTTTTCTCTCGTAAATAGTGCCTGTCTGTGTTGGAAATATGTAGTAGTACCAAATACGTCCTGGTCTGAGGAATTTCAGTTGGGTTATGTACGTATCGGTGATCCGTCCGAACAAATTGGGGAACTGCATAGTTTACGTATATCTGCCGTCTTGATTACTGATCATCACTCCTCAGAAGCAGTCATACAATTCGGGAAATTATTGTTTTCTGGAAAATGTAATTGGGAAGCAAGTGCCACCTGGTACCCTCCCACCCTCCCCTACTCCCCCCCCCCCCTCCACGATTTTGCTCAAGAGTCATTTTAATGTTTGAGGTAGCGAAATTTGACACAAGCGTGTTTCTGGAGTCTAGTAGTGCGGGGATAACTGGGTTAAGCAGCTGTTCTGCTGTATCTTTTATTAATTGTTTTAAGCGACACGAAAGTGATTGCATCATTATCTTGATGGAATCGCCATTTCAGTCTATAAGTCCGTTCTTGCCAATGTCTAAAACAAATTTTAAGTGTATTTAGCTGTTCTGCAATTATGTCTTGATTACCGGTTACTAATCCGGTTAGAACTTTGTATTGGTCAAGTCCTTCTTAAAAATTGATTACATGAAATTTTGTTGGTTTTAGTGAAGGGTTATGCTTTTTGGCTTTTATAACCTCTAATAGATTATCTTTGTCAGTTAAGCCAAGATCGCGAATTAAACATTCCACTTTAATTTCATCCGCGGTCAAACTGCTTACGCAGCAATTTCGTTTGATGCAATTCTGAAAAAATTACACAGAGGATGTACAATACCAGCTGAATTTACAATTTGCAGTTTGTGGAAAGCTAAATATTCGAACAATAAGAATTATTCTCATATCGTTCGGGATGCGGAAAAGTTTGTTTGGATTTTTTACTGTCAATCAATTTTATACATTAATATATCAAATTAGATTACATATGGTAGTTGTGACAGGTGAACACGACATCTGCATAAATTGTAGTGCTTCTATGCCATATGTATATACCCCACTCACTATGTAAATAAAGTCAACAAGAATGCTAGATGTATTAAACTTAATATTAACATTTATAATTCAAAACGATAATATGAAAATTCAATTTTGCATCGCTTCTGCTGTATTAAACCAAAGCTACGATAAAAATATTTTCATTATTTCGTATGTACAGCACAGACAATTCCGGTGGGTAACATTAAAACAATCTTACATAGGTTTACAGTGAGAAAATTTGTAGGAAGCTTCATATTAAAGCATCCATTTGAGATTTATTTCGTAGATTTATCTTAAATGGATAATACATATTTCCCTAAAAACATCGCCCCGGACAGAAAATATTAAATTTTCTCCACATATATGTGAACATTTACAGGTAACTCTACCTTTCTTTGTAAAATCCGCTAGAAAATAAAAACACATATGTACGATACATTCATATGTATACTTGATCATTTTATGACGCTATTAAAATCGATTACTTGTCTTATTCCTTCTGGGGGCCATCATTATAAAATGCTTGATTTTATTTTTTTTACTACACTCTATTTGTGCACACATCATACAAATACCAGCCATGAAGAAAATTTTGTTGGTCTCTTTAAAAATTATCCAAACTTTCTGTATCAATAAAATTTCGTTCAGATGTACATACTCCTTAGTAAACCAATTAAGTTAGTAGCAATATTTTTGTTGCTGTTGTATAAATAACGACATGTGTGTACTTAGCCTGTATAAATTAAAGTTAAATTATATAAGGAATACAAACATTTAATTTTGGATATGTAACATACCGAGGGATGACATACTTGAATACGGGTACCTAAGTAATAACGACATCAATTCTTTCAACAAAAAATTAGGATAACAGCCATTATAATAAAACAGTTAAAGAAAAATTCGGCAACATGAAAATCTTAATTTTTGTGTTATGTTCTCTGGTTGGGTAAATATAAGATTGTGTTATTGTACATACATAATGTGACTGTTAGTAACATTTTTATGAAATTAAATTAAGTTTTAATGATTTAAATAAAATCTATGCTTATATTCTGATGTTTAAAATAAATGCTAAAGATTTCTCTACTCGTGTGTTGGTTACCCAATTTTCTTCGAATTTATTATATTGTAGTGTAGAGCTTTTTGTTCTCCTATACTACAATATATTTACGAGCATGATGTGATTGAATAAATTTTTATGGGAATCTATAGCTGTTTTTACGAGTTGATTGATTTTTGTATAAAAAACACGTAATTTTATTACTTTGTTCTAGTTATTAAAATTTTTGGTAGAATTGATTTCTATATAAGCTAAAAAATATTATACCAAAAAAAACCAGGGTTCATAATTTACCTATCGGTGTACTATGTACCTGGAAATTTTGTATGTAAATAGGTGATAACTGGTGAGGAAAATATATTAATTTTTATTAGCTTTTTTTGTTGTTAGGTTTTTGATATCCCATTAGCATCATAATCATAATTTCTTATCATTCTTCTAAATCTTTTATTTTTAATCGACGGAAATTTAGGTTCAGTGTATTTCGTTTTTAATCATTAATAAGAATTTTAACGTTAATTTTTTTAGGGCCTAGAATACATGGTACGTATAATATTGATTGTATCGTATAAGAATACAGGAATATTGGTATATTATATTTGTTTTGAATTTGGGACAGCCATTTTTGTTTATTTGGTAAATTATCTAATATTTATTTAGGGTATTCTAAACTCATTATTACTGAAGAAATCAATGTACATTGGGTTTGGGACTAGGCAAACAATTTCATATAATTTTATACACAAAATTCAAGATGGATTTAAAATATCAATGTTGCTACCTAATTTTAGGAACTAACATTTGTAAAATTTCAACTAAGTTAGGTTACCAATAAGTGATTCAATTAGAAAGGAAAATCAATCAATGATTCAGGTTAGTAACAGCTAGGAACAAGTTGAAAAAGTTTTTCGTTGTTCATGAAGAAGGTTGGAATTTGAACACCTATGGGTATAAAGATGATTTATTTTTCACAAATTTCTCCTTTTCATAAAATATTTATCAATCTGGAATACACCAGACTAATTTAATGTTTGAATAAAGAACGACCATCGGTATGCGTTACCTATACGGTACGCATACCGTTAGATACACTAAAATTGAAATTGTTAAATGTTTTTAAGGGGAAATGTAAAATTCGCTAATACTACAAGTACATGGTTGATTCCTATATATATATAGGAATAAATCAAAGTAATAAGTTAACCAGTTCAGTCGCTATAGCCTGATATAGATGACTGAAAGATGATTTATTTTTCACAATGCTCGCAGATAGAAACTGAATTCCAAAACTCTTAATAATTTCTTCTCTTCTTAAAATATTTATCAATTTGGAATATACCGCAGAATAATTTAACGCTTGGACCTTTGGGTATGGGTATATGTTGCTCGTTAACTGCTATAATTTATGTTTCAATATATTTTGATTCGATATCAATCAAAATGCCTTTTGAAATCATTTTAAGTATAAATAATATTGCTTTCTTTCCCAAAATTATTTAATGTTTCTGCAGGATTACTGGAACTGTTTAGTAATTCGCTATTTCTTTTTCAATATTTTTAAATTTAGGAAGTGGGCTAATTCAAGTTTCATACACAAAATAGAAAACAGTTTTTTTTATAAATTAATATAGGCTTTCCATACATTGTAACTTCTTAGAGTTCTGTAGTTTTGGTGAAGTGACTCAAAATTAACTCTTAATTTTTAATAATTTTCAAATTTTTTAAATTAATAATTGCCCTAAATTGTCAAGTGCCAAAAGGTTTTTCCCTTTGTTTTTTGGCTAGACATTAATCTGAAATATTATATTTATACAACTAATTCTGTTTTTACACGACTTTTTTTTACCCTTTTTGAATTTAACACGGTTTGGAATACAAATATTTTTCTTGCACGTTCTAATTTGATATAGCACGGTTAATTTTTTTATGTTGGTAACACTAAATGTATATGAAGGAGACAAATAAACGTACAAGGCAATTGTCTTATTTCGTATTTTTTCGGGGTTTCCCTTAAATTGTTCATACATTTTGATTTTGGCTTTTGTCAGTCATTCTGTGTTGGTTATTCGAATTAGACAGTCGGACAACAATAATGTTTCGTTGTTCTGAGTAAATTTAAAAACTTAATTAGTGTTTTAATAAAAATAAAGTGGTCATACACATTGGTTAAATTGCTGTTCGTGTGTTAAATTAATACATAATGTCGCAAAATAAAAATCAAAAATTGAAAAGAAAGGGAATATCTTTAGAAATTAAAATAGAAATTTTAGACCGCCTAACAAAAGGGCAAGGTTCTACGTCTGTGGGTAAAATTTATGAGTTTAATGAAGCTACCATAAGAACAATTAACTACGATTAGGCAGGCTGTGGCTTTCGGAACAAAAACAAGTCATCATATACCAGAGACGTTATTAAGGTTAAAATGGAAAAATCTTTTATATTATGGATAGAAGATCATAATCAAAAACGTGTGCCAATAGATGGCAATACCATCAAATATAAAGCTATCCGGATTTACAATCAAATAAAAAAACAGGAGCCTGGTACATCGGCCCAGATAACTGAAAACGAGAAATCTCTATTTTCGGCAAGCGCGGGAATGCTAACTGGATTTTTAGGTTGACACGCTTTACGTAACATCCAAATAAAAGGAGAAATTGCATCAGCGGATGATTCGGCTGCTAGGGAATTTCCCCTAAATTGGAAAAAATTATACAGGAAGGTGGATACACGTTAGACCAAGTTTTCAACGCTGATAAAACTGGTCTCTTCTGGAAGAGAATGCCTAGCCGAACCTATATCTCAAAATCTGAGAAAAGCGCTGGAGATCGCATTACGAAGCCATTGCTTATCAATCGAGCTCTTCGTCCACGAGCAATGAAAGGAGTTGATTTAAATAAATTACCAGTGGAGATCTAATAATAAGGCGTGGATGACAGCGGGAATGTTTACGGAATGGTTCAACAGTTTGTTTATTCCTGAAATACGTAGATACGTCGAGGCCAAAGGTCTGCCGTTTAAAGCTTTGTTGATTGTTGGCAACGCGCCGGCCATCGCCGCGGGCTTTATTATCAGAAACCGGCGGAATGATTAAAACATTTGACAAATCCATTTTGATTTCTTTTTTTAAACATAATGTACTATAGGTACCTACTTACCTGAATTTATGATACATACACATTATTTTTAATATTCGATACATTTTTAGTATATATACATGATATACATATGATTGAATTTATGAAATAAATGATTGAATTACCTGTATCGAAGATTTACCTGTTTTACCTGTTGCAACCTTTCTGATATAATTTATGAGCCCCGATGGTGAGACTCCAATTAGAATTTTTAAGGTGTGTGTATCCCTAAAATTCTGTATAATCGAGCACTGTTCGTGCATTCTGAAATTTTTCCCAATATTTCGGTTTCCAGTTTGGTAATTTTTTAAGCAAGATTTTGTAAAAGTAAATCGTGATTAATTTAACATAGCATTCGTTAGCAAAACCAAATAAGTAATTGTTGATCTTCCAGGGTATAATAATTCTCGATGTTACGTCGAGATCCAGATTTAAATATTGGTTTATTCACTGAGGATTTCCTTAGACTTGGAAAATATCACTGCACAGTGATAGAATGTACAATTGCACAAGCAGTCATTTTAAGCAGTATGGGAGTTATAGAACCACATCCTGGATTATGGCAAACGTCCACATTCAACAATTCCAACAAGACATCTTCCTCTCCCAACTGGAAAAAAATTAATGGCGAATTATTAACAATATTTGGGTTCGAAATGTTTAAATTAATTGTATAAACACTTTCGAAAAATATTTGCAAACATATTGCACGCTTCTTGTAAATTGTCACATAATTGACCATGTAAGGGTACCCATTAGAATTCCTTTTATATGTAGTTGACAAAATTCTAAAAACGATTGAGATTACATTTTAAGACTAACTCGGTTTCAAGAATGTAATGATTATAAAGAAACCGGTTCAAGTGTAATTTACGGTATCTGGAAACATTTACAATTTTTAATGATCGTTGTCCTTTCTATTTTTGAGATTAATTAGTTGCCTTTTATGCCACGGTTACTTCTTAGAGTATGGTTTATCAAATTTCGGAATAAATTCCTCTTTACCAAGATTTAAAATTTTATAAAACTCATTCAGCATATCGTCAATATATTATCAGTAGCGCAATATGAAGACCAGTCGTAGTTATCAAAAAAAGTATTAAATTAAATGTAGTCATCCCTTTCAAAATTATAATTTACTGAATGAACAGTATTCTGATCAGTCTCGCAATATTTTAGAAGTAAAGTCCTCACTATCTTGAACAGTAGCTTCATGGTCTGGTTGTACGAACGCTAAATTCAAAATATTTCCGGTTCTGTTCTTAATGAAAAGAATTGCTTTAGCTCTAATGAAAGTATCTCAGCTATAAAATTATCCACAAATTCAATAATGTTAAATTATTGACAACAAAAGCTCAGTCATTATTCCGCAAATTAAAGTTGCCGAATATAATCAAGCGATCCTCTGGAAGCATAATTTAAACCACCTCCGAATAGCTAATATTTATAAACCTCTTAAATTGAATAATGTAAACGAGCCAAACTTCATCCTTACAGCTACTATTGCCATATCACAATCTGCAATCGTTACTGCCACCGATGATAATTTGTCAGATACAGCAAGGACAACGCCACCACCCTCAGCGTAAGTATCCTCAAGAAGGTATCCTAAAGTCTCACCAACACATGCAAACATCTTCATAGATTCGTGGTGACGTCACACTACTTTGTGTGTAATATACGTATAGTATTATCGCAATGACATCATCAGGCGGCAAAGGACCCCGCGCCGCGAACCTCTGATTTCGACCGATTTAAATGCTTGAACCAGTGTAGCGAGAATGGCTCATCCGATCGGAGGTCCGATGGTGTCAATTTTTCCGTAAAAAACCGGTAGTGGTTAATTTATGTTAAATTAAATTAATTAATCTCCACATGAATTTTAATTAAAAATTCAAACTACAAAATAGTGATTTACTGAGATTGAGAGCACTATAGCGAGAGAATGCCTTGTGCTTAATAATACTGTGGCAGATAATTTATTTTAAATTAAAATAATTAAACTCCACATGAATTTTAATTAAAATTACAAAGTACAAAACAGCGATTTACAATCAACCATGAGAATCCCTTATCTGACCATAGTGATTCTGTTGTCAATTTGTACGTAAAGAAACTATAGCAGATAACTTATTGTTAATTAAAATAATTAATCTCCACATGAATTTTAATTAAAATTACAAAGTACAAAACAGCGATTTACAATCAACCATGAGAATCCCTTATCTGACCATAGTGATTCTGGTGTCAATTTGTACGTAAAGAAACTGTAGCAGATAACTTATTGTTAATTAAAATAATTAATTTCCACATAAATTTTAATTAAAATTACAAACTACAAAATAGTGATTTACCATGCTTGAGAGCACTGTAGCGAGAGAACCCTTAATCTGATCGGAGCAATTCTAGTGTTAATTTGTGCATAAAGAAACTCTGGTTAAAATAATTAATCTCTACATAAATTTTAATTAAAATTACAAACTACAAAATAGCGATTAAAAATGCTTGAAAGTACTGTAGTGAGAGAGCGCCTCATCTGATCAGAAAAATTCTGGTGTTAATTTGTACGTAAAGAATCTGTGGCAGATAATTTATTGTAAATTAAAATAATTAATTTTCACATAAATTTTAAATAAAATTTAGATCTACAAAGTACTGATTTCCAATGCTAGAGAGCACTGTAAAGGGAGAATGCCTTATCTGATAGGAGTAGATGAGGTATTCTCCCGGAGCCAGTACGTACCGCCATATGTTAGTGTGGATTCCGATATACCTCTTGTGCTCTGCGGCGATTTCAACATCGATGTCATCGCTTAACCCGAATTCGAGTGCTTCATCAAGGACACCTTGGACTCAGAATGCGTCTCCCACACACTAAAAAGTATTACAATCGTTAATTTTTTGGAGAGGCTTTGAAGTTTTTTCTTTATAAATAAAGTCCTTTCCACAAAGTGTGGCAAGAATTTTATTTAAAAGAATTAAGCCGAATTTAACATTAAAAACATGACACGCCCCTCCAAAAAGTTAATGATTTGTAGATGTAATACTCTTATTTGGACACAACGATATATATTTCGAAGATTCCTTATTTTTTTTTCTTTACATCTTCAGCATTTACGTTTATTTCGTCCGCTATTTGTTGTAAAACAGAACTTTTTATGTCGACCCGTCTGTAATTTTTATGGGTTATCTTCCATTTCCATAAAACTTCACTTTTGCGGTACAAGCCGATTAATTGCATTGTACTTTCGGTATTAAAAAGACAAAAAATTGTATTTAGGTCATGATTTTTATTATATTGCGATGTTTCAACTTGAGAGAACAATTTCAAAAAGCAAATAACCTCAAACATTAATTTTTTATGACATTTCATAATAACTAATAAAATTACGTGAAATAGCCTCCTGATAATTTGCTAATAGTGTTAAAATGCGTATAATATACACACACATACATTGATAAAATTTATATCATGATAGAAAATATCAGTAAATTTGCATATAGTGTAGACTCTATGTATGATAAAATATTTCAAAATTCAATGCTATAGTGTGAAAACACAAAATGGCACAAAATGGAACTATTTCTTATTAATTTACGATTATTTACATTTATTTCAACAAAAGTGGATAAAACTTGTATGTTACTCGTGAGCAAAGAGATGTTATCCACGAGGGATAATGTCCCACTCAGCTCTCGCCTTGTGAGACAAACTTATCCCTCGTGGATAATATTTCGTTTTGTTCAGTAGTACCACAGATAAGAATATACAGATGTACATCTTGTATGGGCCAAATTTACATTAGAAATTTCAATACCAAATTCTAATCTAATCCTTTTAGAGCAGGACGTATATATTGTAAAATACAATTTTGTTTGAAGTTGGTTTATGTTTGCTTTGATATAATCAAAATAGCCATGCCATGTTTGCTTTGATATAATCAAAATAGCCATACGTAAAAAAGATAAAAAGAGACAGAAATGTACGTCCTGCTCTAAAAGGATTGGTTGGAATTATTGTATTGAAATTTCTAATGTAAATTTGGCCCATACAAGATGTACATCTGTCTATTCTTATCTGTGGTAGTACCATAAATAACTGTTATTTCACACCAATCAAATTAATTTGAATTGTACACGGTAGATTCGACTACAGCCAAAGCAACCTAGATTATTCAAAGCCGCAGTCTAACAAACGCAGCTTTTATAAAGGATTAAAAAACGAGGAACAAACCAAAGTTTTCGTATAAAACGTATGGAAAATAATTTTTGTTTTCCTAAGACAAATTTTCAAATAGCCAATCACTTTTCTTATTCCTAAGACAAATTTTTAACCAACCATTCAAAATAAACCAAATACGCTTGATTACAGATTCGGAAAGAGCAGAAAAAATTAAGTTAGAATCTATTCAAATCAAAAACTGTGAGGTATTGGCACTTACACGATATGTCAATTTTTTTTTTTAATATTTTTATCTGTTAGAAATAAATGAATGAGTTTGTTACTTTGAAGATTACATTTGTCTAATAAATCAATTTCATTATGTTGTAACTTTAATTGTATGTCCAACTATCGTCACAATTATAAATTAAATAATATTATGATATTGTTCAAATTATTCTAGTAATGCGACTTAAATTTGTAAAATAAACTAATATTACAAATTTCATTTTAATTTTTCGTCTCCGAGGGACTTTTAATTTTAAAACTGGTTAATTGATGTGGGGTGACTTCACATAAAAAATAAAATTACCCTAATGTAAGAAATTTCTTTAGGTCAGAAGTTCAAAATAAAAACTGACATATTTGAGAAAAATTATCTATAAGGTATAACGGATAAATCACCCAATAGCAATCAATAATAAATATATTTTTTAGACTAAAAATATAATGTCGATTATTCGAAAATAAATAAATTAAATTATAATAAAAAACAATTAAAACACAAAAAATATATTTTAAAATTATTTATTGTGAGTTATTAAATTTTTAATATTTTTATAAACTGTGCTAACTTTTTTTTTGAAGTTTCTCTTTATTTTATTTATTTATTTTTACCTAATCGTTAACAATTAATATTATTCCATTTTATATAAATCAATAAACATGTTAAAAATAGAGTAAAACTATAAACTGACGGTGAAAAATACCATTACGATTTTTTTATTTTATTTTATTTATAAATAAATATAAAGTAAAATTATAATTTATTATATTATTATGTGGTACTGTTGTAACATTTTTAAACTATGTAGATGTACATACTACATATTAAATATAAAAAACTTCAGCACTAAGTTGTTTCATAAATAATTTCCGATTTATGTAACAGATTTTTTTATTATATAATTTTTATTTTATTTTAATGGAGGTCGTTGTGTGTGGAAATTAAAAAAACAAAAAAAAAACAAGTAAAATTATAGTCATGGAGTTTTACGTTTTTTTCCGTATTTTTAATGGTTTTCCATTTTGCAAATTGTTATAAATACTATTTATATAATTACTACTACGTGTATATAGTTTTTAAGTTGTAAATTGTAGCTACATTGAATGATTGAGTATTAAATAATTAATAGCTTTTATTAGTATATTACTATGGTTAGTTAATTTTCTTTGGTAATAAAAAAAATAAAAATAAAATTTTGCTTATAGGGCTTATCCGGCCATAATCGATATCTTTTGAACAATTTTTTAATTGTTGTTTAAAATCGATGGGGTTAATTATTTGGCATCGGTGTAAAATTTGCTTCTTATTTTTTGCAATAATTTTTATAGTACTTTAGTAATTTTTTCAATTGCAAATAATAGAAATATAAAATAAATTTTTTAAATCACGAAAGACTACTTATTGAGAAACATACTATAAGTTGGCAGTTAACCAATGAGATATATTCATTGGAAAGATTGGGAAGTTATTCCTAAAAATAACAAATTGGAAACCTTAAAAATTTAGAAGCAAATATCAACAGCATCAATGAAATGGAATTTGATATGTATTTGATATCATCAAGGTATTCACAAAATTCTTTTGGTGCTAAAATAGTTCTTGTTACCATTATGAGGGGCTGAATAGGCATTTTATTAGAATTTCTTCGCATAATATCTTCCTCACATCCCCTACCGTGCCGCCTAAAACAAGGAAACTTGAGTGTCACTAATTGAATCCTTGATCCTTATCTTTTTATTGTTATTCCCTTCAATAGTCTTGTTGTTGGAATTAACACGCTGTGTAGCAATTGAATAATTACGCAACATGATATTTTTTTTTTTTTCAATCAGTTTTAACTAGCGACTTACTTTCTGTAGGATGTTGTGCTTGCTGCAGCTCATCTAACAGTTTTCTGAGATCGGGTCTTTGATCTTATCGATAAAAATTCAAATTTTTTTAAAGCAAATGCTTCACACTGTATAATTAGACTAGCCGCGGATCGATGAAGATAATGGAAATCATTATTGATCTATAAAGAAATGAATATACATAATAAAATATTCAAACTTGTGAATTAGAAAATATGATATATTCTGATCATCGGATAAGTTAGTTTTATCTTTCGCCATTTGTGAAATATTTCAATTTTGTAAAAAAATAGTTTTGGTTATGCGAGCGTGTTCGATTGGACTGAATTAACTGAAGTAGTAGCTGTATCTGAAGTAACAGTAGTGAAGAGACTGTTCGATTGATAACTCTTCACTTCAGTTAAAAATTGAGCAACTGAATTAACTGAAGAGATATTTTGCTCGTGTAGTTATTTCAGGACATCGATTTTCGAGGATTACCGGAAGACAATAGAATTGGTAAATTGTATTGGTGTTCTTCTTCTTCCGCTGGTGCTACATCCCATGAAGGGATTTGGCCGCCTCAACGATGCTCCTCCAAATATTTCAATCCGCCACAAGAGAACGCCAGACACGGTGACCGAGTGTGTATAGGTCCCTTTCAACGTCGTCCATCCATCGGGTAGGTGGTCTCCCACGAGGTCCTACTTTCGTTGGTGCCGACTCCAAGGCCTGTTTGGTGGTCCGATTTTGTGAACGAAGTACGTGACCAAGCCATCTTAGCCTTGGACGATTTTATGAATCCAATGATGTCAACTTTATCGAGATCATTTCAGATCATTGGTGTTGAATGTGCGTTTTTTTTAGTTATTCATTTAATATGATGGAAATAAGAGAGAAGAAATGACTCGAATAATAGAGATAACATGAATCAAATAAGAGAAATAAGCACAGAAGAGAACGATTGAGAGAGCGTAGTGTAATATACAGTACAGAACCATGATTTAATAAATCCCAGGTTAGATCGATTTTTCAAACCACGTTTTCGTGACGTCATGCAATTCCGATAAATATGTAAGTTATTTGTTGTTGTAATTTATACGTAAAAGAATTGGGTGACGTCATAAAACAAAAGGTGGCCATTTGTTTACATATTTCGAGCTAACCTGGGTTTTTATTGAATCATGGTACAGGACAACGATTTCCGAAATAACAAAAATTAAAAATATTACGAAGCGAGAGAGATTAAAATCAAAATAAAAATATTAACCAAAAAAAAAAACAAGAAGTAAGAAACAAAATGTTTTTGTTTATTTTCTTTAGTTATTTAGTATAGACTGAGCTGAGCGGCAACTCATGATGATTCTTGTTCTTGTTTCTGTACGACGCGACATTGTCCGAGGGTGGGAGAATTTTATTTCAGTATTACAGAGAAAATGGAAAAAGCAATATCGAGATGGTTTATTTTAGTACTCTCCTGGTTGTGCGATTACGACTTGCGAAATGCGTACACCCTTTTTGCTTTTTTATATACAATTTTTTTTTTGTATTGATTGCTAGAAATTAGATAACTGAATTAAAATATTATTAGTAATTGTCACTGAAAAACTCTAATCGTAAAAAAAGTAAAAAAAATCATAATATTTCGTTCAGATAAATTAATAAAATTGAGGTGTAGCCAACACACGACTTTCTTTTATGAACATCGAATTTTGAGAAACTTATTATGCAAATTGCTTGCAAACTTATGATTTTTTTATTTTTTATTTTTTCCATGTTTTTTATAATTTTTAAATTTTTGTTTTTTAATTTTATTTTTTTTATTTTTTGGAAACAGTTTTTATTAAGCAGTTGTTTGTAAACCTTATAATTTTTAAGATATTTGCAAAATAAATTTTCTGGACCAAGGCAGTGGCCACTTCCGGACTTCCGGTTAGCTGATTTGGAATACAATTCACTGGAACCTCCCAATTTATCAGAAAAGCTTAAATCTGAAGTTTCAGTTCAGTAGAGAGGACACAGACTGACGTACTGACAGGTAGACATCATTTCGAGACCCACTTTTCGGACTCAGGGGACTTCAAAACAGTAAATCTCTAAAAATTTCACTTGAAAATTCATTTTGTAGTAATCGATCGTAACCAAAAAATTGTATTACGCATTTCTCATGTTGTAATCTCACAATCCGGAAAGTACTAAAATAAACCATCTCGCTTTCGTTATTTGCTGTTGCTGGGAATGAATTTTCCCCGCCCTCAGAGATAACATCATACAGGAACAACCGCTCATCATGAGATGCAAGTTGCAACACAATACCATAGACAATCATTATAGATTTTTCATTTGACTAAGAACACAAAAAAAAAAAAAAAATCCATTCAAATGTTATCGGTGTATTGCATATCCGTATTATATTTGCAACGCATTCTAAAATTATTGCCTTATAAAATACACACAACGATAACATTGGAATTATCAGAAGTTTTGTTTTTTCCTTTTGTTATAATGAAATGAGAAATCTAGTATTTTGTTTATTTTACTTTTTGTTTTGGTTCGGGGCCGACAAATAAAGTATAAATTAAAATTACACGAGAAACTTTTTTGTTTTTGTTGTTAACGAAACCAAATGAATGTCTCGGTTACAACAGCGATAGAGACAAAAACATGAATTCCTCATGTTAGAAGAAAGTGGAAAATGGCTCAAGCCGAGCGTAAAACCACCAAAAATTTGATACTTACTTGTAGTCTTACTTTGGCAATTTTACAACAACAATGCCGTGTATTTTCATTCCGGAATGAAGAGATTCATTCCGCTGAGAAGTAGGAATAGCAAAATTCTCTTCTTCTCGTAGTTGTAGTGTTTACTACTACAGTACATATATTAGATATATTTAGTTTTATGAGTTGGTAGTAAATAAAAATTTTCAATTTTTCGATAAATCAGAATATTAAATTTTATTAATTATCATTTGGAATAATTATACCTTATTCAATAATTTGATATCATTATTTTATATTTGTTAAAATTCTAAATAATAAATTATATTTTAGAGCTTGGTACCAACTGTTGAAAGTAAAAAAAAATTATTCTGAAGAAGAATTGTTCTTACTTTGGGCGAAATTTCATTCCTATCCGGATAGGAATAACTTTTACCAAAGTAAGACGGCAACTATGACAAAACGCATGAGAAAATACACTAATACAATAAAAAGTAAAATGTATATTATATGCCGTGCACATATACAAAATTCTCAATCCTCATTTTGCGACCAAAATTGCTGCCCACGAGTTATTAAATTTTTTTTTAAGGATTTCTTTGTTTTCGTTAGTTTTTTTTCTCGTTTTATTAATAAATTATCTTTAATGTCTTTTTTACAGTTTTCGCTTTTGAAAAAACAGTAAATAAAATAAACAGACAAATTTCAATTTTAATTTTTAATAAAAAATGTTTATAATAAAATAGAAAATAAAAATTTCGATTATGACAATTAAATTGATTTTTGGTGAAAGCAGGAAAATTATTTTTGAAAAGTTCTTCTAAATATAAGCCGCATTGAAATAAATTGTTTTATTTTTATTTTGACATTTATCGGAAGTGAAGTATGCCAATTGAACAGTCTCTTCTCTTCAGTAATTCAATTAAGTGAAGAGTAACTCAATTAACTGAAGTGACGAGTTGTACTCTTCAGTCCAATCGAATATGCTTCAGGTCTCCCGACAAGTTGGCATCAAACATTTTCCGATAGAAGAAATGTTATTTAAACTATCACATTGTGTTGATTTCGCCAACAGTTGGCTTACCTGAATGCGCTCAATGACATCCAGGATATTAGGTGGAATATGGAATAATTTTTAAATTGCTTAATATGTTTGTGATCAATACAGCACATATTGAGAAGACTGATAAAGACTACTGACAGAATTTTTTAAAAATTTATTTTTAATTCTTTGATGAGTGAACCGGTATCAAAATGGGATTCAAAGTTCAGTCTCTCTTCACAACATGCACCTTAGGTTAGAGGTTAATGAATTTTTCTAATTTTTCTAACTCTAAAAAGAGTTCACACAAATTATGACTTAAGCCGACTAATTTATTCTCCATGCTACATGACATTATATTATCTAAAATTATATGGACTAAAAAGCTTCCGCCGCGCCGTTTTTTACTCCAATTTCAAAATCTCTTTTTCATTTTTTATAATTTTATTAAAACATTTTACTGACATCGGAATTTCTAGAATCTATATTGTCAAACCCAGGATCTATTGTCAAGACTGCGAAAACTTTTTAGACGATCCGAACAGGTACTTAGGACATATTATTTACCAGTTTGTAGCCCATCGATTTCTTGTAATGCTTCCATTTACTTAAAATATTGATGGTGGAGTCCGATTTAATGATTTTTTTCAAGCGGTAGTTTTTTGTTGCTTGCCAATGGTGCATTAATTCAGCCCATGAATAATTGTCTGCGAAAATAGCCTCCAATTAATTGATCCGTTATGTTGTTTTCCGATGGTACTAATTTGATAAAAGATAATTAAATTTGCAATTATAATTTTAGTTAACTAACAAATAAAATTTTTGGATTTACTTCCAAAACGCCAAAATGCAAACTAAATGACTCTACCAAAAGCTACTAAAAGAAATATTTCGGATTTTTCTTTTTAAAACGAAAATCTCTACAATTTCAAAGACGCTTTGCTCGAATCTAAATAAGGTAAGAACTAGCCCAGTTTTATAAACTGCGCTTTTATAGTCAATTTACTCAAAGCTATTATTGCATTTGCATGTGGCTTAATTATTAATTTTAACCTTCGTGAAAATCAAAATTTGTATAGGCTTTTATTTCTTTATTCTTAGCTTCAAACCAAAAACACCAAAAATATTTAGGTGGTCCGGAAAATTCTATGATAGTTTTATAGTGTATTCAAATATGATATTTTGGCTTAAGGGTATCTGAAGCGTTATATTACCACTTCTGAGAAGTAATTCAATTATTTCTATAAGAAGGACTGAAAACTTCCATATATCATTTTCAGGAACTAAATTTCTTACCATAAGTAATAGAAGACGGATGAATGTTTTGATAAATTTCCAATTTCTAAACAACCGTAATTAAAAGTTTGCATTCCCAAGTTCAATATTTCTAAAGTAAATATTTTTACTAAGTTTATTTAATAATGAATTATTTTACAAACATCCTAATGGCAGATTCTCTCAAATAAACATCATGATAAACCAATTTAAGTAGGTATGATCAAGCGCGTGTATTGCTATCTCTTTCTGCTTTCACTAAAAAATTCTGTCATTTGGTGCTTTTTTCTTGATATACTTTTTTTTATAAACACTAGTTCATAGCAAACAAAAACAAATCGAATTGTTTTGCGGTGATAGTTTTTGTGAAAATTTTGTGAAAACAACGAAGTCTAGTGATTTTATCGCACCGAATGACGATGTGCGCAAGAAAAGACGAATTTGAAAAAGCTGTCAATCATACCTTTATCATGAATAAACATCATGTCGAGATCATAAATTTCAGCTAGCTGAAAGGAATGAATTCTATTTATAGAAGAATTTTGAGTTATTCCAGTTTCACCGAAACAATTTTTGGTCGACATCTACTTTATAGTTTTGAATATTGCATTATATATTATTCATCATGAATTATCATATTATGGGTCATTAATTTTGGCACTTTGTAGAATCGGCAAAAAAATGAGCTTGCACACGATTTGCTGCAATCACATATCGAATTAATCCCCATATTGTCACCTAATAAAAGTCCTAAAATAAATCTTACAATTACAATACCAGTGGAAGTTTTTATAGAAATACCATTGCATTCATTATCGTTTAACTCATTGATTAAATGGGCTAAACAAGCATCATTGCCGAATTTTTTTATGTCTTGGGACTTAATAAAAGCGACAAAAAAACCATTTTCTAGTTTAGAAAGGTTCTTTGCTAAAGGAAAACTGTAATAAATCCCGTAAACGGACTGGCACTGGGTGTCCAAAGATTTGTTTGAAAATAATCGGTAAACAGAAAATAAGGTACATATATGTATAGACATTTCACCATGATATTCTGATTTTTTTTTTGCCACAATATGCCATTGACGTAATTAGAATTGACTTCTGGATTTTTTCTTAAAATTTCCATATTGTCAAGCATATCATTTAGAGTATTATTTATCTCAAATAATTTTTTTACTTCAAATGTAATTGAGAGAACAATCCCTTTCGTAATTTCTTCCTCATAGACAGACTCACCATTTTGCATCGACACTCACACACTGTCGTTTAAAAAACTCAAGTAAGTCTTCCAGCAAATTATTCTGTTTTATCCGACTGCAGGTAGCAAATTATCGGTTTTACAGCGTTTAAACGGGTCTCTTAATTTGTCAATAAGTATCCTCTATTTTCTTTGCAATAAATTTCTTTAAATAAGAAGTTGGAGGGGCTAAAAATGTATCGACAATTAATTTTTGAATATTTTCTACGTTTTAGTTTTTCTACGAGTGTGAACTTATGTAACAGCGGCGTTTGATAATGAATCGATTGAATCAGGTAAACTATGAAAAATATTATTATCACCATTTGAATTTACATGGGTCACTTTTTATTGTGTTGCTTTTGACGGGTTCATTTTCATTGTTTAAAGATATATTATTATAAGATTGAGTTTTTTGACCTGAAATAATAGTTTCGTCTAAATTACATACTGTACTTAAAATAATAATCTAAATTATAATACCTATCAATACGTATATTGTATTCTAGATTTCTTTTATTTTAAATTAGCTTTATTAGATGAGAGTCTTATTGTTCTATCCACAATAACGTTTACGGATCAGTTACAATTTCTAATTAAAAAAAAAATTATCAAATACACAATTAACGAGTTTAATTCAAGCGATTCAAGCGTTAATAGAACAAGTGTTAAAAATTTTTACTAATTTTTACAAGAACAACACGATAGTTAAACATGTAAAGATTATTAAATAAACCGATACTGCCCTCTACATGAAAAGATTAATCTATGTAACTTTCTGTCCTTAGTAATTAGAATTACAATGGGCCAGCACCCATCTCGGTGAGCCTAAGCAGCCACTCCAACCTAGTAATTAGAAAATAATCCTTTTATCCACCACAATGAATGAAAATTATAAATTTATTAAACAAACAGAAGTAATTATTTAAGATTACTGAAACATTTATTATTTTCAAAAATTGTATGTGTCTAATAGAAAACTGAACTTATAACTTTTATTCCGCTTCACCACGTTTTTAAAATAATTTTAATTACTTCTTTCAATACACAGGCAAACAAAAAAAAAGTCGTGACCCAGAGGGGAGACCCCACAACTCCCATGTTTCCGAGGTCGCTGAAACCGAATATCACCATAAGAAATGAATCCAATTGCCCATTTTCCCGTTACCACCCCCCTGGAGGGTCGAAATTTCAATTTTTATGCAAAGTTGGAATGGATGTGCATTCCTACGTTCCTTGGCATGCTAAAACCGAAAATGAAAACAAAAAATAAATACGACTCTTCCATCACCCGTAATGGCCCCCTTTACTACCCCCAGAAAGGGGTTGAAATTTCAATTTTCATGTAAAATTGAGATGGATGTGTATTTATATGTTTTTTGGGGCGCTGGAACCGAAAATGATAACGAAAAACTAAATTTGACCCTTCCGTCACACGCTAGCACCTCCTTACTATTACCCAGAAAGGGGTTGAAATTTCAATTTTCTTGCGGTAATGAGAGTAGTAACCGGTGCTAAGAGTGACGGAGGGTCAAATTTACTTTTTGTTGTCATTTTCGGTTCCAGCGACCCACAAAACCTAGAAATGTACATCCATTTAAAACGGGCAATTGGACAATTGAAATAATTTTTTATGGTCATATTCGGTTTTAGCGACCTCGAAAACGTAAGAATAGTGGGGTCTCCCCTATGGTCACGACTTTTTTTTTGTGTGCCTGCGCTATTAAACTTCACCAGTCAATTTCACTTATACGCAACAATTGAACTCAAAAAACATTTAATTGCCTTTGTGCAATTTCTATTTGACTATCCTTTTATCAATAGATGCATCTTCAAATGTAAGATTGTTTATAGTAAATGTAGTAAACAATTTATTTAAATTAAACAGATTTTGTCGATCCAATGAAAATGATTACTAAATTAATCATTTTCATTGAATCGACGAAATTCATTTAATTTAAATAAATTATTTACTATGTTTACTTGCTTGAAGAAATGCTTCTTCAATTTGAATAAATACGAGTAAAATGAAAACATTTGTTTATGATGATTTCATCAAATATTTTTTGAGTATGTATAGTCCAATGACTATTACTGGAGTATGGAATCACTACAAAAGTAGATTGATTGCGCAAACTTAACTCTCGTTGTTCATTGACATCTAGCGCTTTTTAGGAAACTTTGTTATCAAAAGTGTTCATAGCCGTAATTGCTTCAAACATTTACGTTCAAGTTCATCACATCCTCCTAACTGTACAATTTTTTTTAATTGTCCGTGGCGTAAACACATTCATAGTTTTCAAAGTGTAAATGACAAATTTTAAATTTTGCGGATGGTTTTTATATAAAAGTTTTGTACACTGCGTAACGGAGTTTTGTCTTTTATTAACATTATAGGTTTGAAACTGTCGAACGCAGACATATTTGCTGTTAAAGAATTTCTAGGACCTATATTGTCCCAGGATTTTTTAAAATCAAGATCAATAAACATTTGACCGCGAGAAAACCAGGTAGCGATATCTACCATCAATTATATTGAGGTATGGAATTTCATTTTTTGGATCTTGATAGTATTCTGTCATGATAAAAGACGTAGGGCTTGTAATATCATTGTTGCCCATTATTGTATAATCTAAATTGATTATTTTTAGAGTTTTTTATTTTTAATTTTTCACAAAAAGGGGCCCATTTAGAGGTTTTATTTCTTGGGATTATTGTATTTTTAATGTTTTTACCAAACAATTCTTTTGCCACATTTTAAATTCAGCTTCGTTTTTATTTATAAATTTTCCATTTTGTTCGAAATCCATCCATTCAGCAAAATCTGTATGCTTTTCCTTTAGGGTAGGGCTACAGTAATTCATAATAGGTTTCCATCAGAATGCGTGCATTTCAGGAACAGCAGGAACATTTTGGAATAATTGATGTACAATCATGGTGGAAGCGAATTAAAAAATCTTCAATCTCTACCTCCTCCTCTAGATTTCGTTAAATCTCTATGGTTTTCCTTTAGAGTAGGTTTACAGTAACTCATAGTAGGTTTCAGTTAGAGTGCGCGCATTTCTGGAATAGCAGGAAAACTTTGAAAAAATCGATGTACAACCATATTGAAAGCGAATTCAGATATGTTCAATCTTAACTACATATTCCCCTAGATTTCATGTTTGCAGTAACTAAAAACAGTTTAAATGCTTTTTAGGGAAATCAGGAAACTAAAAAAATGAGTTGCCACAATATTGTATCAGAACAATAAACGTATTAACCGATAAAAGAAAAGAACCAACCAAATGCCAATCGTGAAGATTTTCCTAAAATAGTCCTAACTTTTTTTAGGAATGATTCAGCAAATACTTCACGTGAACTTCATTGGAATGAATGCCTTTCTTTGTATAAGTGATTTTATTGTATTATTTACCATCCCGTATATTCCAAACTGATTCGAACCGAACTTTAAATAGGAATAATAATCGGAAAATCATTTGAATAGCTACTCTTAACACAAAAATCGTTGTCGCTCGGAAAGCAGTGGATTTCCAACTTAGTTATTCGAATATTTTCATATCAAATTTATTCGGACATTTAAAAAACAAAAAATGATTTTTGATAAAAGCGGTTCCCACGAACTAGGCCATAACTTTCAGAAACCATTAAAAACATAATTTAATTATATAATGTCACACTATAAGTATTCGCTTTATACCATATACATACATATGTATATTCTAAGCATTATTCAACATGCGAATAATAATAATAATAATATGTAATGTAACAACGAAAACATACTATTTTAATCATATGTACATCCCTTTAGCATTATACTCGTATATTATTCACTGCCACGTATCTGATCTCGATTCTTTTAATGAATTATTCAAATTTTTCTGTTTTTCTACATAAAGTTGAATTTAACGATTTTTTTTAAACAGATTTTCTCCATTTTCTTTTATATATTTTCAAAATGCGACAAGTTTATTATAAAATTAAGTGTTTTTAGTGTTTACTACATACATATGTATATCCGCATATACGTACTAATATTAAACAAAGCATACTACCCGTAAACATTGTCCTTGCAAATGTGTGAAGGGGAAGGCTGGTTGGGGTAGTGTACGCAAAATAATTTTTTAATAATATTTTTTATTATAAATGAAATTTTTAAACGTGCTTGCAGGATATTGTATTTTTAAACGTTCTTCGATCTCTTATTCTGTTTGGAAATTTAGATGAAATTAAAGAATTTTTAAAAATTCAGCATTTTATTTAATTTGCCCCATTAAATAAATTAATCAATAGAGTACATACATAATACTATGTGGTTACGATTCTTGTTGGATACGACTTACGAGGATAGACTAATTAATTTATGAACAACTTTCAGAAAATTAATTTTTCTCTTCATCTTCTTGTTTTACTGTTATTGTATGTATTTTACTACGTAAATATTTATAGCAGCACATGGGGACCACCAGGTACATACATAGTACATTTATGGAATGGAAATGGAATTTCATTGTTTTTTTTTGTTCGAACATATATTTAAAATTAATGAATTATTTATACCTGCATTTAATTTAATGTTCTATTAAAATATATAAATTTTATTGTTAATTGAAATGAAAAGTTCGTGACGTTCAAATGAAGTATGGACAATTTAATTGAAGTTAAATAAATTAAAAATTAATTTCAATATCATTATCAAAGATTTATTTAATTAGATAATTTTTTTTGTTTTCTGTACCTTTTCAGGTGGGTGTTTCATTAATGTGATGGAGTATATTATATAATTTAATATAATCTAAGCCGTAAGTAAATATTTGACTTTTTGTAATTTATTCACGATTTTTAAATTTATATTGTCTGATTGCGCTTGATGATATTATGAAAAAGAGGAAAAGTTAAAATGCTTATTTATGGGTTTGACGTTATGATTGATTAATATCGTCCCTTAAAGATGACGGTGAACATTTATGTTTCAATAGTTTCTGATCATATACCAAATAAGAGATAACGATTTTATAACTCAAAAAATGTTAAAATTATGAAAATATTTTTATTATTCATCAAATTTTCTGACTAGCAAACCCGAAGTAGATAAATTTAATTCTGTATAAAGTTCTCTAGATACACCACACAGTTCTTATCCATTTTTCATTTAGGTTACTTTAAAACATTTAATCTTTTAAAGGATTTAGTTTGGTTACTGGACGATCATTAATATATTCAGAGGTGAAAAGATTTATGAGGGCGGTAGACTAAAAACTAAAAAAATTGTAATTATGTTATCCTGTTTAATGTTATGTTCTTCTTGTGAGGTAGTGGTATTTATTATCACCTAATAGAAAAGGCTACAATCGAAATGGCGAAAGAAGTAATAATACATGCATTAAAAAATTAATTTTTAGTAGAGTTGGACAGTTTTCATATAACATAAATAACAAATAATTTGTTCTTCCATATTTTACCGTTTGCGTTGTACAAATTTTGGATGCTATCGATTTTTGATTGAATTGTATCCAAAGAAAAAAACTACATATATTGAAGCAAGATAGCATAATTTGCAATCCACATTGTATTTCGAAAACTAAATAAATTCTCCGGCTATATACTCATATGGATTGTACCTTTCGTCTGGCGAGATTGGCAATAATGAAGCGACAAATTGACACACTATCTAAGGCGAGTGGCTAATAACTTGTGAATTGCGTAGATCACTTCGTGATATTTCGTGTATTAAATTACTTCGGTCTAAAAAGACCAAAGTATTGAAATTCTGCCAAAAATGAGCAAACATTTGGTTTGTCCAAAATCACTTTTCCCGACGTTTTGAAAGTTCCTGAGTCTGAAAAAGCAAATAAATATTTACGAGAGAGAGGGGAGGGAGTTTGGGGTTGAGTTGGAGGTTGAATTAGGGGTCAATTTGCGTGTTGAGTTGAAGTTGATTTGGAGTGGTATTGGCGTTGGATTAGTAGTAAATTGTGAACAGTTGAACAATTTTTTATATATACTGGTTTGAGGATTGAGTTTGGCGTAGAGTTTGCGGTTGAGTTGCCTTCCGTTCGCGGGTTGGACTGGGGTTGAGTTGGGGTTGGATTGCGGTTTAGTGAGCAGTTGAGCAATCGATATATATAAAAGTGAGTGCTTATACAGTACTACAGGTTTTACACTTCAAACTTAAATTTTTACATTTCAAGTTGAACCTGTAGCAAATTATATGGATGGCCATTAGGATTCATTTCTTAACGGATTTTAGAGAAATTTGACATCCACGATGGATTAATGGGATTATAAAATGATTATTGGATAAGCTTCCGGAATATGGCCAAGTACGATGGAACTTGGCTATTCTATTGGCTATGTGTTTCGATTAACAATTGATGGAGCACAATTTTTTTCATTAAGTGAGTTTAAAATGCGTTGATTGACGCGCAATAATTCTGGCCCCTCTGAAACGTCACAGTTGTTTCAACATTATTCTGAGGAAGGCGGCAGATTCAGGAAGTTCCACGTTTTAGTATTCCTTGAGCGGTTTTTATGTTGGTCATCTGAACTAATCTATCTGACTCGACCAAGCTTCCATTTCAGCGGTGGTAGATTATCTTCAATTAGGACTACCAAATCTCCTAGAGCGAGATTTTCTGATGGTTTTGTCCACTTGTGACATTGTTGAAGATATCGTAAATACTCGGTCGACCACCGATTCCAAAATGTTCGATAATAAAAATTGAGTGGCCTCCGCAGGCTTCATGCGTAAGTTAGCCAGTTAAATCAGGCGTTTGTAACGAATTAAGCGGTCGTCCAATCAGGAAATGTCCTGGTGTTAGACAGTCGAGGTTCTCAAAGCTGCTTTACAGTGGCCTAAGGGCTGTGTAGTTTTACACCTGCTTCATAAAGACCACCGAAATTAGGGCAGGCTGGTGGAGTGAACTGCCATTCTATGATATGATCATCGTTTTCCTTCCAATCCTGTGATGAAAGCAGCGCATAGAGTTCACGCAACTCTGAATTGGCTCCGATAAAATTAGTACCATTATCGGAAAAGGCACATTTACATAAACCTCGAGTGCTCACAAAACTTTTAAAACATCCCATGCACGACTGTGTACTTAGGTCAGAGGCTCATTCCAGGTGTATTGCCTTCTTGACAAGCAAATGAAAAGACAGGGGTATGTCTTTTTTGGTGGTTTATCAGAGATGCAATGGTGAGCAAAGAATGGGTCGGTGAAATATACTCCAACTGTGTAAAACTGTGGTGAGATGGTAACTCGTTCCGGTGGTAAGTTTCCCATATATTGTGTCATATGATTTGTTCCACACGAAAAACCTCCTTGCACTCTTAGAACACCGTCTAGCACACCGTTGTTCCATAGAGAGGCTAATTAACGCATAGCAGCCAATAATGCTTTTGGACCGGCATGCAGAAATTTCCTGTGACAGAAATTGAATAATGTTACGGTAAATTTATGTGAGCTAGGTAAAAAGATTGGGTGTTTCGATATACAGGGTAAGGTGGTGTGGTGCAGGCGGCGCACTCGAATGATATGGCCCTTATCCAGGAACAGTGAATATCGTTGTGAAATTCGTTGTGAAATTTTATTTTATTCAGTGACTGGTATACAATTTTCTTCATCTCAGAATTTTCTTCAAAAGATGGCCTCTTATAGTAGAAACACAGAGCCATAGATCCAGATGTCGGACTGGATGAATTTATCGGTTAGCATTACTCGTGAAATTAAATCAGCTGGGTTGCAATCGGTTGATAGGTCCAGCCAATTCGCTAGATTCGAAATTTCTTGAACGGCAGTGACTCGATTGGAAATTAAAATCTTCCATCACTTTGTGTTAGCTGTACAAGTAGTACTGCGGCACATGACTCTAGGCGCGGTAGAGTTATCTTCTTGAGTGGCGCAACATGTGATTTAGAACATAGTAGTTTGACCGAGACTCTGCCATCTGGTGTTGAACATCGGAAAATCCATGTATTTGGATGCTATGTGGTTCCGTTGAAGTGAACAAGGGTCGATCGATCGTGAAGTTGTTGAGTACGATTGGTCCCAATCCAGTTTCAATTGCCATTATCACTGGATTTACAATTTACCTCACATTTCCACTGGTTCCAGATCGTTGAGTTTGCGTTGACATGAGCAAATCAATTCAATTTATCGGTCGACGGATGCCAACATATTCCAATTGTTTTGATCCACTCGCTTCTATCAACGTTGACAAATGACTCGATTATTGCAGGTGAAACGTCTTTAATGATCTCTTGTCCGTCCTTGCCGCCAGGCTGAAGTATGTTAATAATTTAAAGTTTCTTGTAGCAAGAAATGGTGCGGAGTATATTTGGCAGTTTTCAGCTTAAATGTGGAGAAGGGTTCAACCAGGGAATCTCGCTACATAGTTAATTGAAATCTGTGGTCTGTGAGACGTCTTTTTAAATTATATAAACCAGTGGTTCCCAACCGCCGGTCCGCGAAAAAATTACAACGGCCCGTAAAACTTTTTCCTAATCCTTTCGTGAAACGCCAAGCCAATAAAATGACATATCCCTTTCCGGTCCAAAAAAGAAAATTTTTCTTGTTAACTAAAGGTCAAGTGTAACATTTGTGATGGTTACGATCAAAGCCCGATGGTTTTTGTTACTATTTTTTACTTTTTATATTTTTGTCACAGTTTAAGCCTAACCCTCACTTTTGTTACATTACATTAAAGTATTCAATAATGGCGGCAACATCACAATTGTAACACTTGGTTCGAGAATGTTATGTTAGTTTTGTTGAATGGTTTGCAAAGAAAATAATTTCACAATTGTGAGAGTTGATCTGTATTGCATATTAAAATAATATTTTTTATGGACTCTGCTTCATACCCTCACAATTGTATTGACCGGACCGGAAAGGGATATGAAGAAGAATTACAGCTCATTGAACTAAGTTCAGATTTAATTTTAAAATCGTTATTCGCAAAAATGAAGCTACATAGCTCAGTTTTTGATACAAATAAAGGAAGAATACCCAGTAATCCAAAAGGCTGCAAAATTAATATTACCAATTGCAACGACATACGTATATATGTGAATCGGCAATTTCTGCTATGTTATATTTTTTTGTATGTTTGTATATGGAATTGAAATAAAAAAGTATCAAATTTTACATAAACGTGTATTTAAAATATATATTTATTTAAAATATGCACGCCGCGAAATTCACCGGTCCGCGGTAATGTTTGGGTTGGGAACCACTGATATAAACGACGAGTATAGCATCTGAGAACAACCAAAGGGCCACAATGGATGAAAGTCGAAAGGAACGAAAATTTTGCAGCAATAATCCAACCCAATACGGTGTTCTGGAGCATAGGTAGTTAATCATATAGTTTGACTTGGCGCACCGAGAGTAATTGCTGATAAATTTCTGCTCCCAGCAGTAAGTCGGTATCTTGGAACATAAAGAATTCATGATTGGCGAGTTTTATATTTGACGGAATTGCCCAGGATTCAATATTATCAATGTATGTAATTGGCTGGTAGCACGGTTTTTTAGAAGAATATGAACGTCTAACGTGGTACCAAATTCGGTAGTTCGTGATTTCATGTTATTGTTGAGCTGCCGAAACATGCGATAACTTTGGATAAAATTCCAGTTTAAGTAAAGGTACAAATGATCGGTCATAAAGTTCAATTGAGAACAGGAATCCAAAAGTGCTCTTCCGATAACCGGGTTACACAAAACGCTCAAGAACTTTGATTAATGCGGTGGCCAATTAGACAAATGATAACGAAGTTGTCTTATACATTTAGCAGCAGCAAGCGTTGATGTTGGCGGCGCGTGTGGAGTCTTGCTCATTGGTGTTTTTGTGTAGCACCGAATGATGTGATGAACGGCAACGAAACGTCACTGGGTGTGTTGAAACTATGATCTGGCCGAATACAATTACAACACATGCAGATGTAAAACTTATGACATCGAAATACACCGATGATCTATCTGGTAACAGTGAGTTCAGAGCTGGATACACGATTAGAGCGATGAGTGAATTTAACTGATAGTTTTAGTATAGAGTAGAAAACGTTGGCGTGGATTCTGCTTGGCTTTCTAACCGGAACCGGTGAACCCTCGAACTGAGAAAATTAGTTATGCCGTCTACTATGGGAAGACGTGGCAATGAGGCAGCATCATTCTTGACCTTGAAATGACTTGACTTTGAAATGACCTTATCATTTGACCTCAAGGTCAAATTCAAGTTCATGATTTGATTTCTCCCTTTGTGCAGCTTTTGATCTACACTTTTTTTTTTATTTACGCCTTCCTCTAGGCATTATATGAGTGGTTCTGATTTGAGAGACATTTTTATTGGTCATTAACAAATCTAATACATAGAGCTGTGACTAAATTAAAAAAGTCAAAGCGTGAATTTTAAAATGCGTTGATTGATATGCTAAAGACAATGTTAAATTTAGAAACTGAGAAATTTAGCAAGAAATTTTAAATTTGATTGTTGTTGTGTAAAACACAATTAAGTAAATAAATCTCCAAGAAAAGACAAATCCGAGACAAATATGTGTTATTTTCAGTTTGCGGAGTTCGATGAGTTTCGATTGTCGCATCTGGAACAAAATATTACTTACAGATTTTTCAACTACTAAAAAAGAGCTTATTTCTTATACTGTATTTTATATTTCTTATACTGTATTTTAATCTAGGAATGTACCTATGTTACCAACGTACCCATTCCGTTTACTCGTATATCATATTAATTATACTACATTGACAATCATTTTTCTACTACAACGGTTGTGAAATGCATCGACCAAATTCTAAATAAATTGTTGGTTTTGTCTCATATAATCAATTACCCATTCTCAAAAAATACATCTATATATTTGGTGAAAAGGTTATAGTATTAGAATAGATGGTCTAATAAAAGATTAATCAATATTTGTTTTATCCGCCATTTACCATCAATCCAAGTAAAAAAATAATCATTTTGTTGCGGTAATACGAATGAGTTTATCCCAGGTCAGTGTATATCTCGAAATAATTTTCTATTATTAGAAGTCTAATTTCTATCCAAAAAAAAAAATCCCATCATTCTATTTTTTGTTTTTTAAATTTTAATCAATTTCGATTACGTCATTCATCCTACATACTATTTTCCTTTTTACCATTTTTAACTGGGTTAGAAGGATTATTCTTTTTTTTTTTTATTTTGTGTCGCATGTAATTTGAAAATCCGTTTCTTTTTTAGTTTTCAACAAGTTTTTTAATACTCTAAACATTTTATTTAAAATTATTCAACCCTTATAAAATACACATAATTATATAGTTTTTGCCTATAAATAATTAATTTAGTAACCTAGAATTATTAAAATTCAATTTTCCAAAACTATGTACTTATACGAGTTTTATATTATTTTTCCTTTCCATGCAATTTTCATTCAGGCTATACACATAAAAAAAATAGTAGCAGCAGCGCACACACAGTCTGCCCATTGTACAAATACACTTATAGTGACACAAATATGGAAAAGATTTGTTGTATATATTTTCCTACTCTCCCGTATATAGATACTCTAAAAATATAGTAAAAAATATAAAGTTGTATCTACAACAGTACAAAAGTATGACAATAATGATTGCATTTGTAAAATACGAAAATTGTTGATTTTCTCGTTTTTCATGATTTTCATTAAAAAAAAACTACTTTGCCGAGCTTTACCTCATTCACCCACACACTTACACAGGTATACATAGATTATATAGATTTTAAATATTTAAAAGGATTACATTTTTACAAACTATAAAACGGTAGGTTGTATAGTTTTTCCGATGGTTTCTATTTTTCAAATATGAGAGTCAATTAGGACAACTATTTGCCTTGTCTACCGAAATGAGAATGAAAAACAATTTTTTTTTGTTTTGACGCTTGCGTACCACACACAAATGAAATACATGAATTATTTATAAATGTTGAATCGTATTATGTTACAGTAGGGATGATGAAAACCAATGCTTACTGTCAAATTAACAATATGAATCAAAATATATAGTTGGGGCAGGTAAAATAATTTGCCCTAATTTTTTCCACAAAACCTTTCTAAATTTGTCTCATATGTACTAATAAAATTTATCTGGAACAAAACGGGAAACAACCCATGTCCTAATACTTTTATAGGTTTCCTGCCAAAAAATTTACTCTTAATGTCTCTTTTTATCCCATCACCACTGTTACAAACATTTTCCATTTTTTTAATGTACATTTTTTAATGTTGTATTTTTGTATATTATGATTTCCCCTAAACAAATTTTCTCTCCACTCCTTTTTTATAACAACACAAAACACAAACGAGATTTTTTTTTTTAATTTTTATGAAAAGCGCCATATTTGCCCTTACCTTTCACCCAATATAATTGTAATTTGGTTTTATTATATTTCTTGAAATATTTTCATTTTTCTTCTGTGCACTATTATAATAGTTATAATTAAAAATTATATATTAAAATATGATAGTTTTAATAATTTGCTAATTGTATGGTTTTGTATTTTTATAAAAAAAAAAATTATTTGAGATAAGTGTAAGATAATACCGACTATCCTATCAAATATTAAGTTAAGTGTTTAAAATTTGCGGAAAATTTTACCCAACTTATGTTTCTTTTTGTGTTAGTGTTAATTATTTATAATCCACAACAAGAAAATTGGAATTATTATTATTATTGATTTATAACAAAAATTATTAAAATTGCGTGTTCATGTGAAATGTGTATGTGAAATATGAAAGCTCGACTTTAAAGTAACATTCTAGTTTTTGAATATTCAAAAAAACGAAAAAAGTTTTTTAGTAAAGTAAATGTGCGACGGTTCTACAACTGGTTGCTTTTTCTCGAGTAGCAAAAAGGTATTTTAATAACTAATCAAAATAATAATTTTTACAATTAAGGGGTTTTTGTAAGCTTAAAAGCTCTAAATATAAGTATGTATAGACATAACCTATAACTTTAATTTGAATAGTATTTCCATGAATGAAAAATTAATGAATTTCGGTATTTCGGTTATTTTATAAAAAAAAAATCACTTTAGTGAAGTTGCGCCATGCTTGCTATTTTGCCTTTAAAATACAACTATTTTAGTATTATGTATATTTATTGTGTATGTGCAGTGTTGCCAATGTCAAGATATACAATAATGTCGTGTTTTGTGGTAATTTTGATATTGAGATTTTTTTGTTTTGTTTTAATAAAATATATTAGAAGCTAAAATTATGGAAGTATATAGGTCAAGGTAGTATATGCACACAAGTGATGTGAATTTGGAATATAAAAAGAAATTTGTTAGAAGTTTATATATGATGTGACTCATCTAACAAATTATGCATCATAAAAATTTCAAGAAATGAAAGTACATAGTTTTTTCGACCTCGTTCCTACATCATACAATATAATCGATTAATCAATTGAATTCAAATCAATTATTAATATTGTACTGGGTAATCCAAAATACTTTGTCAATTAATATATTATCTATATAACACGTCTACTAAATTACTCAATGTCTAATAGAAATGATACACGTAAACTTTAGCTTTTTGTGATTATTAAATTTTAAGATTTTAGTGGCAAAGAGACACTTTATTCGTAAATTCAAGATCATTCAACATAAACTACTTATTCAAATGATTTCCGCCATACTGGTCACTATCGCAACATAAACTACAGTTAAACACAACTGCTATCATAAATGAAGCATTTCCGTGAACCTGCCACTAAGATTATAGATGTTTGATTTGTGTTGGATGCTGTCCTGTAATGAATTATAATTAATCCAGTAACCTAAATCAAAATGATAAAACACTAACACAACACAATTTCTAAACTACCTGCCCGCTGGGTGGGTTAATTAACAGTAGGTAAAACTAAACTAAAAATTAACTAAAAATTATTAAACTCTAAAAGCCTCAAGGTTTAGTCTGTTTTTGATCATCTACATACACAACAAAATTAAATTATAAATAAACAAAATTAAAGAAATCAAATTAAATAACAAAATAAATAAATTATACTGACAGTTTAATTAACAGTTTTTAGTACTTAATGTACTAATATTAATCGAATTTATGTAACATTTGTACTAGTGTAACATCGCATAGGAATTAAAGATTGTGGCCAACTTCGTTTATTCGCTAAATTGATATTTCGCAAAACAATCATCCATCATGTCAAAGTAATCAAAACTGTATCCAAACAAAATCAAATTATCAAAAACACCAGCATTAGCAACATTATTCCGCTTTAGATTAGACTCGACCAGCAGCAATCGATATTGCAGCAACATTGGGACAAATCAAATACCGCAAAGCACACATTTAACCAAAATACATAACACACGTGTATACAACAGACCTCTCGTGATTCTAAACTAAAATAATTTTAACGATTATTTGTTAATTTATTAATCTTAATATAAATACCAATATAAACATATGGAAAATACTAATACTGAAAATAACATTAACATTAATGCCAATATTAACATTAACACCAATACCAATATCCACATCGATAACAATACCAACATCAATCCAACATTATGTCATTAATGCTTCGATTACATCAAAATATTCAACTCACTAAATTTAATTCAACTTAATTATAACAAAAATTAATTTAATTTCATTAAATTCAGTGAAACCGAAAACCCAATTTACTTCACCATATTCTTTATTTAAAATCAGCTCTTAATTCCCTTAAATAAATTAAATTCAATTCGGCATCTAAATTAAAAGGACAGAAAATTAATCACTAACTAAATAACCAGAAATTCGAGATGCATAACAAGTTTTAATTCTAAATTATGAATATTAAATACTAAATATCTTTTTTTTTTATATTTTAAACTAAAATTCTAAAATCAGTAACTAAAAATCTGAAATCCCGTAAAATTTCATTTCCAAATCTATAGCTATTGACTCTAGAAATTACCTCCAAAAAAAAAAAAAAAATTAAAATAAATAATTGCTTATGGCTATTTTGCTTAAAATCCCACTGCGAAATAATTTAAATTAGATCCGGAGCTCATTAAATAATAACAGTTTTAAGTTGTTCATACTAAATTAAATTAAATAATTTGAGTATCCATTAGTGATTTCTTATTAGTACCATATATGACAAACAATTAACACAAATATATGATTTGGCTCATAAACTTAATTTTAATTTGAAACGCACAATCTGCTAAACAAAATTCCCGCTAGAATAAGATATAAAAATTTAAATTCAGAATCATTTTGATTTAGAAATCTGAAACTTTATTAACCTTGCCCCAACCAACAATGTTATGAACAAACTATTTGAATCCAAAAACTCTTTACCTTGGACGATTAAAAAAAATAAATTCGAAATTTCAGATCTCAAATCCTAAATTCCAAATTTCCAATTCCAAATTTCAAATTCTAAATTCCAAATTTCAAATTTCATCTTCCAAATTCCAAATTCCAAACTTTAAATTCCAAATTTCAAATTCCAAATTTTAAATTTTAATTTTAAATTTCAAATTCTAAACTTCAAATTCGAAATTCCAAATTCCAAATTTTAAATCTTAAATTTTAAATGCTAAATTTTAAACTCCAAATTTTAAATTTTAATTTTAAATTTCAAATTTTATTTACGAACTTCAAATTCGAAATTCCAAATTTCAAATTCCAAACTTCAAATTTCAAATTCCAAATTCTAGAGTTAAAATTTCAAATTTTAAATTTCAAATTCCAAATTTCAAGTTTCAGGTCCCACATTCCAAATTTCAAATTTTAAATTCCAAATTTCAAATTCGAAAATCTAAAATTTCATATTCCAAATTTCAAATTTTAAATTTCAAATTTTAAATTCCAAATTTCAAAATCCAAATTTCAAATTCCAAATTCCAAATTTTAAATCTTAAATCTTAAATTTCAAATTCCAAATTTTAAATTCCAAATTTTAAATTGTAATTTTAATTTTAAACTTCAAATTTCAAACTTCAAATTCACAAATTTCAAATTTTAAATTCCGATTTCCAAATTCCAAATCCCAAATGCTAAATTTCAAATTCTAAATTCCAAATTTTAATTTTCAAATTCCAAATTCCAGATCCCACATTCCAAATTTTAAATTTCAAAATCCAAATCCAAAATTCCACAATCCAAACTTCATATTCCAAATTTCAAAGTTTAAACTACAAATTTCAAATTCCAAATTTCAAATTCCAAATTTCAAATTCCAAATTTCAAATTCTAAATTCCAAATTTTAAATTTAAATTTCAAATTATGAATTACAAATTTCAAATTCTAAATATAAAATCTTAAATTCCAAATTCCAAATTTCAAATCCCGAATTTCAAATCCTAAATTCCAAATTCCAAACTTCAAATTTTAAATTTCAAATTTCAATTTCCAAATTCCAAACTTCAATTTCCAAATTTCATATTCCAAATTTTAAATTTTAAATTTCGAATTTCAAATTCCAAACCTCAAATTTCAAACCTCAAACTCCAAATTCCAAATTCCAAACTTCAAATTACAAATTTTAAATTCCAAATTCCAAATTTTAAATCTTAAATCTTAAATTTCAAATGCCAAATTTTAAATTCCAAATTTTAAATTTAAAATGTCAAATTCCAAACTTCAAATTCGAAATTCGAAATTTCAAATTCCAAATTTTAAGTTTTAAATCCCACATTCCAAATTCCAAATTTCAAACTTCAAATTCCAAACTTTAAATTTTATATTCAGTCAACGCATTTCAACAAAATTAGTTCCAATCCATGTCCAAACATACTTTTACTTGTGAGTATTTCGTGTGCGTATTCAACTATATAGTACTTACAAATATTTGGATAGAGAAGAAACCATAACAACATGATCGTGCTCGATGCGCTTGTATATAGCAAAAAAAAAACGAATAAACTATGCAAACAAAATACGACGTAGTACGTTCGTTGGTTTTGTGTTGTACGTACAACACAAAACCAACGAAAATTCTTCCTATGAAGAACGAGCAATACATCCAAAATACTAACAAGATTTTTGAACAAAATTTGTCCTCTTACTTTGGTAAAAGTTATTCCTATTCGGATAGGAATGCAATTTTGCCCAAAGTAAGAGCCAAATAATAATTGTAACAACAGTGCTGGGACAAATCAAATACAATTGAAAACAACAAAGCAAATTTTTATTTTTGGAACAAAATGTTGATCCGATTAGTTGTTTTTAATGCTTATCGTTTCATGAAACATGATCTGATCCAGGTCAGATCAAACGTCAAAAAATGCGGCTAATATTGGATTGTGGTGCAATTGACGTAGCAAAAGCGGTCCATTGCGTAATATTTTCATGAATTTATACTCTTACAGACACCCCAAATCATTAAATTTGATAAAGAAATGGTCGTTGCCGAATACCAATTTGTCGTAGATAATATGAGATAACATCTTCTTAACAGAGCCGAATAATACTTTATCACGAAATTATCACGTCATGATTAAATTCTTTTTGTTTCAGTTATTCAACTTCGTTCGTCGTCATTTCAATTTGGACTGATTTTATTCCAATTTTAGTTTGTTAGATTTGCTTTTTGTTGGTCTCATTGTCACGAATAAGATTTTTAATATCATCCATGACTTGCTAGGATTTTCTAAATTAAATAAGCTTTCAGTTGAATGGGCTCCCGAGAAGATTGCTTGCGTGTGATGGATGCGGCTGATTTAGTACTATACGTTTTGTTGGGCATTCTTCATAATTTATTAGTAACACAGATTATGCTCAATAAATAAATATAATGAACGTACATCTGTAACAGAGCTAATATTGAAACAAAATTCTGTGATGGTCGTGTAAGTGGCTTAGGCCTGAATTACATTATCATTTTTCTATGTCAAAGATGTTTTATCAAATCTCTTTGTCAAAGATAAATGATAGTGTGAGTTGAATCTTTTATAAACGAATCCTATTTAAAAAAATATATTTTAGTAAAATTAGCTTCATAAAGCTAAATATGACCAAATATTTGATAAAACATCTTTGGCATAGAAAAATGAAAGTGTGATTAAGGCCTAAGTCTAACATCAATTTTATATTCGGAAACCAATTGTGTGACAAAAATAAATCAACACACATTTTACATAGCAGTACAACAACAAATTATCATGCGAACAGTCGAATGAATGCCTCCTGGATTTATATGAGGTATATTGGTTGTAATATTATAAATCTCGCGGAGTTCGATCAAAACAGAAATTACCAAGGTTCAGTCTTAGGTAATTTTCAATTCAGAAATTCAATGGTGCCCCTGTGAATTTCATGTTCAAGGTCATTTTGAGGTGAACATCATTTGGTTAAATGGAAAACCCTATTTTTGGTATCGGATTCGAAAAGAGTGGGACATTTTACGTCCGAATATTATTTTTAATGATCTCCCAAGATCACCTGAAGAAATATATTTTAGTTATAAGGTTAAAAAATATAAATTTTAAAAATAAAAAATTAATTTTTTTAATTTTCATAGCAAATCATAAGCATTATAACTAAAATATATTCCTTCAAGGTGTGTACACATGGTACATTTATGGTGAAAAAATGTACACCACGTAGGATGATACGTAACTAAATGGTTGCTATGTTTGTAATCTTTCGGGTTAAATTTGTGCCTTGGAATTAATTTAACTCATACTATGACCTTGAAGATGTGGTTCAAGGTCATCATTAAATCCCTTGTTGAAAATTACCTAAGATTTAGGCCCCCTTTCCGATTAGTATTAAAATGGTATTCACAAAATGTAACTATAGACTCTATAAATGTAAATTATGTAAAGGGCCAACCAGTGAAACTATAAGAAATGTAACAGAATTTAGCGATAGTTTTTTCTTACGAAAAATTTGACAGATCGGCTAGCGGAACTGTAAGCTGTAGGCTGTAACCTGTAACACAACTTATCAATTGCATTGAAGTGGCGGTAGCTGGCATTAATATTTTACTACGATTTGTGTATAATTTCGGACTGACGATGGAATTGGAGGAACTTCAATTTTATTTCAATTATTAAAAAGCCTTAAATTCTTAAAGGTCAAGAACAGAAATAATAAAAGAGACACGTCTTGTGGCGTAAGAAAAATAATTCGAAAGTCAATAAATATGAAAATAAATAATTTATATTACAATTTATAAAATCTTTGATAATTTGGTTATCAATTTACCAACATGAACGTAAATAAATAATTTTGAATTTAAACTGAGAAAGACAATTTGCCCAAAGAACAATTTGGATTTTTTACATTTCCTTCAGTTTTGCTCGATAATTTTCGCTCTGTTAAGTTGACACTTCAATTTAACGAAACTGAACGAACATTTTTTAAATGTTCGCTGGGCAGTAACATGTAACCTCCATATACCGCACATTTACGTTAAATTTCTTAAAGGTTCGTTGGTTGGCTCTTAAGTTCACAGTGACAAATTTGTTGACGTAAAGCCACATACTCGTATCTTGATTTTATTGGCCCATAACTCGGCAGAGTAACAATTTTTCGAAATAATTTTTTCAGGAACTACTACTCTCGATAGAATATATTTACCTACAATAATCCAACATGATTTAATTTGTAGTTTTTGAGATTTTCACTAACCAAATTTTCTATGTATTTAAATTTCTTTGTGTTATTAACGAATCAATATATTGTGTACATACATATGCTTGATGATGTCTGTAATTCTTATCAAAATAACTTTTTTTCTTTTGAATTTTAGTGAAGGTTTGTGGAACTATCAATGAGTCCAGGAAACAACATCTGATCTCATTTGAGAAAGTGTATTCTTGTGTACGCTCTCTACTAAAGTCAAAATAAATACCTTACACATGCAAGCAAACTAAAGATATAAAGTGATTTGTGCATTTATAGTATTTAAATTTTAGGCTACCCGATTACAAAAAATGGCTGACCAAATACAAAAAACAAATATTCCCATTTATGTATTATTTTTCTGATGAAACCCGGATTAAATTCACGGAAAAAGCCCCGTCGGATCCTATTCTGTCTAAAATAGTTTACTTAACTATATATTGTATGAATATCAGGTAACCTGCAAATAACCTCATATAATCTCATGCTCTTTCATTTGACTTTCAAGCCAGGATGATTTGTTATTTAGCAAAGACTACTGTTTTTCTTACAGCGGCGAATACAAATGTATTTATTTACAGTGGCGAAGTTCCTACAATTTATGAATACCAATTTTTTAGTACTCTGTAACTTTTGCTCTATAAACAATTTCCGTAAAGTTACAGGTATAGAATTTTTAAATTTTGTGAATAGGGACCTTAACCTTGTTAATTTTTTTTTTTTGACCGGTACTCCGCGAGATTTCTAAGCGTTTCCATACTTTTTCCTCACTCTATCTAATATATTTGAGATGACTTTCCTCTGAAAAGTTGGGAATATTTTAATGAACGTTGCACTAATTTCTAAAATTTTTCCAATTTTCAAACTTTTCGAATTTTTTAAATGGTTAAAAAATTACGAAATTTTTTGAAAAACTCCAAAATTGGTGAAGTAAGAAGGTTGAATTCGTAAAATTTATGAATAATCAATTTACAATTTTTGTATTTTTTTACAAAGCAAAAAATAGATCAACTCTTCGACACCATCGTTGTTAATGTTTAACAATATATTTTTATGATTTGGTTTTAAGACGAATGGCAAAAGTAATATGCAAGGTGTGACATTTTTTTGTTAGATAAATAATTTGTTAATTATATTATCGTAACAGTTGAAGATGGAAGATGGACATTTTTTACAAAATTCAATGTTATGGCTAACCAAAACTCTAGGTTGAGTCAAGAGTCACAAAAATGTTCCAGATGATAAACAGAACTCGTTCCATGTAACCGCACAACCATATTTAAGATAATGAAAATGTAAGAAAATAAAACACAAAAGAAAATGTTATGTTTTTGAAGGGGATTAAATAAATAAATAAATAACAAGTAAGAAACATAAATTATATAGAATTTATTTATTTGTATTATATTTAATTTAACATCAAACTAAGTGTTATTATTGTTACTATTTTTGTTGTTGTGATTATTATTGTTTCTTTCAAGTAGGGTATAATTAAGGGTAATTACTTTGATGATTAACCCTTTGCAATTTGAATTATGATTTATTTATTTGTTTCGTTATTATTTTGTGATTATTTGTTTTTAGGTTTTTTTTTTATAAACAATAATAAATAATTTTAAAATAAAAATGATTTTATTTATTGTGTTACGAGAAGATCATTTTTCCTTTCAATTTTTTTGTTTTGTTATTTTTAAAATTTTAAACTGGAAAACTTTTGTTACACAGAAAACTTGAATTGGAAACTGGAAGAATATAAAAAGAAAAATGTGTTATTTTCTTCAAGTTTCTCGTTCACAATATAGAATGTTATATAAATTCTTATATACCACCTTGGTATACTATATATCTAGAACCGAAAATAACAAAAAAAACCGTACGAGGAATAACATAAGTATATAAGAAATTATTGATTTTAGTATCTAGTATCTGTTTTTTTTTTTGTTCGGATCTTATATGTACATAAGCAATCACAATTTCACTAATTCATTTTATTTTCGGTAACGGGTGTTACCGAAAAAAAAAAAATGGAAAAATGAAATAAATGAGAATTTGCGGGTTCAGATTAAATGATTTGAGACAGGTGTATAGTACATTATGTTTTTTGTTGTTTTAATGAGGTTATTAGTTTTTGTGTGCGAGAAGTGGTGATGATGATGAGTATGTTTGGTGATGGTAATATAGTTTGTCATTTATATATTGTTTGTACAATATATAGAGATAGAAGTTGAATTTAACTATTACACTTTGATTAATAAATAATTCTACAATTTTTTTTAGATTAGCGATTTTGGCATCTTTTTTCCAGTACAAACAAATTTCCATAAAGTCTAATATCTTTAAAATTATGTAAAAATGCCCACACACTTACATGTCGTTATTAACTAAACCAATCGATAAACTCCATTTATTGGAAAGATTTTAATTAGTTTTTTGTTGTTGTATACGAGGGTAATTTAATATTTTCAGAAACATGTGCCGACCTATTTATATTGTATACTAAATCGATTCTTGTATATTTTATGAAATTACAATATATTATGTTAAGTAGATTGGGACATTTTCAATCTACTTTATAAATAGGCGAATAATTTTATGCTACTAATAAATTGAGGGCAACTGAGTTCCATTAATTATAGTGAGTAGTTTGTAGCTTCCACTTTGAATAAATAATTTCCTGAAATATATTTAACATTTCCTTTAAACGCATTCTACAACAAAATTTTCTAGTCAAGTTTTTCGCTTTTGGTATTGGGACTATTAACATGCTTTACGAGAATATACACAATTTATAAAGCTTACACAGTAATATGTAGATTAGGCATTTGCAAGGAAAAATCGATAAATAATCGAATAGTATATTGCTTCTAAAAGTTGGTTGATAGATGTAGTTTTATTTAGTAGGCCGCTAAAAACGACTCGAGCCTCTTAATCGAAATGTTTACTCAATTGAAATGAATTGGACGAAATAGCAAGTGAAGATCAAGAATGTATACAAAACTATAAAGTGTTCCGAATTAAATATGAAATTTATTTATCGATGATATTTTTATAAGTAACATATACTTTTTATCTTTTTATAGTTGCAAGTCGCAACCTAAAAATTTTAACAGTTGTTGCAAGTAAAATTCAAAGAGGCACGTACATATATAGTCTCTCTTCTTCCTTCACGAGAGCAACGAAAAACATGGTCCAGGAAAAAACCTCCAGAAATGGTTTAGTATAGTTTATAGTTTAATTTTTTGCACTATGAGCAGAATAGGGATTTTACACAAGACCAACAGTTTCTAGTACTATGCTTGGGTGATTGAGTAACCCCAAAATCAGAATTTCCAGACACCAGTACGATTACCTGCCAATGATCCTTGAAATCCATCTACCTTTTTCTGTGCAGAAACTCAGTTTTACGTAACGTATAAACGTAACAAAAATCAAAAATAAATAATTCCTATACTCGTACCTAATTCATTTCTTCTCTTACAAAATGTAATATTTCGCAGGCTAGCTCATCGATGTCGCATAAGGTTCAATCCTAGAGCCGTTGTTAAGTTATTGAAGACATAGATGCCAATAATTCAACTATAGTTCCGACAGGCCCTTCTTAACCATTGAGCTAAGAGGAGTAAGCCCTAGGGGGCCGCCGCTTTTTTGGGGCACCGATTTTCAATTGAAAATGTCTAAATAAGCGACTACGCACAAGCGGCTTATATCCACCTGCCGCTCCGGCTAGTTTTCTTCTAGGAACCAAAAATTACTATTCATTGATTCCGATTTCTTGGAAAATATTGATCATGACTGCCCTAAACTCCGATGGTATTAACCCAAAACACTACTTCAAATCTTTGACTAAACTTTTAGTTATTCTGTTTCACAGCGATTTAGAAAATAGCTAATATTTATTTTGTGCGCAAGAAGGGCAGAAAAGTCGCTTCGAATTATTACTCAACAGCTGTTGCTTCTATCCCTTCCCAGGCGTTACAAACAATAATCCATTTCCTTCTGATGAAAAGGCTGGAAAAACTCCAACAGATCACACTGAGGGTTTCGACGGGAATTGTATGGTGATTTAACTAACCTTGTTAGCAGCAAGGCACAAGAGTTTAAGGCCCGATTGTATGAACGATGATAAATGATTAATTTTCTGATTTAGCGTAGTTTGCCTTGTAAGAAACAATGAAAACTACGCTAAATCCGAGGATTAATCATTTATCCTCGTTCATACAATCGGGCCTAAAGTACAAGTTGAGAGCAATTGGATTTCCTAGTAGGCTGGTTTCTTAGATTTTTTTTGCCGTAGTGGTGGTGGATGGGACGCGGCTTTCGTTCTTGATACATTAAATATACGTGTTCCACGCAGCAATCCGTCCTATCCCCACACTTACATTTTTTATTTTCATTCTTCGGAACTTTTACAAATTTATGAATCATATGTGGGCTGGCACACTGAGCATGCCGAATGATTTCGGATTCTAAACATCGTCTTTACCCTTAATTTTCTTGCCGACAGTCGGAATGTGAGAGGTGTATGTGTCTTTTGTCTGGCGGAGTCTTATGGAATTTTTGAAATAAAATAAAACCATTTTTCTAAACGTCAAGAAACGAATTTGTCGATTCGTCTATAAAACCGTATCACTCCCGCTTTCGTTTCATTTTCGTTTCGTTTCCGTATAACGAGCCAAAAATATGAAATTTCAATTATTAACCTCTGAAAAAAGTTGAAAGCAAAATGCAAAATTTTGAAAATTTCAAAATTCTGAAACTTTACGTTAAAATTTTGAAATTTTGTATTTTAAATTTGTTTTCTTTTTTATAACCAGTAGTTTCTCAATTCCTAAAAAATTTTTAGTTTCCGGATTACCAATTTATAAATCTGTTAATTCAAAAAATTCAAAAAAATCCGAAACTTAATCAATTCTGAGAACGGCAAAAGTTATCGAATTTTGCACACTTCCACATGGCATAGAAATTTTTAATTATAAAACAATTTGAAAATTTGATCTTAAACCTTCAGAATTGTACTAAATAATTATACTGAATTTTTTAAAATGCTGATTAAAAATTTCCCCAAAATTATGAAAATCTTTATGTTAAAATTTTTAAATTTTGTAATTTTATTGTATGTACTATTATACGATATATAGCTGTCCCTCAATTATTTGAAAATTTTAATTTCCCAGACTACCAATTTACAAAATTCAGAATTAAAATTCTTAAATTTTTTACTATAATGTAAAAATAATTTTAATCTAAGATATTAAAACAGTGATGATGACTAAAAAATTGAAACATGTGAGTTTATTCTTTAAGAAGCTGAGTTTTTAATGTAAAAAAAGCATAAAACAGAGAGTTTAAGAATAATACATATAAATCATTTCTGAAAATGCGAATTTTGGGCATTCTCACATGGTGTACAATTTCCGAATTATTAAAAATATTCAGTTTTTAATTGTTAACTAATGCAGAATATTTGTCTTCTTTGTTTTTTCTTCTTTGCTATTTATTAGCGTTTTAGGAAAATTTCAAAATTTGACTTTAAATTTCGAGAATTATTATGAATTTAAAAAAAACATAGTTTTGAATTATTAACCTCTGAATAAAACCCTCTTAAGTATTTAAATTTTTGTTACCTGAAATGTTAGAAGTTCTTGGTTATACATATATGTACATAACATACCTAATCATCCTTTCTGTACTGTCTCCTATGTTTAATTTTATTCAAAATAATTATCTTGTCAGATCAAACTTTATATATTATTTTCTAAACTTCAGTTCCACAATTTTAAAGCAAAATGTAAATTTTCATAATTTCAAAAATTTTCGTAATTTTTTCTTTAAAATTTTGTATTTCCAATTTATCAACTGCCTAACATTCTTATTCTCCAAATTTCCAATTTACAAAACTCAAAATCACAATTCTGATAATTCCATAGTTCAAAAAAATCTATATACCAATCGAATTCTGAAAAAGCTAAAAGTTTTCGAATTTTCAACATTCCCACGTAGTATAGGAATTCTGAAATTAAAAAAAAAAATGCGACAGTCAGACTTTTCAAAAAATTTGATTAAATTCTAATTTTTCCAAAAATTTTAGAAATAATAATTCTCAAAATAAAAGACGGTAATTCTAAAAGCTTCAAGAAAAAAGCTACGAGTAGGTAACTTTTGTATCAAATTGCGTTAGATTTTCAACGACTAAATTGGGATTTTCGCTCGTATTTCCAAAATATTTCCCGAATTGTTATGTTTGTTGATAGCCTTTCTAATACCTCTAGTAACTACGATTCCCGGATAACTGTTTTTAATAGAAACATCGATTAATATTTTGAAATTTTCAGAATGAAAAGTCACATCTGTTAATCTCAAAATTTTTTCGGCGACTCTTGCCTCACTAACTCTTGCCGTGATATTTTAGAAAAACTAAGCTTTATAATCTTGGTACCGAACCGACCATGTTTTTTAAAATACAAATATATAGAGTTAAACATCAGCCACCATCATTACGTATTACTATTAACGTTCCATCATCAATAGTCTAGAAAGGCTAACGACCTTTGTTTTCACTTTGATATTTAAATTTAATTAACCGGGTAAAACTATTGGCCCAAAAAATTATCAATTTTTGAATTTGAAAAGGCCGCAATAATAGCATCAACATACCGATAAAAGAAAGTAGGTCTGACGGAAGATGCATTCATCACTTAAGTTTCCACGTATTCAATCAACAGGTTTGTCACAGATGGGCTAACTGGCGAACCTTTGGTGAACCAAACGCTTGCCTAAACCATTTGTCGCCAAAACTAAATTACGTATGATCAAATCAAACTCAAATTTTAATGCTTCCACAAAACTAATTAGGTAACTCCAAATTTGTATTACTACTTGTTTTAATTTTATTCCAAAAATTGTTTAACCAAAAATATTACCAAGGATGAGTCAAGGTTCATGAACAATGAGACCACATCTAAACAATTTGTTGGTATAGAGATATATTATTTTTCAATTTATTTTTAAAATCCTCTGCATTTTTACAGCCGATATTAGACAAATATTTAGATAAATTATACAATGGGGAAATAGCTTACGATTGGTCTCAAAGGAATACCAACTTTATGCACTTTTGGTAGAATATACATACGCGGGATTCTACCATCCTAATACCCAATGATTACATTTAATTTTGACTGAATTGATGAAATACAAACTTTCCGAATTTCTTTATAAGTATTGTTGTCTGACAAGAGTAATTCCATTTTTTCTGTATACTCTATTGGCATAAGTACCGTTAATTTACCCTTGTCAGTTTCCAATAGTTCAGTCTTTTGTCTTTTGAGCATCTCGAATTTGTTGGATTTCTTCCATTCCTAAAAATTATTTTCCTAAATAATTATTTGGCTTAAAACTTGTTAAAACATTCACCAACCCATTTCGAATCACATTATGAGCCGTCTGCTCGAGATTACATCAGCTATAATTTTGTGATGAGAAACAAATTTTTTTTTTAAAGATAGGAGTAATTAAAATTACTACCTAACTTAAACATTTTCAAAATGTCCAGAAGAATTTCCACAAGTGGCTGTCTTAATTCCGAAACTGCTGCATATGACTTGTTATTAGGGTATAACTCAGTTGGTTATTGTATAACCTAAATTATTTTGGTTAACCTGAATATTTTTGAAATTCTACCATAGTTACGTTAGAAAAACATTCGTTATCAAAAATGTTCATTAAAATTATTGTATAAATTGACAATACGGTTAAAACGTCGATTTTTTTTATTAAAGAATTAATGAAATAGCTACAAAAATCAAAGATTAATTAATTAATGAAATTTGAGAAATTTGAAGGTTTATCTTTAATTTTTGTGTCGTACGAAATTTTTATAATTTTCAGTTAATTACATTAATTTAATAAGGCAAAAAACGCTCCAGGAAAATTGCTTAATGTTTAAAAAAGAAATTATTTTTCAGATTGTACTGAATTTCACTATAATGTACTACTGTACTTTTACAAATGAATTGTATCGAAAAAAGTACAATTAGGTACAAATTCCAATTCTGAAAACAATTCTAACTTCATACATTAAGTATGAGGCAAGAACGTACTGACTTAGCGAATTATATTCACTAAATCAAAAACTCAAGGAAAATCCTCATTTCTGTGCGTTGCCCACACAAATAATACACTGCGCCAATTAAAAAACGGAACAGAAATTTTCTTCGAAAAAATACCCAGATTTGAACGCTTGTATCTTGGTGAAATAACACCTTTCAAAAAAAAATTTTTGTTTCTAGTCGAAGGAAATTTTGTTTTCTTTTCGATACTGGAATACCGTTTTATTTCATTTTATTTTTTAATGACTTTTTTGAGTAAAACAAAAGATGTCTAAAAAAAAAAAAAATTGTTGCTGTTTGAAACAGTAAACGAACTTGCTCGATATTTCATTCAAAAATCCAAACCGGCCATTTTATAGAGAATTTCGAAACCTTGCAAAATGATACTAGGAAAATTTCTGTGCGGCCGCTACTTGTCGAGTTATTGAAGTTTTAGAGAAAACGTATCAAAAAGCGTAGAAGTAAATTTTTTTTATCTTGTAAACTTAGCACCCTACGATAAAATGTTAAGTCGCTTTAACACTAAAACTTTAACACACTAAAACTTTAATAACTCAACAAAGAGTGGCCGCACAGAAATTTTCCTAGTATCATTTTGCTAGGTTTCTAAATTCTCTATAAAATGGCCGGTTTGGATTTTTGAATGCAATATCGAGCAAGTTCGTTTACACTTTGAAACAGCAGCAAATTTTTTTTTTTTTTAGACATCTTTTGTTTTACTGAAAAAGTCATTAAAAAACAAAATGAAATAAAACGGTTTCCTGTATCGAAAAGAAAACAAAATTTCCTTCAACTAGAAACAAAATTTTTTTTTTGAAAGGTGTTATTTCACCAAGATACAAGTGTTCAAATCTGGGTATTTAGGCGCAGTGTAGAAAGAGAAGTTTGTCTGTATTAAAATCAATAAGATTTTTCATAGCTACCCGAATAGTAGACCGAACTTTTGTTCGTGCGAGCTTTTCCTTACAAAACCAAATTACCACATAGAAAACTCAAGGAGGATTTTAATTTTTTGGGGTCGATGCACTTTGTATGACTCTTGGGTTAAAGTACGGGAAGGGAGGGGGGGGAGATTTTGTTTTTCTTCTTTTTTTTGGTAAATATATAATAAATGATTGGCCTCTTCATTTTTTTCTGATTAACAAGTCGAAAAATGTTGTGAATGCCATTATACCGATAAGAAAATGTCAAAAAACTTGATTTCTAATAAATTGTAAAAACAATACAAATAACACTTCATTGCTTAATTTCTACTCAAACGAGAAACAAACGTTCTGAAAATATTTTTAAAATTTTCCGATAAACATTGCACTAAAAATGCATCAAAAATTTGGTTTTGTGTATATTTTAAACAATTTCAGGGAATAGACATTCAGATTTTTAAAATAATAAAAGTAGATTTTTGGCACAATAAAGTGATAGAGAAGAGTAGACTAGGGAATGTTCAACAAACCTTGCCTATATCTAGCCGATTACCAAAGTTTTGTATATTCTATGTATTAAAATGCGATCGACAAGATATCTGGAACTTCATCGATTAAGCATTTTTTTCGTATGATAGTACCACTACATATGTGCATTTATATTATGCACTCTCTAACCTATTCAAGATCTTGTTGGACCGCACCTTCCAAATTTAAGCTAAACTAACATTGGATTAATACGTTGTCAGCTTTTTAAGATTTTCTCAAGAAAAGATGATATAGCAAATATTATTGTTATAAACACCTTAACTCCTATTTTTCCAAAAATGTTATTTGTTTGAGACAGCTCAGATGCAACACCAAGTTTGTGTATACTTTTTTGTAGATTTAGGTACATCGAATCCTATTTTTAGTTTTATTATTTACCACCAGAAATTGATACAAATACAAACACTTTGAACATATCCCAAAATAAATCTTCGTCTTTTGTTTATAAAATTCTTAATAAAACCAAAATCAAACTTTTATTATTTTTACCAAAGCTCTTAGAGTTGATGAATCGATGTTTACAATTACACAAAACCTAATTTGTAGGTATTTATACTTTTAACAATTAACAAAAAGATGGCGAAGATTTTAGAAAAAAAAGATTTTTGTAATGTTACTAATATGAACAAATTCAAAAACAATAATAGTTTGCGAATGCGAAAGTACTTCAGCAGCAAAACAAAACAAAATAATTATTTTGCCGCACATTTTATTGATTGCGTTGCCAAACTTCCTGTTATCTATTTTTCCAATCAGAAATAGAACGTAGGTAGATTGCATTTTATGAAAATTGATTATTCAACCTCATTTTATCGTACGATTAACCTTTAATATCACTTGTAAAAATGCCGGATTAAAACAAACATCTGTCCAAAATTTCATCAACCGAACTAAATCATCATATATGTACATATTTCTATATACATATACGAGTATTTAATTCAATTCGATTTCAAGCCGAATTAATTCCACATTTTATTTTTATTTTCTCAACGTATGTATATGCGTAGTAGATAAGCATATCTCAAGACTCGACACAGAGTAGCGAACAAAAATCTGTATGAGTAGGTGTACGATACAAGAATTTCGAATCACAAATATACATACTCGTGTGTATATTGAAAAACTGTACCCTTATCTCCATCCTATTGCAGCACAGTTTCTAACCCGTCTGTTATTCTTTGTTCACAAAGTAGATAATTCTATCGAAATATATAAACAAAACATTTCGATCTAATATTTTTGTTATTAGAAGAAGTTTTTTTTCTTGTGTATGTACAATATATATGTATGTATACTATATAACATATGTAGGTCTGTGTAGATTTGCCAAGAAAGGCAAAAAATACTTTTAAATTAAAAAAATAATAAAAAATTTAAAATTAGGTTTCCCTGGAAATTCAAAACTCATCGAAATAGAAATACATAACCGGTGATCTATATTTTCTCCATTATAAATGTGTACCTGGTATATCAAATACTTGGAAGCTTGTTTTTATACAAAAGTCATTTTGCATGTGTCAAATTAGTGTCCAACCGTATTTTGTGTCCTTGCATCCATTGAAGATTTGTGTATATACATTTGTTAAACGGAACCAGCTTTTCAAGGATCCGACATTTTGTTTGTTTGTTTGGCTAAAACCACTTTAATCCATTGCTATATAAGTATGTATATAAATAGAAAAGACGTTATCTATAAATCCTATATAAATAAGAACAAAATTAGCTCATTTTTATATTGTATAGGAGTATTAGATTACGACACAGAGCGGAAAAAAGAAAGAAAAAATGTTTTCTTAAATGGCATCATCATAAAAAATGTTGTAACCCATAAAAAAAAAAAAAAATTAAGATATTTTAATCTAGAACAATTACAGAACTCAGAATAGAAAGAAACGATTGGCGTAGTTTCTAATATGAAAATATACGAGTACAACAGAATATGAAACAAAAACTTAGCAATTGTGTCTAGACAGTATAAAATCTGTGACAATTTTATTTTTTGGGAAAACATACTTTTTGTTTTGTAAGTGGGGGTGGTTCAGTTTTTGGGCGAAATTTTATTATATATTGCGTATATTATATATTTATGTAGCGTTATTTTAGGAATAAGACGAGAGAACAAATATTTTATTGTATGTATGTTGAGTATTGTATAAGATTTCTTATAATTAGATGGTGGGTGTTGCGATTGTGTGAGTTGACACAGTGGATTAAAATTAAAGGCGTTGAGTTTATTTTTTTTTGTTTTTGTTTTGTGTGGGTTGAACGATAATTAAAAATAATGTACAATTTTCGGTTTTCACAAGAACAAAATATGCTTAAGTAACTATTAAATTCGGTTCTGCTCCATAAAGTTATCTTTCTTATTTTGGGAGATTAGAATCCGAGATTTTGATAACCAAGATAATTTAATGAAGTGATAATATTCTTAAATAATGTACCAGACTTTTAAGACTGTGCTCATGAAATTTCAAATTCTAGATTCAAAGCGAGCAAGTTGTTGTTGGAACCAACCAGAAAATAGAACTTTTACACTAAACAGTGATTTAACAAGGTTTTTATTGAAAAGTCACAAACTACTTCTTGTGCTAAATTATAACCTCACTGGCATGCTCAATTAAAATCGCTTTTTTCTCTATTTAAACATCGAATGTAATTATTGGCTTGTTTGATGTATAGAACTAACACGAAAAATGTATGTTACGTTGCGTAAAAGTTGGTTATAATAGAATATTAGAATATAACACATAAATAAAAATAGGAGAATATGATTGCCGATTTGCTATGATTGATGATGAAATTAATTAAAAATAAATGTATTTGATATGAAATCTTTTATTGGCACATATGTAGTTAATTTCTTAATTCTATTGATATTTCGTTTATTTCATTGATGATGCATTGTTAGAAATTTGGCACGACCAGTTAAATTTTTCTGAGTAATGAAATGAAGTCATTAACATACTGTATATTACACTTATTGTGGCCATTTTAAAATGAGCTTTAAAATTTTATTCTGGACAATTTGACACTTCAGTCTATGAGTTTTGGCGCAAGAACCACAGACTTGCGATTAATTAATGGATATAACATTTTGGTACGCATGGAAGCCTTGTCAGCAGCATTCACTATATAATCCTTGAATGTTAGTTTTGTATCAAGTATTAGTTTAAGTGCTTATTAATTTTGACAGAATAAAAAATTTGAAGTTTGGAATTTGGAATTTGAAATTTGAAGTTTGGAATTTGGAATTTTAACTTTGGAGTTTTGGGTTTGAAATTTGAAGTTTGGAATTTAAAGTTTGTAGTTTGGAATTTGGAATTTGAAGTTTGGAATTTGGAGTTTTATCTTTGGAATTTGAAGTTTGTAATTTGGAATTTTAAGTTTGGAATTTTAACTTTGGAATTTAAAGTTTGTAAGTTGGGATTTGAAATTTAGAATTTGAAGTTGGAAATTTGGAATTAATTTGATATTTAGAATGTTCTGATTCGCGTGGAAGCCTATCGATAGCCATTCACAAGTTTAGAATTTAAAGTTGAAAGTTTGGAATTTGAAATTTGAAGTTTAGAATTTGGAATTTTAACTTTGGAATTTGAAGTTTCGAATTTGGAACTTGAAGTTTGGAATTTGGAATTTTAACTTTGGAATTTGAAGTTTGGAATTTGGAATTGGGGATTTGAAATTTGGAATTTGAAGTTGAAAATTTGGAATTAATTTTAAATTTAGAATGTTCTGATTCGTGTGGAAGCCTTGTCGACAGTATTCATTATGTGATCCTTGAATGTTAGTTTTGTATCAAGTATTAGTTTAAGTGCTTATTAATTTTGACAGAATAAAAAATTTGAAGCTTGTAATTTGGAATTAGAAATTTAAAGTTTGAAATGTGGAATTTTAACTTTGCAGTTTTGGGTTTGAAATTTGAAGTTTGGAATTTAAAGTTTGAAGTTTGGAATTTGGAATTTGAAGTTTGGAATTTGGAGTTTTAACTTTGGAATTTGAAGTTTGGAATTTGGAATTTTAACTTTGGAATTTAAAGTTTGTAAGTTGGGATTTGAAATTTAGAATTTGAAGTTGGAAATTTGGAATTAATTTGATATTTAGAATGTTCTAATTCGCGTGGAAGCCTTATCGATAGCCATTCACAAGTTTAGAATTTAAAGTTGAAAGTTTGGAATTTGAAGTTTGGAATTTGGAATTTTAACTTTGGAATTTGAAGTTTGGAATTTGGAACTTGAAGTTTGGAATTTGGAATTTTAACTTTGGAATTTGAAGTTTGGAATTTGGAATTGGGGATTTGAAATTTGGAATTTGAAGTTGAAAATTTGGAATTAATTTTAAATTTAGAATGTTCTGATTCGTGTGGAAGCCTTGTCGACAGTATTCATTATGTGATCCTTGAATGTTAGTTTTGTATCAAGTATTAGTTTAAGTGCTTATTAATTTTGACAGAATAAAAAATTTGAAGCTTGTAATTTGGAATTAGAAATTTAAAGTTTGAAATGTGGAATTTTAACTTTGCAGTTTTGGGTTTGAAATTTGAAGTTTGGAATTTAAAGTTTGAAGTTTGGAATTTGGAATTTGAAGTTTGGAATTTGGAGTTTTAACTTTGGAATTTGAAGTTTGGAATTTGGAATTTTAACTTTGGAATTTAAAGTTTGTAAGTTGGGATTTGAAATTTAGAATTTGAAGTTGGAAATTTGGAATTAATTTGATATTTAGAATGTTCTAATTCGCGTGGAAGCCTTATCGATAGCCATTCACAAGTTTAGAATTTAAAGTTGAAAGTTTGGAATTTGAAGTTTGGAATTTGGAATTTTAACTTTGGAATTTGAAGTTTGGAATTTGGAACTTGAAGTTTGGAATTTGGAATTTTAACTTTGGAATTTGAAGTTTGGAATTTGGAATTGGGGATTTGAAATTTGGAATTTGAAGTTGAAAATTTGGAATTAATTTTAAATTTAGAATGTTCTGATTCGTGTGGAAGCCTTGTCGGCAGCATTCACTATGTAATCCTTGAATGTGAGTTTTGTATCAAGTATTAGTTTAAGTGCTTATTAATTTTGACAGAATAAAAAATTTGAAGCTTGGAATTTGGAATTTGAAATTTGAAGTTTGAAATTTGGAATTTTAACTTTGGAGTTTTGGGTTTGAAATTTGAAGTTTGGAATTTAAAGTTTGAAGTTTGGAATTTGGAATTTGAAGTTTGGAATTTGAAGTTTGGAATTTTAACTTTGGAATTTAAAGTTTGTAAGTTAGGATTTGAAATTTCGAATTTGAAGTTGGAAATTTGAAATTAATTTGATATTTAGAATGTTCTGATTAGCGTGGAAGCCTTATCGATAGCCATTCACAAGTTTAGAATTTAAAGTTGGAAGTTTGGAATTTGGAATTTGAAGTTTGGAATTTGGAATTTTAACTTTGGAATTTGAAGTTTGGAATTTGGAATTTGGAGTTCTAACTTTGGAATTTGAAGTTTGGAATTTGGAATTGGGGATTTGAAATTTGGGATTTGAAGTTGAAAATTTGGAATTAATTTTAAATTTAGAATGTTCTGATTCGTGTGGAAGCCTTGTCGACAGCATTTATTATGTGATCCTTGAATGTTAGTTTTGTATCAAGTGTTAGACCTAAATATTTAAGTGCTTATTAATTTTGGCAGAATATAAAATTTGAAGTTTGGGATTTGGAATTTGGATTTTTAAGTTTTGAATTTGGAATTTTAACTTTAGAGTTTTGGGCTTGAAGTTTCAAGTTTGGAATTTGAAGTTTGGAATTTGGATTTTGAACTTTGAAATTTGAAGTTTGGAATTTGGAATTTGAAGTTTGGAATTTGGAATTTGAACATTGGAATTTGATGTTTTTAATTTGGGATTTGAAATTTGGAATTTGAAGTAGAAAATTTGGAATTTGAAATTTGGAATTTGAAATTTGGAGTTTTGGGTTTGAAATTTTAAGTTTGGAATTTGAAGTTTGAAGTTTGGAATTTGGAATTTTAACTTTGAAATTTGAAGTTTGGAATTTGGAATTTGGGATTTGATATTTGGAATTTGAAGTTTGAAATTTGAAATTTAGAATTTGAAATTTGGAATTTGAAGTTTGAAATTTGGGATTTGAAATTTAGCATTTGGAATTTGAAATTTGGAATTTGAAATTTATAATTTGAAGTTTTAAATTTCAAGTTTAGAATTTGAAATTTAAAATTTGGTGTTTGGTATTTCAAATTTGGAATTTGAAATTTGAAGCTTGAAATTTGAAATTTAAAGCTAAAATTTAAAATTTGAAATTTAGTGTTTGAAATTTGAAATTTAAGATTTACAATTTTGAATGTGGAATTTGAAATTTGGAATTTGAAATTTGGAGTTTGGGTTTGAAATTTGAAGTTTGGAATTTGAAGTTTGAAGTTTGGAATTTGGAATTTGAAGTTTAGAATTTTAACTTTGGGATTTGGAGTTTGGAATTTGCTATTTGGAATTTGAAGTTTGAAATTTGGAATTTGAAATTTGAAATTTAGAATTTGAAATTTGGGATTTAAAGTTTGAAATTTGGAATTTGAAATTTTTGAAATTTGAAATTTGGAATTTCAAATTTGGAATTTAGAATTTGAAATTTGGAATTTAAAGTTTGAAATTTGAAGTTTGGAATTTGAAATTTAAAATTTGGGGTTTGGTATTTGGAATTTGAATTTGAAATTTAAATTTAAAATTTAAAATTTGAAATTAAGTATTTGAAATTTAAGATTTACAATTTTTAATTTGGAATTCGAAATTTGGATTTTGAAGTTAGAAATTTAAAGTTTGGAATTTGGAATTGGAAATTGGGAATTTGAGATTTGGATTTTCAAGTTTGAAATTTGGAATTTGCGATTTATAATTTAGAATTTATTTTTCCAATCGTCCAATGTGAAGTGTTCTTTGTTTTAAATAGTTTGTTCATAACATTGTTGCTTGAGGCAAGGTTTATAAAGTTTCAGAATTTTAAATAAAGAAATATTGGGAATTTTGTGTAGTAGATTGTGCATTTAAAATTAAAATGAAATTTATTAGCCAAATCATTTGTGCTAATTGTTTGTCATATATGGTACTAATAAGAATTTACACTCAAATTATTTAATTTAATTTAAATTAGTATAGACAACTTAAAGATGTTATTAATTGTTTAATATAGTTCCAGATCTAATTTAAATTATTTCGCAGTGATATTTTAAGCGGAATAGCCATAGGCAATTATTTATTTATTTATTTTTTATTTTTAAAGATAATTTCTAGAGTCAATAGCTATAGATTTGGAAATGAAATTTTATGCGGTTTTAGATATTTTAGTTACTGATTTTAGAATTTTAGTTTAAAATATTAAAAAAAAGAAAGATATTTACTATTTAATATTCATAATTTAGTATTCCAATTTTTTATGTATCTCAAATTTCAGGTTATTTAGTTAGTGATTAATTTGCTGTCTTTTTCATTTAGATACCGAATTGAATTTAATTTATTTAAGGGTAATAAGGGCTGATTTTAAATAAAGAATTAATGGTGAAGTAAATTGGGTTTTTGTTTTTGAAATGAATATTTCGATGTAATCGAAGCATTAATGTCATAATGTTGTTGCCCTTTAGTATGCCCAGCGTACAACAACGTGCCACAGATATTTAATGGATCATAATTTGCTTAACCGCATCATAAAAAAAACCTTTGTTTATTTGTAATTTTCAACCAATGCCCGTTTTCAGTTAATAATTAAAAATAATAGGTAAAAAAGAATTAATTTTTGGCGGCCTTTTGGAATCGGCCGCCTTTGTGCGGTGCACATATTGTATGCATGTTAGGCGCGGCCCTGGGAACGAGAACCTTACTCAGAACATTTCGAACGCAATCACAACACACACACATACACAGATACACACTCAATCGTGACACTTTAATTGCCAATATCGGGAGTTGAATCCGGTACCCCCATGTAATAAAGCAAGAATTGCGCTCAATTCCGAGACCGAAATCATACATAAGTTTCCGTAAAACGAAAGGCATATCTTTTGTCAACATAAATTGCATAAATTAAATTTCTTTGGAAACATATTTAATATTTTTCACATAATTTTAGTACTTTTCCAAAAATAAAACTTAAAAACAAATCAAATTAAACATTTTTGTCAAGAGCCAATAGGTAGATATGATATCGATAATTATTACACTTCAGCGACATCACATACATACATAGAGTATGGTTTGCAAAACATGTTAATTTTTTTTTTTAGATTATACAAACAAAAAGTTCTAGGTAAAATTCAAAGAAAATGAAAAAAAAAAAATATTTTTCTATCAGCGGCGATTATTAATATATTTCGCTGAATTTTGTATATCCGTTTGTATGTTACATTATAATGAAAGTAAGTGTTTTTGTGCTGCCCCCGTTACATCAAGATATTTTATTTTTGCGAGAATCAATTTAAATACCAAAGCATATTAATTTTTTTGGAAACAATAAAAATCATAATTTTGTAACATTTTATTTTATTAATATAAAAATAAAAATCACTATAGATTAAATAAATACAGTAACCGCTCTCTATAAGCAACTCATGTAAACCGATTTAAATTAAATAATTTCTTATATAGAAAAGGTTGCTTTTGTAGAATAAAGGAACCTAATTTTTCTTTTCAATCTGTCCTGGTGCCTGGGCCTTGTTGCACCAACTACTTATCACTTATTACTTATCAACTTATCATAATTTTTGATAATTTTCTATTGTACCAAATTGAAATTTGATAAGTATTTTATTTAGTTATAATAAGTAATAAGCACTCATTTATCAAAATTAAGTTGCATCAATTCGCGAAATGATAAATGATAAGTAATATTTTGATAAGCGATAAGTTTGAGGTTTGTGATAAATTTTTCGTTGTTCTGTTGCACTAAAAGTTTTAACTTATCAATAATCGACTACATTTAATAATAATTATCCAAACTATCAATAAGAAAAATTTTACTACTCAAATAAATTGATAAGAGCTACAAATTGTAGTGGCATGACGGAATTATGTTAAAAACTGACGATTTTTGGATAAAGTTCTGGAAAGTGGCCAATTAAAGTGGAACTTACCTGTTTCTTGATCGATTATGATGAAATTAAACGGGGGCGGTGGAAATGGGTTTCTAAAATGATTTTTAGATAAAGTTCTGGAATATGGCCAATTAGAAAGGAACTTGGCCATTTTTGATTCAATTTTTAAGAAATTGAGCAAGTACGATGGAAATGGGATTCTAGAATGATTTTTAGAGGAAGTTCTGGTACATGGCCAATTAGGAAGGAACTTGGCCATTTCTTATCCGATTTTGATGAAATTCAGCATGCACGATGGAAATGGGATTCTTAAATGATTTTTAGATTAATTTCTGGAATATGGCTAATTATGATTGAACTTGACCATATTCCAGAACTTCATCTAAAAATCATTTTAGAATCCTATTTTCATTGTACCTGTCGAGTTTCATCATAATCGGTTGAGAAATAACCAAGTTCCATCATACATGGCCATATTCCAGAACTTCATCTAAAAATCATTTTAGAATCCCATTTTCATTGTACCTGTCGAGTTTCATCATAATCGGTTGAGAAATAACCAAGTTCCATCATACATGGCCATATTCCAGAACTTTATCTAAAAATCATTTTAGAAACCCATTTCCATTGTGCCTGTCGAGTTTCTTCCTAATCGGTTGAGAAATAACCAAGTTCCATCCTACTCATTGATCATTACAACTTATTATACAAATTTGATAAGTTCTAGGCATTCTGATGTGCAACACTTATCACTTATCATATGATAAGTTGATCACTTAACATATGATAAGTTGACAAGTAATAAGTGATAAGTAGTTGGTGCAATAGGGCCCTGGTTATATCATTTGTGCTTTCATGCTTTTTATACAAGCCTGCACTGGCTTGGACAATGATACCTTGAGCTCTGCACTCCGACAGGAATCATACCATATTTATGTTCCTTTTATTCTCTGATCGAAATCGTGAGGAGAAATCTTCCTATTACAACCCTCTCCTTCTGGGATTCGATCCCAGCACCACCCGATTTAAATACCACAGCGCGTTACCGCTGAACAACAAAGATCGATAAACTGAATTTTATTTTTTTCATATTTTATTGCATAAAACTACGAAAAGATCGATTAACTACAAATATTTTTTAATTACAGCCTTTTCTCTTATGCGTTGTAAAGCTAAAATATCATTGTTCGGAAGATTATTGTTTTCAGCCCATTCTATTGCCATGTTGAAAGAATTAATTACATCATTGATGTTTTTCAAACTTTGAACACGAGTTTCTTCATCGGGGATCACCTCCACATTGCTTTCGTAATTTTCTTCAATATTATCGGAAACCGCTGTCTCATTAATCCCATTCGCCCACTCCATTATTTCATTTTCACTCAAATTACTGTCATTTAAAATTGAATTGTAGAGTCTCGCCAGAGGGATATTATCTTCATCCGTAAAGTGATCAGCTGGTATATTGTAATGAATCTCGTCAATCGACGAAAAAAGGTGTTTAAATGAATTTTGAATTACGGACTGTGGGAGTTCATTCCAAGCTTGAGTACTTAAAAACACTACATCTTTCAAATTTATATTCTTCAATGCTGAAATCATTCCATTATTAGTGCATTGGGCCGCAAGTGTTGTCAGAAGATGCTTTCGATAGCGCTGTTTAAGCGACTTGATCACATTTTGGTCCAACGGCTGTAACAAGGGTGTGTTATTAGGAGGAAAATAAACAATCTTGAAATTCGCACTATCATTAAACATGCTTTCAGTACCATGACAAGTTGCATTATCCACCAATAAAAGTGCCTTAATGGGCAGATTTTTAGATTGCAAGTGATGAGTAACTTGAGGGATAAATAAATCATTGTACCAGTCCTTAAAAAGCGAACTGGTTTGCCAAGCATTTTTAGACGACTTATAATATAGTGGCAATTCTATGTTTTTGAAGCAGCGAGGAGATCTTGCTTTACCTATCATCATTAAATCAAGCTTATGTGTAACTGTTGCGTTTACACAAGGCATAATTGTTACTCTTTCTTTCATAGCTTTTCTACCAGCAGCCGTTTTCTCAAAATTAGCGACATTAGTTTTGTTATGTAAACTTTTGTAAACGAGACCGGTTTCATCACAGTTATAAATCTGTTCGGGTAAAAACCCGTTTTCCGCAATATGTCTTTTGAATTCGGTTATAAAAGAAGCGGCTGTTTCAGCATTACAGGAAAGGCTCTCTCCAGAAACGGATAAAATGCGTATTCCGTGGCGTTCTTTGAATTTTGTAAGCCATCCATCACTTGCCACAAATGTATCAGCTCCTTTGATCAATTTATTCACCTCAAGCGCTTTCATCTTTAGCAATTCGTTTGAGACCAAATCATTGACTTGCCGCCGTTCTAAAAACCATGAATACACTTTTTCGTCAACTTCTAAATTTTTTATATGCTTCATTCGTTTGATTTTTTTCTGGTTTATATACGTTTTTGACGAAAACTCCTCCAAATTTTCCTTGTTGCATTTTATTCTGCTAACCGTCGATTTATGAATTTTATATTTCTGGCAAATTTCTTTTGGTTTCTTACCATCTTCAATATCTTTTAAAATTGATAACTTATCTTTCAAAGAAATTGAAACTCTTCCCTTTTTCTCCATTTATTATCACAGAATTCAAAATGAATTTAATTCAAAATTAATGTCAATGTTAATTTACAATTAAGAAACAATTAAATCTACAACTTTTATAACGCCGGATATTTAATAGTTATTTTCTAAAAACTAATTATTGTAATATATAATTTATAGATATTTTGTTTTTTAAATAAAAATTGAAATAAATCAAAATTGAAAAATCTTGGTTGCTTATACAGAATTTTTGGAATCAATTGCTTATATAGAGGTTGCTTTTATAGATTGTTGCTTTTATAGGAGTTTCTTATATAGAGCGGTTACTGTATGTTTATAAATTGTTTATCAATAATAATTTCAAGGAAAAAAAAATTTTTTGGTTTTCCGGCACAAACCAAAACCGTAACCACATTTTCAAATTATTTTTATTTTAAAAATTGGGTATAAATTGAATAAAATTGTTTTATATTGTATATTGAAAGAATATCAGATTTTTAATATGAAATTTTTTTCGGCTTTTTTAGGCAATATATAAATTGTAATGACATACTCAATATTCTCGATTTGGCAAATTAGTAAAATAAAGCAGTCAATCACTCATAATATATCTATCAGCAAAAGTAGAAATATTATTCCCCTCCCCCTTTTTTTACCCCAGAGTCATACCAATGTATCGTCTCTCAAAAATGAGAAACCCCCTTGAGATTCTTATGTTGGTAATTCGGTTTCGTACTGAAATATATTGTCTATAAAAGCCGAAATTTTTTTCATATTAATAATCAGACAAATTTTAATTTCGTAATTATTCGTGTCAAATGAGATTTCTCCTTGGGTTTTTTGATTTTGGTTTAGTGAATATAATTCACTAGATCAATACACTCTAGCTATATAATTAATGTTTACTCTCTAGCTATATAATTACTTTTCAGTACGAAACCGAATTACCAAATTAAGAATCTCAAGGGAGTTTCTCATTTTTGAGAGTCGATACATTGGTATGACTCTGGGGCAAAGAAAGGGGGAGAGCAACAATATTTCGAAAAAATCGAATCGCCAAATCGAAAATATTGAGTATGTCAAAAATAGAATATGTCAAATTTGTCAAATAGAGTAAAAATCTGTCAAATTTCTCAAATGAGTCAAATTTGTCAAAAAGAGTATGTCAAATTTGATTATGTCAAAAAGCCGACAATTTTTTCATATTCAGACAAATTTTAACTTCGTAATCAGATTTTTAATACAAAATTTTATAATTTCTTCAATAATGTATTTAAGCAAGGATGATTTGTGCATGTTGGTAAGCTTTTTAACCTTTTGGCTAACTCTTGACAAAATATTATGGTAAATTTTGCATTATACCAAGCCACATGTACCCTCGCATATCATGCTCTTTGTACCTCTACCAAGCCTCTGATGCACCGGAATTTCACGCAGTTTTATCTTCCTATAGGCCGTTGATTAACCGGAATATCAATTTTATTCTCAATCAAAACGATATAAAACCACAACTAAACGTAAAATTTTGAATAAATAATGGTAAAATAATTTCATTGGTTGTTTATTTGAAACAAATTCCACAATTCATCCATACAATAAGAAAAGGAATAAAACAATATAAAGAAACAGATAACGAACAAAACTTTTAAAATATTGGAGTTGTTTATTTTCTTGAGTGGGACTTATTAAAATGTTTCAAACATAAATGTTGGTTCTTTCCAACGACAGGATAATGCTCTTCTTGTTCCCAATCCATATCTGAGTCTTCTTCAAAATCAATTATGAATATAATGAAACTTTGTTTAAATTCAGCGATTTACATTATTTTGTGACAACTGTTATAAAGTATTAAGCTTTAAATATTGCTGTGTTTAACAGTATTTCAAACGCTACTTTATGATAGGTTAGGTTAGGTTAGGTTAGAGTGACTGTCCTGTTTTGTTAGAACTATTGTACTTTTCCAAAGAGTTTGGGGGCTAGCTCTATGCGAGCTATTGTCCTTCTTAATTACTGCTGTTGTTTAACCAGACCCATCGGTCACCGTTCCCCCAGTGGTTGCTGTAATAGAGGGACCAGCAATATTTTTACTTAAGTATCTCCCGATTCATATCTTTGCTTTCAGGACGAGGCTTAGAAGCCGATCCTTTATATCCCTTTAATCGGGTTAATCAGAACTTCTGAGTCCTTTGTGCTTTAAAACAGACAAAACTTGCCTAGCACATTGCCTAATCCAATTTATGGGAGGTTTGGATATTAAAATAATGTCTATAACTTTGGTCACAAGTTTTTTGCAAGAATATGATATATTGACAATGAATTAATAACTTCGAAGATATTTTTTTGTAGGTCACACGAATAATAGCCTCGACTAAACATGTAACTTTCATTTTATATAGAGCTTTGCTCTATCAAATTTTCATATACTATACATATCGATATATAATGAGGATAGACATCATTATTATTTATATATATTTCCTCACACAATGTTGGTAAATTATATTTTTCCACTTTATATACTTCGTATATACGAGTATAAAATAGACTTCCACCATAGGAAATAATTAGATTCTTCCATGCCAAAGTTTCACAGTAAATCTAATTTATTGCGATACAGCTACGAGCAATATTCGATCCAATGTATACATATACTCGTATATAGACTCGTCCTACAAACTCGTACATACATTTATATTCGAGTATTAAAATATCATTAAAAATCGGAAGGCAACAAAAAAATTTGATTGAAATCAAATCGCTGTATAGTAGTCGGATAGCTTATTACTATATTTGTGTAGCAATGTTATTAAATTGGTTTTTGGACACAACCCATATCTATTGATTTTCTATGTCAATGACAATATTCAATATTTTATTTTATATTAACTAATGTTATCGTAATTTTTTAGTAAATCTGTCAAATTAATGTTTTAACGAATTTATTTAATAAATATTTAAAATAAATTCTTATAATTTGGTTAATAATAAATAAGTTAATATAAGCTTACAACGGAACAAAATATTATTCTTGTGCATTTTTTTTTGCACCACGAATCGCTGGTTACGAATAAATTCCAAACGGAAATTTGGTAATTCCATTCATCTGTATGATGAAATATTTGTTTTTTTAAAGGCTTGCCATTATTCGTTTTAACAAAATTTGTAAAACATAAATCGTTAATAATATTATTTAACTTCTTAAAATTCATTTTGATAATATTTGCAATGATTGTGACATAGGACAAGAATACTCTCTAAGCGTTGAGTATATTTCAACTCTAACAGCTAACTTTGTGGTGCATTTGTGTGCTGCTAATTTTAATTACCAAAAAATATATTTGAATTACACATTATAATGTAATCAATAATTTTATTTTCCAATTCCCTTCTACTATCGAAGGTGTTACGATATGATCATTAGTCATTATATATTGTAGACATTTTTTTTTGATTATAACAAAAAATTATGACTAATTTGATAACATTAAAGTTGATGAGTAATAATAATTTACTTTAAGAACGGTTAATGATGTAAATGGCGGATTTTTTTACGTAATTTACTATTATAAGTTATAGTGGGGAACACGTTACTATTTGCAATTATTAAATTTCGTAACATTGTAGTGATTAATGGGTTTATATAGAACATTCATTGTTAAACTTACGTAAGTACATCCTTAGGGTATAGAATTGATTCAACCGTGCAAGCACAAGCAATGGTTTTATCCATACGAGTTCCCTGTCAGACCATCCAAATTTTTATTTTAACTTAATGATTCGAACTACTTAGCATTCTTACTAATGCGTTAAATCCTAATAGTTATAAACTATGATTCCCCGAATGAGAATTACCGGCATACTAAAAATTTTAATCCCCTATGTCATTTAAACGGACATAACTAGGTTGGAAGCGAAACAAACAAGACATTAATCAGTGTTTCAGTGTTTGGTAATAAATAATTTATAAATTTAGGCACAGATAACTATACCAGATCTTGTATGGCTAAAATTTACATAAGTAAATTCAAGCTATGAAAACTAATCCAGCTGTAATCTACCAATATAAAAATTCATATTTTCTTCCTTTGATAAAAAATGATTTTGCTTTTTAAATTTCAAAAATGGCATCAAACTACAGGCAAGATATTTTAAAACATATTTTTTGAATGCAAAAGACTGTTATGGGCAACATAAGAACACGTCTCTAAGCTTACATAAAATTAACAACTTAGGATATATGCCCATGGACAAACAGTAAACCGGTAATAACGCTTGAAACCATCAAACCCAGTTTTCGACAAATTTGTTTCATTTCTAATATCAAAATTATTAAAAACAGGTTCGAATCTATAACTACTATTATTTATTAGTATTCTAGAAAATTTTATTAAAATTGATTTAATTTCTTTCAAAATAACCAAATTTTATATTTTTTTTCGGCCGGCAAAATATAAAATTTCAGGTTTTTGAATGAAACTGACCCAATTTTAATACATAAAATTGTCTAATAATGAAGGTATTTATAGAATTCAGCCATTATTTAACAATTTTGATGATGATCAAACAATTGTGTGACAGTGTGGATTTGACGATTTGAAATGGCAATTTAATGTTTGTGTAAGGGACAATGCCTTAACTCTACAATATATTCATTTTCTTAGAGCTCTGTTATGTATTGATCATTTTCGAATAAATGTTTCAAAATATACTCAATTAATTTCTAAATAAAAATAAATCCCTTGATTCTAGCTTTTAGTAAGCCAATAGTACTTGCTTGGTTCTAAATATTATGACATATTTCATTATTTCCTTTGATAACCTGTATTTCTAAGTGTTGGTAAATGTTTCTGTTTCCATTAGGCAAAGACAACACGAAATATTTGATCTCGAGTTTACGGGCAGCACCACAACAACGCGTTTCAGTAAATGATGATCTCTCAAAATACCTGATCTCTCTAGTTTCTCAACATAGCAATGTAAGTAATATCATTAATGAATAGTATAGTCTTGCAGTAGGAAGATAGTTTCTGCCTTGTCTAAGGCCACTACTGAGTTCTAAATACATAATATACGCCGACAAGCGGACAAGTGTACAAGTGTTGACCCAGCCATGTATAGGTGGGTCAGGGCGCTGACGAATGAGGAAACGCGGGTGATTTATACGGATTAAAACGTGACGTTGATGGTACTTATCAAGCTCTTTTCACCTAAAAACCTCGCATCTGAGATGATTTTTGATACTGTACTTGAAATAAAAACGCAGCGAGTACGCTGATACAGTCACATTCTTCGTGTTGATCCGGAGCGAATAATTCTTTTAATTCTGAACAATTATTTTTCTATCATAAAATAATCGAAAAGTATAAAATATAATTCAAACAAAACAGTTTTATTAATTTCTCAAAATTCATTTTTTTATTTTATAATTTTAAATTTAAAGGTAATAATTATGTTTCACTCTCAAATTAGCTCTGCAGAATTTTTAATTTTTTAGATGTGTTTCGCGATTTTTTCTTTTTTTTTTTGTACTTAAATCGCCGCCATTTAAAATTGACCATTTATAATTTCTTCTGATTAGCACTAAAATAAAGCAAATAATTAGTTTTTGTATGAGTTTGTAGTACGGATCGCTTGTTTGAGCTTATTTATTTTTTCGAAACTAATTACCGCAATTTTTTTAGAATATGTCTGAGATGGCTTTTCGTCGAATAATTACTTTCAAAAATTTTAAATATTAATTTGGCTATTATATTAAACTCCTCTGTCGGAGCTACTAACGTGTCAAAATTGCTAGTTTATTTCTAGAAACTCTTTTCGGGTGTATAGGTTAGGTTTCAGTGTGGGATATTTCTTGGTGCCTTTTGATTAAATTGTTTTTATGTTTATTATATGACATATTTTTGTATAAGTAATACCCTGCATAATAAGTAGTTGCATTACATTCAGGGTTTGAAAATGTATATCTTTCAAATTATCAAAATTCTCATCCTGACTCTCGCCTTTCTCCTTCCCAAACTCTTTTCAACTTTCCTTATATCTGTTTTGCATTATTCTCAATCAAGTATAATGTGATCGCTATTCTTGATGGATACCATTGAACCAGTTTGTATTGTTTATTAATTTTATTACTAGGATGCTAGCAAAATATTGGTCTATGCCATTGATGGTTGAAATAAAATTAAACTAATAAACTACCGTTCCCTCGCAGTTGCGAAAAAAGAAATCCAACGCGTCTTGATTGGTTCTTCCTGTTAATACAAAATCAACATTATTTTGTAACAAACAGACTATGAGGTCAAGTTGAGATTTATTGTCAATTGAAATCTTTTTATAAAGCTACTTCAAAGCTTTCGTTTTGATATTTCATTTCGAGAAACAATAAATTGTATTGTACTTATAAAGAGGTTGCTTCATTCATCATTTAAAGTAGTTCGTAGAGCACTTGCACAGGGCCGCGCTAAGGCTACTATAGCCGCCGGGGTGCGAACATTTTTGCCGCCCCTTATATATTTGCTTAAAAAAATTATTATTTTAAATTATTCAATGTACAACGCGACAGTGTAAGTCAAAGAAAGTAAGGAACTTTTGAGAAAAAACAAACATTTGGAAAAGAAATAATAAACATAACTTAATTTCACAAAATAAATATTTTTACATGTTGATTGTTTTAAAAAGTAATATAAAATAATAGTTTTACACTAAATAAATTAAATCAATTAAATTTAATACTAAATTCATCTAAAAATTATATAAACACTAGAGGGTACAGCCCGCCCATGGATACAATTTTATAAATAACTTTAGTTATGTAATGTTTTGCTAAAGATATTACACCTCTGCGTCCATTGCTACAATCAGCATTTGCCCATTTATTATTTTTTTTAGCTGCTATTTTTAGGTAGAGTAGAAGTAGGTCGAGATTAAAGGCTTTAAGGATTATTGTATCATAAATAGACCTTTAACCAAAAAGGAAGGGCTTTTATGGATGATTTTACATGTGTTGGGGCATCACACAAAAACGTTATAGACCGACAAACTGGCAGAGTCTGGTCTTTTATTAAAATAAAAACATTATTGAAAAAACAATACTAAAATGCCTTGACTAGAATCAAACTTTAGACCCTAGCCGCTCCACTACAAAGCCACAACCCAGGTAACAAACTTGATTTAATTTTCATTGGTATATTGTTTCAAATATGCTTATACTCTTACTCTAAGCAGTTTATGACAGTATACAATATAATTATTAAATAATTTATAACTTTAAGGAGAATCGAACGACCACCTTTGTAACCTTAGTTCATTGCGTTACCACTAAAACCCAAACCATAAATGAAATCAAATTTAATTTTCATAGTTGTTTTGGTACATTACAGACTAACAAACAGAGTCTGGGCTTTCCTTAAGTTTATTATTATTATTATATATTCCAATGATACCAGAAAAATTTTTAAGCACGTAAATAATTCAAAGAAATTATGTCTACCTTGTTATCACTTTTATTCGTGTTGTTGCTTTGGTTTACATTAAGGTTCCGATAGAGAAAAATGTTTAAAACAACGTTAATTGTCAAATGCTGCTATCTTTATGCTTTAGTCTGTACCTATGTACTTAAATGTTGATTACCCGTTGTACAAATTTTATATTTTTCAATTCGTTATGCCGCAATGAAAGGCCGTTATAGAATAAAAATAAATAATTTCGAACTCGAAAGTTTATTTGAAATACATAATTAAATATCGAATAAAATAATTAGCCTGAATGTTGATTACCAGTTTCACAAAATGTAATATTGAATAGTGGTCGCGATTCTGGAATGATAAAATCCATGTTATGTTATTTTATTTCTCCGCTTCCCATATGAATTTGTGTTGAACAAAAATAACATAACATAACATAAAATTTTGAACCCGCAGAATCATACCCAATATCTTCATTGTTTTACAATACAAAATTTTATGCTTTTCAATTCGTATTAAAATAATGAAATACGTTGGGTGAGCATCGAACTCGAAACTTTTCGTTTCGGAATTTATTTGTTCACTGGTCAACACCTATATCACTTACGCTACTCTATAATAATCCGCCATGTAAATTAGAAATATAAGAAAAGCGTTCCGGAATCAGTGAATGAATTGGGTAATTAAATATTAGATGGTATAAATTGAGTGTCACTAAAAATTTACTCTAGTCGCTTTTTTTATTGCAAAATCATTAATGATGTTTGGAAGGTCTAACAAGGGAACCTTATGAATTGTCAAACTCAAAAAATTATCAAAACTATTCTAAATAGTAGTACTCTGTGAGACATTACTGAAACAATTTTTTATCGGCAAACAATCCTTTTTTAGGGGTTAAAATCACCCCTCGCTTAAGAAAAAAATATATTTAAATCTTAAAACACAAAACCTATTTTTTAGAAAAATTACATCCTTTACGATTCGTTTTTTTCGTTATGTTTTGAATGACGTAGTCTTCTCGTTCTATTTTGATCAAAATATTATCATATCCAAATTATAGTGTCATCATCATCATGATTCGTTTAGTAAGTCTTGCAGTTGTGCTTGCGCCTGTTTGTTCATTGTGAATGTGACTGTTGAGATGAGTATTATCAGTCACATTCGTTCCTCGTTTCCTTCTTCTTTACCAATATGTATTAACTAAAGTTAGTTTATAGGTAAACAAGAAACAACAAGCGGCAAGAGATGATGTGATGAATACACGTCTAAAAAGGATGAATGTTATATTCTATTTTTTTCTTTTAAATTTTTTTCTATTTTTATGTTACTACTATTGCAGCAGAATATTTTTATTCATTTAACGTGATACAAAAACAAATTATTGATTGTTGGTTACATTTTTTGTTTGCATAAGAATACCCGCGCGCACCATCGCACTTCGTGCGCCGGGATGCCGTGCACCCCTAGCACCCCCGCTTGGCGTGCCCCTGCAACAGTTAAACTTATGTTGAATTCTATTGACCCAAAAACACGGATCACGATCAAAAAAAAACTGAACTGAGATCAATTTCTAGGGATTGAATCGGTTCACCGCGCAAATAAGCTCATCGCTTTACGTTATACCGCCTGTTTAATTCACCGTTTTTACGATTCACCGTCATAATAGTTCACCGCTTACGATTTACCGTTTTCACTATAATTTTTTTTAATATGCTTTATTTATATTTTTGTTTTTATCTTAATAGTCGGAAATATATGATAATATAATATAATTTGACATAATAAAAAACCATTAAAAACACAAAAAGTGCCCAATAAACGGAGGTAATATAAGTCGTAAAATCGAAACGCGGTAAAGATAAGCTTGTAGCCGCTGGTTATGTGTATAACTTGACAAAAAAAATGTAGCCAAATTACTTTCGCTGGATGTGTGATAAAAAGTGTTCGTTGTTATGCAAGGGACGACTGTCAACGAAATTGACTGACGACGGCCACAACATTTCTATAATGCCATTACCACACGTGCATGACCCTGACGCTAGTGAAAAACATCTGCACATGGTAAATACAGAAGTTCGAACATTCGCAGCGACACCTGCGATGATTCCGTCTAAAATTATTTTGTCGAGCAAGCTAAATTGCAATGCTGATACCCGTAAACAGACCCCAAGCAAGGCTGCTTGCCCCATTTTACAGTTTTATTGAAAACACTGAAAATATCAATAAACATTGATTCAGTAAATTTCACCGCCAACATTTACATTAATTCCATCTCATTCACCGCGGCGGTGAGTGAGATGAAATTAATGTAAATGTTGGCGGTGAAATTTGCTGTCGGTAAATCGTGCGCGGTGAAATTTGCTGTCGGTAAACCGTGTGCGGTGAACTGTTCAACGGCGAACCATGGGCGGTAAACCATGAGGCGGTGAACCGTACCCAACCCCAATTTCTACTATGAAGAGTTCAGCATTTTTTGATCTAGGTTCCGGTTTTGTGAGTCAATAGAATACAACATTATGGGCCATATTTACATTCTAAATTTCAATACCAAATTCCAATCTAATCCTTTTAGAGCAGGACGTATATATTATAAAATAAAATTTTGTTTGAAGTTGGTATTGTTTGCTTTGATATAATCAAAATAGCCATACGTAAAAAAAGATAAAAAGAGACAGAAATGTACGTCCTGCTCTAAAAGGATTGGATTGGAATTTTGTATTGAAATTTTGGAATGTAAATATAGCCCATACAAGATACACATCTGCCTATTCTTATCTGTGGTTGTACTGCACGTTTTACGTTCATTTTCTGGAAATTATTGGGATATACATATGTATAAGGGATTTGGTTGTTTTTAGAATTAATTTTACTTTATTGTGCTTCTTGTATTGATACCTTTTTTGAAAGACGATATTATTGCAGGTTCCAAATTCTTTATGCATAATGATGCTAATAAGGAACGCATTTCAGGCTGACTTCAAAATGTGCAGAAAATCAAATTGTGCAAAATTTGTGGTGTTATTAACAACAAAATATTATTTATCTAAATTAATGCCAAGAATTTGAAGGCGGCAATATTCGTAGTTGCCGTCTATAATTAGTATAGACAATGAAACTGCATCCATATTATTTGTTAGCATATAACTTAACACGTGCTTCCAGTTATCGACTATTCCACTCAAAACCATAAAAAATAACAGTGGAGCTGCCAATTCATTAGTTCGAGTAATTCCATCATCGCAGAAGCTGTCGATTCTCTTAGTTAAGTAGATTCACTGTGAGATTCTTTATATGGGAACGTAAGTCATCGTTTAAATTTATGATTTTATGTTTTAAATGTGTAGGTAGCACTGAGCAAATCAAAAAATTTTTGCAATATCATTTTTTTGTTGTTGTTGTTTTTTCGAGACAGAGGTTATCAAATATTTAAGTCTCATACAAACGTGGTGATAATGTTAAAGTTATCTGAAAGTTACCAGCTGAAAGTAAAGTGTCGATAACGCAGAAATCTGTTAATATCCGCCGAAAGTAAAAAAATGGTAATGCGGATTATGTTATCCCAGCCGAAAATAAAAAATTAAGTCGTAATCAGTCGATAGACACAATCTGCATTATCATTTTTTTACCCAACAATTACTATGAATGCATGGAATTATTAAGTGGCGCAAAAACTGCCTTCGGTTGTTCGTTTAAAATTTTGAAAAATCTGGGAAACCAAAACAAGTATTTAAAATTAAAAGTGTTATACTGTTATGTTAGTAACTATCGCAAGAGAATAACTCGGTTTAAATTTCCCGTAGAAAATCTGGACACACTCGATATCCCGAAAGTCATTAGAAACCTAGTATCAAATCAGCCTCTAAAATGTTATGTTTGGAAATGGATTACATTGATGTGACTTGCAAATAGCCATCGCAGGTAACAAATTCAGTTGAAGTTTCTTGTGAGAAATCTGGGCAAATTTGATATAATTTCCAGCCGAAAGTAAAATATGAATGTATTAAATCAGCTTCTAGAGTATTATGTCTGGAGATGGATTGTATTGATGTGAGCTATTGTAGGAAAAGTTCTGTTCAATTTTCTCGTGGGAAATCTGGGAAATCCAATTTTCCAAAAATCATTAGAAACGTCATTAAACAATCCATCTCATGCACCCTAGAGGATGATATTATAAAAACTTTCTAATGATTTTTGGAAAATGGAATTTTTCCTGGTTCCCCACGGGAAACATGTGTTATCTATAATTAAGTCACATCATGCAATCCATCTCCAGACGTAACACTCTGGGGGCTGATTTAGTACACACATTTTTTACTTTCGGCTGTCAACTATATGATAATATGGAAAGTTCAAATTTGGATGATTTGTTGCTAGACAATGTAAGGGTGTTGGTCAATATTGGGCTTAAAGTGGTGGCGGTTGTTTGTGAACAAGGACTGAATAATCGGAAATGCTGCACATTGCTTAATACGGGTAAATCAAGTACTTTCTTCTATTAAAATGAAAACTGAATGTTTGCATTATATTACGACGCACCGCACTTAATAAAATTCATAAGAAATATCTTTATAAGTGGCAGCCTAAACTGACCTGATGGAATTGTTTCCCGGAATATTCGAAAACATTATTTAAAACAGAAAAACGGCTGTGAAACACTAAGCTGTGTCCAAATAAGCAAACAAATCGATGCAGTTAACCAAATTCCTTTGAAAAAATGCGAGTGAAACTTGCAACTCAAATGTTGCCACTGCAAATTTCATTGAAAAGATCGATAAGCTTTCGACAATTTAAACAGTCCCAAACCCGCACATATGTTAGGTTAGGTTTGGGTGGCAGGCGTAGACACAAAAAGGTCCGTAGCCGTACCACAATCCGCACATAAGAGCACCCTAAAATTAGATAATCGGGTACCTACATCAAAATCTTGATGGTATATTAGGTTAAGTGGTGTTTTATCTTTGTTTGAATATTTAAAAGAAAATAATTCTTCGATTGATTTTATCCTAACAGCTTGTTTAAACCTAGATCCCATAGAAAAATTATTTGGACTTGTAAGGCAAAGGGGCTATAATGTCAGTCCATCACTTTTCGAAGAAAACTCGACATTGACCAAGTACAAAATGAACGCAGACGAAATGTTGATACTCGATATGTTGGCAGATGATTATAACCGGAATGACGATGGTATTTAAAAAAAACTCCGGTAAAAACATATGTACTCGTACCTCAATCTAACATTAAAAGTGAAAATGAACGTTTGGAATTAATTATGGTAGAAGCAGATTATGATTCTGATTACGAGGACGAGGTGCACGACTCTTCCATACGTTATTTTATTGGAATCGTTGCATTCAAACAATTAAAGATAGCGAAATGCACCACTTGCAAAAAACTTTGAGTAAGAGGGATAACCAAGGGTGCACGGTTTATCGTTTACAAAAATTATAGTAATAATACTAACTTGAGGGAACCACCCTTCACGCACAAAAGGAAACTTTTTGCAAAATATCAAAATTCCACAGTGATATTTTTACAACGATTTTTAAATTGCAACCTCGTATGGAAAACATTAGAAGCTACCGGAGGGATGTCTGTACGACACAAACAATTAAAAAGGAACAATTCAGATTTTGGTTTAACGAAACCAGCTCATAATCAAAATTATTAGATTTGGCGACCAACGGAGACACGGTTGCCATTTTACTGAAATTTTATTTCATGTCTAATGTTATTAGTTACACTGTCAGCTCGGTATGCAGGAAGAAAAGTTGTCCTTACAAATTTGATGTAAAATTTAGCTAGCTAAATGCAATAATTTTTTGTAGCCTACGATTTCGCTGATTCGAAATGCACCTTCACCTGAAAATTTGAAAAAAAAAATATCAGTGGTTTAGTAGGTAGGTCTAACAATTATTTGGCGACCCGTAGTTACAGCACGCTGGCCAAGATATGATATCTAACCAAAAGCATTTTTAAAATGGGTGAAATTTTTTTTTTAAATGTTGTGAATTTTATTCAGATTTTTACAATTAAATCGAATCCCAAAATCGACGGTTTTTTGACGTTTTGCGGATCAAATAATTTTAACAGTCAAATAATTATACTGCTTTAGATATATTTTCCATAAAAATTTGTCGTAAAATAAAAAATTAAATATTTCGTTCACTATTTCGCTGATTAGTATAACACTGCTCCACGTTCAAAAAAATTTAGAATCTCTCAAATTAATAATCTGTGTTTTTCTAGAGAGTTGTTGAAACTGGTTTAAAAATTTAGTTAGCTCAGATTTTGCCGACGCTTTTTCCATACCACTCGTTATGTTATATACGATCTCAAATCATTACACATTTTCGAAAGGCCCAAACGTAGTTTTTTGTCTTAATAAATTGGCTGAACGACAAATTTGACACAATTCACAATTTGTGTTTTTCACTTAACTGTATAATCATTTTTTGCGATTTATTTTTTGGTAAAATCTTCAAAAATAAGGAACCTCTAGAGTTTTAATAGGAATTTTCCAAATCATCCTTTTGTAATTTTATCTGTGCTAAATTGTTTTCTTTTATTCAAGTTTGTATTTTGCCTTTGTGTGTACCGTTTGAAATCCGATTCTTATACAATACATTGTCCATAATGAAATTTTCTGTTGATGAAAGTAAATATTGTACGACTTGATGAAGATATTCTTCATACAGTAGAATGAATTCTACAATACATGTAGTTGGTATTACAATTTAGACAAACCTTAATATTTGTAGGACGAATATTATAAGGCCGTTGGCAGTTAGATATTTTTAATTTGTCACAAAAGGGTTATTTTTCCAAACTAGTTTACAATTTGTCAATTTTTATAAATTCGTGTTGGCTTTTTGATACAAATCCATTTAGTATGGTAAGTATATTATGGCATAACACTTACAATTTTTGTGAACATTAATATAAAATATGACGAGTTAAGATTATTAAATGATAAAATCAAAAAAAAATAAAAAATAAATAAAAATAAAATAAACGAATCTATTTACTTTAACAACTACTCAATGTACAATATGACATAATATAAAATGATTTAAGAAAAACTGAAAAGCACACTTCTCTCATCCAAAACATCTTAAGTATGAGTATGTACGAGAATTATATATTTTATATCAAAATTTGCTATTCTTGCCAAAAACCTCTTACAATTTTTTTTACTACATACTACTACTACTACGATAGTAGTATTTCTTGTTGCACTTTGGCATAAATTTGTTGGTTTTTGCAATATAAAAAAATTTGATGTAATGGATTCCACTGTAACTTAATAAAAATAAAATAACGATTTTTGTAACAAGAAAAATTGTTGACACGTTTTAAATGAAAACTTCAAAATAATAAAATTAAAGTTTGTTAGTTTTCAAAAAAAGAAAGCTTAAAAAATATGAAGAAATGTTCGTTCGTTGTGTCTGCATATACCTATAAGTAGAATGTATTTTACTTGAATAAACTGAAATGATTTAAATCAGAAAATTTGTCATCTTAATAAAAGCAAAAATTTTTGCCGCTTTTCTTTTAAATTAGTTTTGACGAGATGATTTTCGAATAAATTGTTTTTTCTTACGTTAATTATTTTTGGTTTAAATATTAAAATTAATTTTGATTTTTAATTACAGGAAAATGGAAGATCAGTGCCAGACCTTACTGCAAGTCCAGGCCGTGCACCACCTGGACCAATGCCAACAAATCAGGCACAAAATTTATCACAACAGCAGCAGCGACAAGGTGGTAATAATGGTAGTGGTGTTAAGGAGCCTGTATTATTGCAGGGAGATTTTCGTAAAGTATCGGGAATTAGTTCGGAAATATTTCGACAAATTGAGGCTGTTGAGAATGATCACGATCCTAGCACAGCGGCAGCCCTTGAGGTAAGTGAATCATTTTTTCTATTTATTTTTAATCCTTTGCAAACCAATATGATGTATTTCATAACATCCGTTAATATACTTAAGAATTAGAGGGCTTCCTAAAGCCAAACCAAGAAAATTTAGTATTTTTATATAATTTCTAGCTATTTTTAAATCATCTTCATGATAAACATTTACACAAAACATAATACATGTAGAAGGGTTTTACGTTTTAGAAGTTCTTTAGATTTTGTATTTATTTGTAAATATAAATCGTAAGTTGAGTTTTACTATAACATATTCTTGCAATTTTTGTCTATTCGTGGGTTATAGATTTAATTGGCCAAATAATCAAAATAGTCGTTATACAAAGTTTGACTGACTTGAGAATTTATTAAGTTTTAATTTTTTGTTTAGCATAAAACCCACAAACACCTTTTTTAGTTTCTAATAAGTTTTCTAGTAAGCTTAAACTCCACCAAATTTCAATTCAAAACTTTCAAAAAACTTTTATTTTCGGGGCGTAATACAATAAAAGGCCTTTAATCTGCTTTCAGCCATATTCAAAATTTGGTACTAAACTTATTTATAAAAGCTTTTCGGAATACCCAAAGCAAATTTTTTAATTGGCATTCCAAATCTGGAAAATAATTTATATAAACTTTTGTTTTATTTGAAGATTTGCGCGTTAGAAGGTGGAGGGATAACTTTTCTAAATAAGCTTTATTGTCGCGCTAATTAAGCGCTTTCTAATTTTTGGAAAAATAAAAGTGCTTTGTAGGCTAAAAACTGTTAATAAAACTGTTTGAAAAAATCAAAAGGATTAATTAAATTCTCAAACAATTGAACCAAAATTCAACTTATCATAGGTTAGTTTTTTGATAATGATAAGTGATAAATGTTTCGCCAAAAGTAACAAAATCTCACTCACTTATTAATTTGATAACTTATCAAATTTTGATAATGATAAGTGATGATAGTTGCACATCACAATGTCTATAACTTATCAATTCACAAATTATCAAATTTTTATTCTCTGAAATTGTTATTCTGTAATTTAATAACAACAACAATTTTGCATGTACATATATAATAATAAATGAAGAGAAAGGTTTCTCAATTGAGAGTTGTTATTTCAGTTTTTAGAATCAATTGTAAAACTTTTGTTTTGCACACTAATGAAAATGAATTGTTTAAATAGCCAATTATTGATAAGTTAAAACTTTTGGTGCAACAGAACTGCGAAAAACTTATCAAAACCATCAAACTTATCGCTTATAATAAAATAATTTTATTTGCTTTTTAGCTTAATATTTTATTTTTTTATTAATTATTTAATAAAACCCCGACGTTTCGACGGTACTTTCCGTCATTCTCAGGGGTACAATTTTTACTACGTAGTAAAAATTGTACCTCTGAGAATGACGGATTGTACCGTCGAAACGTCGGGTTTTTATTAAATAATTAATAAAAAAATAAAATATTAAGCTAAAAACCAAATAAAATTATCGCTTATCAAAATATTTCTTATCATTTATCATTTCGCGAATTGGTGCAACTTAGTTTTGATAAGTGAGTGCTTATCACTTATTATAACTCAATTAAATACTTCAAGTTTCAATTTGGTACAACAGAAAATTGTCAAAAATTATGATAAGTTATAATAAGTAATAAGTGATAAGTAGTTTGTGCAATAGGGCCCAGGTCTATTATTTGTATTACCACCACGTCTAAATACGTAAACTTATACGAGAAATTTGTTATTTCATCCCAGAACGCATTTTTTTAATTAAACTGGATTTTCGATTTATCTGTAATACGACAAGACAAAATGTATAAATGACTTGTAATCATAATTCTGATTAATAATAAAATTGTACGCAAGCGCAATAAGTGACAGTATTCAACCCTGAAATAAATCCTATCCAATAAATTTTTTTAATTTAATAAACTAAAAATCTCCTAAACAAAATTAAATAATCTGTTGATTAGTCTTACGGTCCTACTCCAACATAAAAAGCCGCATAAAAATTCCTTTATTTTTATCCGCAAAAACATCACATCTTCTTCAAAAATTTTCTTATTTTAATTAATACTCCATGGTAAGAAATAGATAAAATAAACAAAAGATAAAATATTATCTAGCTATTTTCTGCGTTGTTATTGTTGTTGTATTTTAATTGAAGACGTTAAATTAAATGAGTATTTAGTATAATGGGTTGTAATGTATATACAATAGAGTAGATATAGTGTATTACATTTGATATACTAGTATGTATATTGTAATCAAATATTTGATTTTTCGGAAGTTTTATTTTTATTTAAACAGAAGGGAGGAAATATCTAAACCCCTGCCCCATTTAACCAACTAAACATCGCAAAATAATAGAATTTTAAATTTTATTTGTATTAAGTACTAGGTACATTTAATATTGAAGATAGAGAGAACTGTGTGCGGTGGTTTTTAAGAAATTCTATTGATTTAATTTCACTGTTTACTTGATTACTGACAAATAAAGGAGGAAAATGTATAAGATGAGAATGATCACTTCTTATCGCTGTATTTACATGTAATTTACATATGCTGTACTCGTATAATCCATTTTATAATGTTGTTAAATTTTTATCTGTTTTTCTGGAAAAATAATTTTCCCTTATTTTTGTTCCTTTACATCTTAATACTAAACTGGGTGATAACGAAATGCGAAAAGTGAGACATGTGATTTATAAACTGGATACAATTTTTCAGATGTAGCATACTTTTATGTATGTATGTATATCAAATAAAGTTTATTGTCGGGAAAACCATGTCTGTTTCTAGTTTTATTTTGATTAAATAAATTTGTGTGCTGCTCTTTTAAAAATCATCTTCACCTACATTTCCATAAATTTTCCTCATACACAATATAAATATCTTATTATCTATGATTATGACAAACTGATAATCTTAACAACATACATATATAGCAGCATAACACAAACAATAAAGTAAACATACATATAATCTTAATATATTCAACAATATAAACTTAAGAAAATACAAAAAAAAAAATTTTCTTGTGTACACAAGTAGTATTATAAAGTACATACGAGTTAGTAAATAAAAAGAAAATACTTGCTCGTATACAGTACAAAAAAAAAACGGTTACGTTTCCTTAAACAAAGCGAAACATAAAAGACGGAACGGAATAAGAAAATTCCAATACATAATTTTCATTTTACATAAATACATAAAAAAAAAAAAATCTACATATATATATGTACAATACATACTATGTTTATGTATAATTCACAATACAAATTGTGTATTTATCTATGTAAGATACGTACGAAGTGAAAAACAATGTCAAAAGCAGTGAAATATCAAATTATATTAAAAAATAAAGAATTTTCACAAATAAAATTTTAAAATTTCCATTTTTTGTTCTTTTTATTTTTATTAGTATTTTCTATTATTGTATATGTATATACAACTGTGTACATACATAATAAATCTCCTTATTTTATGGGAGATAGATAAATAAATAGAACAATATAGAAATAAGTAACATGAAATGTGGTTTAACAAGTGAACAACGGGTGATAATCAATGTTGATATAATGTATGTAGTACGTATATTACTTAATTGTCTAAATTGTGGGATTAAAATATGTAATTATATACTGTCTTGTACGTGAGTGTTAATTATGTTAATTTATAGTTTCTTTGTTTAAAATTCATTTTGGACAATCGTAAATTTGGACTACATTTTCGATATCACATTGCAAGCAAATTAGCAACTATGCTAGCTGAAATCGAGTTTCCACATTCTCAACAATTTTTGCTAGCTATTAGCAATCAAAATAGCAGCAAATCTTGCTATCAATCGGTAGTCAACTAATTGGACTGTATGAGTTTCCTTTTTTTCATCTTTACCATGTTTTGGAATCATTATGACTTGCGTGATTTCCCAGGCTTGTGTCATTATAGCGTTGAAAATGTATATCTTATTAATTTGATACATTTTTTTAGAGAAGATTTTTTTAGCATTTTGCCACTTATCAGATCATGCCCTTTCCTTGATGTTCTTTTATACTTGGTGCCACTCTTATGTAATTTTCTGGACTTCCTCAGCTTCTGCATCATCAGGTATAAATTCAGGGCTTCCAATTTGTTTGTTGGGTATAAATGCCTTACTAAGATGTTGAGCAAATATTTTTTCTTAGGACGGATCGATGAACATGAAAGTGTTGGTCGTTTCAGCTTACGTGTGGCTTTCCACAGAGAGTAATCTGTTGCTTCGGTCGCTGTGAGTTTACTGAGATAATGTTAAAACCCTTCATCACGTTCTTTTCATAAGGCCATTTTCAGGTTTTTGGTTGCTTTATTTAAATTTGATTTAAGTGTAGGCGATCTGTGTAGTTGCCATTGCCTGCGTATTGAGCGTTTTATCATTAACAGCTGCTGAATATTCTGAGACGGTTTGTCCAACTTTAAGTAAACTGAGCTTCATGAAGTCGCATTCGCTGCAGCTTGTTTTAATACAGCCATTAGGCTTTATACTGCTGTATCAATTTAATGTCAACATTCTTTGTTTAACGTAGACTTGAATTGGGTCCAATTAGTATGTTGATTCGTCAGGAATCTAGGTAGTGATAATTTTAGAACTTGCAGGTTCAGTGTTATTAATATTGGTGAAAAAAACGTAATATTTCTATGTTTTAAGCATCTAAATATTCCGGGTAAGGTGTATTTTAATTTTGACCGGCGCAGATCAATTTTGTAGAAATTTCCTCTATGAGCGAATTCCTTCAGCAAATTTTTTTTTTTCATAATTTGAAAATTTATTCTAATCAAAAATTTCATTCATATCGATCTGTTTGTTAAGCCGTTTCGTAACTCTCGTTTCTCGGGTTTACTTTTTTGTCTGAGTAACAATGTTGGTGGCTCGTTGTGATGTAGATGGCACTGAACCATCAGCTAGAGTTTCTGGCGGCACTAACGAGAAAATATTTACCTCTAGATTTGACGTATCAATAATTTTTGTCTGATTTTCTGGCTCGATCTATTCAACTAGGATCGATATCAATTTAATAAACATTTATAAACGGATATTCTTTATATTTTGATATTACCTGAAATGTATCACTATAAGATCCAATACCTTGCTTGGCGTATTCCCCAGCAATGTAAATTAATAATTGTTTGTAATATTTAAGTTGTGGTGGAGGACTACCATCACCAGTAATCATCTAAAAATTTAGAATAGTGAAGTATTCAAAGTATTTCAAAGTAGTATTTATTTATTCTTAACCGTGCTTACGGTTTATTAGCTCTCGCTTTTTATCCAGGATATTAATTAAAATATTAATTTCCTCTTCTGTGTAGTTGGCTTTTAATTTTTTCGAGCTATCCATTTTTGTGCTGTTATGCCATTGTGCAAAACTCTAATGTCAAAATTTAATTCAGCATCGCGCTGATTAAAAATAATATGGCGGATTTGCTAGACGCATCGAGAATGTAATTTCTTTTTTTTAAAATTGTCACTAGCAATTCCGCCATTTTTGCTAATACAGCCCTTTATAATTAAAATTCTTAACTGCATACAGTTTTTACAAGTTTAAAATCCGATTTGCAGATTTACAAATTAAATAATTAATTTTTATAAAATTAGTCAAACGTGGGAGTTTTAGAATTTTTTGGGTCAGAATTTTAATGGTGTTAATTTTATAATTGTATGGAAGCCAAGAATGAAAATTTAAATATCTGCCAGACCAAGTATTTTTATGGTACCAATCACACGAAATTTTGCCATTTGGTTCATGGATCAGCAGAATGTCCAAAAATGAAATTTTGTTATCTACTTCTTTTTCTAAGGTAAATTTTATTCTGTCGTTTTTCGAATTAAATTTTTCCAAAAATGAATCAATTTTATTTATTGGTATTGCCGTAATTATATCGTCCACGTATCTGAAGTAAAATAATGGTTGAAAATCTAAAGAATTTAGAACCGAATTTTCCAAATTTTCCATTACCAAATTTGCTATGATAGGACTTATTGGTGAGCCCATAGGTGAGCCGAAAATTTGTTTATAAATTTTGTTATCAAAAGAAAAATCGGAATTGTTCAAAACTATATCTAAAGCCGTAAAAAATTGTATTTTAGTTAATTTTGATTTAGCATTTTTCTTTATATTTCTCCAATTTTGACTAATAATATTTTTAACAATTTGGCTATCGACGTTGGTAAACAAAGAGATAACGTCTAAAGAGATTAACAGAAAATTTGGAGGGATCGTAACATTACTAATTCTAAAATTATACGGTTTACCAAAAATCCACAAACCAAATTTGCCGTATAGACCAATTGTGAGTTCCATAGATGGCCCCACATATTCATTAGCATCATTTTTGGGTAATATTCTAAAACCTAGTATAGGAAGGACAAATTCTTACATACAAAATTCTGAAGATTTCAAAAATAAAATTAGTAATGTTACGATCCCTCCAAATTTTCTGTTAATCTCTTTAGACGTTATCTCTTTGTTTACCAACGTCGATAGCCAAATTGTTAAAAATATTATTAGTCAAAATTGGAGAAATATAAAGAAAAATGCTAAATCAAAATTAACTAAAATACAATTTTTTACGGCTTTAGATATAGTTTTGAACAATTCCGATTTTTCTTTTGATAACAAAATTTATAAACAAATTTTCGGCTCACCTATGGGCTCACCAATAAGTCCTATCATAGCAAATTTGGTAATGGAAAATTTGGAAAATTCGGTTCTAAATTCTTTAGATTTTCAACCATTATTTTACTTCAGATACGTGGACGATATAATTACGGCAATACCAATAAATAAAATTGATTCATTTTTGGAAAAATTTAATTCGAAAAACGACAGAATAAAATTTACCTTAGAAAAAGAAGTAGATAACAAAATTTCATTTTTGGACATTCTGCTGATCCATGAACCAAATGGCAAAATTTCGTGTGATTGGTACCATAAAAATACTTGGTCTGGCAGATATTTAAATTTTCATTCTTGGCTTCCATACAATTATAAAATTAACACCATTAAAATTCTGACCCAAAAAATTCTGAAACTTTCCGATACTAAATTTTACAATAAAAATCTAAAAATTCTAAAAGATACATTATTTCGCAATCAGTATCCGGAAAAATTGGTAAACCACATAATTTGGAAACAAAAAAATGTCCATACAAATTTTATTTCTCGATCAATAAATGAACCCATTAATTATTTGGCCATTCCCTACGTTAAAAATCTTTACGAAAAAATCAAAAATCTTTTCAAAAATTATAACTTTAAAATTATAGGACGTGCAGCCACAAGCTTAAACAACAACTTGTTTTCTAAAATTAAAGATAACACTCCTTTAAAGAAGCAATCAAACGTTGTTTATCAGGTACAATGTAGTTGCAACGCTACCTACACAGGACAGACGAAACAGTTTCTAGAGAAAAGATTTTACCAACACAAAAGTGACATAAATAAAGATCAAAATTTAAGCATTAGTGCACTTACGCGACATTTGAAAAATACGAACCATCAAATCACTTTAGATAACATAAAAATTCTCGAGAAACAAAAAAATTTTAGAAAAAGATCGATTTTGGAAATGTTACAAATTCAATCAATGTCGTTGAAGATTATGCTTATATTGGCAACTCATATGATTTGTTCATCTAAATTGTTTTTTTGCCTCTTGCAATTTTATTTTTATTCAAATGTACAACCTTTTTTACATGAAAGCGCCTTAGCAAAGTTTTTTTTTCTTCGAAAATTACATAGCGGTGCGTTTCCATGAAAAGTCGGTTTTAATAAAAATTTGTGATTGCTTTATTTTTTATTTTTTGATTTATGTATAAAAGAAAGAATTTTTTGTTATATTTTTCATTAAAGGCCGGTATTCACGTACAATTAAATTGCGCAATATAATTGTGTGACGTCAATATTGCACAATAAAATTCGAAAATCTTGAATAAAATTTGAGAATATTGTGCAATGTTCTGACGTCACACAATTATATTGCGCAATTTAATTGTACGTGAATACCGGCCTTTACGCTTTTGAAAATGAATTCGAAGAGGGTTCGAAAGCTAAAGCTTTAATTAGTTTAGTTAGAAATTTTATTTAAATTGGATTTGGACGTTTCAGACCTGCAAGTTTGTTATAACTAGAAATTAAAGATGTTGAACGTAGAACGACACTCAAAACAAAGAGTAAAGTAAAAACATAAAAAAATGTATTCTTGGAGAGGAAGATTTAATTTTAAAATATTCTGGAAAAGGGAGATTTAAATTTAAATTAGAATGGAAATTTTAAGAGCATAACAAAAATCATTGAAAAATACAAGATATATTCAGGGTGTCATTTTATCAATGTATCCACAGTTGGGCAAGCAGCCCTTTTTGTAGACTAATTTTAAACGTGTTAAAAAACATCATTGTAAACATTTCATTTTTCACGTCCATTCAGTGGTAGCGATTTTCGCAAATAAAAATAATTTGTAACTAATACATATTTTGCCCCATTATAATCAATTCATCCGTTATTGAGATTTAAACACAACAGCGAAATATGACGAAAAAAATTGGCCCACATCTCGATCACTTTTGAGAAGCTCAGACGCAACTAACCAGAACTATTCATATTTATTTTCTAAATCAGTTTATCATCTCTCCAGGCACTTTTTAATGTACTTCCGTACAATACGGAATAAATGGAGCGAAATATGGCAGCACATTTCGTGACACCTTATGCTGGAAACAGATGCGCAGAATTCCGCAAGCATCTAGATTAGAAACCACTAGTTTATATGGAAAGAAATGTATGGATTCTGCTTGCCGCAAGCGAAATTCTGCAAGTTGTTTCTATTTATGATTTTGCTGGGAATCAGTATGCTACATTACGTAAAAGAAAACAAATTTAGAACGATTTGTATAATTTTTTGCAATCATTATTTGTTGACAGACAATAAGCTTTGTGTGACAAGTACCAAAATGGAAGATAAAAATTGATTATTTTGTGATAAAACAAGACATCATTCATTTAAAATATGTATCAAATGAATGCCATTAAAAAAAATTCTGCGTGTCAAAAACGATGCTTTCACCTACATTTCTGCCGGCAGCAGTGCTAGCAGAAATTCTGCTCTTGTATTTCCAGCATAGAGCATGAAATACTGAATCAGTAGGCAATTAGCCACATAATTATTTTAATTTTTTATTGAGGTTTCAAATTCACAGAGAGACTTAATTTTAAGTTATAATAGTCTCATTAAACGACCCGTTGAATAATTAAATAATAATAATTTAATATAAGGTACTCCATTTAAAACGAGACTCACTTTAAATTCAAAAATAATATTTTTTTAAAATTATCAATGCAACCGTTAAGTTTTATTGCAGTAAAAGGCAGTGGTGTTCTTTTTGTTCTTTTAAAAAGCGCAAGCAAGTTTAAAATCATTTGGAAGTGTAGGCTTATTGAAAGAATTAAAGCTATTCAGCTTAATTTTCCTCAGGATTTTTTAGATTATCTTACGACTTAACCCTTTAATGCATGATTTTTTCTTTTTAATTGTAATTGTTTTTTTCTTATAAAGATGTATTTGGTTGAAACAAATTTCAAAGTAAAAATGGTTGGAAGCAGCTAGTTTTCCCGGAAAATTTATTTTATGACATGATGCCCATTTGCATCATTATGCAGTTGTGGTATAAAATTTAAATATTTTTCCATTTATAACGCTTCTTTAAAGAAAGACAATTCGTTCAAAATTAAAATAAATATTCAAAAACAATATTCTTATTTATAAAAAATTACATATGTAAATGTATGTTTATTACTAATTGTATGCAAAACATCGACTAACTAATTCTAAATGGCGATTTTATTTTCAAAACGCAGAAAAAAACAAAAAAATTTGTGAAACGAGATAGAAACACAAATGAGCAACAGATATACGAAACAAAACAGAAAAAATATGCTCAAATGTAGATGCAGTTCAAATTAGAATAACATGATGCAGATATGCTACAGTATGCATTAAAGGGTTAAATTGCCACATCGAATTTTCAAAAACAATAAATACGATTTTATCCTATGGCCGCACACCATTTGCATGGAATGCACACCATTATGTTTGAGCCTTTAGAATCAACAAGAAATTCACAATTTCTGCTCTTGAATTTTACAGGAAATGATAATTATTGTAATCCGCTATATCAATATTTTAATTCATCTGCTGGGTGTTGACTCACGTAATTCGAGCTACGAGTTTCGAAACATAACCGACATAGTCCCGGTTTTTAGAAATTATTCGAGTTTCTCAAATTTTGAAGCTAATATTCGATATTTTATGTGATTTTTCGAGGTTATTCAAGATTTTCGATATTATTCGAGTTTAGTTTGAATTGAACTCAACGCTTCAGTTAGGTGAAATTCCTAAAATTATAGATTTTTGGACTAAACTAGGTGGACTAAACTGGGAATGAATAGTGTGTAGTTGTTTGGCATTGGATTTTATCAAATTTTTTAAATTATTCGGCATCCCAAAGTTATTTTTTCGAAAAAGATTTAATTATTGATTTTTAATTGCTTAGTATTGAGATGCCTATTTTAAAGACTTTTAGTGATTTTTCGAGATTATTCGAGTTTTTCAGGAATATTTGAAATTTTTTCTATACAGTCGATTCCGCTTAATCGGGACAGATCGGGACTAGTACAATTTGTCCCGATTAAGCGGCTGGCCCAATTAACCGAAATTCCAAAAAAATTACTTGGCTGGCTTTTAATTCTTGGCGTCTTGGTAAGGGTTATATCGATTCTCACTTTGTACTTTAGACTCACGTTAATAACTGAATTACTGAATTTATTTCAAAATTAAAATAAAAAAATGAAGGAACTTTACGTCTGTCAATCTATCATTAAAAATACGTCTGTATGGCAATAACCTAAACCATAACCGAACCGAAAAAAAATTTTCTTCTTCTTTTCTTTATTTTTTGTTCTTTTAGTCGATTTTTTCTATGATTACTATGATTAGTCAATTTTTTTTCTAGGATTACTGTCCCGAAAAAGCGAAGTAAATTTGTGTTATTTGCTTGGTTTTGTTTCCGTTCTTTAGGATTTGTCCCAATTAAGCGGCTGTCCCGATTAAGCGGAATCGACTGTATTCCCTAAATTTTTCGAGATTATACTTCAAAATTATTCGAGTTTTCTTGAGGTTTCGGGTTTAGGGTGGTATTACTCGCGCGACGTTACAGATTATTCGAAAATATTGAAGATGTTCTTTAATTCTTCGAGTTATTGTAAATTTGGCAGATGGCTTCAGATTTTTTGATAATATTGAAAATTGTTCGAAGCAATGTTTTTTTATAATAATGTGAAAGATTTTTAAAACTGTGCTGATCAAATATCGAGGTTCTAGATTCCGCCCTCTCCAGAAACATAGGGCATGAAAACAAAATTGTTGTTAGGACAGAAATTTTAAAAATAATTTCGTTTTTAAAATTGGTCATTTAAAAAAGCATCCGGCGCAAAAGAGAGCTTAAATAGCCCCTGTGGTCGGGGGGCACTCTCATGATTCGTAAAGTGCACCGAACGATCATGATGATATCCTTAGAATACCACCACAGCATCCACTGCTTGTCGTAGGAGGCGACTAAAATGGTTGGATCGCTGGGTTAATACCCAGCATCCGTAAAAAATTTTTATTTTTTTATTTTAACAATTATTTTAGTTCATATATAATTTTGCCCGCGTTCATTTTTTAATATAATTTATTTTTTGAAATTTTATTATTTTATTTTATATTTTTTGTTGGGTCGGTTTTTCAACATTTTTCCGTACAAAAATGATTTATTTTTGATATGAATAATAATAAAAGAAAATCCCCGAAACATCTCTCTTCGGATCGCGGGGCGAGGCATAATCCTCGTAAAGACACAATTAATAGCCTTAACATCCATTATACCAATGTCAGAGGTCTCGTGACTAACAAAAATTGCGCACATCAACATCTCGAATCACGTAAACCCGACATATTAGTTCTAACGGAAACAAAAGTATCGTCGAACATCTACGAAAACGAATTCTACTTCAAGCGCTACCAGTTCGAACAAGCTTTTGAGTTGCAACGTGGAGTGTGCATCTTCGTTAAAAACCACATACCGTACTCAAGACACAAAAAGTATGAAATATTTTCAAAAACCGCTCAAACTATTGTGCTTAAAATTTCTCTTCCTAATAAACTCATTTTTTTAATTAGCTTGTACAGATCTCCTAATCAGACGGATTCAGAAACGATTAGCTTTTTCGAGGGCTTATCAGACAAATGTGACGATATTCGCAATCAACATCCCGAATGCGAATTAATTATGGTCGGTGACTTTAATGCCCACCATAAACAATGGTTGAATCACAAAGATACAAATGTCGCTGGGCGCCATGCGGAATGGCTTGCCGTTTCGAGTATTGCTGTCAAGTTTGGGGAGGTGCGTCTGGTACCACCCTCCACTTATTGGACAGGGTTCAACGCCGCGCTATCAGAATAATACGGAATCCCAGACTTACTCAAGAACTAGACAGCTTACAGCATCGCAGAGATGTTGCAGAACTCTGCGTCTTCTACAGATGCTTACATGGTAAATGTTCTGCAGAACTATCGGAGAAAATACCACCATTCGTTAAAACAACAAGAGTAACAAGAGGAACAACCAATGCACATAGGTTTACGGTGAAGCTCCCGAAACCTCGAACTGAAGAAATCAAGCGCGAATTTATATACCGAACATCAAAAAAGTGGAATTCGCTAATACATTTCAAATTTCCGAAGGAATATAAAATGAATAAATTTAAGGTAGCTATTAATCTTTACTTGCAGGATCGCGCATTGGGTACAGAAGTTTTGACAGTTACAAGGAGCTAGGACCGTTAATAAGTCCGCTCTGCACCCAATTAAAAGAATTGATAAAAAAAAAAAAAAAAAAAAAAAAAAATATTGCTGTAACAAGGTTTTGGTCGAAGAGACCCAAGCAACATTTTGCTCTTAATTTTATTCTTACTTAATATTTACATACATACATATTATGTACATGCTCAATTGAAATTGCTTTTTTGTATATTTAAATAGCGAATTTAAGTTGTTGCATGTGGTAGTTACATGTGGTAATGTTTCGCTGAAAAAGTTGATAGTGAAATTAATAAGAATTTCATGTAATTCATTCACTGACTCTGTAATGGGTTACGTAAAGAAGCAGATCGAGAGATATAGGAGTGAAGAAATCCGAAAAGTTCTCCACAAATTTCATTTACGAAATAGAATGGTTTGCTTTATTAGCGGAAGAAGGATGAAAAAATTTAATTTCTACCAGTTATTTGAAAGTGCTTGAGGAACATTGTCTTTAAAAGCCAAAAGATTTTTTCTTATCAGGCTATCTAAATGATCGGGTGTACGTAGAACGTGGATCTAGGTTATCTGGGTTATCCAGAATTTAACACTAAAAGGGTATACTTAATTGTCAGTGTGGGTCGTATTATTAATCTGTACTTTAAATATAGCTACGGATGTACTTTTTAGTTCCGTTCTTTTAGCAAAATAAAAATAAATTCCAAATTTTAAATGGGGTTGCTCTTTAATTTATTAAACACATGTCTAGTTGCGTTTTGTGCTTAATTCAAATGTTGAAGCTATTTATTTTTGAAAATTCTCAGTTGAAAGAGACATCCTATTTTCAAGAGAACTATACGATTTTATCAGCAGTTAATTGAACAACTATTATTGTGTCAATTAATTCAAAAGAAGTTATTACCAACACTACTTCCAACCGATATTGTGAGTTTAGTCACAGCAAGTCAACCTCAATGATAGCTAATCGCTTTGTTGTGCATAGTGTACTAGAACGAGTTTAGCTAAATCGAATTTGAGCCGTTAATTTTGAAAGTGGTGCAAGTCCATTTTTCAAAAAATTTAAGTTAATGATAACAATAAACAAATAAAAGTATAATCTTTCTTACGTCAAAAAATAAGAAAATTCAAAATCCCGTATATTTTTGCATTTATTGTTTCTCTATTCCTTCATTTTCTCGTTTCAACAAAATGTGGACTTGCCCCACTTTCAAAATAAACGGCTCATTTATTGAATCAAAGTCTGTCTGAGCTGCTATAGGAAAACTGGTACAATTTGCCTTGAAAGAATAACGATTTGACTACAACCAAAGTTTTACTCATTTTCTTATACAAAATATTTCTTGTCAATAACTGAAAATGTACACAAATCATTTTCTACAATCAAAAATAAAATAAATAACTCGAAAGTCGTATGCTGGCGGTAGTACAGTCAACAAATTTGATAACAGATGGTATTGTTAAAATATTAAGATTTGGTTTTCTACTTTTTATACAAACATAATGTATAAAATAGCCTTATGTAAATTACACTACACACTTTACGTGTAAAAAACTGTGTAAATCACGTAGTGTAATTCACTCGTTCAACTGTGATTTTATTCTTGTGTCGTTTTATTTTTTGGCGTTTTAGCTGGTGCTATTATACTAATTGTTGTCGAAAATCGAAGAATGAAAGAAAGTATAAGATAATCTACCAAATAAAAATAAATTGTCGCATAAAATTATAGCGAGTTCAACGGATAAACGATGTTACAATCCTCGAACTGACCAGTGAACTCGCTACGCAATTTCAAACAAAAAAGTTTCAGTTTACACAATATGTTTAATGGAGGAAAATTCAACGAAGAAGAGGCCGGCAAATGACTAACTGCAAAATTTATTCAAATCACTTTGTAATTTTATACAATTTGAAATAGTAGAAATCGGAGCGAATATTTTCATATCATCTGCGTAAAGAAGGCAATGTGCAAATCTAAAACGCTTCACAATATCATTAATAAATAATGTGGCTACCTTGCGGTATTCCAGAAGTTACACGAAATAAATGAGAAGCAGAATCAATTATCTTAATTTATTATGCTTATGCAGCAAAATCCGAATCTGAATAAAGCAAGTGTAAAAAAATTTCAATTTTTTGTTTTGCTCTTTTTTGGTTTAGGCTAACAATGGTTGTTTTTGCTCTGTTTATTTTGTCCTGTTCTTCTTTATAGTCTTTCAAATTTGATTTTGCAATATAACTTTCTTTAAACAAAAAAAAAATTAAACTTTCCCCTCCTATAAAAAGCAATCTTGATTTCGGCATCAATTCAAAATAATTGAAAATTGTTGTTTATTTTGTGTTCGTTATATTTTGTAGTGGGTCTAGTCTCCTACTGCCTATCTACATTTAAATCAAATACGATTTTTATTTTTGTTTTCGTGAGCCAATATTTAAACAAAAAAAATTTAATTTATTCCATCGTATTTAATAAACCACATCTAAACTCTGTTTTTCTAATAAATGTTACTTATTGTTAGTGATTTACATTAAAACTCTTTAATAATAATATTGCAAGTGTGTTTTAGTTTTCCAAGAACAACTTTCAAAACTCTGTAACGATTGTATCGCTACGTAAGAAATAATAAGGTAGTTTTCTCGTTGCATTCGGTAGTCATTTGTTCTCCCCGCTGTGTCATGGGAAATTATTCTAGTGGCCGCATATGTTTATTCATAGATGGCTTGCGAAATTTGTTTTGCGATTAGTGTTAGGATTGCACGTTATTCGGTATTATCGGGTGGCGTTGCGCAGATGATACAATTGGTATAAAAAGCTAAATGACAGCGTTCGACGGGGGAGAAGTATTAAAAGAAGACAGAAGGGAAGACGCTGTTTTTTTGTGTGTTCTATTAAAAATTAAAATTATGCCATGAAAATGGTGGATACCGATTAAAAAAATATTAAATCAAATTATAAAAAAATTTGTACCGAAGAAATATCGAGTTAAACAATATAGTGAACGTGTTTGTAAGTTTGGTGAAAAGTAATATTAAGATTTGGCGTGTAGTGCTAAAAAAATCTAAAAATATATCAATTATTGGTATTTCGTATTGTTGAAACCCGCGGTGTTAAATTTTAAAATACACGGGCTAGGAATAATAGTCCAGATTTAACGGTAGGATCACCTATCGTGTGTCATTTACCGTAGTACCGTATATGTTACGGATCGGTGGATTTATTTGACGGGCGTTTTAACACGAAGACACGATACTGCACATATTCCCGTGTACATCATCGGCGGACGGTGCATACAATCATATTACGGAAGTATAAATTTTATCCGGAAAATCGGACGAGCATCATCCGTTAGGTAGTGGATAACTACGGGTAATAGGAGCAGCCTTGAACAACAGCGATTCTTAATTGAAAGATTTACAACATCAGACGTCAGCTTATGGCAGTTTAGAGAGACGAACGGTTTTCATACAAAAGTCAACGGGACGTGTTATTGAGATCACCGTGCATTTATTCGTGGTCACAGGGTAATTCCCAAAATTTATCGGTCGGTATACGTATAGCCAAATAATTTATTAATTCATATTTAATTTTCTGATTATATTTCTTATATTTTTGTTTTGTTTTTGTGGTTCGTTTTGTTTATTTATCTTGGTGGAGTGTAGTTTAGTGATTATTCCATTACGTTGCCTAATGCTCTGTTTTTTTTTCTCTTTTTCTTGAGTTTCTCTATTTACAGGTCCGAGGTGGATACGTATTGTGAGCTCCTTTATGTCTTCGCCGCGGATATGGTTCATCAATCTAAATATTATTCGAGAGTTGCATCAAATTGAATAATTGCTACGAACATACCTAACAGATTATTATTTCAGTTTTTTTTTGATATTATATAACGTAGAAGCAAACACATTTTTTTTAATTGTTCTGAAATTAATTTATCTTTCAATTTTTCTTTATTTTTTTTGGTAATAATATATATTTTTGTAATGGCTATACAATCGAACGTAATTATTATGTGTTGTTAATTTAATATCTTTCCGGAGATGAGCGACGTGACCAAATGAGGCGTAGGTAGATCCGCGGATTATTTTTGCCAGATTGGCAGCATCTTAAAGTTTCACAGGACACCACCACTATGAACCACCCCCACCCTGAGCGATAGCCGACAAAGCTGCAGGTGGTGACTGTGCGATAATCTGGTTGCGGGATATTCAGCGACGTGACATGGGCAACTTGACTAGACTACGATGGGAACCGTACCGTTGCGTCTCAATCGTTGCATCACAATGGCGTGCTGGGAATTCCGTTACAACTCTTATATTCAAACGAGTTTGGATTCTATAGTTTGGGCTAACAAATTATTGAATGAGAAATTATTAACACGCATTCGAATTGGTCTGGTAACAATTACATATTTAAATTTATGAAAATTCCATTACGAGGGTTTCTTGATTTTTAATGGTGGAGACTCTATCGCAGTTTACTTTGGTCTTCCTTTCAGAGATGAAAGATACTTACTTAACAAATAAAATAAAATTGATATCTACACTCTACAGTAAACAAACATGAAAATTGGTGCAATTCGAATTACCTTGCTTCCCCTATATACATTGCTATTTAGCAAAATTTGATTGTTAAAGTAATGTCATTTTGATCTGCATGTGCATGCAAAACGTAAAATTTTGTTAATTTTCGAATGACATTTTATTAGACAGCAGAACGAAATATGCCCACATAATAAACAAAATTACTTAGAACGACAATAAATTATAATACAAGAATCATATCCTTAGATCATTAAAAAAAAAAAAAAAATATTCCATCGTCATATCTTGAAAGCTTTCATTATTCACAACGTTTTTTTATTTTTATTTAGGACACCATCCCGTTTGTATGTATAAACTCTTCTGTTCCATTTTTTTCTTGGTTTAAATATTTGATTGGGTTCTTAAAGCACAATTATTTCTATATATTTTTGCTATTTATTTTTATTAAATATTTATACGCATCCATCCTAAAAGTCTATAAAATGATAAATTATGTGGGCTTTACTAATAAAATATGAAAATATAGTACAAAAAATAAAAAAAATGAAAAACTTGAAAAACTGCCACGAAAATATTTTCTATATACAACTAATATTCCTATCAAACATTTTCTTGTGTGTGTCCTTTCTGTCTTTCTTCCTCATATTCTTTTTAATGATACTTTAATCACAAAACTTTTAAAAGCTTAAAATATTAAAGAGCAAAAAGGTATATATTTGGCGAACTTAGATGAAGAATATGTTGCACGCACACGGAAATACGAAAACATGTATACATATATAGGGGGGAGTTCGGACCTAGGTTTTTAGAAAATGATTCCCTAAATCTTTTGATGAATCTCTTATCAATACACAAATAAAATAAAAATTTGTATACGTAGACTTACATTCAGATAACCTTTTAAAGTATTTATACGGAATCGAAGTTATGATGAATACATACTTTTTGTATTTTTAATAAATAATTTTATATATTGCCGGGAGGTTGTATAATTTTTACCACCCATAATATACAATAACAAAAAACACTCCAATTGCTGACTATATATCTCATTTTGTTTTTCTTTCGGGTAGAAATTTATTTACGTATATAGCTGGATGGGTTTCAAAAAACTTTTAAATATTTTATGTTTCTTTTACCTTCAGGATATAGAATTCTTAAATTCGCAAAAGCATTTTGTAAATATTTCTTCCAAACAACAGCAAAAAGAAAAAAAACAAAAAAACGTTTGGGGTTTGTCGAGGAATCGGTTTTAAGATCAATAAAAGTAATGAATGAAAATTATGTTTTAAGTAAGTTTTATCGGTTAAGGAATGATTTAATTTTCATGTTTTTCGATTATTGATTGGTTGATACCAAGGAGCTTAAAATTTCGAAAAAAAACTCCAGGAAGAAAACTCCAAAACATACGAACTCCAGAAACACAATATGGGCCAATAAAATTTATATAAATTCTATAAAATTCGATGTTTCTTTAAGGATTCTAAAGATCTATGATCCTGGAAATCGCTTTGTCAACCTTCGAATTCTGAATGGAAATAGAAAGGAAAATTAATAGTGCACGAAGAGTCCCTATAATGAATCAATTAATTAATAAACTATGATCACCAATTACGGTAATCTCAGTCCTTTATGACAATAGAGCATTCGCTTCATTGTTTTTTATCAAATTCTGGCACTGTAACCATTTGTTTAAAAATAAAATTACAATATCTTTGGGAACTTAATTCTAAATATGCTGAATCTATTAAATCTGCACGCAGGTTGCAGCAAAATGGAAGGCAGCGGCAGTAATCTCTGTCCCAGCTTTGGAACTAAGCTTAGCTACATTTTCTTCTACAAAAAATTACTTTCAAATAATGTTTTCGCCTCCAGGCTAGATTAGTTGAAACGTTGGACCTTTTGTCCAATGACCTCTTCACAATTGATGAATCAACAATATTTAGTTTTATTAAAGATTTAAGATGAAAATCTCAAGGGAGATCTTTAGTCCGACTACCCAGTTTTTTAAAACTACAAGGTAAGTGCCTTCATAAATTTATATGGAAAAAGCTTAATTGTGTTTTAATGTTCTCAGAAACACATGTTCTACAAATTTTTAGAGATTCTTCGAGGAACCTGAGAGATTGCAAAAGAGAACATGAACTATGATCAGGCGTCAACTCATTATTACCTATTTGGGTGTGTTTTTTAATATTCGTAAATATATTTGTGCACGAATTTTCCGATATGTTATGAGCTTTTGGAGATTTTTAAGATTATTCGAGATTTGTTTGGCTTTGAATATTATGAAACTGATATTATTCGAAATTTTATAGATTTTCGATATTATTCGAATTCAGTTGAGTTATTGCTTTATTTACACGATTTGACAGAGATGATATTTTTGAAATTCGTGATTGTTCGATTAATCTTGATTTTTGAACTTGAATAACGCGGGCTGCTTTATGAAATTAGTAACATTATTGAATATTATTCATTTATTTTGCGATGGTCATGATATTTCTCAGATTATATTTAATTCTGCTAAAACAAGATTTGCATGGCCTTGAGTTAAGGGTTGTTGATATTAGAGAACCTTTTTCGAAGTTACTTGATAAACTATTAAAGATGATAGGTAAGAAACCCAATATAGGTAACATTTAAACAAATATTGATAGATTCCCTAGAAATAATTGAACGGTACACATTAAAGTTGGGATAACAATTGTCCTGAAACATATTCAACCAGCTTAATCGAAGAGGATATGTACTAATAATTTAGCATAGATACTTTTTGTCGAAAAGATACAAACCACATTCCTCTCACTTGCATGTCCAATTGTCCACTGAATTGAAATTGCGTTATTTTCTCTCCATTTAAACGAAGCAAACGGTTCGACGTCAATTCTTTGAGCAATTCTAAAAATGGGACAATTCTGAGGACGCGACAATTCTGAGAAAACCCAATTCTGCGAAAACGATAGTTCTGACAAAATGACAATTCTGAGAAAATGCAATTCAGAGAAAAAATAATTATAATTTCAACAAAATTTCCTTTTCTGAATTGTTTTTTCTATGAATTGTGCTTTCTCTGAATTGTATTTTCTCAGAATTGTCGCGTTCTTAGAATGGTTTGAAAGTGCGACCATTGTGTAAAAAAAAAATTGTTAGTTCACTTTGGCAGAGAGTGTGTTAAAATTAAATCTTCCTTAATTTTAGATTAGATTAGATTAGAAATCCATTTCCCGGAATATTTTAAAATTAAATCTTTCTTTTCAGAATTATTTTAGTTAAATTGTGACTAATTTTAAATATTGGTATGGGAAATTTTATGACTGAAATATTTTTGACTGAAATTCTCGGAGCCGTCACAAAAGTCTATTAAACACAGATTTATTAATTATTCATTTTGGAATTCCAATGATAATCATAAAGCTTACCGAATCCTGATGTATTTTCATAATCCTATGTCATATCCAAAACTTCTCTCGCTTCTTATTATGATTGCCAGATTGGGTTGTATATTTTCGATTTTTTTTACGTATCAATTTTAATATTCGTTTAGCTATTGGAGACATTTTTGACTTTATAAACATCTAAGGTGTTATCCTCTCAAGTATCAAGCAGAAACTAAATCTAACCACATAAAAAAGTTACTATCAAAATTTACCGCCAAAATAATATTCCATTTATTCGAATAAGATTTATAAGTAAACCGTTTGTAACACAATTACAATTTAATTTTCCCTATTTAAAGTATTCCAAAGTACATATTTGAGTCGATTGGTGAAACAATTATATCGAGAATAATTTAAAGTATTACAATACATTTTTAAATGAGAGATTTCAAATCAGCCATAACCTTAAAATCACTTCATACTACTTTAATTTTCAAAGAACGATATGTACCAGAGCCTTCTAGAGTGTAAAGCCATAACATGACATATTTTTTAGAAGCTTTTTTAGGGTTATACAACTTTTCACTCTTCCATAGTAAAAATGGCTCTGACGAATTAAAATAATACTTGCTAAATATATCTTTAGTTTTACTAGTGTACGTCAGATGTCTAAGATGTTTACAGAAAAATACGAAACAAATTATTTAATCACAAAATTATTACACGTTATTAATATTTTGTGAATTCGTTTTGCTTTTCCTTCAATTTTTGAACTTGAAACTTCCCCAGGGGTATAATTTTTGGTACGATTTTACAAAATTTTTACTGCCATATATGTAATCTATAATGACCACACAACAACAAAATATTCCAGAAATCATAACTGAGAATTTGTAACATATGTCTTAGGTAAAAAAACCGACGTGCTTATATCCAAAACAAGATCCATTAACGTAGGATTACATGAAAATGATACATTTTTATTTATAGTTTAATTGAAATCAAAATTTAAAAATTAAGAAATTAAACTATTTATTTAGTAAAAACCAACACATAATCACTCAATTTAAAATTGATTTTTAATTGTTTTGTTATTTCAATTAAAGCTACATTTATTTGAAAAAAGGTTTAAAAAACCTAATGCTGCCATTTTTATGCTTTTGGCTAAATGTTGATTACCCATTGTACATAATTTTATATTTTTATTGTTTATACAATACAAAATTTTATATTTTTCAATTCGTAAAAAATAAATAAATAATGCAAAACGTCGTTGGTGAGAATCGAACCCGAAAGTTTATTTGAAATACGTAATTGAATATCGAATAATTTGTACCAGCCTAAATGTTGATTACCAGTTCTACAAAATTTATTAATACATATTAGGAGTATTATATTCATTGTTTACAAAACGTATTGAAACAATGAATTGCATAAAAATAATTTTACGAACTTAAGTGAACATCGAACCCGAAACATTTTTTTTCCCACATTTGTTGTTAACATGTCAACCACTATAACACTTAGCTTAGACTATTGCGTTATACAATTTTGATATGTAAACTGGAAATATAAAATATGCAAGAACGATGTTTGCTTCAATAGTGCAAATAGTACATTTACCTAATACTGAAACACAAAACTGTGCTTGACCAATAATAGTACACACAGCAAAACAATTTTTCAATGTTTTTCCTCGATTTAAATGTTATACAGTAATACGTAATAACCACATTATATTCATGCTATTAAGGAGCAGCAATTTATTTTGATGCGGATTTAATTATTATTTACTTACTGTATGTTTTGTCGACGAAATAGGATTATTTTTCTCTTTTCGTTTGACTGTGAGTCAATTTTACTCTGGAATCCAGGCATAAATGTAATTAGTTTCCTGTCATTTGAAAACTTTGGAGCCCCATTATTCGGAAACCTAAACATTTTCCGGCCTGATTGTTGCGACTATGTATTTTGATAGGATTGCATAGATTATACAGCATATAAATTCAAAAAATGTACGCATTTACTGAAAAATGTACGCATTTTTTAGAAATTTTTATTTTAATTTTATAGCTTTAAATCAATATGGCGTGCGGCACGTTTGAAAGTCAGTGAAGTTAGCCCGAATCCGAATTGTTTAGGTTTGTGTCTTGACTAAAGTGTAGCTATCCAGAAAAAGTGTATATACATATTTCTTAAAATGTAGCACTATCGCGAAAAGAAATAATTTTTTTAAAACGTAAGCGATTAGAAAAAATCTAAATTAAAAGAAAACTTTTTTCTAAATTACTTAGAAACTAAAGTTTATTAAAAAATAATTTATTTTAATTTTTCTGAATAAATTTAAATTTTGTAAATTCGTAAATTGAATGCTCGTAACTAATACTAGAGATTATATGGAGCCAATACTAGAGATACATCTTATAAGGATTTTATATGGCCAGTTACGCAATGGCAATATCAAGAGACCAAGAGCCCCATCAGACCCATATTATTAAGAATTTGTCTTATTATATATAAGAAATTGATTTAGAAAAATATTGAAAAAAAATGATTTTATCCTCTTGATATGGGTCTTACGGGGTTCTTAGACTCTTGATATTGCCATTGGTTAACTGACCATATAAAATCCTTATAAGATTTATCTCTAGTATTGGCTCCATATAATTTAAGAATTTGTCCTGCATAAGAAATTAATTTAGAAAAATTTAAAAAAAATATTTTATCCCCGTGATATGGGTCTGATGGGGCTGTTAGACTATTGATATTGTCATTGCGTAACTGGCCATATAAAATCCTTATAAGATTTATCTCTAGTATTGGCTCCATATAATTTAAGAATTTGTCTTATTATGTATAAGAAATTGATTTAGAAAAAAATTTAAAAAAATGATTTTATCCCCATGATATGGGTCTGATGGGGCTCTTGGTCTCTTGATATTGCCATTGCGTAACTGGCCATATAAAATCCTTATAAGATTTATCTCTAGTACTGGCTCCATATAATTTAAGAAATTGTCTTGCATAAGAAATTGATTTAGAAAAATATTGAAAAAAATGATTTTATCCTCATGATATGGGTCTGATGGGGCTCTTGGTCTCTTGATATTGCCATTGTGTAACTGGCCATATAAAATCCTTATAAGATTTATATCTAGTACTGGCTCTATATAATTTAAGAATTTGTCTTATTATGTATAAGTAATTGATTTAGAAAAATATTCAAAAAAATGATTTTATCCCCATGATATGGGTCTGATGGGGCTCTAGGTCTCTTGATATTGCCATTGCGTAACTGGCCATATAAAATCCTTATAAGATTTATCTCTAGTACTGGCTCCATATAATTTAAAAAATTGTCTTGCATAAGAAATTGATTTAGAAAAATATTGAAAAAAATGATTTTATCCTCATGATATGGGTCTGATGGGGCTCTTGGTCTCTTGATATTGCCATTGTGTAACTGGCCATATAAAATCCTTATAAGATTTATATCTAGTACTGGCTCTATATAATTTAAGAATTTGTCTTATTATGTATAAGTAATTGATTTAGAAAAATATTCAAAAAAATGATTTTATCCCCATGATATGGGTCTGATGGGGCTCTTGGTCTCTTGATATTGCCATTGCATAACTGGCCATATAAAATCGTTATAAGATTTATCTCTAGTATTGGCTTCATATAATTTAAGAATTTGTCTTATTATGTATAAGAAATTGATTTAGAAAAATATTTAAAAAAATGATTCTACCTCCATGATATGGGTCTCATGGGGCTCTTGGTCTCTTGATATTGCCATTGCGTAACTAGCCATATAAAATCCTTATAAGATTTATCTCTAGTACTGGCTCCATATAATTTAAGAAATTGTCTTGCATAAGAAATTGATTTAGAAAAATATTCAAAAAAATGATTTTATCCCCATGATATGGGTCTGATGGGGCTCTTGGTCTCTTGATATTGCCATTGCATAACTGGCCATATAAAATCGTTATAAGATTTATCTCTAGTATTGGCTTCATATAATTTAAGAATTTGTCTTATTATGTATAAGAAATTGATTTAGAAAAATATTTAAAAAAATGATTCTACCTCCATGATATGGGTCTCATGGGGCTCTTGGTCTCTTGATATTGCCATTGCGTAACTAGCCATATAAAATCCTTATAAGATTTATCTCTAGTACTGGCTCCATATAATTTAAGAAATTGTCTTGCATAAGAAATTGATTTAGAAAAATATTCAAAAAAATGATTTTATCCCCATGATATGGGTCTGATGGGGCTATAGGTCTCTTGATATTGCCATTGCGTAACTAGCCATATAAAATCCTTATAAGATTTATCTCTAGTATTGGCTCCATATAATTTAAGAATTTGTCTTATTATGTATAAGAAATTGATTTAGAAAAAAATTTAAAAAAATGATTTTATCCCCATGATATGGGTCTGATGGGGCTCTTGGTCTCTTGATATTGCCATTGCGTAACTGGCCATATAAAATCCTTATAAGATTTATCTCTAGTACTGGCTCCATATAATTTAAGAAATTGTCTTGCATAAGAAATTGATTTAGAAAAATATTGAAAAAAATGATTTTATCCTCATGATATGGGTCTGATGGGGCTCTTGGTCTCTTGATATTGCCATTGTGTAACTGGCCATATAAAATCCTTATAAGATTTATATCTAGTACTGGCTCTATATAATTTAAGAATTTGTCTTATTATGTATAAGTAATTGATTTAGAAAAATATTCAAAAAAATGATTTTATCCCCATGATATGGGTCTGATGGGGCTCTAGGTCTCTTGATATTGCCATTGCGTAACTGGCCATATAAAATCCTTATAAGATTTATCTCTAGTACTGGCTCCATATAATTTAAAAAATTGTCTTGCATAAGAAATTGATTTAGAAAAATATTGAAAAAAATGATTTTATCCTCATGATATGGGTCTGATGGGGCTCTTGGTCTCTTGATATTGCCATTGTGTAACTGGCCATATAAAATCCTTATAAGATTTATATCTAGTACTGGCTCTATATAATTTAAGAATTTGTCTTATTATGTATAAGTAATTGATTTAGAAAAATATTCAAAAAAATGATTTTATCCCCATGATATGGGTCTGATGGGGCTCTTGGTCTCTTGATATTGCCATTGCATAACTGGCCATATAAAATCGTTATAAGATTTATCTCTAGTATTGGCTTCATATAATTTAAGAATTTGTCTTATTATGTATAAGAAATTGATTTAGAAAAATATTTAAAAAAATGATTCTACCTCCATGATATGGGTCTCATGGGGCTCTTGGTCTCTTGATATTGCCATTGCGTAACTAGCCATATAAAATCCTTATAAGATTTATCTCTAGTACTGGCTCCATATAATTTAAGAAATTGTCTTGCATAAGAAATTGATTTAGAAAAATATTCAAAAAAATGATTTTATCCCCATGATATGGGTCTGATGGGGCTCTTGGTCTCTTGATATTGCCATTGCATAACTGGCCATATAAAATCGTTATAAGATTTATCTCTAGTATTGGCTTCATATAATTTAAGAATTTGTCTTATTATGTATAAGAAATTGATTTAGAAAAATATTTAAAAAAATGATTCTACCTCCATGATATGGGTCTCATGGGGCTCTTGGTCTCTTGATATTGCCATTGCGTAACTAGCCATATAAAATCCTTATAAGATTTATCTCTAGTACTGGCTCCATATAATTTAAGAAATTGTCTTGCATAAGAAATTGATTTAGAAAAATATTCAAAAAAATGATTTTATCCCCATGATATGGGTCTGATGGGGCTATAGGTCTCTTGATATTGCCATTGCGTAACTAGCCATATAAAATCCTTATAAGATTTATCTCTAGTACTGGCTCCATATAATTTAAGAATTTGTCTTATTATGTATAAGAAATTGATTTAGAAAAAAATTGAAAAAAATGATTTTATCCCCATGATTTGGGTCTTACGGCTTTCTTAGACACTTGATATTGCCATTGCGTAACTGGCCATATAAAATTCTTATAAGATTTATCCCTAGTATTGGCTCTAGTATTAGTTACGAGCATTCAATTTAAGAATTTACAAAATTTAAATTTATTCAGAAAAATTAAAATAATTTTTTTTTTAATAAACTTTATTTTCTAAGTAATTTTGAAAAACGTTTTCTTTTAATTTAGATTTTTTCTAATCGCTTACGTTTTAAAAAAAATTATTTCTTTTCGGGATAGTGCTACATTTTAAGAAATGTATACACTTTTTCTGGATAGCTACACTTTAGTCAAGACACAAACCTAAACAATTCGGATTCGGGCTAACTTCACTGACTTACGTTTGATCTAGTTCATTACTATTTAATTAAAGTTGAAATTAAAATACATATTAATAATTTGTTGTTTTAAATTTTTTTCAATCCTCCTTTCATACCTCTCATTACATTGGTGTAAAGTATTTGGACCAAATTTCCCATAGTCTTCTTGCAAAACAAATTCGTTCGATTTGAATCAAATTTGCAATTTCTTTAAAATATCACTATATAACCACAAAAATATTGTGTTAAATTTCAATCGATTTACAAATTGTTTGAAAATTTATTTGAATTTTATTAGGGTTTTTGAATTTAGACGAGTGGAAACTAAAGCCGAGTGGTAATAATAGGGTTTCAAGCAACACCATAAAACAACTAAGGATATTCGTTTATTTGTTTAAAGTCTAACTAAATTTAAGAAAAATTATTCTCTTCTTACATAACAACACAATCAGGATACCAACTGCGAATACCAACTATACATATTTTATGTTTTATTACAAGAGCACAAAACGTCTTCGTCGTTGTCGAAGGAACAAAAAAAAACAACAATTTATGTTAGAAATAATAGGATTTATTATTATGATTATTATTATTTGAATGTGAATTGGGATTTCAGTTTAATTGTGCATTGAATATAAATTATGTTTTATTCGTAGCTTTCTATAATTTATTACATCGTTCTCATAATAATATTGGAATGACTCAGTTTTTATTTTATAATATGTTTTATTTACCATAGGTAACTGAAAACAATATTCACAAAGAGATGTCAATCTTTTGATAATCTATTTTATACAGGCTTATCGGCTTTATGTATCAATACTTTTGTATGATTGGAATGAATTGATATTGCGAAAGGTGTTTTAGCCTCTCTTCTCCTAATGCACATTGACGCAAATAGAGCCAGATAATTATAAGTAAAAAGTCAATTTATTTGTTAATGTATACATTTTTTGTATTAATAATAAACGCAACATTGAAAATCCCTAAAATACTAATAATAATAAATTGATTTTATCGTATATTAATCATTATTTTCCTTTTAATGATATTTTCAAAAAAAATGAATGTACATACATACATACATAATAACATTCATTATTAATCATTAAAACGAAACAATGGAAAATATCCTTGAAAAGCGTTAATTTTATACATTTTTCTTTATTACTGTGCATGAAAATATGCTTTCATTTTTGTACTGGTGAATCGACAGATTTTTGTAGGAGCGCGAGGCTTGGATAATCTTCATTGATCTTGTAACAGTACTATAAATTAATAATATATTTTTGGGTAATTTTTTTATATTAAATTTGTTTGTCTTACTATTACTAAATAGACTTGTACTTGATTGTATTTATTAATTATAATAAAATTTGCTGTACATATTTCGTTATTTTACTTTTTTCACTATAGCGAAGTTAAAATGGGTCCCAAGGGATTTTTGTATGATCTTTTTAAATGAGACAATCCAGGTTCTATCTGTTTATAAAATTGGCCCGTGGTGGCAAAAATATTTATGGTAATATAAAACATTTGAAACAATTTTTTTTTTTTTCAGTTGATACACCTCGCAAATTTCAACAATTATGCCCTCTAGGTCGCTTTAAGGCAAAATGAAATGGTTATCATAAAATTTAAAATTCAAATTTATAAATTTACCTACGTTTGTTACCAGTATAATGGCAGCAGTTACTCGTGTATCAAGAACTCTTAAAGTAAAATTACAAAATCAATCATTACAATTTTTATTTTATTTGTACTTTAGGCTTATGAAAATATTTGTGGAATTTAAATGTGCTGATATTGTAACACAAAAATACGTATACTAAAGAGAGTGGCTGGTATCAATATAATATTTTTTTCACTAATATACATTTGGGATTTAAAATCAGAGAACTTTTATGCTTTTATTGGAAAACGAATATTGTTAAATATTTCAAAATAAATAAATACCTAGGAAAGTTTTAAAAGTAATTTTAGATATTGTAAACCCTTTTTGTGACATTTTATTGATTGAAATTCCAATGACATGTAATCGATAAATTTTTCTTGAATTGGTTTAATGGAGTCACCGCTGAAAGGTACGGTGTTATTTCCTAGTAATAAATTCTAGATTAGTATTGAACCTCGTTTACGAATCTTATTTGCAAGTTACAATGAGAGGTTCTTACTCTTGTGACGAGGGAGATTGCGTCACACATTAGATATATCTTTATTTTTTCGTTTAGAAATAAAAACAACGCCACTAAGTAAAGAATTATCTTCCAATTCTCGTTAATTCTTTGTAGGATAATCTCTAAATGGAGTAATTTTTAAGGATTTTCAACAGTAGCAGAACTGTAATCTGCGAGGATTAAAATTATTATCCAATGAGTTAAATACGTAATTTTTTTAAACAAATTTTTTACCAGAAAATCGGTTTACCAGTAAAAGACCCAATTTCATTGGTTGGTATTGTATATATTTTAATTTGTGTATGACGAAATTAATTCATTTTCAATATGAATTGCGGCATCAAATTTTTTTCAAATGAATTTATTTCGCGGGAATTTAATTCAGTTTTTAAAAGTTAAATGGTGCGAATTTGGAAAAGTAAAATTTTAATCAGCCCCACCATTCGCCAGAATAAAAATTTAACAAAAAAATAAATAGGAATGAATAGCCTAATAATTAATTTAATTTATTTTAAATTAAAAATTTCTAAAAAATTATTATTTGTTTCATTTTTAAGGAGGTTAGTATTAAAGAACTTAGCTTACTCACAAACAATTTTGACTACGATAGTATATTTATGTAATACATAACATATTAGGTTCTCCCGGATAACAGAGCCAGATAATTATTTTACCGAAGAAGATGAAGTTATTAAGAGTTATATATTATGTACCTTTTTCAAGACAAGTTAACCATTTTTCAAACCAAATTAACGGTACGTCGTACTGGTTTGATTTGAAAATTGTTGTTAAATTTGTTGGAAACAAGTTTAATTTGTTTTGAAAATTTGCTAACTTCGTTTGACAAACTGTTAATTAGATTTGAACATTTGTTAATTTGGTTTGAAAAGTGGTAAACTTAACTTGAATAAGGTGTATATTCAGTTTCGATCTGATGATGAGGATTAAGAAAAATGTATTCTCAGTCATCTCATCACGCTATACTGACTGAATTGCTAATTAAACCTTGATTATTTTCTATATACATACATAACTATAGAAAGCAACCATTTCGTTGCAGTATTACCGACTGAGAATAAATTTTTCTTACTATTCATCATCGGATCGATACTGAATTGGCTTCAAATTAACTCTTAATAATTTTATCCTTTTAAAATATTAAATAATTGGTAGCGTAATTCTTGTTTAATTAGTACCATAAATCTAGAGACCAGGGCTTATTATTTCCGTAAAACGGTTTTAAACGAACTTCAAAAATATAATTCCGAGTTTATGATTTCTTCCTTTTATAATTTTCCTCACTTCACGAATAATGAAATTACGAATATGTTTAATTTTGAGTTTAAAGTTCTTCTGGTAAATAACCAGATAATTACTTTTTACGAAGAGTGAAATTATTAAGAATTACAATTTCAGCTTCGATCTGAATGAGAAACACGAAAAATTTAATTATTTTCCAGTCAATCTCATCAGGCTATAGCGACTGAATTGTTAATTACCATTGATTACTTTCTATATATATAGAAAGCAACCATGTAGTTAAGTATTAGCGAATTTTACAAAATACATGTTAAATTCTTAATAATTTCAATTTTATTTTATTTGACGCATAAATACGATAATTAGGTTTGAGTTTAAAGTTCTTCTGGTAAATAACCAGATAATTATTTTTTACGAAGAGCCAAATTGCGTCAAATAAAATAAAATTGAAATTATTAAGAATTTAACATATACATATTACGTAGAATTCGCTAATTTTAAATAACGTTTAAAATTAAAGCGAAACCATTTTAAATATTTTTTGAAAGTTGATAGTTTATAATTTTCATTTAATTTTAAAATTAGGTTTATAGTCTTTAAATTTAAACTATAATATTTTGATTATAATTTAAAGTCAAATTAAATTCATTTAGGGCAAAAAATTAAGCAACTTACAAAATCTAATCAAAATTCTTTTTTGATTAAAGCTTTTTTCTTTATTAATCAATAAAAAATAAAAACATGACAGAATATTAAAATAAAATAAACAAACGTAACAAAAATTGTTAATTTAGGAAACGTTCTCTCACTTTTAGCAATTGCAGCGGGTAAAGTTAGTAGCACTCTTAATACAATCAGTGCATTTGGAAAGAGTTCTTCAACGTTGTTCTATACATTTTTCAAGACAAGTACATATTTCGGCTCTATTTGTAGTTCGTTTGTTTCAAGATCTTTGCTTTCTTTATAAGTTAATGCTGTTTCTAATAATTTACATTTTTCCCTGAGTTCATTGTTCTCCATTTCATCACACTTTTTAATATCATACAAAATTTCAAAGGGTTTCATTAACACTTGCACACGATTCAAAACGTTCTTTCATTAAAGTAATTGATATTGTAAATAATAGTTCGAAAAATTTATTTTTGAATTTCATTTTATTATTAATAGACTCAAGGATTTCTAGCTGCTCCTCCCAAATAAGCATTCTTGTTCGGATCCGATTATATAGCTCAACCCTAGAATCGTCAGTAAAATTCACATCTATTGCGCATACTTTAGCTTGTGAAATATATTTCTCGAAAGAATCTTCGGAATTACCAGAAATCAAAATTTCAATTGTTTGTGTTAACACACTAGCTGCTGATTTCACATTCATGCTCTGTGATTGTAACAATTTGCTTGCACAATTTAATTGTCTAATTTCGATGCTGTTGTATCTGTAAGTGCATTTTTTTCAATGGATCGACATCTTTTAACGTTCAATAAACAAGAGTTTCAATCCGGTCTTCAAAGCACTAACGGTATTAATAGAGCTTTCCCATAGAGTATCGTTTAATGGATTTTCTGTCAATTTACAACACGTGGATGTGAAAATACGCTAACACCGTGGTGATCTGAAAAAAAAATTAAAAATTTCAATAGATCCTTTTACTGCATCAAAAACGATTAAATTTTGGGGCTGGCAGATACATAGAACGAAGAAATCCCTTCGATGGGTATTTGCAATATTAGACTGAATACCGTTTTTTACCACGCATATTGGCTCCATTGTCGTAGCCTTGACCACGAAGATTCCTAATAGTTTAACAGTTTTGGAGACGCCTTTTCATTTTCGGCGCCTGTATGCATTGAATACTTCGAATATACTACTAGCCGGGCCTGTATATATACAGAAAGTAATCATTGTTAATTAACTATATAGAATATCTATATAGTTAGAATATTATATAGAAAGTAAGCAATGTTAATTAACAATTCAGTCGCTATAATATGTTTAATCTTTTATGATTTTTTAACTACTAAAATTCCAACAAAATTACATCGTATAAGCAATAGTGAAATTTTAATTCCCCATTTCTGAGTATTCCTTGAATACGACATAATTATACTCATAATCCAAAATTTTAGATCTGAAGAATGTCTTACTCAAGCCAGCATCAACAAGCATGCCAAAACGCCAAGTTATTATATTAAATTGAAATATAAAATCAAAATATTATTTAGAAATGTTTTATTTATTTCTTTAATGAAATTTATTACAAATCTCATGTCACTCACAACCATCACGCACACAATTTGTGTCTTTTCTTCATAAAGTTGTTACTCGCTAAATCACCTACTATCGCTAAATCAAATGTCGTATTAATAATTGAAAATAAATTAAGTCGCATAAGTGGTTGAAAAAAAATGTTTGGAAAGAGATCAAAAAGTTTTAATGTATATGATTTTAATATGTTCCGAAGACTGTAAAAGAAATTAATCCAGTTTCGAATTGATGAACTTATGATTATGAAAAAATCAATATTCTCATCAAGCTGCAGCGACTGGACTGATTGTACCACAATATTAATTTTAGATATACAGAATGTATTGTGCAGGTTATATTAGCGAATTTTACTGATACAGCCAAATTTTCTTACAATTTTTCTTTTTCACGAGATTCACACAGCTTTATTTCTGTGTACGCTAATTTTACTTTAATTTTGAATGTTAATTAATTAATTCGTGTAATTTCTAATATGCAACCGGTCCTTAGACCACAGAAATGGAGCTGTCAAAAACAGCTTACTGAATGAGTTTATAAGTAGTTTCCTTACCAAATTTCCATTATAATGGTAAAGTGCCTATTTTCATGTTGGGTTCAGTTTTTATATATCGTACATTTTTGATTGTATGTTAACCTGATATCAAAACGGTTATTTCCGATTTCAATGTGAGAAACTGAGAACGCGTATAACCAAGAAATACTTCTAAACCGCTGTACAAAATTAAAGGAACAACTTGATATTAACACTCTTATTTGCACAATCGGATTTAAATGGAATTTTGTCGCTTTTACACCTGCTCCCTAAATTAACATAATTAATTATAATTATTAATAATTAATATTTGTACTTTTCTTATTAAAATGACAAACCAGATTTCAATTAATTTACCATTGCTGTTCCTTCTCTTAGTGTTCAACAAAATCACTTTGTATCGTGTATTCCTTGTACGTATCTCTGGATTAAAACAAATATTTTAAAATTTCTAGCCAGTTCAAAGCTATCCAAAGATATTTAGAACCTATAAATTTTTTGAAATAAATAAATTTTACAAATTTTAAATAAAACTAAATTGAAATTTTGAAAAATTCTTTCTAAAATATTTTTAAAATTCAGATTTCTATATTCTCCTATTTACTGTACAAATATGTAAATAAACCTTAATATGGGTATTAATTTTACAATAAAAAATTATTTTAAATTTCAAATTAAGATAATCAATATAGGTGATAATTTTTGTTTCTCCTCTCCGATGAAAATGAACTATAAGTTACATTAAAAGTTTCCCACTCGTAAAGCGTACAGAACTAAAGTATTAAATTTATTGCAACTTCCAATAGTCTAACTAAAATTGTATTAAGAGATCGAATATTCAGTTGCTGTTCCAGGATAGTTTTAATTTATGTTTTTGGGGACTATATATGTAATACGACAAAATAGGTTTCTCTCCCATAAACGCAACCTCTTGTAATGGTTATCGCGATTATTTTTATTCTATTGCATCCAAAATGTAATTTTTGTACTAAAATTGAGTAAATTTACAACCAAATAAAAAAAATTCTATCAGGTTAATTAACGGGGTTGAAACTACCCTTAAATAGCTGAAAATTGTAGAATAAATTGTTTTTTTTTTATTTTTCTGCTTAAGGGCTTTTTTTTGCTATTAGTATTCCTAATGTTAAAAACACATGGACAATTAATTAAAAATCGAGAATAGCTGTGTTTTTTTATTCGCTATCCGGAGCCGCTATCGAGAGCTACCATATAAAAATAGCTCTCGATAGCGGCTCCATATAAATAGGTAGAGCTAAATATTTTTTGTATCACGTTTTTACTGAGGAATTGAATTAAAAATTATAGTTTAACGTTAAATATATTTAATTTACCAATAAATAGCACGTCAAATTTATATTTGGGTGTAGAAAATTGACTGCTCCGCATAGCAGCTATCGGGAGCGAATAAAAAAACACAGCTATTGTTGCTGTTATAAGGTAAAATTAGGCTGAAGTTTAAAATATGTAATTGAAGAGAAAATAAATGCTCGCCAATTCTACTGCAATACCATTGAATCTACATAATTTAATATTTAAATGAAATGAAACTTCGCAAAATCTAACCTGCAAACAATAAAATAAAGTGAACAATTTTAAAACCTGCATATAAAAAAGTAGGATATCCAAAATTTGAAGGATTTATATTTAAACTAAAGAAACAATGAAAAACAAGAACAAATCCGATTAGAAGCATTTTTTAAAATTGCACCTTCTTCTGGTTTAACATTACAGCAGAGGTTGACAATTAATTTTCTCTTTAAATGTCATCCTTGCTGTAATAGAGAAAAACTCATTTTTTATTATTTTTATTAATTTTCACGCTCCTTCGGGTAGTTTTCACCTTGCAGGGTGGATATTAATTTTTAACATTCAGGATTCTCATTTGCTTACAAAAAAATAAATAAAAAATCGTTTTAAAATATTGAGCTATACCTATAGGGGTAATTTTAACTACCACAGAAAGTGCAAAAATTCCATTTTGGATGCACTTTAAAAATAAACACTGTTTTAATATTTTGGGGTTATGAAACCTATTTTTTCGTAATGTAATCCAGAAATAGCAATCAAACTTTCGACATTTCGTACATTTTGACTGGACTAAATATCCAACACAATTATCCAAAAATTAGAAAATTTTTTAATATGTACTCAATTCTCAGTAAAACATTGAGACATTTTAAGTACAGCTGAACTTTAAACGCGTGCACAATATACATTTTATTACCAATAATATTTCTTGGAAATGAATTATGTATTTTTGAAAATTTCAATTGCATGTTGAACTAAATTTTTTTGTTTTCTGTAACTAGATCTGTAGGTACTTGATATATATTCGTTTAGTTTTTGTTTTAAATATTTAATTTTTTTTATTGTGTTTATAGTTTAGTTTTGTACACACAAAAATTAGTTGTTATTTTATTTAATAGTTCATATATTTTAGAAATAAACTGTGTAACTAGCTTTGTACTGAAATCAATTAAAAACATGCTAAGGTATCATTATATTGAAAATATAATATAGAAATGTATAATAATGTGTAATATGTATAAGTTTATAAGAATTTTATTTAATTAAGTTTTGTGAAAAATAATTAAGAACTAGATATACAATACAATATGTACACCACCTCTCTCATTAATTCTATAAGAACGTGATACTTTTTCAAGTAAGTAAAAAAAAAAGTTGCTGTGTGTGAATATAAATAAGTAATTCGATAATATGGATGGATTAACTTAAAGTTTGTCGATGTACGAGTTCGAGTATAGTATTTGATTAAAGGGAATGAACTTTAGTGTTTGCCACATAACAGTTGAAATAACATTTCTCTAAGATTCTGTTTAATTTCGCTATCTACTATTCTAAAATTAATTCAATGCAAATTCAATTCCGTACTTTCCAGATAGCAAACAAAATTTTATAGAGTTTCCTTTTTTATCTAATTACAATTTGCAATAAAAATGTTTTATCTTAAAGTGGAGGTAATAAAATTAAAATGATCAAGTCAATAATTTTATGGATAAAATTATTGTTAAGATATTATAAACTTTAAATAAAACCAATTTTGTTAAATCATCAGCTTATTTTCTACAAATCACAGAATTACAAGAATATTTATTTACATTGTGGCTATCTAATAAATATAAGAAAATATTTAATTGCTTGGATTTATTATATTTAACAGAATAAGCAGCTGTTGATTTAAATCAGAATCGTTATTCACAAAAATAACGCAATATCTATTAACATAAAAAACTACTTGCCCCTTAAAAGTTAGAGTTAATGTCCTGGAAGATGGTTGACTTAAGCAAGATAAAGGTCGCGTTTAACAAATTTAAATCGAAATGATTTGTAGAACTAAAAATAAAATTCTAATATATTAGAAGGCGACGTCCAATAAAATATTTATTCAGTTTAATTCATTTTTTTAAGCTTTATGTTTATAATGAAATAATTGTTTGACGAACTTAAAAACAAACAATTATTTGGGTAAAACATTTGTGAGTAATGAAGAAATCCATTCTGATTCGGTCAAAAGGCAAAGAAATTCTTGAATGAGCACCCCGAATTGTATGTGCTGAAAGCTGACAAGGGTAACATAACGGTACTTATGCCAAAAATTAAATATTCGGAAAAAAAGGAATTACTCTTGTCGGACAACAACACTTACAGTGAAATTCGGAAAGTTGTTATTTCTTCAATGCAATCTAAATTCAATGTAATCATTGGCTCTTGCGGGAACGTTTAGGAAAAATTGAGAAAAATTTGGCAACATTTCTTAAAAATTATCATGGTACGACTCAACGAATGTATGGTCTGCCAAAAGTACACAAAATTGGTATTCCCTTGAGACCAATTGTAATCTATTTAGGTTCACCGTCATACAATTTATCCAAATTTTTGTCGAACACTTTGAATCATTACGTGGGAAATACACGGACAAATCTAAAACTTCCCGTACAAATGTGGAGTCGAAAAATTTTGTAGTAGGGTTAAAATTTATGTTAGATCATACTGAATTTAGTTTCGGGGAAAGATGTTTCAGGCAAGTGTTTGGTTCACCGATGGGTTCGGAAATTAGTCCAACAGTGGCAAACCTAGTAATGTAACACGTTGAAACCGTAGTGTTAAAAACATCTTCCGTCAAAGCTATCTTCTTTTACCGGTATGTGGATGATATTATTGCAGCTATTCCAAATTCTGAAATTGATATAATATTTTGGACTCATTTAATAGTTTTATCCCACGAATTGAATTTACATGTGAAATTAAAAATCAAGGTTGGTTAGCCTTTCTAAATACTATGGTAATACGTAATGAGGATGGAAGTTTAACTACAGATTTATATCATAAACAAACCTGGTCGGGTCGGTATCTAAATTATAATTTTTGGATTCCATCATCTTACAAAAATAACACAGTTTTCTTGTTAACTCAAAAAATTTTGAGATTATCATATGAGGTTTTTCATGCCGAAAATTTCAAAATATTAAGCGATGTTCTAATTCAAAATGGTTGCCCGAGAAGTGTAGTTACTAGAGGTATTAGAAACGCTATCGCAAAACAGCAATCCGAGAAGTATTTTGGAAAATATGCGCGAAAATTCAAATTTAATCGTTGAAAATTATCGCAAACTTTACATTTCGGTTCCGTATGTCAAAATTCTTTTCGAAAAAATGAAATTTCTTTTAAAGTTTGGACATGGTTTTATTTACTAACTACGTATGAGTTTAACCGTCTAACTCTACGTATGAGTTTAAACCGTCACACAGCGCTTTATCGAATCGTTTACGTGGAACTATCTATAGATGACGCTGAGATACTTGATAAGGAGTACAATCTAATAAAAGATTAATTTTGGAAAGCATTTACATCAAAAAACAACAAAATTTATTAAATATCCAGGAAGTTTCAAAATATTTGTTAAATTATTACGACAACATTTTGTATATCTTGTAAATTTAAAATATTTTCACTCAAATTCTGTAACTTAAATTTTTTCGGTTAAACTGAGTATTTTATAAATTTAAATTCAAACTCTAGTTACGTTAGAAAAACATTCGTTATAAAAAAAATTTCTTTCAAATTTTAGTAAAAATTGTTAAATAATTAATAAAAAATAAAAAATTAAGCTAAAAAACCAAAGAAAAAATTATTTTATTATATTTATTCAGATTCTGTCGTAGGGTAATAAATTTTATTTAATCCTTTGGATCTTTTAAAAATTGCTTTTTCTTGTGTTTTATTAACGTGATATTTTATCATATTTTGAGGTGTGTTTAAAATTTTTATCTCACGTCCATTGGCGTTAAAGTGAACTTTAGTGTAAGATTATCAAATTCCATGTTTTCGAAAAAATGGGTCGAAAAGACATCAGCCACAAAGAAAAATCTGGTGCAATCGCTGTCAGTGAAACTAGGTAACAATCTTATAGTGCCATAGTCAGAAAACTGGGCAACATTTTTTTCTAAATTTATACACTTTTAAAAATAATATTTATGTGGTTTAAATAGGTGCGCAAGTTTTTCGGCCAAGAACTGTACATTTTTGATGTAGAACTACAATTTTTTTTTCTCAACAAAAGAAAAAAAGTTAGAGAAAGGATGCATTTATTGTTAAACAAACTAAAAACCGCGGCTTCAGACGACATATGAATGATAGCCGGTTACGTTTAAGGGAAGGGGCGACTTCGCAAAAATGAGTGAGAATTATTTGTTTTAGGATCGCCGCTTGAACGGATTTTGATGGAGTAAAAGCCGTTGCATATACTCTAAAAAATTTTGGATTAATTTTACTTTAATAATTGTATGTAGCTAATTTCGTATAATTATTACATTATTTTTGATTATGTTGAAATCAAAAATAATGTAATAATTATACGAAATTAGTTACATACAATTATTAAAGTAAAATTAATCCAAAATTTTTTAGAGTATTAATCTTTTCACGTTTTAAAATTTAAGCAAGAAAAATATTAATATTCAACATTAAACAAATTGATATTAAATCAATTCCTATTTAATATTCAACAATAACTGTTAAATTTTAAGCAGCAAAATTCATTCTCAACAAATGTTTGTTTAAATAGCAAATAATAGTTATTAATTTTAAACTTTTTTCATTTAATTTTAAACAAAATTGTTGTTGTAATAGCTGGTAGAATTTAATAAAAATTTTGTTTAATTTTTAAACAAAGGGCATTAATTTGAAATGAGCGCTTCACTCGGTGAGCATTGAAACTAGTAAGTAAATCAATGTTAGACCCCGAGAAATATGAAATTAAAAATTTAACGATGAAAATGTAATTTATTACAAATTAGGTTTGAAATTAACACAGAATTTGGCAGTTTGGTTTCGATTTGACGAATCCAACTGAGTAAATTCCTAATTAAAAAATTCAGTCATCGAATCTATCACGACGAATCTATTTAATTTTTTGTAGTTTAGTAGCTATGGTGTGTTGACTGAATTTTTTAATTGGAAATTCCAGTTTTCTCAGTCGGATTCATCAAATCGAAATCAAACTGCTAAACTCTGTGATAATTTTGAACCCTATTTATAAAAAATAAAACGAACGTTTGGCTATACCTGCTAGAGCAGATTAAATTGTATGGAGAAAACATTTTTAGTCTAGAGACTTCACTTTTCTGTAAATTCATTGTATTTAAAGCAAAAATGTCCACTACACCATATGGCTACGATGAATTTCGAGCCTGCATAATTTCATTTGAAGATTTTTTTTTATATAGAGAGAGTTTTTTAAAATGCTAGGCTTTTATCTCGAGAACGGTGCTGGATAGGAGAAAATAACTTTTAATGAAATTTGTTAAGGGTCGAGGGGACATCAGATGATGACCTTTAATTCGACCTTGACTACGACCCTCAAGGTCATTTGATGGTCAAATTGATTGTTTTAAATGAAAAGCCATATTTTTGGACCTCTGATTCGGAAAGGGCACAAAATTTTACGTTCATATATGAAGTTTATTCTCTTCTTTTGAATGACTTTCAGATTGTTAGTTCAAGGACAAACTACTAAATAATATGAAATAATCAGCAAATAATCAATTTAATTGGGGAATGACTTGATTTAAATTTGTTGGCACTATGACCAAAGGTACCAAGTTAATATTGTGTTAGTATATTCTCCCATTTCAATTTGTCCTTGAACTAACACCTGAAAGTCATCCAAAGGAAGAACCTAAAATGCCTATCTGAACGTAAAATTTTGCGTTTTTAATGAATCTGGGGTCAAAAATAGGGATTTATATTTAACAAATTCAATTTAACAAAATTTAGTCAAGGTTGAATTGAAGGTCGCCATCCGATGTCTCCCACGACCCTTAACAAATTTCATTATAATTAATTTTCTCCTATCTAGCACCGTATGCCTGGTATTTTTTAAAAACTCACTCTATATAAAAAAAATCTTCAAATGAAATTATGCAGGCTCGTAATTCATCGTAGCCATATCGTGTTGTGGACTTTTTAGCTTAAAACTAAATGAATTTTCAGAAAAATGGAGTCTCCAGGCCACTTAAAAATTTAATCCGCTCTAAAATACAAATTTAGCAAATATAATTTAGTTTTGTGATTATAAAACATTTTGTTTCTTCTTATCTAATTCATTTTGAATAGGTGTTAACCACGATGGTTTAGCGGATATGCGACTTGGTGCACGGACGAGAGTATTCACAAATGAAACATTCAATTACTTTTTATTCACTTTATTAATGTTTGATATCAGTTATATTGTATTTATTAAGTTTTGTATTATTGTCTTGATGTTTCGCTATTATGTTTTAATTATTAATTTTGATTGTTATGTGTTGACAATATGGCCACTGTTTTCGAACACGTTGTTGGTGTTTTGTGCGATTGACACGAAGACCGAAGACCGGCTAAAAAAACGTCGTGTAGTTTGACGTTTTTATTTTGGTTTTTGGCGTTGCCTGACGAATTGGTTACTTTGATGTGTTCGCCACCAGGCCTTGCACCAGTCGTGTATTCAGTGGTGGCGCCAACAATAGGTATTTTGTATACATATAAATTTAAAGTCGTTCAAATAAAAAGTAAAGTATTTTTAAAAGCTCTGAGTTATATTTTGTTCAGAAGTGCATCCAACTTGCGAACCAAATTGCATATTTTGGCAATGTTACATATAGTCTTTTTAGGCCCACGAGTATTTGCTAGGTAATAGTTTAGTATAGGTACCGCGCTTAAAAATCCATTGTCTGTGAAATTGCTTTGGGGTATTGTATATTAAAAATATAAAAATAACACAAGACATCTACTATCAACCCAAATACGGTGAAGTTGGTGGTACAGCTTATCTCCATGTTCTCTATGAACGTATATGCCACTTGGGAATCTAGTATTGAATCTGAAATATAGATTTACTTGGAAATTATATTCTTTACAGGTGGTTAATAAAATAAATAAGTTCACCAATTGAATTATTGCAAACCAAGAATTGATGGAATTGAGTTCATAATATCTTCCAATTTTGTTCCGATCCAGATATTTAAAAAAAAAAAATATTTCTCGTACTAAGTTGCAGAAAATATAAGTACAATACTTGGAACAGAGTACAAGAATATTGTATATATAGATTGTGGAAGTTGAATCATACAAGTTCGAACTAACCAGGAAATTCATAAATAAAAAATTTGAGATCCAGGGAGATTTCATTAAGGGAGAACACCACTATGAGATTTTCAAAAAATCGATTTTTTTTTTGCCTTTAAAAAATCCTTTACACCCTCAAAAATATGATACAAATTCGTTTATAGCTAAAAAAAAATTTTTTTAGAAGGTTTTCAAGCATTTTCCTGAGAGCTCTTATTGAGAAGTTATTGATACCAAAAACTTTAAACGCGTTTTTCTCGAAACCGTGTTTTGGAAATCTGCACGCAGCAGAACTCAATCAATTTTTGTTCAATCGACTTGAAAATTTAACTGTAGTTTCTTAAATAGATTTAAAATCGAAGTACATGAGTTTTTTTTGATTCATTAAAAATTAAAAAAGATATACACTTGGGCTATTGCCTAATTTTTCCTTTTTTTCTATGAATTGCACAATATCCTTTGGCATTTTATTCCAAAGAATCTTAAAATTTTTAAAAAGTTTAGTAGCCTCGATGTTGTTCGTCGAAGATGATGATGCAGTGCTGCTATTGCTTAATGTAGTGGCTAACGAAATATCGGAACTGCTTTGAGATGCTAACTGATATTGTATATCGTCGTCGTAAAAATTGTCTGTATTTAGATTACTTTTGAATGGAATTAATACCAAAGGTGAATTTTTAATGATCTTGAGAAGAATTTTCGATGCTCTCATCGATGTTAATATTATTAGTGAATACTGAATATTAGTGAATATTAGTGAATAATGACCGACTACCTAAATTTTATCGCCGACGAATTTTGCTTTACCATATATTCGTCTCAACAGCCAAACAATTACTAGAGGTAACTAAATGAAGTATAGAAAAGCTTCGCTCCTGCAATGTTTTTTTTTCATAATAAATAAACATCTAAAAATTTAATTAGTTTTATTTTATTGAGCCAATGATTTAAAATTAAAACAAATTTTTAAAATATTGGTTTAGGGCTCTTTTTATTTTTTTTAAATACTTAATTACAGCTTTAGCTTTCGATTCCTATTTGGAATCATTCTCAAAAGCGTTATGAAAACCGTATATCAAAATTGTTTCTTTTATACAAATTTTAAATTTTGCAAAACTATACCTTAATAAACCCATTTATCATAGAAACGCACAGCCTAGACAATTTATTTGAAAATAAATGTGTACTATAATGCTTACAATGTAAAAAGGTTGTACAATTAGAATCAACAATTTGTATGAGACAAAAAAATTTTAGATAAACAAATCATATGAATTCCCAATATGTATATGCAAAATCTTCTACTATGTTTATAGAATTTGTACTTGCTTTAATGTGCAACATTTCTAAAATCGATCCTTTTTTAAATTTTTTTTGTTTTTCGAGAATTTTGACGTTATCTAAACTGATTAAATGGTTTGTATCTCTCAAATGCTGTGAAAGTGCACTAATGTTTGAATTTATATTTGGATTTGGGCCTCTTTTGTGTTGATAAATCCGTTTTTCTAAAAACTGCTTTGTCTGCGCTAGTGTATGTTGAATTGCAACAGCAACATACTTGGTAAACAATATTTGATTGTTTTTTAATGGTATTTCATCTTTCATTTTTGAAAAAAATTTGTCATTTAAATTTGAAGCTGCACGTCCTACAATTTTAAAATTATAATTCCGAAAAAGGTGTTTTATTTTCTCATAATGATTTTTTATATATGGAATGGCCAAATAATGTGTAGTTTCAGTGTGGACTGGGAAATCTGGATTTGTGTGAAAATTTCTTTGTTTACAAAATATGTTATTAATTAGTTTTTCCGGATATTGGTTTTCAATTAATGTATGTTTTAGAATTTTTAAATTTTTATGATGGAATTTAGGATCGGAAAGCTTTAGAATTTTTTGGGTCAACATTTTTATAGTGTTAATTTTGTAAGTAATTGGAAGCCAAGAATGAAAATTTAGATATCTACCAGATCAAGTAGTTTTATGGTACCAATCACAAGAAATTTTGCCGTTTGGTACATGAATTAAAAGAATGTCCAAAAAAGAAATTTTGTTCTCTACTTATTTTTCTAAAATGAATTTTATTCTGTTGTTTATGGAATTAAAAGCTTGTAGGAAATATTCAATCTTATCTATTGGTACGACTGTGATTATATCATCAACATATCTGTAGTAAAATAATGGTTTAAAATCTAAAGTGTTTAAAATTGAAATTTCTAAATTTTTCATAAGTAAATTAGCAATGATGGGACTTATTGGGGAACCCATAGGTGAGCCAAAAATTTGTTTATAAATTTTATTATCAGAAGAAAATTCTGAATTATTTAAAACGATATCCAACGCTGTAAAAAATTGTATTTTTGTTCATTTTGATTTAGAATTACTTTTTATATTTCTCCAATTTTGACTAATAATATCTTTTACAATTTGGTTATCGACATTAGTAAATATGGAAGTGACATCTAAAGAGATTAACAGAAAATTTGGAGGGATGGCCTATTACTTCCATGCTCTAGTTGAAAAATTTATTAGTTTTGATCAAAGTAGGCTAGTAGGCGGGGCTGGTGACAATTTAAAATAGTTTGGTTGGTCGTGTCACACTGCCTATCTTCCTATGTTCCTATGTCATAAACTCAGCATTACGATACGTTTTGCAACGTTTCGTGGTGATTTCAAATTTTCATGGGAAATCTAAAATTCGATTGGGAAATTTAAAATTTGTTCTACAATTCACTATATGGACAACTAGGATGAAACTTGAGTTCTAAAAGGATTTTTGGATGAATTTTTAACCAATTATTCGAATACAAATACAAATACAAATCGGATTTTAAAATGATTTGTTGATGGTTCTGGAAAAGGGATAATTTGGATGGATATGTAAATCCGGTACCCTGCACTATCATTAGAAGTTTCACTTCTGTTGCTGGTGCTCGTTACATACCCAGTTTTTGTTATTGCCCTACTTTTATTTCTATAGAAACTAGATATATAGCAGTTTCACATTTTCCATGAATTTGTTTAGTTTGGCCTTAGACCTTCTTATCGTGTTTGCTTATAAATAAACAGAAAAGAAGATGAGATAGATACAAAATTTACTACCCTTTGATTTTGTATTAGTTTTGCAACGTTCGTTATTCAGTAACATTGAATTTATTGTAGAGAAATTTAGTAATTTTAAAGAATTAATGAAAATTTAGAATTTTTATACTGATATTTACGAACTTGATTAAATTTTTTCCTTGTAGTTGTGAAAATAGAATAAAATTGGTGAAAGTCTACTAATACTGTGATAATAATTCCAAAATTTCTTTAAAAATTTAAAGCTAATAAATTGTATTTACGGTAAATTAAAAATTCTACGAAAAACAAAATAAAATTAATGAACAATTTATATAAATAAACAAAGTATCAATCCGTTGTTAGAAATAATCTGGTTAAGTTCTAATTAAAATATTTAAAATAAAAAGAACGTAAAATTGATGTAATATCGCTAATTATCACTTCTTGCTTTTTATTTTATATTAAGTAGCATATTTAAATTCTTCAATAGTATTATCGCTTATCTTTTGATTATTATTGTTATTTCGTTTTATTTTTAAATGAAAATTTCTTTTTAGCGTGCACCTACCTACCTACCTTAGAACTAAAAAGAACATTAAAATATTATTAGATTTAGCATTCAATCCAACAATAAGAGTAAATACAACTTTTTTATTTTCAACAAAAAAAAAACCTAAAATCTAATATTTAAATCAACAAACATAAAGCCTATTACAAATTTTCAAAAATAAACCGAAAAAAAATTAATGCAAATTAAAAATTCTAAGCTTTAAATTTTTATTTTTATATTTCATTTTAACGATTTAAATTCGTTGAAAAAAATCCAACTTACCTTATCGCATGTATTTTCATGAATTACGACTTATTTTGGTTTAACGTCTAGGCTAAAGATTCTGGTCGTGGAGACTGAACAGTATGAGTGTCAAGGCTTGAGATTAAAAAAAAAGGTAAATAATAAAATTCGACGCAAAAAGCGCGCATGTAAACCGATTTTTTTTTTATTTTTTATTAAAGATTTTCAATTAATTCATATTCAAATGAAAGCGGTTGAAGGTCGCTATGATTTTTTGACACTTTTATTTTTTAGCTTTTTCTTTTCTGACTCTGAGTAGGGTAAAATCAACTGTGTTTAATCTTGAAAATAAACCAACCTTTATACATACAAAAAATAATATGCTGTTTTATAAATGGTGTCAATTTTTCAAACAGTCAACATGTTCATCAGATTCCCGCATTGTAAATATCCAAATAAAACTGATTTCAAATGGGTAAATGCAAAGTAACCGTGATTTTATAAAGCTATAATGAAAAAAAAAACGGGCTTTTACAACGGGATTAGAAACCTGCGCACTTTTATAACGGAATTACAAATTGTGTGGTCACTAAGTGAATAATTAGGCCCGCGCATAGTTACACGGCCGCTGGTGTACAAAACTTTTACCGGCCGCCCCTTGATAGATAATATCAGTGCTGTCACTCTGAAAACTTTAAATAGAGTACGTGTCAAATTTTCAGGAGAGTATTTCTAGTCAAAAGGGAGTACATACGTTAGTACACTAGTTAGACATTAGACATAAATAATTGTTGGTGTTTTGTGTTAAAAAAATCACGATCCAGCAAATTATTCTAAAATTGTTTCTCAATATGCTGCTCGAGCTAAATAATTTTTTATTAACGCGGCCACCACTCTCCACGAAATTAGAGATATTTTTAGATTATCGTTTTGAGATTTTTTATGTTTTTCTCGTATAGAGAAGAATACCGATGAGCGAAACCGTAAGTAGTAAATGGAAAATTTATTCTTTATCTTTTCATTTCCAAAAGCGTCATTTTGGCATATGTTCCAATTCACAAAGATAATTTTTGAGGATTGGCAAAATTTTTTGGTACAATTTAAAGAAATGCCATTGCCAGACAGAATGCCATTTACTGTAGGTACCTAGAGTGACCTGGTCAAAATCGCCTTAAAACGCAGGATAGTTATTAAGTCTCGAAATATGTTATGCATTTGATTTAGAAAAAGATGCTATATGAAATTGGTATGGTGGCGACGACTTGTCACAAAACATGCACGTGGTGAAATTCTAGAATAATTTTAAACCAGCTAACTTAATTCATAATTTGGAGGTGCTACTTACAACTAATTCATTGATTATCTAATATATTGGTTAAGTCAGACAATTATTATTGTTAATTGTAGGGCCATGTGGGCATTAAGCCACCTTGCACTGCGACCTAAAAGATCTTTTGTGCATGGACCCTGCTCAATGATCCGTCCAGTCAATATTCAGGCTCTTAATGAACCTAACAATACTGCCGGCCGGTATGTGATACACACTATCTGGGCTCATTACTCTCCCTCCTAGATGTTGTAGACTGTGGCAGAAAATGGCTGGGCAATAGCACAGAACATGTTCCGCTGATTCCGCTTCCAGGTCGAAGAAACGGCATCCATCTGCCGTACTTAGGCCCATTTTTTTAAGGTGATACCTTAAGTCAGTTTATTTTTTAATTTTATTTTTTAAGTCAGACAATAAATATCAATGGAATTTGGATATAATCAGAGCAGTTCCAGTTGGGGACTTGGGGTAGAGATGAAGTTTCTTAAATGAAAGACGACCAGAATTCGAGATGGAGCGAGATGGAGAATGTCAAAATAAAACTGAAAGCTAATTTCTGCTGTCAGCATTTAACTTTGCCAGATAAGAAAGATACATGGGAGTCTGGATTTTATTCAAATATAAACAAAAGATTTAAGAATACTGATGTCAAGGCGTATTAGACGAATGAAATTTCCCACGTCACACTGCATAAATCCAGACTTCCATACAACTTTCTAGTCTGGAAAGATTAAATGACTGTAGAAATTATGTTACAGTATTTTTTTAAATAGAAGTCCTAGTCTAGGCTTAAATAAGGATTTGAGAGTATATCAGACTTCCATACATCGTTTTTGTGTGCTACAGTTAAATGACCACATAATTTATCTTGCAGCTAATTTTTGTATTCAGGAGGTCCCAATCTAAATATTTAGTTAAACAAAAGATAAACATTCCGAAACCAGTTTATCCATTAGATTTGTATACCTTATTTGATGCAAATAATACGTTTAATAAAAATTTCATGGGCAAATATACCATGTAGCTTTACATCTTGTAAAATTGTAATGTTGAAATTATGACGTTAATCGGTTCGTTTATTCGACAACATAATGGATTTGCCAGGTGTTATTAGACTCTAGGCGCATTTGAGAAAGAACAAAATCAGAGAGCCAAAATGGCAAAATTCAAAATTAAAATGAGATAGAGGTATAGCGACAGAGGCAGATATAATCTGCCTGATACAAATAAAGTAGCCATGATTTTTTCAAATAATGACTGTGAACTACTTTTATACCCTTAAATATTCTAAGTTCAAATTTGGATCCTACGACGTACTCTTTATTATTCCCTTATTTGAAAGCTGGATGGCAACCTAATATAAAAGCAATGTGCTTTGAAGGCAGGCCTCGAAGTAACATATCTATGCTGCAAAATAAAACCAATTCTTCGGCTGTTAGGCCGCATGAATTTAGTCCCATCTTACATTCTGGAAAGTTAGCACAGCAATATATTGTAGACTCATATTTGAAGGTTAAAGCAAACAACTTCAATTTTATAAGATACAGACAAAATGATTTGTCAGTTGAGCAATGTCTAAGTTCAATGGATAACCTGAAAAATCAATCTGAAGGTGTTAATATTGGCTAGTCTGGTATATTGCCCTCTACATTTCAAAATTATCCTAGAAATATTAAAGAACAATACTATGATACCATGATCATCAACAATATGGTTCTCCAGATATATTTTTAACCTGTATGTGTAATCCTAAATGGCTCAAAATACCGCGAATTTTTTTTCAATTCAATGGCAAACAGCTGCTGATAGGCGAGATTAAGTTTCAAGGGTCTTTAACATTAAATTGAAGAAATTGCTAAAAGATATCCTACAACATATTTTCGGAAAAGTTATTGGATACGTTTTTTCTATACAATTCCAAAAATGAAGACTTCCGCATTATCGTTGCTTTTCTTATTGTGTAAACATGATAAAATAACGTCAACCGAGCAAATAGATAAATATAGTTTTGCAGAAATCCCTAATCAAACGCTAGATACAAATTCACAGGATTTAGTTACGAAACGCATGTTTTATGGGCCGTGTGGAATTCTTAACCCAAGATATTCGTATAAGCAAACTAACGAATGTAAAAAAAATTTTCCGAAGGAATTTTAAAGCGAGACAAACATGAACGAAAACGGGTATTCCAAATATCGTATAAGGCAAATGGATTCGATTATCGTTCGCAATAAACCAGTCGATAAAAGATTCGTTGTTCCGTACAATAAGTACTTATAGCAAAACTTTCATGCTTGTTGGATGCTTCTAGAAAACAGAATGCAGGATAGATTCCATAATATTATTAGACTTCCGGTCCAATTACCTCTAAACCAAAATGTTTAATTTGTGCCTGGACAAGAACATCAAGCAGTGGCCACATCTATAAATTGCAAAACAAAATTAATGGCTTGCTTCAAATTAAATGAAATTAACATGACAGCAATGCGCAAATCAACACTTATGTTGAAAAATTTCCTATCATTATGTTTGAAATTCGTCACTAACTCTTTGTCAACTCAGACAAAGGAAAACGTATATTTTAGCCCTAATGATCTGTCGATCCGACAGCTAGTGAGAGGTTATTTTTAAGCATTTTGTTAATAAACGTGCCTAGAGCCACTTTGTGGGTCCAGGAACGTAGAAAGCAGTAAATTATGAAAGTTTCAAAGGACTGCAATCAAGATGAACTTGGACTCTTCATACAATGAATGGATTCATTGTATGACAAAAGCAACGGCCGAATAAATATTATTACAGCGCTGACTCATTTGGTAGTGACTGTTAAAACAATTCTGAGTTTTAAAACTCATTATGTCCTTCAGGAATGCCACATAAACTTTCGCTTAAAATCGGTTGCATACTAATGCTAATTATAAGCCTTAATGCGAAAAACGGTTTGTGTAATGGCACACGGCTAATTGTCAAATATTTTTATAAAACCCTCGTCCAATAATAAAATATTTAAAATAAGGTCGACTTTAGTTAGAGTGAGTCGGCAATTCGGAATATGGTATATGATAGAGTTTATTTAACGCTCCCTCTCGAAGGCATCCAAACGTCTCCAATGCTTCGATTTAGGCAGAACCTTTATGAAGATACCCTCATATATATTTTATCTTATGGCAGGAGTACGAGATTAGTCATGCCTGCGACTGAGATATCTCACAAGATGATGAAGCACTTACATGTGCGCTTTGTTCTTGAGAGGAAAGGAGGGTTTCAGTGAGGTTCGCTCACAATTGTTCAACAAATCTTCATAATTTCCATTCATTGATCAAACCATTTTCGAGTTTTTTCGAGATTAGCTGCAGTGTGTTAAGTTGTAGATTCGCTAGTCTCGTTTTATTTGAGGATTAGTGATTGATCGAGATTAGTGCATTAATCTTTGAAAATTTTGAAGTATGTCTCGTTACATTGGGTTTAGTGATGGTCCAAGTGGCGCTGTTATGCGGAAGAACTTATAAAATATAGTTAAATATGAAAGTGACGTTATACGACAGAAATTATAACATCAATGACATCTTAAACAATTCAAGTGGCTGTGTATTAATTAAAAAATGATTCGGATTGAGTTACCAGCAATATTTTTAATAAATTGAAAATCTTAACGGTCTAGGTAATCATTTAGAAATGCCATCTTGAGCGTAATCGAAAGACTGAAAAATGTGGAATATGGTAAAATCCAATTAAATAAACTTTATCTTGTAAAACAACAATAGTTAATAAATTTATACTTATTATAATTTATCTATTGAAGATAAGAGAAAGCTCATTTTTGGGAAGTAGAAGTAAGTTGTGAGGAAATTACAGTGATCCTCCACTGGGCCCAATACATTTTTTCTCCGTTCTAAAAATGTAAAATCGTGGCAGCATTATAGTATTTTACTTTTATGTCGAGTTAGCTAATGCCTAATCTGCCAACTCAAATGGATTTGTGATCGATTAGCAAATTTTGTTTCATTAATTGCGCTTAGCTAATCTCTAGTCTGTCAAGGGTAAAATATTTCAAGTTTTTGTAAGACTTTATTCAGGCGTTGATACCAACCCTGGCTTGCTTTAGACAATATTGTTTTCCCTTTGCTTTTTAGGATGAATCCAAATTTCTTCTTTAATATGAAGTAGACAACTTGTTCGCATTAGTTGGGGATTTCCATCATATTCTTTAGAAAAATGCGGTAATTTCGTTGAACTGTCGCATTATGTATGCCATAATGAAATGTAAAAGCGAGCTGCAGGTTAGTATAAGTTTCATTATAAACCATTCCGGGGTGTTATGAAAATCCTATTGTAAAAACCCGACGTTCCGTTTGAATTCCTTGTTTCTTCAAGCAAGGAACGACAAATTGAGAAAAATAAAATTTCGCACCATTTTTAGCTCTACAAATTTAACATATTTGGCATTTTCGAAAATACCCTTTTATCCAAAATATACCATCAGCATAAAGCTATAAAACCATTTCCACCAATTTCTGGCAATACTATCTGTACACAAAATAATGTTTTTTAGCTATACACAAAATTTATTAGAAATAAATTGTTATTAGATTCTAAATTCTATAGCCACAAATGTGAATTTTTCTCCAAATGATTTTAAATCAGTCCGGATTTTACTGACAGATTTTTAATTAAAAATTGTTGAACTTTTGTCGAGCTCGTGATCATATCATTGAGCATACATTTTTTTTTTAGGGGGCCATTTCGCCGTACCGAGTGTTATTTTTATACGAAGTTTTTTGCGACCCTGAAGTTTTCATAGATTGCTTAGAGACCTTGCAAGAGCAGTTTCGATAGCAGTTCATGCATTAGTTGAACAAGAAGTTTGCTTGTCACGCGGTGGTCCCTTTTATTGATAAATCGTTTTTAATTTTTACCGCAACTATCGCGATTCTAAGTCATTTTTACTTGTTTCTGCATTACTATTATATACATATTTAAACTCCACCAAAATATTCTATCATCTCTGTAGTCTATATACTACAAAGTGAGTTTATATGAAATTGGTAGCTTTAAAAAATATTTGAGTTAATATGCTCAATACGTAAATGCTATACACAATTTTTTTTCCGATTTGTTTATCGTGAATATTTTTTCTGCGAATTCTGTTTCAAAATCCGGATATCAAAGCATATCTTCTAGGAACAATTTTCATATTATAACTAAGAGCTTCAGTGTACTATATATTATAGCCAAGGGAATTTTCTGTATTAGATTACAAATATAATTTTGACTTTGAAAGCAAAATATGCTTAAGGCATTAGTCTTGACCATTGGTACATACCAAATGATGTGTCTGAGATCTGAAAACACTTTGGCAAACTTTAAGAATTTTCTTAATTTTTTCGACAAAATTCCTTTATATAATTAATCAAATTTGGCAAGTAGAGTAACCACAAAATTTTATTACGTTAATATAATTTTGCCTCATTCACAAATTTGTTACGAATTCTTTCAATTATTTTCCTCTAATTAAAAAAATTTAGAGAATGCTAGGGACAAGCGGTTAAAAAACATATTTATGAGACATGACAAATCATTAAAATTATTTTATTCTAAATTATTATAAAAAGTTGTCCCTTTTTCAATATTAAATATACATTCAACCATAAATTCGCCCCCATTATATATCTACTTATATCACAATGTCTAGTCGTATTTTGTAGGAGTAATTTAAGTCCCGAATTTAGTCAATTTTCTAATAAACAAAAAAAAAATTTGTTTCCTCTTCAAAATTATTAATTTCTCTTTAATTTCCTCCAAATTTCGTTACATAAAAACAAAAAAAAATCATTTTCAATAAACTGATAATTGACGTGATAAAAATAAAAAATTTAATTTCAAGTAATAACAACAATAACAAAAGATTTACTTCAATCAAAACTTTTTAATTGATTGATTGTTGTTATTGTTATTATATTTGTTTATATATTCCAGTTGTCTTTATTGATGTAATCAATCAAATTTCCTGTTTAGAAGCTCTGAAAAAAATTTGCAGCATCTTTGTCTTCTCGACGCAACGCATACATTGTTTTCATCTCATTCCAGTGCGTCGAATCTTTTTTTTTTTTTGTAATATAAAACGTACATACACATGTTAGTATTTGAATTCGTACTTGCGCGCATATTTGGTGGGTTTTGGAAATCATTTTTTTTTTCTTTGTGCTTACTCGTGCACGTTTACACAAAAGAAGCTTTATACCTTCAATCTTTATTCTTCCAGATGAATCAATTAGGTTTTCGTTTCTTTATTCTTTCGTATTTTTATTTAAATAACATTTGAAAGCTTTAAAAGTTTTTTTTTATTTTAACTTTTTGTTGCTAAAGTATGATTAAAAAATAAATTAAAATTAAGAAGAAAACAATTTTTTTTTTGCCGGCGATCTTAACGTAATATTTTAATTAGACTTTTCACAGGAATTATAAATGAAACATTTTTATAAAAAATAATAATAATTTGGAAAATGTTGTTAAGTTGTTTCACAATTTTATTGAAAAGTTTTGCGTAGTGCTGAATGCTGATGAAACTACATAAATATTAAGCTTTTGATTTTGTTTTTTTTACTTATAAAAAGTCAAAAGTTTTTCTTTCGATATTTTTTTTTAATCACTGTTATTTAAAGTTTTTATATAAAATACGGTTGTCGACAATCTATTTAGCTTACTATTTTGTGATGCCTTCTCAATTTCGATCAAGTCAGTTCCTTGAAGTCGTAGTCATTTGGTTTCCAGATCCTGCCTATCATATAAGAATATTGATTTGTTAATTAATTTGAAAGTAGCTAGGACGCACAAATGGTACAGAATACGTCATACAGTCGGTGTCTAACGTTTTTAAACATCAAACATTTTACCCAATTTTATCGCATCAGAACCTTAGGAATTTATTTAAAAACCGATCTTCTAATCACAGCTGGGCGAGTAAATTACACTATGTAATTTACACGGTTTGTTACTCGTAAATGTAATTTACATAAAGCCATGTTTGACGAGTTTATTAATGCTAAATGTTCCGCAGTATGTCCAAAGTAGGTTCAAACGTAACCACATTTATATTTTTATTTTGCATTGCTGATTTAAAACCCATAATTCTTTTAAGCAGCCTTCACCAATACGGTTCCTTTTTTTAATTTTAATGTCTGTCACCATTGAGAAAATTCTCTCTACATCCGGGTTGGAATGTGGCAAACATAAACTTGGCTGCTTTGGATAAATTAGTAAACATGTAATCCTCATTTATTGCTTTCTTCATTGAAATCTCATTCCAAAATTCTTCAACTGAAAGAACTAACAGCTTATCTTTCACATTATCCGAAAGTTTGATTGATAGAGCTCATTCAAATTCCATGTGAAACTTATCACACATGCTCTATAAATTTTTTTTTTTTTTTCCTTATTTATTTATTTATTGTACACTTTCTAATTTACATATAGTTTTCGGCACACTCTATTTTGAGCATCAGCTCATTCATAATAGAGTGTACCAAAGAGCTGGATAGCTTAACAAAAAAAAAAAAATAACAAAAACAATACTTTCACCAAGTAACATCCCCAATTCCCAGCCTCACTTATATCTTTGCTTAAAACATGTATGGGCATCAGTTTTCTTTTTGGTTTCACTAGAGCATTGCTCTTCCGCAAACTGCACCAAAATCTTCAGAAATAATAAATTTAGAAAGGGGTATATTCATCTGACATCACCTTTTCTATTCGCTTTCGGGATGATATATCTGCATGGCTCGAGTTTATGTAAATTTTAATTTGGAGCAAAAAAAAAAAAATTAAATAAAAAATGAATTTTCAGAAAAAAACATGTCCACTGACGTGAAACTCCATATCTCTCAGAAAAATTTCAATTTCAGACGGTGAAGAAGCCATTCTAAATTTTGCAGTGTAATGTTCTGATTTTCAAGACAGCTTTTGAAATGGTTATATAATGTTTTGGCGGTGCAATCTGTAGCATTAATGTTAATTAATTGTAGCAATTGTGTGTTGACTTTATTATTGCTTACGCAGGACGAGGGCAGAAAGATTTTTTTTCTTCCTTAATTCGGTAGATTCATCGACAAAGATTAAAAAGTTGTTTTTGTTTAAAATCTTATTTAAATGTTCGTTTTCCACATTACACATCACATTCCCTATCAGTTTCGACATTTTGTACGCTCTAAATGGATAGCTTTGGCAATTTTGGAATCTATGAATATATTTTTTAAGAGCCGAACCAGTGAATCTACTATTTGTAAGGATGTACTGTTTTCTGCGATAAAGGCGGCAATTATAATTTCAGCTAATTTAAATTTTTTTTGATGATTATTTACCATGAAAAAGTTGCTTGCCGATGGAGTTTGCAACGTATTTTTTAAATTAATTTTATGCTTCTCGCCGAATTGGTGACGCTTAATGTCTGTGCTACCACAGATAATATTTGATGTTAATTTTGAATGTTAATTAATAGTTTGTAAAATTAATTAATTAATTAACATTCAAAATTCAACTAAAATTAGCTTACTCAGAAATAGGGCTGTGAAGAAAAAATTGTAAGAGAATTTGGATGTATTAGTAAAATTCGCTAATACAACCTGCACAATATATTCTGTATATTGGGAATTTCATATTAGGAATCGAGACATTTCTGAACATTTACATTTTTAATTTTATTAATTTAACCCATAAAGAGTTTTTTGTTTTTTAAAGTGTCTAGCCAGTAAGTAAGGTTGATATCTCTTACATCATTTAGAAATATTTTCATTTTATAATAATCGATACGGTCAAAATAAATGGCTACTTATGTTGTACAAAATGCTGTTAGTCATCGGAACCGTACAATCTTAATAATTTGACATCCACTTATATTTCATCAGTTTTCTGCGATTTCATTTAAAATAAAAATTAAGTTAGTGCTTAGCTGTTAAGTTGAATATGTGCTTATTAATAAATCAATGACTGACAAGTTTTAGGGTACTTTGGTGTAAAATTTTGTTTAGTACATCAAAAAATATGTACGTTAGGCTTCGGGACAAAAAAAGTTAGTTACTCGTCTGTTATACGTATATTACCAAAGCAACCTTGATTATACAAGCCATAATCTAAAAAACGAAGCTTTTATAAGGGAATTAGAAACGAGGAAAAAACCAAAATTTTCATAGTAAAACACATAAAACATATGGAAAATCACTTTTTCTCCGAAGACAAATTTGTAAATGAAAACGTTGCAAATTCTTAATTATGATTTCTGAAATACTTTCATAAATGTTTGAATTTCAACATATATAAATCTCGTTTAAGTAAATCGTTTTCATTTTCTTATAATAATTGATTTATTTAAACCAAAATATAAAAAAAAGTTCATAACAACAGCATTCTGGTCAAATTAAAAAGAAAAGCTTACTACAAATCGTGTGCATTAAGTCAATATACATAGATGGCACTGGCCAGTAAACATTTTGAAAAATCGTACCAAAAATTGCCACCTGGGGAAATTTGAGTTTAACAATTGTAGGAAAGCAAAACAAATTCACAAAATATTAAGAACGTGTCATAATTGTGTGATTAAATAATTTTTTCGTATTTTTCTGTATAAATCTGAGACATCTGACGTACACTAGTAAAACTAAAGATAAATGTAGCAAGTATTATTTTAATTCGTCAGAGCCAACTTTGATGTATTTTTTAAAATGAAAGTTCGAAAAATATATTTTAGAAATAATTTAATTTTAATATTTCTGCAATTAATATTTACTTAATACCAATACACCTTTTTTGTATATTGCTGCTAAAGGTATGTAGAACACTTTTGTATAAAACTTTTGTAACATTTTTTCTTTTTTCATTGAAAAACTTGAAGCTAAAAACATCATTTTTACTATGAATTCCTATGGAAATCAATGAAAAGTTATACCACTAAAAAAGCTTCTAAAAAATACGTCATAATGATTATGGCTCTATACTTTAGAAGGCTCTGATATTACACGTTAGCTAAATGTAAGTTACATATAGGAATTCTTTACGAAAACAAATCATTAAACTTTAAATACATTAAGTACATAATGTGGTGCTTAAGTACAAATTAGTTAACTTCAGGTACATTTTTGACAAATATATTACAATGGTTAAATAGTATATTATTCAACAAGAATATAATGAGAGCTGTTATTCATGAAGATAAAGTTTACCAATACAAGCCGACAGGCGAGTGTCGTAAATAAACTGAGTGAATAACAGCAATTATATGCGAGTAGGATACGATACTTTATCCACGACCGACCAATGCCATTCTATTTGATTATCAAATCCTTTAAATATTCCTAAAATAATTTTCGTCGATATTTTGACGTTTCATAATAATGAAAATGGCAAGAGACTAATGGATAAAATTTCAATGATTAAACATTGCTAGCAGTGAATTATGGGATGTCATTATAATTGAAGAAACAAACGTATAATGAGCATTATTATACATTAGTCGTGGATAAAAGAATTTAACAAGTAGAAATATTAAATTAAAGTATTGCAACTGGAATTTGTTTTAATTTTGCCGTAAAAGCCACCGAAATCTCCATTTCACTTTGATTATTTAAAATAGTGAAAACATCGTAAGTTTGGAAATTTGTGCAAATTGGTCCATCTTTCCTTCGAATAATTTTTATTTTGTATAATTTCTATTAAGAAATGATTTAGAATATTAAGGGTCGGAAAAAAGTGGCTTTTAGAATTTAAAGCTGTTTCTGTAAATATTGTTTGGGTTTCATTATACGTGGAATTCCCCATATATAGAATGTAAAATTGTGGTAAAATCAGTCCAGTCGCCACGCCTGATGAGAAGATTAATTTTTTCAAATCTTAAGCTCATCAGTTCGAAACTGGATTAAATTCTCTTAGAATCTTCGGAACATATTAAACTCATGTGCATTAAGATTTAATTCATTTTCCAAATGAATTTAACTCCGCCGATAAATATGAATTTATTCCGCCACAAAAAAATCATCACAAAAATTTCGAAACTTTTTCGGATAGAATTAAAAAAATCATATACATTAAAGAGATAGTAAATATTTGATTTGCAGGCCTTGCAAAAAGCTTTCGTCCTTTCGTTTTGCAGCCATATTTCTTGAAAATACATATTTTGTTTTTTCATGGCTTCTTTTCCTTTGTAATTTAATATTTTTTTTGTGTTTTGTAGACATCTTCCTCATCTGACACAGATTCTGCCTCTGAAAAGGGTTCTTTGTCCTAGATTCTGATCAAGTGACAAATGACAATTTTTTGGGACTTTGTACTAAAATTTTAACTGCTATAAAATGACAATATACAGAGTGTCCGGGTTTGGGATGCTGATCCGTCAAGGGGTGATTCCTTGGTTCATTCTGAGAAAAAATATAATAGTATGGGCAGGAAGGGGTCTATTTTTGATGCCCTTTGAAATACAGGGTGTTTAAAAAATTTGATTCAGAAAAAAAGTACACCTAAATATTAAACTGTAACTTCCAATATATTCATCCGAGAGCAACCAACTTAGTCTTATTTGAATGGTAATTGTATACGCTATTATTAAGATTTAAGTGGTTATCTTGCATCTACATCCGTTTGAGAGCTATGATGCTTTAAAGTAAAAAAAAAATTGTTTTATAAATTTTTTTTTTCTCAAAGAAACTCGTTATAATTTTTTTTTATATATTTTATTTTAATTCCCCAGGACCTCCTCTACAATCCTTCAATACAAAGTTTGGGTCGAGGAGTTATAAAAGGTGCTCAAAATGTCCTCCTTGTGATTGAATACAGGCTAATATTCGTTTAAGGGAGAACACCACTGTGAGATTTTCAAAAAATCGATTTTTTTTTGCCTTTAAAAAATCCTTTAGACCCTCAAAAATATGGTACAAATTCGTTTATAGCTAAAAAAAAATTTTTTTAGAAGGTTTTCAAGCATTTTCCTGAGAGCTCTTATTGAGAAGTTATTGATACCAAAAACTTTAAACGCGTTTTTCTCGAAACCGTGTTTTGGAAATCTGCGCGCAGCAGAACTCAATCAATTTTTGTTCAATCGACTTGAAAATTTAACTGTAGCTTCTTAAATAGATTTAAAATCGAAGTACATGAGTTTTTTTTGATTCATTAAAAATTAAAAAAGATATACAACTTTTTATACGAAAATTATAGTCGAAAAATGAAACTTTTTCTTCAAACTTGTCTCAATTTTTTATTTTTTCGAATTTTTTAATTTCCTTATGTACTTCGATGCTAAAACTAATATATTTCATGAAAATATTTTATTTTTTGTTCCAGGAACAAATTTAAGACACTTCTACTGCGTGCAGCGGAGCGACTCTAGGCAAAATCACTTCTACTAAAGCTACTCTAGCGCCGCCATTTTGTATTTTTTTTAACATAAATTTTTTTTTTTGTTTACTTAAATATATGCCAAATATAGTCTAAAAGTTTTTTTTTCTCTAAACCCAACCCATTTCTCAAAAAAAAAATACCAAACTAAGCACTTGAAAATGGTAGGTTACAGTGGTGTTCTCCCTTAAGAAGGATGTTCGTTAGTTTGCCTTTATTGTTGGCTCTTTATTTCTTCAAAGCGGCAAGGTCAGCCATATTGAAAAATAAACGACTCGTAAAGGGCAAATATAACAGAAAATTGAAAAGTTTTTAATGAAATTCTAAATTTAACCCTTGTAGTGATCTAGCCTTAATCGAACGTACAACACTTGATTTTCAATTTTTCACTGTTTTTATGGGAAAAGTTTTTAATGTGCGCTTTAAAATTCAACGTATGCACTCAGGTTGGAATTCACTTTCTCTTTTTAATCACCAATTTAATAAAAATTAAATAATAAAATGGGTACTTAGCTGACAACAGGACCACGTCTTTCCAAAATTCGACCCGTTTTAATTAACTGTTGTACTGCTTGCAAATTCTTGATGTTTTATCGTATCGCAGTTACAAGGCCATCGTACTGCAGTTTGTAGGTTTTCCGTTTAAATTAGCTTGTCTGTTGAGCAAAGTGTAAATACCGCTTAGTAGTTGAGCCGATCCGGCTCGAAGGACCAGTATGATGGGGCAAAGGTTTCCTTGTGTAAATTACCGCAGCAATTTACACAAGGAAACCTTTGCCCCATCACTATTTTTCAATGTAAGGTCTATCGTTGCAGGCAAATCTTCGGTCCATTTAAATTTTAACCATAATTCAACTGCATCAGCAACAGATGTAGGCGAGGTTCTATAAATGTTGCTTAATTTACAAATCGTTTCGAGAATTTTCTTCATGATTTTGAATTCATTAATGAAATGTTTATCAAATATTTACCTTAATTGTGTTGGAATTCCTTCGAGGAGCATAACTCTTCCCATAGACGGCAAATTTTTCATAAAACATTCTAATAAATCACATTTTTGAAGGTAATTTCTTACGAGAACTCCCATTTTCCAGAATAGACCTCTACAAAATTTCTATTTTGAGTTTTCTTAATAACCCAGTAAACTTTTTTACTAAATTTGTGTCCATAACTCCACCAAACAAATTTCCTATGTGGCTGTTACACGTCGAATCCTGTATTATAAGGACCATATTTTCCCCATTCGAAACATATTACTAGCATTATTAGAAACCACTGCGTACACGTTGGTATTGTAGTTTGATTTTGTTATTTGGATGGATTCATATACAACATCTGCGATACGATCGGCTGTTTCACTTTCAAGATTCCAAACACTTGAATATTTTCCATCCATCGATGAGCAAAACCGAATCACACAGTTTGTACATTTTTTTAAACCATTCTTATAAAATTGACATAAAAGTTAGAAATAGTCAGAATAATTTTAATCTCTATGTCTAAATCTTGGCGTCTGGTTTTAGGTTTCTAATTAACAATCATGCACTTTATGGTTGACTTCTGTTCCTTTTTTTCTGTGATTAATTTTCCAGTATTAACTTCTTCAATGTTAAACTGTAAGGTAATACGGTTGTTATCTTACGATTTATAAATTCTTTCCCTAAAATTAAATTGACAGGCAAAATTTTGTCTTGCACTATGTGTGTGTGAAAGTGTATGAAATTGGTTACCGTTTATGGTAAAAATCTTCCCCTTGTGAAAATTCCAACTGAACCAGCTGCCTGAAACTAGGTAGTTTAACGAATAAAGTCCGGTACACCAATTGCCAGATATTTATTAATAGTCATTAATGCTTTTTTAGTGTAGTTTGACGCAATATGCCCAAATTCCTGGCATTTGAAACATCTAAAGCCCTTTTTTTCAATGGGGCATTTACTATCAACGTCCGCTCCGTCTGTCTTGTATTTTCTGTTTTTGCTGTTGAGCTTAACTTTTACTTTGTTTTACATTTTATTTGTTCTTAAAGGTCTAGTTTGATTTTCAAGTCTTCTAAACTGGTGGCTCCATATAATATTACTTAGCTGGCCCAAACCTAGCATTGCAATTAGGTGTCTTTTGACCGATTCCTCCGATTTCTTGTGTCGCTCGGTTATTTTTCGATGAATAATTGCAGTTTTAGTACACTTTTTAAATTATTTGTGTAAAAATGCAGTTAATCCATCCCAAGTATTTAGTTCGATTCAATCTCAGCTGCGGATATGGTTCTTCATTCGGGATATTCCAATAACTTCTATTCAACATCCTCTTTTTTCAAAAGTTTGACCTCCCTGTTCTTAAGATCAGTTTCTTTTTGTAGCAGCTCCCGCTGGTGCTTGAACTTGAATGATACACTTTGCTGGTGACCATTAGCATCTTCCTCGAGGAATCCTAGATTCATAGTGCGCCGTCTACCAGTAGCTTTTTAAATGCTTTTAGTCCTTGTCTCACCACAGTCTGTATCTTTCTTTCGCTTGCGCCCTTCGAGCATTTTGATTTTGTTAATAAAACGTTCTTAGAATAACTGAAAAGAGAAATTAATAATCCTGAAAAATAGTTTTATATTTGTTCTCTTGGATCATAAAGTCTTAAACGTTTCAATTCACTTTGAAAGACGAATAGAATTTGGCAATGCATTGAGGCCTACAAATTAAATCTAAAATTGAGGCTTATTCTAAATTGAAACCAAATAAACAAAAATGTCGTAATAAATTTTAAAGGTCAAAATAATACCTTCGCTATATACATATTTTGACTTGTGACAATTTTTGTTATGCAAATCTACCTACTTAAGACACTAAATTATCCATTAATTCCCATCACGTAAAATACTTGTTAAATTGTTGGTCGTGTATTCCATATACTCGTAATATAAATACAAACACATAACTTCTGATTATATTTTCTTTTTAATTATTTTTAATATTATAAACTAAACTTATCGCAAAAACAAAAACAAAACATTTATGTTCAACAATTTCTATTAAATACGATGCTCGTATATTGTTCATTCTATATTCATTTAAAAAAAAAAAAAATAAAAAAATTCTTTGCCATAATTCTCCCGATGAAAACGTAAGAAAATACGATTATACGATTTTATATCTACGTACACTTTACAACAAATATTTTATATTTACCGATAAAATTCTTTTACATTCTACTTAGTTCTTAAGAAATGTTTTAAAAAGGAAAAAAAAAAACAAAAATTAAATAAAACCCCAATTTTGTATAATTTTTGGATTGAATTTTCCACTTTTTGCATTTTCTTATCAGAACATATTAAAATATTTGGAGGAGGGTCGTTGACGCTCGAAGAAGAAGGACGTGTTTTTGTCGTCTTCTTCGAGAAAATTTTAATTTAATTAATTTTTAATTTTTAGTTTATTTTATTTTCTAATGTAGTGTAAAGTGTTTAAATATATAATTTATATATAATTTATTTTAATTTAAGTTATTTAAATAAAAGTGTGTGAATAAGAATAGTGAAAATTTAAATATGGATAGAATGCAATCCATCGGGATGCATTCAACAGGCATTGTTTTATATTTTTATTTTTATTTTCATATTTATAGCGAAACAAGTCAAATTTTGGCTTTCTCGCTTAATAATGCATGTCTTAAATTTGTGTAGTTGGTGCATAAAATTCGAATGGTCAAATACATTATCTCGTATTTAAATTTAATTAAAATCGAATAAATAAATTTACGCATTAAATTTCTGTTTCTGTACATGAATATACAAGTTTTCGGTTTCTCTCTTTCCTCTTACGAGATTATGTATGTGTTGTATTTTTTGTTTTATGTGGAAACGACACAAACACATATATTCTTTATTTATATATGTACATAAAAAGAATATAATTTCTATTATATAATTTCTATCAAGACAACATTGGTTCTATAGTGTTCGATTGTTGATATTTGCTTCTGAATTGTATTCACAGTCGTGTATGTGTAGTGTACGAGGTTATTTTCGGAAATATATACAGTAATATATAATATAGTGAAGCCTATTATATATGTATATAATATAGAGAAGGCATGTACCAAAACACAATATGTACACATCGATACTTTCCCTGCTGCGCACGTGAAGGATTATATGAAAACGTTTGTTTTCTCTATGTGCGTTGGTGGTTTTAGTTTTGTACTGTAATACGATTTTATTATTTTTACTTGGCGTTGTTGTATTCTTTGTGTTTATAGTGCTCTTTATATACAATGAACTACACAACGCAAAATTTTCATGTATTCAATTCAAATAAGATTCTTATACTACGTATAATCGAGAAATTTTGAGTTGAATTGGAAATTTAATTAGAATTAAAAGTTTCTTGTGTTCGATTCTAATGGGATTTGTTTACTTTGTATTATCGAGTAAATTTGAGTTGAACCAGAAACTATCGTATGTAATACAGTGAGGTCTCGTTATAGTGAATACTGATTTAAGGAAATTGTAATTTCGCAAGGAAATTTTATTCGCCAAAGTGATAAGTGTTTATGTGAAAATATATGGTTAATAAGGAAATAAAATAATAAAACTTTGCTTATGTAAATACACAACTAAATTAAATTATTAAATAATTAAATACATTTCTCCGGTTCCTTTGGCTGCGCTGTTTCGAGATTTCACTGTTCATATAAAATTTTTTTGTTTATTTAAGCATGATTATTTTTAATACGGGGTAGTTAATTTTGCTGAACTGCACGGAATTCCTAAACTGAATTCATACTTTAGAAACTAATTAGTTCTTATAACTTTAATTTTGGGTACTGGTGATATTAATTGTAATTCATTCCAGAAAAGTCATCACAGATGAAACTTCTATACTTTAAGTGGCAGGTTCACGAAAATGGTTCATTTATAATAGTAGTTTTGAGTTAAACTGTAGTTTTTTTGGATCGGATTGGTGAAATTGGGATTCCGGGAAGGACTGGCACCCTATTGATTTTGTTTATCAGTTATTTTTGTTAATATGTGAATAGTATCTAAAGGAGTTCCTTTTTTTAGTTCACTGATTAATAAGTTAATTTTCAGAATATAACTCAGTTCCAGAATTAATCGTTATTAGAGGGATTAAAATTAATCCTTTCTAATAAAGAAGCTAATTTCAAGTATAGATTATAGTTTCAGAATTAGTAATTATTAGGGATTAAATTAATCCCGTGTTTCAGAATTAAATTCCAGCTTAAATCAACCTTCCAGGATCAACAAGGAGTGAAGAAGCTGAAATTAAAAATTGTGTTAATTTTGTAAGCTGATGAAATTAATTAATTGTTAAAATTTGTAGGGGTGCCAACTAGAGGATTTTTTAAATTATTTATTGAATTATTTAAGTGGCCTAGGCTAGGATTGATGCGGATGTAATTTTAAGTATACTTAAATTAATAAAATCTTAGGTGTTTAGAGGGGTTTAATTTAAGTATACTGATGAATAATTTAATTTGTTTCAGAATTTAAGATTGCTCCAGAATTAATCATTCTTAAAGGGATTAAATTTAATCCTAATTTTCAGTAACAAAGGTACAGCCGGACTCAACGCTCCAGGAACAACAAGCAGTTAACAATCATGTAGTTTAGAAATTGTGTTGTCTTGTGTTGTCTTATTTACTAACTATCAACCGCCATGGTGTCTGGAACCGGGTTGAGTCTATGTTACTAACATACCTTTCCTTTCCCTCGATTTTGTTATTCGTAAGAGGGTGTACGGTGGACCCGGCGTATCCGGGAAACTTGCCTTAGGCTTGGTCGTACACACTAAATCAATCAATCAATCAATCAATCAAGAACATATTAAAATATTTGGAAAACTATTTTCCATTCTCTGCTGTATAGTGATAGTGGATAGTAATGTTATAAACACATTTCATTGAATACATAACTATTATAAATATGTTCATTATAGGTCATGGATTTTGTAATTTAACATTTCAATCTTGGCACTTGCTTCTTGCTTGAATGCTTGTATCAGATTGGAACTTGCAAAAATTTAATTATTTCTCAAATCAAAATCTCTTATGCATCCCTCTGCTATCGCCAGTGACAGATTTAGAAAAATCCAGGCCTTATAGGCAAGCATTCATTTTCTAGGTTTGCACTAGGATATGTTAACCCAAATGACCTTACGCATCAAACAATTTAAATTTTAGTATATTATAACGAACATTTTACCAATAATGCTAGGCATTACAGTTAAAGATTTTGATTTCCCTAGAAATTTTATCTCCCAAGAATTCATGAATTTTGTTTTCCGACGAATTTCGACGAAACTGAAGAGGTCTGAAAAATCGCCAATTGTAATAACCACTGATGAAGCAATTTTTGCTGAGATACAAGGCCGATTTGCCTTCAGGCTTTCCGGACTGAAAGGGTAACTCTTGAGTTAAATAGATGCGGTGCTCGGCTTGTAAGACCGTTTAATATTCGAGTTTTTAGTAACCGTTGGAAATAGGAATAACTACGATTATCTGGGTACTCAGTGCGCGAATTAGCTTTGTGAAATGACATTTTTTCAATTGGTATCAAAATGAATGAGTCCAATTATTTCCTCCCGGGCCTCTTGATGGAGAAGGCCAGCCTTAAACTCTCTTAGGGTTAGCGAAAAAATCAGCACCTAAACAAACTTCATTTTTGTATTATTTCGTCTTGGATTTGAATAATTTTAAGTTTTTCGGTCAAATTTACTAACGACTAATTATGAATTTAATGGAAAAATGATTTCTTAATGTATCCAATGATGTTGAGAAATGAGGTCTAACAATTATTTTAAAGTCTCGAGAATTCTCGAGATAGGGATTCCCATTTCCAAGCTCTAATTACAGTCAATAATTCAGGTTCCTGTGCAGTTTAGATTATAAATAATTAGTTACTCCCTTTGACTTATAAGAAGACTGACTCTTGCGGCATTTAAGGCGAACAGAACACGTTTGGCTTTATAAGGCAAATAATGCAATTAAGATATGAAATGAAATCTAGAAATGAAAAACTAACATTTAATTACACTACAAGCATTTAATTTTACCGTATTTTGTTTGGTTAGTTTTTGAATCTGGGTTGTGTAGGTGCATTACATGTCAAAAGCGAATTGTTTCTAAACAAAGGTGAAAATGAAGGATACATTTCGCAAAACAATACCTACAACAATCGTGGAGCAACGAATCGAAATTTAGTTTGCTTAATAGCCTTGCAGGGTGTACGTGAGACGCCCGAAAAAAAAATTGGACCCCAGATACACTATTAAGACTATAAAGGATGGAGGTAGAAACATCAGGGCTTGGAAGCATTTTTATGGCACGGCTTTTGGTCAATACTTAGAATTAATAAGCGGATTGATCAAGACAAGTACAAAGATATTATGGATATTGTGATGGAACCTTCTTCCTTTGAAAACAAGTCGGTTTTATTTATTTTACAACAGCAAAATGGTCCTAAGCACACTGCAAACTTAGGGAAGCGTTCGTAAGGAATATACCTTAGGCTAATACCTTAGGGGTACAAGTTAAACAAGGAATAAAAAGACAGGTTCCAGGAATTCAAACGAGCAGAACATTGTCATACGCAAATAGTCTTCAGCAACAGCAACAGCAACTTTCTAGTTGAATACGTGATTTCAATTGAAAATTTAAATTTTATGTGTACTAACAAAGTCACACGCGACTTTTTCGATTGAATTCAAGAATAAGGGCCCAGCGTGAAACCCCAAAGACCATTAACAGAGCACGAAATTAATGAACGCTATTTACTGGATTATTTATTCTTGCGTTCTTGCACTACCAATATCGTACAGAATTTAGTGTGTATGTTTTTCGGAAAATAATCTCAACATGTGCAGTCGTTTTTGATCGCGCATTTGATTCGTAAACGCTTTCATTTTCGAAAAATTGTGTTTGCTGGATTATTTTTATTTATTCTGCTATTGATAGTTTGGCCAAATTCGTATTTGGCCACAGTCGTTAATGACTGCGATATGTGGCATTGTTGTTATTAAAAACTTTCTCACCGTTGTCAGCTTGAAAATTTAAATTGGAAGTCGCGATTGTCTCTTAAAATGATTTGTTGGCACCTTTGATCTTTTTGGTTAATTTGTACCTTTCGGTACATTTTAATTAAGTCGCAGGTCATAACTATTGGATACTTCCGAAATCTCAATATGATTGTAAAAAGATCACTTTAAGTTTATGGACCGACAAAGAGATGATCGTTGAGTGATCTGTTGTTACACGTTTTAAATGACCTATCAAAAGTAGGTTTTAAAACAGCGTGATGGGACAAAAAGTGATTTGGCTTCGCAACCTATTTTGAATCTATTTTCACCATATCACCCAAATTAATAATATACTCTTCAATGGAATTATGATACATTGTTTTTATTTCTAGGTTTATTTCCAGTTTCTTTTTCGTTTAAGACGTTGCAACTGACACATGTGTTCTAATATAAAATTTGACTGTGCGCCACAATCCAATAAAACAGCAGTAAGCTACGCTAGTTGAATCAAATGCGAATACAACTGCAGTTGACAATAACACATGTGTAGTTTGACGAACTATATCTGACTCATAATATGTGGCTTGTGTTTGTGATGTTGATTCATTTGATTCTTGTGTCACTGGTGAATTAATTTGATTTACTGATAAATCGTTCATTGTAACATTTGGTAGAATTTCCTAGCATGTTGTAGTTGTTTCATTGTTACTTATGTAGCTTTGATTTATTAGTGTCCTTATTAAAAGATTGTGCATCTCGTCTTTCCGAGATGTACAATAAAATGTGTTGTGATTTTTGTTACAACGTTTATAAGTACCAGATGTGCACTGATAATGTCTGTGATATGAACTGAAGCAATTAAACCACCGATTCAGGTCTCTCGCACGATCTATGCGATAGTTATTTGAGAGCTTGAGAAATTGTTGACAACGATAAATTGGATGATTACAAGTACAGCAATGTTGACAGAATTTTGTTGATGATGATGTGTTTGTCTTAGAATCTGGTTGGGTTTGCATATGGAGCATTTTGGATGTGCTCGATTGGTTGCGATAAGCATATAATGATGACTTAGCGCAATTAGTGAATTTGGAGACACCTTTTTGTTTTGCTTGTGGAAAGATGTCAAACATTTAGAATCTCTTGTTCGATTAATTGTTTTAGCTGCTCCTCTAGCAATGGAAATGTTTTTCTATTGCAGGCATGTTTGTTTTCCCAATTATGACGAGTTATTGGATTCATCTTTGAGGTTATGTGATACACTACAATTGTGTTCCGTTCATCAACTGTGATGGTTGAACCAACGCATTATATGTGTCGCGGAAAACAAGGTAATTTTCATAATTTCAGTCAAAATCTGGTATTTTGATGTTGGTTAACTGCATAAAATATGATGATTTGAGGTTGCCGGTGGGCTCATCTTGTGGTAAATTCCCTGTCGGCGATGCTTTTTGGATCATTGAATTTGCCTTGGACGAACGACTTTGAAATATACACCGTGGAATTTTCATATTTTCCTTCTTCATCTTCTTCGCAGTCTTGCAAAGCTTCAATTTTTGTTTGAATGTCGAAAAATGTTTTAATAATTAGATAATCAAATTGATAAACTTCACTATCACCATAACTAATACCATTGTGCCATCAAAACTACCCCCAATACAACTACCATTACCATTGCCATTACCATTACCATTAAAACTGCCATTACCATTACCATTATCATTACCATTACCATTACCATTAACATTACCATTACCATTACCATTACCATTACCATTACCATTACCATTACCATTACCATTACCATTACCATTACCATTACCATTACCATTACCATTACCATTACCATTACCATTACCATTACCATTACCATTACCATTACCATTACCATTACCATTACCATTACCATTACCATTACCATTACCATTATCATTACCATTACCATTACCATTACCATTACCATTACCATTACTATTACCACTACCATTACCATTACCATTACCATTAGCATTAGCAGTACCATTACCATTACCATTGCCAATACTATTACCATCATCATCCTGGTTACCATCACCTTCACCATCCAAATTCATTAGGGCGTTATACAAATACGTTCTTCTAGAATCTAGATCCACCAGTTACTCCGTAAAAAATGAACACACGCATACAAAATTTAATTTCAATTTTTTTATTCGATTTTTTATGTCAATGAGGGTAAACAATCAATCGAATTAAAAAAGTGAAATATAAAAAGCAGAAAACGTTGATTTTATAATTAGAATGCTGACGGACCCACTAAGGCGAATATCAATATTGAGGTTAAAACTCATTAATTTGCTCATTAATTTTGTTTCGCTTATACAGGATTTTAATAATAAAAGAAGGGTCCCATAAACTTTTAAAACTATTGGTGTCCAAATAATAATATTAAGAAACTAATTTTATCTAGCCCCAAACGTATTTGGTATGTTTACGTAGTACACTTTCGTGAAAGTCCTTGATATCTAAGAAGCTTACAATTTTATGTCGAATCTAACCACATAAGCTACAGGTGTAATGCTCTTGCAGTCTTCCGTTTAAACCTCTGCCTCGAACATCATATTTATCCATGCCTGGCGGAAACTTGCCGTGTGCAAAATAATTTGGGAGGAAGTTTTGAAATGAAATGTTAAAATTTTATTATTTCTTTTAATTTTAATTTTGTGGTTCGTTTAAATCCCCAACTAACCTAGACAACCGGGTTTTGTTAATTCTTTCGATTCGGAATAAATGTCCCTTTTACCGGATATTAAACGTGATGGATCAATCCAAGTCACAATTTAAAGCCCAATTTATTTCTTTAATTAAGGAACATAATACAATAATTTCAACGTCCTTTGCATGATGCTTCACCATATAGTGTTACACGGTGAGTTGTCGATTTATCTACTGATAATGTTGCGAAGGCCTTTGTAGAAAGATGCGAGTAAATATTAGAGATATTCTTAATCAATTCTTTAACCCTCACTCGCTCGAGTGTAAATATTTTTGTATTTTTAAATTGTTAAATTTCAAAAATCCTTATTGTTTGGAATTCGTAAATTGTTAATCCTAAAAGTGATCAATTCCAGTGTGGCACACTGAGCCCATAACCCAGAGAAAACATTTTTGTCATAAAATAAGACTTGAGAGTTACAATTTTCATCCGATTGATAGATCAAATTTAACTTTTATGCATATAGAAAGTTCATTTACACAATCACAAATTCACAACTCTCAAGTTTTATTTTAAGTCCAAAGTCGATGTTCGTGCGTTCCAAAATTGAAGCTGCACTCTTCGTTCATATTAGATATAAGTAAATCCTCGTAAAGCTTAAGAATATAGCCGTACAATTATATACGTCAAACCTGTTTAATTGGACCAGCCTCCTAGATTCTACTAAATATTCTTGCAATCATTACCTAGAAAATGTTCAGTTAATTAAATAAGAAATAGTCGTTTGGTTCAGAGACGTATTACTTCGGTGTAGAAAGACCAAAGTATTGAAATGCTATCAAAAATTGGCAAACATTTGGTTGGTCTAAAACTACTTTTCTCGACGTTTTAAAAGTCCTTGAGTCCGAAAAAACAATTAAAAAAAAATCTCCGTCCGTCTGGTTCTGGATGTCTGTTGATATCTCGAGAACGGCTTGACCGATTTGAATTTCCTTTTCGCCGCCAATCAATTTTTATGCGAGGCAGAGAATCGAAACGCTTTTGATCCAAAGCCACCTGGTCATTTAAATATTTACCAAAATTTATACATATGTTATATGCTGGTTTGAATATTGAGTTGAATACTGAATTTGGGGTCGACATTTTAGGTTAAGCGGTCAATTGGCGGGTTGAGTTGAAGTTGAGTTGGAGTTGAGTTCGTGTTGGGCTAGGATATATCGTGCAGTTGACCAATTTTGACCATGGTATGATGATATAACGGTGTATTATGATACTATGGTCTGATGGTATATTGTATAATTTTATGATGGTATGATGGTACGATGGTACGATGGTAGGATGGTTTGATTGAATGGTGTTATGGTGTTATGATGGAATGGTGGTCTAATTTTGTAATGGTATGGTGGTGTAATGGTGTATTGGGATTATGGTATGTCCGATGGCACGATGCTATGCTGGTAGTACAATGGTACGCTGGCACGATGGTAATATGGTATGATAGTGTTATGGTATGTTGATGTGATGGAATGATGGTACGATGGTTCGACGGTGCTACGGTACGATGGTATACCATCGATGTTTTAATCGTATAGTGACATGATGGTTTAATGGAATAATGGCATGATGGAATGATAGTTTAATGGTATTATGGTGCTATGGTTTTTCGAACTGCGTTGATTTGTGGAATGGGTTGGACGTTGAGTTTTGGGTTAGGTGATGTTGAGTTGAGACTTATTGAATAGGGTTTGAGTTGAAGTTGAGTTGGATTTGAGTAAGGGGTTCGGTTTTAGAGTTTAATTTGGGGTCGAGTTTAAGGTTCAGTGGGAAGTTAGATAGAGTTGATTTTAGTTGAGTTCATATACGCATGTAGCTTTCGTATCGAGTTTATTTAGGGATTGTGTTGGTCGTTAAGTGAGGAGACTTGAGTTGAGATTTGGTTCGAGCTAAGTTCAGTTGAAGTTTTGTTAAGATTTAGTTAGCTTACGTTGGCGTTAAGTAAGAGGTTCGATTCGGAAATTATTTGGCGGTTGATTTGAGGTTAAGTTGAAGGTTGATTTGAAAGCCTATTTGAGGTTGATTTGGTGACAGTGTTTCGATTGACTTGGAGGTTGAGTTGTAAATTAAGTTAAAGGTTGAGAGCTGAATTGATTTGGGAGTTGAGATAATTTTCAGGATCGAAGCATCATGTACCTCAAACAAAATTTGTCATTTGTCTTCCTCCGTCAGCAATTTTATTATTTTTATTTTAACATTTTCGGTTTTACAATTGCGATATACGGTCACAATAAAATAATAAGAGTTATTATAATTTATCCAGAGGTATCTAGCCAATCGAAAATACTTTATTTTAATACGACAAGCATAGATAGTTTAGATTTTCCCTTTTTTTATTTTATGATTCTTTTATTTGCTTGTCAGTACAAATTTAATGCAAGCTGATAGAATTTATTTTTTAGATAATGAGCTTATTGTATATTGTACAATTTTGAAATTTCTTAGAAAATGTTAGTTTTCATAGTTAAAGTTTGATTTCGAATCAATTTGACTCAGACATTATTAAAGAACACAAAAAAATTAGAAACATTCACCCTAACGAACCATATTCAATTAGAAAAATAAATTTAGCTCAATTTCTGATGTTTATTATAATGATTACCATTTAACATTTTAGATGATTTAAACGTCCCTTACCGAGCAGGTTAGAATCCGAACGTGATCCCCCAGTGATTACCTGCCGACTTTGATGCTATTCGCGTTGCTTTACTGTCAAAATATGCTAACGAATTAGACCAGCCTCACTCAGACTGTAGCTTTTATTGTTAAGAAAAAATCCCAGATCTTCATTATTTCGTGTTTCGTAATTTTATATTGTTAATTCCGTTGCGTACATGCAAATACAAATGAATAACCAGGAAATTTGTTCTTCAGTATAATAAATTGGCCAAACATAAACAAATTAAAGATTTAATTTTTAATTTGTTATCGTGGTGCTTAATCATTATATATCCAAATGTAAATTATGCCGTTTGTTATTGTTTACATCCTAGACTAGCGCTTAAAAAAAAATGTTTTGCGATTGTTAATAAAAAAAAAAAAAACTTTAGTTTTAAAAATCTATAATTGGATTAATTTTTATATTTTAGACACGGGGTGGGGGCATGGATGAAGCAATAAGTTTTGGGCAGGTAAACTATACACATAAACACATAACCAAACATTATTTTTGAATTCATATAATCATAATATTGTAATATGTATAAATGTTTCGATTCGAGTTTTATCCACTTGTTTATCCAATGCTGCTGTTTTTGAATTAAATTTGCTTATTATGTATTATATACGTATGTATATATTATAGAAGTCTATATATGCTTTATCTCTATGGTTAAATGTCCCTAAAATATAGACTCGTAAATTATTTTTATATTGTTGTGTTGTAAAAGAAATGCCAAATTTGTAATTTGAATTAAAATTCTTTTCTATTTATTTATTTATTTCTAGGCTGTTGAACGACGAGGCGAAATGATAGTAAGAATATTGGAACCACGATGTATCGGTGGTCGACAAGCTGTAGAAGCTGCACAAAAATTAATGGCCAAAGGTGATGCCCGTCATATAGTTCAGGTAAATAAATTCATATTTTTGAGTTTATCGCGTAAGAATCTTGTAAATTATATCAACAATATTTATTTTTAATTTTAGTTGGTAGAAATTGTTAAAAGGCCAGGACAAACATTAGGATTGTATATAAGAGAAGGAAATGGTGCAGATCGTTCGGATGGTGTTTTCATATCAAGAATTGCTTTAGAATCAGCTGTATACAATAGTGGATGTCTGAGGGTGAGTAAATAATTACATTATACCTGATTTATTTATAAAAATAAACAAATCACGCGTGTCCTGTTTTTAGATTTTCATTCTAATTTACATAAATGTTTATTTTTATAACGAAAACTACAAATACCACTATAAGGAAACAATTTTAAATATTGCGTGATTTTAAATAATACAATTATTTCGATATAATACGATTAAACTAAAACATGGTTTAGCTATTTGTAAGGGCGGACAACCATAACTCTACAGTAGAAATTTGCAAATTATATTGACGAATTATTAATAAAAATTTATTGGTTGGTTTTTATGGAATAAGGTGGAAATTTCAATAACATTACTCATTAATGTATCACACGTCTTATGGAGCCAAACTACATATTTGAATTATCCGATTTTGATCTATTTTATTGACGCGTGAAAACAATTATGTTTTACCCTTTCCCAAATAATTATGTCATTTTTAATTTCCACTCAACTGAAATATTTTTATTTAAAAAACAAATTAGAAGTGAAAAGTGTACAATCACGCGACCAAAACCATTTACTCGCATATAAAACTATAAAACTTTATAGATTTGTGAGAGGTACCGATATATCAAATTTAAATATGTCCTTCTGCACAATTTTAATGTAAACTTTATCAGATTCTGGTATTACCTCGACCATTTGGAAGTTGATTATTCACTATTGCCAAATTTTATCAGCCAATTACTTAGGATATTCAGATCTCACATAGTTGGCAAGTTTAAAGATTTAAATCTTTAGTCGAGAGTGAGTTGAATTTAAAGCTTGTGTCAACAACAATAGACTTTTAAAATTACCAGCTAAAAAGACTATCCTGGAAGTGAGATTTTTAAAAATGTCAACTTACTGTCTCATCCTACATTAAAGGTTTATCCTTCCTTTTATGGTTAGAACTACTTTGTAATATTTATAAGAGGAGCCCCAGAGACTCCACATTGAAATTACTGAACAGATCTAAAATTCAAAAACTGGACAACTTGTTTAGTAGTACAAATGAAAGTGCGTACCCGTTTAGCCCGCTTGATACTGACGTGAACCTATACGATATTGATTGACTATGAAGTAATAATAACTAAGTTCACGTCCAGTAAATTATGCACTAATAATTAACTTATTCTTTTCTACCCTAGGTATCACCATAACCCTACCCCTCGAACAGGACCCAAATCACCTCCTCTGTTAAGCTAGCCTCTCTGAATGCATCACTTTCAGTTAACCTCCTTGTCCTTTCCTAGTCCTATAGAGTCCTCTTCCATATAGGCCGCAACTTCGACGCTAAATCGGCCTGACATTCAGGAACGCGGTTCGATTCCAAAAGCCTTTCCGCAGATCTTTCGCTGTATGCTCGTTTGTCATAACGCGCATTTAACTAGTCACCCGACATTCTCACTCCTCTTCGTACAATTCGGCACTTCTTATCCAATATCCGTTTAGCCTGATGTTTGGTTTCCTTGATCGCCAAAAATCCATCACGAAGCCATTCACCCTAATGAAGTCCATTCTCAAAATAATTTGGTCCAATATATCTGCGAACAGAACTTCGTGTTGGGAAAGAGTTTTTTCAATCCTAATGTTCACGATCTTTTTCCCTTTTATCATGGCACTATCTCTCCTTTTGCCATTCGTAGTTGTAGTTTATCAGCCAGCAGCACTCCTCCGATCAGATCTCTAATGCCAATCGTGTGAGTTGCCCCGTATCCAGCGTAATGACATACTTTTTACCAACAACATTGCCCTTGATTGCCTGTTTTTTCAAACTGACTTCCATTAAGTATAAGCAATTTTTCCATTTTCCGATTGTTGCCATTTGTTCTTCAAATGCCTGCTCTCCTCTGGATACTCTTTCGATAGAAGTTACCGATCCATGCCGCTGCTCTCTTGTCTCCCAGTAACTCCGTCAGATGTTGCCAATCTTGTTACATACCCAACATCTGACCTTGCTGCTTCTGCCTCTCGATTTTTGTCCCGACCATTCGACATTCACCTGTTCTCTGCCTGATTTTTTTTTTGCATTAAAGGCGGCGATCTTCCCCATCCTTGCGTTGTTTCCCGACAGTCCCTTGAGATGTTACCCATCTTGTGACAGTCCCAACTCCTAAGCCTTCAGCTTCGGGATCTCGGTATCATCCGCGATCTTTTTCCAGAATGGTTTGTAAAGCCTTCACTGCTTTACGTTTAGGACCACTATTAACGCTGCAACAATATGTTCATCGTTCCAATGTTATGATTGGCCACCGTTTCAAATTAAAATTTGTAAATGTCGAAAGATGTTGTTCCGTCGAATGTTAGTGGCTTTAACTTGATCGAGTGAACGGTTTTCACATCAATTAGATTCTTCTCGAAACGTTGAAATTTCTCTTCAATCTTTTGAACTTTCGTTTCTAATTTTTGTTCAACGTATTGAATCTACGCTTGGAACTTTTCTATTTCGAGATGTATGTTAATAGATAATTAGAGAAGTTTCTCGTCTATTCTCTTTTGACCATCTGTAATTTGGTCTTTAATTCCCTCTCCTTGTTACTCTATCTGGTATTTAATCTTCCCCACCTGACGCTTCATAATTTGGATTGGTTGTTCAATTTTCTCCATTTGTAGTTTCAACTCTTGGTTGACTGCTTCCTTTGTTGTGCCATCTGATTTTTAATTTTTTCTAGCAGTCGCATCATCATCCGGTTCATAGCAGCCATTAACTGCAACAGTGCTGTTTCGACTAATGTTAATGTTTCATCTTCTGTCTTGCCGCATCCGTTGCTTCCTCTCCCAATTCGTGATGGTCTACCAAGGATTAAACCTTGGTTTTTCATGGTCTGACGTAGTCGTCCTTGTCAAGTACCTCTACTTCCGTAGATAGGTCCAAATGTATTACCTTTATGATCATGCAAATAAAAACTGCTACGTACGCCTTTACTGGTGCATTACTTTTACCTAGTTTTATAACAATTTGGAATAGAGCAGCATAATCTAGCTCTACCGTGGGCAAACAGCGGATTGGAGTTGTTCTTACGGCCGGCAAATCGCCCATTATTTGTGTTTTGGCTGTGGTTTTATCTTTATTGCTAACAGTTTTCCAAATCAAATATTTTAACCGGGATAAATGAAATAATGTAGCTGCAGTCGGATGCAGATATATCTTGTGTATGGACGTCAATATTGCCTGACGCAGGCGATGTGATTTTGGTACGATAACCTGATGCTTCGCACTAACTGAACAACTAGCATTCTTTAGGCGACCTCCTATATGTAGAAAGGATTGATTATCCAGAAATGGCGAGCTCGACAAAATGCAAGTTTTTTTTATGGCCTTTCTTGATGTTATCAATTTAATTTGTCATTCAATTTCGAATTGTTGTGTCCATCTCCATGTGTATTGCTCTGCCAATTTAATTTCACCACGGGTGAGTGGTAAAACTGATTTTAGGCCTACAATGGTTGATACCAGTGATCAAGTTTTAAGAGCACGCTTAATTGTTATGCAATAGTTATGGGTATGACCAAAAAGGATGTTTTAGAAAAACACAAAATTAAATTGGTTTTCTTTTGAATTATGAATTTCTTTATAAACAGGTGACATAAATTAATAATGAATCATAGGCAAATATATTCTTTAACATAATTTTCGGACCTACTTAAACTTTAATGGTTTGATTTATAGAAATTACATTTCTATAATTAAGTGAAAAATGTGATAAGCGATTGATTTTCTTGAAATTTTAATGAGGATTAAGGCCCTTGGCTATTGCCTTAAGGCAAGGGCCTTCAAACTCGTTAAGTTACTAATCTCATTTCTTTTTAAATAAATTGCCTCTATTTTGATGATATAATGAATTAAATTATAATTTTAATGTTGCTCATTTGCAACACATGCGGGATGTAATTGCAACACATGCCCTATTTACGTCAAGCTCTATTTACGTCGGCTAAAAGCGCTATTTACGTCAGGTAAACATAACATAATATATTTCAATCCTAGGCAGCTATTCAGGCTTTTTAGGCAGCAATTAACCTTTTAGTATACATAGTTTCAGAAAGAATAATTACTCCTAGCAGACAATTAACGTTCTAGCAGATTCGAAATTAAATCAGTAAGCAATTCCAAATATTTGCGGCCAAAGTGTATATATCTGTTAGCCAGTTTACCGGCTCTAATCGGCCACTAGCTCACACTTTTACTATACAGCCTAAAAATAGTGGCAAAGTAGTTTTCATGGTTTTTTAAATACTCAAAAATTGTGTACGCCAGTAAGTAATTAATAAATGGCATGGTCTAACGGAATAGTTTTTTTGCTTACAGAAAATGGCGGTAATTTTTTAAAAAATTACCGACAAGTCAGTAAATTGGTAAATACGGTAAACCAGTAACTTAGTTGTTAATTAGTTAATAAATAATAGATTAAATTGTAATGAGCATCGACAAAATATCTTCATATCACAAATATACAATGATGTTCAATGAAATATTACACTAAGATTTTTTGCAAATTTTTCATTAACTAAAAAACTATTTAATCAATTTTCAATTATTTTTTTTCTTTACATAGTATAAAAATCATATTTAATTAATAACAGGAATATTAAAAAAAAATATTTAAACATTTTATTTTATAAATAGGCTGTTCAAAATAATAGGACAGTTAATATCAAAATTCATTTTCAGTCTTATTTGTGTATGATTAAACCTAGTATGGGTTTTTGTTGAATAGTATTGGCCTTGTGATCTTCTTTTCGAACCATTTCGAGTCATTTGTGAACGGTCATTTATTCCAAACTCGACAAATTTCAAGACCTAAATTTCTATTTATTTGTGCGTTTCTCATTGTTAATAGCTACTTTTAGTCGATTCTAAAAATTTTCGATCGGGGTCAAATCTGGCGACTGATCCAGCCGTTGTAATTTACTTAATTAATCCCGTCGTTTGCTCTCATTAAGGTATGGTTGGCCGTTGTATTGCTGAAAATACGAGCCTCCTGGGCACTTTAATTGTCCGAACTGCAACGAAACATTCTTCTATCACCACTAACGAATTAAAGAAGTTCAGGCTCGAGCCGTTCCTTCTTTATCCAAACAAAATTTTGAAGCCAAAAAAGTGGTGAAAAATACTATGCATTGAAAAAATGAAAGTCAATCTGTTTGGTTCTGAAGGCCGACATAATAAGCGATCTCATCCCAGTACAAAATCTCACCCTAACATACGAAAAAGATGATTACGCATGGTGGTTGTCCATTGTGGCACAGCGAGATTTTTTTCTGGCACGGACAATTATAATTTATTGCCCGGAAAATGGAATGATGGCGGTGTTTTACATTCATATTATTAACTCATCTAATGCTCGGTTATGCCGAAGACGATAAACGACCACGCTAGTGTTTTCAGCAAGATAACGATACAAAGATTACCTAAAAATAAACAGAAATTTAGGAATTCAAATTTGTCGAATTCGGAATAAGTGACCGTTCACAAATACAAGGGGCTGGGGTCTCTAGTGATTTGCCGATGAAGAGAAGTGATTGGAAAAGAAGGTCGCACGACCAATACTATTCAATAAAAATTCATATTAGGTTTAATCATACACAAACAAAGCTGAAAATGAATTTTGATATTAACTGTGCTATTATTTTGAACAGCCTATTTATAAAATAAAATGCTTAAAGATTTTTTTTAATATTCCTTTTATTAATTAAATATGATTTTTATACTATGTAAATAAAAAAAATAATTGAAAATTGATTAAATAGTTTTTTAGTTAATGAAAAATTTGCAAAAAATCTTAGTGTACTATTTCATTGAACACCACTGTATATTCAAATATGTTTATATTATCTTGTATAATAAAAATTAAGAAGTTAAACGCCATAATTTTTCTCTTTAAATTCTAAAAGTTTTTAATTTCTTAATATTCTTGAGATTTTTTTCTTATATTCTTCTCCCTTCGTCTTTCTAAATGCATTTAAATACCAAAAGAAATTGAAAAAATTTAAAGAGAGGAATTTAATAAATTTAAAGAATTTACAGCATTTAACAATCTCTAAATTTTCAAAATTTTTATAATTTACAGAATTTAAATAATCTTTTAGTTTTCTAAATTATTCGCTTTAAATTTTCAAAATTCTTAAATCTTTTTAATATCGTTAAACTCCTATAGACTCCAATTTTTGTTTTTATTTTTATACTACTATTTAAATTTTTAAAATTTTTAAAATTCGTCATTTAATTAAATTTTTAACTTCACAAAATCCTTTAAATTCTTTTATTTTTGAAATCCTTAGAACTCTTTGAAAACTATAAATTTGTTAGGGTCATTATGTATGAAATCGTACATGAGTTGGACGCGATGTCTCAAAAATTGTTTAAACTATATTTATTCGATTTATAAGTAAAAAAAAAATTTTTTTGTAGAAAAATGTTATTTTTCTCTCTTTCATTCTCGAGTTTACACTCTCTCAAAGTGTACTCATTTTCAAGGAGTTTTGGGTATACATATGTATTACGTTTTTGATCATATTTTCAGAACGGGTTGACCGATTTTGGTTTTCTCAACGGTTTTTGACAGTTAGAAGAAAATGTAAAATTATGAAATAATTTGTTTTAAATAATTTTCAATTTTGAAATTTTGGTGATTTTTTGAATCTATATTGCTTATTATCTTGATAACAAAAAAAGTATTTTGTTTTAATTTTTTAATTTAACGTTAAATTACTTGCTAATAATCACACTTTAATCTGTGAAAAATTCAGCTTGGTACTAGAAGAAAAATTTTGAGATACAGTCTTTTAAACTCAAAATGTTATATTCTTTCATAATAAATTTTATATCCTTCAAAATATGAATGCGAGTCCTGTCAAAATAATATGTTAATGATATTTTAATGTTTAAGAATATTATGATTATTAATATTTTACCTAAAATTAAAACTTGGTGAATTTGACGCCGTAATAAAAGTATAGTAAGGAAATTAAGGAATTCAGCCTCTATTTTCGTAAATTATGTCTGACGTGTGTGCTATACATATAGCAGTGTTCGCAAGTAGTTAGTTATTAGCGTGCCAATAAAATTATTTTTTTAAATATATTAATTATAAGTCAGAATCTCGTCCAGAATACACCAGAGTTCTATTTTAATTTTTTCAATGCAAAATTAATTTTTTATTTTATTTTTTTATTGTTTAATTGGATTATATTAAAATATTTAAGAAAATGGTGGATATTGATAAGTTGCATTTTTGTAAAATGTATGATGAGGAATACGAAATTAATCACAAATCACTATTTTATCATTTTATTACCATAAAACAACATCGCCCATTTTAGAAGAGACGGAAATCTCAATACCTTAATTTCATTACTATACTTTTATTACGATGTCGAATTTACCAAGTTTTAATTTTAGGTAAAATATTAATAATCATAATATTCTTAAACATTAAAATATCATTAACATATTATTTTGACAGGACTCGCATTCATATTTTGAAGGATATAAAATTTATTATGAAAGAATATAACATTTTGAGTTTAAAAGACTGTATCTCAAAATTTTTCTTCTATTACCAAGCTGAATTTTTCACAGATTAAAGTGTCATTATTAGCAAGTAATTTAACGTTAATTTAAAAAATTAAAAAAGATACTTTTTTGTTATCAAGATACTAAGAAATACATACAGATTCAAAAAATCACCAAAATTTCAAAATTGAAAATTATTTAATACAAATTATTTCATAATTTTATAAAATCGGTAAATCAGTTCCGAAAATATGATCAAAAACGTAATACATACATATACCCAAAACTCCTTGAAAATGAGAAAACTTTGAGAGAGTGTAAACTCGAGAGTGAAAGAGAGAAAAAAAAACATTTTTTCTATAAAATTTTTTTTTTTACTTATAAATCGATTTAATAGTTTAAACAATTTTTGAGACATCGCGTCCAACTCATGTACGATTTCATATGGAATGACCCGTTAAATATTTTAAATTCATCAAATTTTAAGATTCTTTAGATTATAAATACTCCGAATTTTTAAACCATCTAAATTTATTTTTTCACTTCTAAATTTGTTAAATTCTTTAAATTTTTAAACTCCTTTCTGAATTTTTTAAATTCTTTAAAATTGATAAGCTATTAAATTGTTTAAATTTCCTAAATTTTCTTTAATCCCTTTCTTTAAATTAATCTTTAATTCCTGAAAATTTGTTGGGTTCTTTATACATATCTTTACATTTTCTAATTTTCTAAACTTTTAAATTTTTTATCTGAAAAATCTTAAGATTCTTTAAATTCTTTAAATTTTTATATTTTTTAAATTCTTAAATTTTTTTACAATCTTGTTTTTTTAAATTCTTTCTGGAAAGAAAAATCTAGAAACAAATTTAAAGATAAGAATTAAATGATTATAATTTGTAAGAAAGTTTATAGAATTTAACGAGAATAATTTATCTAACCATATTCTTTAAATTTAGATTTTTAACATTTTTAGTCCTCTAAATGGTTTAAATCCTTCAAATTCAATAAAAACTTTAAATTCTTAACCTTTTTAAGATTACTAAGTCATTATATTAATGCTCATATTTTATTTTATTTATTTATTTATATTTATTAACGATCTAAGTACAGGCTTGTTATTTGTTATATTATTTGTTTTGTTTTTTAAATTCATAAATTTTATATTAAACTGATTTTCAACTTTATTATATTGCATACATTTTGCTCAATTTTGTAAATTCTTTTATTTCATTAAATCCTGCCGATTCCCTTAGAGTCTTTAAATTGCTTAAATCAATTTAATTTATATAAATTTTTTAAATTTTGTTGAATTTTTAATTTCCTTAAATTGTATAATTCATTAAATTTTTGAAGTTCTTTGAATTCTTTGAATTCTAAATGAATTTGAAGGATTTAAAGAATTAAACAACTTAATGAAGTTGGTTAATTTATTTAAATTCTGTAATTTTCTAAATTGCTTCATTTTTATCTGATTATTTTATGAATTTTTAAAATTATTCACATATATTTTTTGGAAAATTCTTAAGAATAGATTTTTTAAATTCATAAAATTGTATTCAACATTTCTTTAATTGATGTTTTATCTAAATATATTAATTCATAAAATTTTTTAAATTGTTTCATTCCTTTAAATTCTTTTCTTTTTTAAGTTTTTTGAATTTTTTAGTTTCTCTAATCTTTAATTTTACTCCTTTTAATCTAACATTTCATAAAATTCTTAATTATTTTAAATTGTTTAATTTTTTTTAAATACTTCAATTTAAATATAATCCCCTGTTTCACAAAAAATATCTAGTCTCTAGTTAAATAATATTTTCTCCCTTCTTTTATAAAATTTTGGTTTGTTTAATAATTCATATACTATGTAAATTGATTCTATTTTTTTTATTTAGAAATATTTAGCCTTCAGCTAAACATGTATCTCGATGAAATTGACCGTAAATATTTAGCTCTCCAAATCAAATGTTCATGCAAAACATAAAATAAAATTAGCATGCGTTGAATTTGTATTATGAAATAAATCGCAATTTAGTAAAAGAAGAAAGAGAGGAAACATCTTTTAACTAGAGATTGCCTTTTTTGTTGTGAAATCGGGCTAAGTCCCTTATGCCCGGTTTAAAAAAAATTAACCAATCTCTAGTTAAATAATATTTCATCCCTCTCTTCTTTTATGAAATTGCGCTTTGTTTCACAATAAAAATTCAATGCAAGTTGATTATAGTTTTATTTTACATAGATATATTTAGCATTCAGCTAAATAATTAGCTGAACGAAATTGGGCAGTTAAATATTTAGCTACCCAGTTAAAATTTTCATGTAAAAAAGAAATAAGCGTGCGTTGAATTTACATAATGAAATAAATCGCTATTTCATAAAAGAAGAAAGTGATGAAATATTAACTAATTGGAGATTGCCTGATTTTTTTGTGAAACCGAGCATTAGAATTTCGTTCTATATAAATTTGTTAATTATTCTAAATTCTCTAATTCATTAAATTTTAATTATTTTATATTCTTTAGAATTTTTACACCTATCTCTTTAAATTATGTAAATTTAAAATCATTTCTTTAAACTCATTAGTCCTTAAATTTTTTAAATCCTTTCAATTTTAAAATTTTTTTTATACGGTTAAAATCTTTAACATTCTTTAATTTTTCAAAATCTTTGCATTTTTTAATTCTGTAGATTTAAAATGTTTCAAATTGATAAAAAATTCTTTTAACTTAATAACAAACTTAAGCCCGATTTTAAGTCAAAACAATGGATATATACCATTTTTATTGTTCCCAAAAATTCGACATGAATTTCGAATTAATTTTCTGTTGTTTCCGATATTTTGTAGCAGTGTCTATAGTGACTGATTTTGATCACTGTAAAAGTTTTTACATTATACCGGGTGTTTCTTTTAAACTGAGACGATCAAATATCTCGAAAAATAGCCACTCTACGGAAAAAATGTCCATAATCAAAATTTAATCATACCGCGGGGGAAATACATTAGTGCAAAAAATAGTCCCCCACCCCCCGCTTTGTAGGTGGGGCGCGGGGTAACTTTGAAACTAAGATAGGAACCCCTATTTTTTATTGCAGATTCGGATTATACGGCTAAAAATACGTAGGATTTGACTGAAACATTTTTTTCGATTCATGTTAGATGGCGCTGTAATTGACGATATTCAATTTTTATCTCGGATTAAATATCTCGGAAAATAAGCACTCTACGAAAAAAATGATAGAGATCAAAATTGAATTATTCCGCGGGGGAAATACATTAGTGTTAAAATTAGTACCCTCACCCCCTCCTTGTAGGTGGGGGTACTAATTTTAACACTAATGTATTTCCAGCGTCATCTATCATGAATCGATAAAAATGTTTTAGTCAAATCCTACGTATTTTTAGCCGTAGAATCCGAATCTGCAATAAAAAATAGGGGTTCCTATCTTAGTTTCAAAGTTACCCCCCGCCCCACCTACATGGAGGGGTGAGGGCTACTAATTTTAACACTAATGTATTTCCCCCTCGGAATAATTCAATTTTGATCTCTATCATTTTTTTCGTAGAGTGCTTATTTTCGGAGATATTTAATCCGAGATAAAAATTGAATATCGTCAATTACAGCGCCATCTAACATGAATCGAAAAAAATGTTTCAGTCAAATCCTACGTATTTTTAGCCGTAGAATCTGAATCTGCAATAAAAAATATGGCTTCCTATCTTAGTTTAAAAGTTACCTCCGCCCCACCTACAAAGCGGGGGGTGGGGGACTATTTTTTTGCACTAATGTATTCCCCCCGCGGTATGATTAAATTTTGATTATGGACTTTTTTTCCGTAGAGTGGCTATTTTTCGAGATATTTGATCGTCTCAGTTTAAAAGAAACACCCGGATAACAAATCTTATAGTGAGGTTCATAAATACGAAAACAAGCTGTTAGTTGTAGTAATGGCTACCCTTTGGATCACTACATTTTCTGCAAAGAAAAGCGTATACTTTTTGCTTTACATATTGAGTTGTGATACAGTGAAGTGATCAGTAAAATATTGCATCGCTGCGCTGTACTGAATATGGCTAATAGTGTACATAGACCAATAAGTACAGTAACTAGTTGAAAAATTAGTATTAGGATACCTGTCGGGACCACATTTCTATCCATAGTATAGCTATTTTCATGGCGCGCGTAGGTATATATAATACGCGGAAATCTGTTGCATTCCACGAAGTCAAGTGACACTACACTTCAGTAAAATTACAACAAAATAGATTGATAAATTATAATAAAATTAAGAGGCCACTTTAGATTTTATAGATACATTTTTCACACTAAACATACGTGACTAAATTATGTGACAGAATTTGATTCATTTTGTTTTATTGGTTCTGGTTATATACTATATATTATAATATTTATATGCTTTTCCACTTTTTCAAACATTATTCTTAAGAATCTTATCATGATTTTTAATTTTTAGTTTATTGATCTGTTTCTGTTATAATATTTTGTTGTATATACATACATACCTACATATATTATAATAACAATGAAAAATCATTTTTTATGTTGCGCTGAATTAGCAATTGAATTCACCACCATTTACCACTATACTATATACTTATGGAGAATATTAACGCAAAATATGTTTATCAAAATGAAGAACGGGTATAACATACATAAACACATAGAAAGTTTTCGCATTTTGATAAAATCATAAAAAAAGAGTTTATGTTTATTTAAATTTTTATTGTGGGTCTGTTAGCAAATCGTGATTTTTTTCTTTATTTGGCATTTACAATATTCAGTGTTATTTTTATGTATGTATTTGGGGATTTTATTTATGTACGAATAATATGTTTAGAAGTAAAAACTAACAACAACATTGCTAGGTTGTTTGCTGGGTTATGAAATAAAGTCGAAGTGAAGTTAACATTTTACGAAAATATTTCCGGAAATAAGGGAATTCAACAAAAAAAAAAGTTTTTTGGGCATTAATTATAAAGAAGCAACAACATAAAGTTGGTTTTCACATAATATTTAACCAAAGAATCGATATAAATATAAATGGCTGCCTATTTCTCTCTATAAATATATACCGATATAAACAAATATAACAATACATTAATCAAACTATAAATAAAATAAAAAATTACTGCATATATACGATTCGTGTATAAACATATTTTATACATAATATACGTATGTATGTATTCCAAAAATCAATAACTTGTAACATCCGGAAAAATTATTTATCCTATGGCATACAAATATTTATGATTATTAAACATTATTATGTGCATTGATTTCCTAAAAAAAAATTCCTAAATGTAATTAATAAAACTACATCACCAAATTTGTGTGTACACGCTTAATGCTTGAAAAGTATTTTTGAGGCTAAATATCTGTGTTGTATATATAAACAAAACATACCTATCGTCAGCTACCAGATAAATACGTAATTAAACAACATGATACAAACAACGAACTAAACTAGAATTAGTAACAATAGTAATAATAATAAAAATTTATACATAACCTATATAAAAATTTCAACACAAATAATTTTGCAAAGTCATAGGAAAATAATAGCTGAAAATTACGAGTACAGTAGAATTCTATATATACGTCGTCGTAATATTAAATTAAAGGGTGATAACAAGAATTTTTTATTTTATATTTGAGTGTTTTGTGGTTTCTAATGAGTTTATATACATAAAACAAAAAAAAAATTGGAATGCTATAACTTAACAGAAACAAAGCGTTAATCTCGAGAATTAATTTTACATTTTCTATTTCCGTCAAAAATAATAAAAATACTAATAATAATAATAAGGGTGTGCGAGCTGATTATTTCGACCGATGTAGATCTTATAACACGACAATTCTTAAATTTTAAAGTGTTTTATATTATTTGTATGTAATTAAAACTTAATATTGTCGATAAGAAATTTAATGGTTAATTTATTTAATGAAAGCTCAGTAAAGTGACTGGTCTTAAAACCTTATTTTGCAAGACGTCTAAACATTATGAATACCATTATATAATATTATAGGATTTAACATGTAAGTCGGAATTTATCCAAAATCGGAAAACCCAAAAAACGCGTTTTTTAACTTAATCAAAATATGTTTGAAATTTTCAAAAAAATCAAAATTTCGTCTTGCGCGAATTGTGGTGAACCGCCTCTTTTAATTTTTATTTTTAACAAAGTGTTGTCAACCTCAGTTTTTGTTAATCGTGTTACGTGTTTTATTGAAAATACAAAACAAACAAAACACAATTTTGGAGCTGGATTCTGGTCCCCATACGGGGGGTGAAGTATTTGAATTTCTGTTGAAACAATTTCCGAGCTTACAGTAGGTGTTCAAGATTTTTGTTATAATAGCAATTTAAAGGGAATTGATAGGGATCGGAAAAGCCATTTGATGCTTGAATGAGAGAGTAATATTTTTAAAATTCTTAGCCCGTTGAGCGATTTGTTTGAAAAACGAATTTTTGCTTGCATATCTCATTGTCCACAAGTGATATAAAGACCCAATTTTCAGAATTATATTGAATGAATAAACAAGTGGTGTTTTGGAATAAGTATAACTTTAAATTTTTAAAGTAAAATTGACAAATGTTCCGAAATTGAAATTTTCAAATTTTTTAAAATTAAAATAAAAGGGATATGAAGTAATAAGTACCATCATTGAAATGCAGATAAGCACACAAGCGTTAAATTAATTAAAGTTGGTCATTTAATTGTCAACTTCCTGGAAATACACAACAAATTGCGAAATTAAAAGTACAGAAAAAATAAGTGGTGAAAGTTAGTGCTATCCAAAGTTGTCAGTAAAAAAATATATCCCTTGGTAACAGTGTTGAGGATTAAAAATGGATAGCTTAAAAAAAATAAGGCCAAAATTCAATTTAAAAGAACAGATGCTGACCAGGGAATGATGCGCTTTGCGCTAAAAATCGGACTAACCACTAAGGACATAACACATTGTATCAGGATTTTTACGACCGATGAATCTAAAATATTTAGATTTCATTAGTGAGATAAGTGTGTTAAAATTTCATTGCAAAAATGGAGCAACGACATAAGTAACAGTAAAGGGAGCAAGTAGTGTAATGAGGTATGTGCGAGTATTTAATTCGCCACCAGAGATAAGCGACAGAACGTTGAGCGGGACAATTCTCTAACTCTCTGCTACCTGTTCAGGGGTAATAGGTATACACATTTAATTAGAAAAAGAAATTCCTCAATTTATTTACATCTAAACTACTAAAGCGAGAATATTTTGCGATTGCATGAAGGAGAAGTGTTAAAAATGTGGAGATGAATCACGCAAACAACAAAATTATCCGCTGTTTTGTCTACAATCAACGAGTTATCAGTACAACAACAAGCACAACAATCACAATAACAGATAAAATACCGCAAGAACCACAAAAACAAAATAATCAAGAGCAAACACAAGCAGCGCATGCACCTGTACAAAAAATACCTACAAAAGAGCTAAGCGTGATATTAACAACAAACTCGCACACACGAGTTAAATATAGCGATGTAGCTAAAATGGGATACCCTCATATTCCCGAACGGAAAATCCCAAAAAAATACCGAAAAATACAAAGTAAACTGCCCCATCGAAAGGGAAGACCCCAATAAATTTTTGATAACTATGTTAAAATATGAAAACAAAAGGAATCTACATATTTTCTTGTCATCCTTGCGCGGAAAGGACCAATGCTAAGCGGCTTTGAGGAGTTTTTTATTTTAGTATGTGAAATACGTCAGGGCAGGGGTTTGGGGGCGGCATAAAACGTATAAAACGAATTAAAATAATATGTATATAATAACAACCCAGCTAAAATCACGCCGTTCGATGTTGAAAGGCCGAATGGGTCGAAAGGCCGAATGTCGAAAGGCTGAATGTGTCGAAAGGCCGAATATCGAAAAGCCGAATGGGTGGCTACCACAAATGTTTCAAGTGATGTCAAAAGTCTAAAAATGCCTATAAAATTGAATTTTTTTCATTTATTTTAAGCAAAATATTTTTTCTGGATTTTTCTGGATTGCTTTTCCGGTAATTTCTAGATTTTTTTTTACGGGATTTTATTTTTCTGGATTTTTACTTTTCAAGTATTCTGGATTTTAAAATTTCTGGATTTTTTTTTTCAGGCAAATGTAGTGATCCCCCGCACTCTGTTAATTGCGTCTCTGGATTTTTTTTCTGGATTTTTTTTTCTGGATTTTTTTTCGGGATTTTCAGTTTCTGTATTATTTTTTTCTAGATAAGGTAGCCAACCCCTATTTTCGATGTTAGATTTTTCGTGTGTATACATCTTTAAATCAAGGAAAACTTTTCATAAGCTTTCGGGATTTTGTACCCTACGGATTTTGTATCTTCGGGATTTAGTATCCTGGGGATTTTGTATCCTCAGGATTTTGTACCCTCGGGGTTGTGACTCTCGGGATTTTGGCTTTCTCCCGGCATACTCATAGTTTTCCAGAAAAGGAACATCCCGGTCAAATCCCGGTGGTATTCTAACTTAAAGGTCTTTTCTTTAAAATTTTGTATTTTCTTCTATAATTTCCTGTATAATGTGAAATTTTAATATTTGCGATTTTCTTTAATCAAATCTATACTTCTATACTATGTAATATTATAAAGAGCGAGTGTTAGTTGATTAGCTCGAAGTAATCTCAGAAACTGCTCAATGAATTTGGATAATTCTCTTACCAATCGAAATTATAAATTATATTCCCTCCTGATGGTTATAGGCTAATTTTTAAAATGATTGGACCCCGAGATCATGGGGCTCTCATACAAATTGGCGAAAATTTCATTATCTACATATAAAACAAATTGCATATTTTATGTACAATAGAGGCATGTGAAGTTAGCCCAGGATTTTATCCCAGAAAATAAAAAAATTTAATCAGGCAATACTAATAAAATTATGCAACATATATTCATATGTGAAGTTATCCCAGCCCAGGATTTTATTATATTTAATTAAAATAAATATATTTTCATTAAAATCAGACCAATGAAAACAAAGAAAATCCAATATAAATTATTTCAGTTATGTACTTATAAAACACAAATTAGTTCAAAACATAAAATTCATAATTAACAGTATTGAAAATAAATCGCAATATTATCATTTTATATTGTGGTGCTCGAAAACTAAAAATCTCTCGGATTGGGGCTATATAGTTTTGAAATGGGCATACAAGGGGCTAATTATTGTGGTAGTTTCACGATGATCGGTATGTTACAAGTTGCCGAAATATGGCTTTGTCTTGCAACTCCATAGCATTTACCCAGTTTTAATCAGTTTTTATTGTGGTGCTCGAGAACTAAAAATCTCTCGGATTGGGGCTATATAGTTTTGAAATGGGCATACAAGGGGCTAATTATTGATTATTGTGGTAATTTCACGATGATCGGTATGTTACAAGTTGCCGAAATATGGCTTTGTCTTGCAACTCCATAGCATTTACCCAGTTTTAATCAGTTTTTATTGTGGTGCTCGAAAACTAAAAATCTCTCGGATTGGGGCTATATAGTTTTGAAATGGGCATACAAGGGGCTAATTATTGTGGTAGTTTCACGATGATCGGTATGTTACAAGTTGCCGAAATATGGCTTTGTCTTGCAACTCCATAGCATTTACCCAGTTTTAATCAGTTTTTATTGTGGTGCTCGAAAACTAAAAATCTCTCGGATTGGGGCTATATAGTTTTGAAATGGGCATACAAGGGGCTAATTATTGTGGTAATTTCACGATGATCGGTATGTTACAAGTTGCGTAGAGTATAATAGAATACATAGTTATGGTTCCAAGCGAAATTCGTCGATTTGTTAATTTTCAAAATTTTTTGCAAATAATTTAAAAATAGGTTATAGCATCAGGAAAATTTAAAATTAATGTTGGAAGGTTTTTGAGGGTTATATAATAGTTGCATTTCATGAAACCAAGCTATCTGGAGTTTCCTTTGACTTTCACGCCAATTGGACGTTGTTTTCTGAAAAAATATTTTTCAATTTTTAATTTTTAAATTTTAATTTACAATGAGGAATGCCCCACAGTTATGCTGCTCCAACCACGGGATATTATCAGAAAAAATAGATTTCCATGGAAGCATGCAGATGTTTGAACAAATCATGGAAAATGTTATAAATCATGATCGTTCGGCTACTGATGATCGGGTGATGAGTAAAAAAATTCAGGGGAGCAAAAATTCCGGTGAAATTGCTGAATTGGTGTACGGAAATGAATGGCCGGTCGAACTAAACATGTGGTATTCTTTTTAAATCAACCATCCACCACTTATGGTATGCTCTGTTGTGAATGAGCTTATGCTCAAAATAGAGTACACCAAAAGTTAAATAAATAAATTTATTTGTAAATAAAAAAATAAAATAAATAAAATATCTGGGCCCGTATTCTTGAAATTCGCCGAAAAATGTCGCCGGTGACTTTGGTATAAAACATTTTAAATTTTCGACTGAAATGACGTATTAATTAGCCCCTTGTATGCCCATTTCAAAACTATATAGCGCCAATCCGAGAGATTTTTAGTTTTCGAGCACCACAATATAAAATGATAATATTGCGATTTATTTTCAATACTGTTAATTATGAATTTTATGTTTTGAACTAATTTGTGTTTTATAAGTACATAACTGAAATAATTTATATTGGATTTTCTTTGTTTTCATTGGTCTGATTTTAATGAAAATATATTTATTTTAATTAAATATAATAAAATCTTGGGCTGGGATAACTTCACATATGAATATATGTTGCATAATTTTATTAGTATTGCCTGATTAATTTTTTTTATTTCCTGGGATAAAATCCTGGGCTAACTTCACATGCCTGTACAATAGGAGTATGTAGCTTAACTGTAGAATGTCTTATTCGTGTGCTGAAGGTCTGGAGTTCGAATCATGAACAAGAAGTTTTAGTAAAATTATTTTTTTGAAGTGATTTTTAATTTTTAGGGTTTTTTGATTTTGACTACTTCCCAAGCTGCTCTAAAATAAAGCTGGAAGGCTAAAAATTAATGTAGATGTGAAAGAAAAAAAATGACTTTAAAGAAATTAGGTCGGAATCCAGAAACTATAAATTGTAAATGAAGTCGGATCGGCATTTCATTATAACCCAAATTTCGAGTATTCTCAACACACTGCAGTCCAAATAGGAAAAATGAACAAACTGTGTAATAAATGCTGTGTTGTGCTGCCGGCAAAGTAGTTTTGCCTGAGGTTCTTGAGCCACCACAGTCAATTAAAGATTTGTTAGTAGGCAATAATCCACTGTCATCGAATGGTGCATCAAACTGTAATAGATAACAGATGAATTATTCCTTATTCTTCTGTATTGTGTAGGAGCTTTAATGTCCATATCAGGAGAGTATTGCCATTCGGTTTAGGCAATAATATATGTATGTACTTAAATATATAAATAAAGGATCGGACCAGCTACTGTTTCAGTAGAACACAATCACAGTGAGATCGAAAATTATTTGAATGGCCGATATATAATGCATCAGGGGCTGTTTGGATACTTCTAGAATTTCACATCCACCAAAGATACCATACATTTGGTTACCCATTTAGAAAATGGACAGAGGGTGTATTTTATGGAACACAATCTCCAACAAAGATTCGAAAATCCACCCTCAACAACATTTACGGCATTTTTTGAATTATGCAGAAATAATCGCTTCGTGAAACCCTTATTCTATGTATAATAAAGTGCCATATTATTACACCTGAGCTAATAACAAGTTCTCGCGAAGGAAACGGGAACAACACGTCGAAGGACATCCCAGCATTAAAAAGACTCTGCGCTTGGCAGAATGTACTGTATCCATCCCAACCAATCGGAATATTTTCACCTAAGGATGATGTTACAATATGTCCATGGGCAACTTCTTTTGAAAGCTTACAGACCATCAATGGACAAGTAATGTTGGTCTACTTGAAGATGACACACAATGGAACCATACGTTAGCAGATGCAGTCATTTCCACATCACCTTTAAAATTAAGAGAATTATTCGTAATTTTTTTGTCATTTTGCCAACCGTCTGACCCTCTTCAATTATGGCAAGCTTTTTAAAAAGATTTTTGTGAAGACATTCATCATAGGGAGCGGCAACAAAGTAATGATATCACTTTATTTTGCTCAGACAATGTTTTAAATGAGGGCCTCAAAAAAATTGAAAATTTATTATTTGAGCTAAGTGGGAAAAATCTGGCAGATTTTGGTGTTCCCTCGTCGAATCGGGAGGGTCAACCAATTGATTCGTTAGAAGCGACACTGAGGCGCTCATACGAAGTCAACCAATTGAGTGACTTCATTTCATATAATGTTCAGACCAGCGACATGCATATGATAAAATAATAAATAGCGTGAAAACTAACAAAGGACAAATATTGTTCATCGACGCTCCTAGTGGAACAGGGAAAACGTTATTGATCAACTTAATTTTGGCTAAAGTTAGATCATCAGGTAAAATCGCTTTCGCAGTTGCTTCATCTGGAATAATCCTCACCCCTGTGGAGTTCCAATTCAAACCGTTAAGTTAAACACAAATATGAGAGCTCATTTGGGAGGTGGTGGAAATAATTTTTCGGGCCAATTATTAAAATTAGGCGATGGCAAAGTGCCTGAACAAAATGGCATAATTAAAATTTGCAGCGAGTTCATATTAAACATTTATCCTGGCATAGACAATATATTCGAAAAAGATTACACTTGGATGTGCGAAAGGGCTATCTTATCTGCAAGAAATTTTTCTGTTGACGAAATTAACGATGTAATTTTAAAAAAAGTATTTGGTGACTTCAAAATATATTCTTCGATAGACACTGTCATAAATACAGAAGACATTGCTCACTAACAACAAGAGTTGTTGAACAGTCTAAATCCTTCAGGATTTCCACCACATTGGCTTAAAATGTAAGTTGAATACCAATTAATTTATTACGGAATCTTAATCTTTCAAATCTATGCAATGTGACAAGACTACATTTTTTTTTTCGCTGGCGCTACATCCCATAGAGGGATATGGTCGCTTCATGATGAAGTTTCGTAATCATTTTTTTAACGGATAATGAGTGATTAATTCTTTGATCCAACATTAAACCAGCCGTGATTTTTTCATCACTCGTCGGGAATCGAATCCGGGACCTCCGGAGCTTAAAGCAAGCATGCTAACGACTGTGCCACCGGGGCGGCCCAAGACTGCATTGTATCATATGAAATAATAGCCGCATTTCTTAACGCATTAGTGATCCGGATCAGGGGGTCTACTATGTATTCGGATCAGAAAGTAAAGTCGATCGGATAGTGTAATTTTAATATGAAACCAATTCAATTGTTCCTTTGTTCTTTCTATACAAATTTCTGAATTCAGAAAAAAATTACTTTCCGATCCGAATACATAGTAGACCCCCTGATCAAAGTTTACATTGAAAACAACAACAAAAATTTAATTTTTGTTGTTGTTTTCTATGTAAACTTTGATCTGAACCGGATCACTAATGCGTCAAGAAATGCGGCTAATGTTTTGGGGTGTGTAATAACGTTGTAATTTTAGTGTTGCCTGATGATTTTTTATTTTCTGGGATGAAAGTCTGGGCTTACTTCACATTGGTTGTTTAACTCTAGTTGCTAATATTAGGACAGTTCTAAGAATGCAACATGACCGTTTCTATGAAATCTAAAGACATTTGATCGGCTTTTAGATGTTGTTAGATTAAAAGTGGGTTAATTTGTAGGAAACCGCATAAACAATTTTCCATTAACATCTATTTACTATATGTAGGTTTTCCAGGAATTTCGGGGAAAAAAATAAAAAAATTATATTCGTAAAACACTTTATCGATTTGCATAATACAAAAATTTAGGAAGCTCATTAAAATTCAGTGCTTTTAGTTTATTATTTATGAACGTACATGTACCTACACAAAGGACGGAAGGCTGACATTATTAAATTATTTTTGAAGAAAAAAAAAAAAATTAAAATAAATTAAAAATAATTTGGTAAAAGTTAACAATTTAATTTAAAAAAAAAAAAAAAGTTGTTTTGATATTTCACCTCGCACAATTTTATTTCCTAGAATTTAAAGCTCGCTCCAAAAAATAAAAACACATACCTGTACAAAATGTTAACAAAATAACAAAATAAAAAAATGAAATTTGATAAGAGCAATAATTAGTAGGCATGATTATCATTTGATGAGACGAAATGTGTAGAGTAGGAAAGGCGTGGAGATAATTTCAGGTTCCCGAATAATATCTAAAAATATACCAAACTTTTTTTTTCTAAAATCCAATATTTATACCCTTAAACCGTGATTACATCTTCCAGATATTCTAAAATATTTTAATTCAAAAATGTTTTCGAACTATGTGTATACATTGATCCGCCCCGAGCGATAAATTCTAATTTCTTATCATATACACTTGAAAATAATTGAAATTTTAATTGTATTTTGTTGTTTTTTTTTCTATATCCGAACAAATTCGCCAGTTTTTTTTTTATTTTTTTGGAAATTAAACAGTCTTCTGATAAACACTCCGAATAGATGAATGTTTTTATTTACCTACTCGATAGGTACAAGTAAATTACAAAACCAAGAGGAATGGCGAAAGGGCAGAACTAATTTCCTGCTTATAATTTTTTTCCAATATTTATTTTTTAATTTTTTAGTTTGAATTAGTTAGTCGTGATGTACATGTATGTGTATATGTATGGTACTCTTTAATAAAAAATTAAATTTTGGAAAGTAGGTGGATACGAAAAAAAACAAAAAATTTTAATGAATTTTATTCCTTCAACATTTGGTTAGGTGATTTTCATAATTTTTACCTACATCTAATAAACGATGGTTTATAAAGCGTTTGCACACATAATTTCTCTCGAATAATTTTTATCCTACTTTAAATTTGTTTATTCATGAAAATTCCTCGTAATTTTCTTTGCTCCTTTTTCTGTGAAAATAATTCCATTTGAGTGAAGACCCAATGATGATTACGATACTTTAATAAACGAAAACATATTTAGCTATATAGGTACGCATAAATATTTCTAGGTAGGTCTTTATGTAAACAATTTTCTCAGTGTAACCAAATCAAAAAGAAAAATGTTTTTATATAAATAAATGTTATACATATTTATTTTGATTTTTCATCTAATTGAAAATATCGCCTAAAGGTTATTAGCTTTTGTTTATTTATGTTTCCATGTTTTTAGATGCTGTGTATAATTCGTGTAACAAAATATACAATATAATTATACATAATGTAATACAGTCGATCGAATATCATGTTATATGGATGCGTATACACACAATTTAATATCGGAAATTTGTATTGTTAATGGCGCGTAGCAATAACTACATTGACGTAAATATTGGGAAATTAAAATTAATTATTGTATTTTGGATAACTGAAAACAAATCAAGTTTTGCAAATTTTGTTCTCTTCTCTAAAAGCTTTAATAAGCATAAAATTAAGTAATTTTATGTCTGTACGAGTTACCAATGTAAAATTTCCAACAATTTTGATTTAGTTTGTAAGACTAATCTGTTGAAATTTCACAAATCAAACTAATTAAATTAACTTCTGTTGGGGTTTAATTAGGTGGATAATTCTAGTTAGATTACTGCTGGTGGGGTCTTACTGAATTGAGTAATATACTTTTGTGTTGATGTTCAAATTTATTCTGTCTTATTAAAAAAAATTATATTACTAAGGAATATGTGTTTTATGTTTATTATAAAATGAGCTTACATTAGCATAATAGATAATATAAATTCTACGTTCTGGTGGAAATATAATTCAAGTAGCCAACACATAGTCGTTTTGTCATGAAAATTTTACAACAACAATTGCTCGCGATACGAATTAAATAATTCAAACCAAAAGTTTGAATCATTTAATTCATTTCAAATTTTAGTTATACGACGTGACACCAGACGCCAAATTGTTCTTTTTAGTTGTTGTTTTATTTTAATTCGAAAAAATAATTCGCCACGAGAAAAAATAATTCAAAAATATATTTCGAATTATATTTTTCTCGTGGAAATACAGGAATAGTGTTTTGAACTGATGTTGCTATGAATGTTGTATGCTCACAGAAAAAGTCCATTAATTGGTGCCAATCTGTGTCCAGAAGGTTTGTTGATTTACCGTTCTTGTTATATAGTTTGCGAGATTCTGGCTTACGTGCTTCGGCAGATTAACTTCAAATTGTGCCTACTTCAAATACTCATTTAGGTTTAGTTTAAGGCATCGTTGTAGATCATGATTATTTAAGTTAGCAAAATGTTCGCGTGGCAAGTCGATTATCAGCAGTTCAGTTGTAATATCGTTTTTATTCGTCCCTCAGGAAGACAGGAATTTGCATCGTTGCTGGAACGTGCTCGTGAATTCATATGATTTCCTCTTTCAATTGTTGTGAGGTCAGCAAGGTTGGATAGAAATAGCCACGATGAGAGCTGGGGATGAAGTCGATAATGATTCTCTGCTTCTCTGATACTCGCCTCATTACCAACATTATTTGAATCGCGAAGATTATGATGGTCCGCACTCTGTTGTAATGATCACAGTCTGCGGACACCTTGGTCTAGATACAAGAACTGATACAAAACAGCACGGAAATTCTTGTCGGTCAATTCCTTTTTATGTATAAAGATGTTGTGGTTCTATCTGTGATCGATGTTTGGTTATTGATGAGTTCTAATAAATATTTTTCGTTGGTTTCTGTTTGTATCCAATTGTATTCCCAATGTCCCGCTTTCTTAGTGCGTGTTCTTTGTTAGTTGAAGTAAGTAGATTATTTAGTGAGGTAAGCTCGTGCATTTGTTCATTCAGTTATTGTACTATTACATCATACATTTTCAACCGATTACTTGCCTGCCTTCCCTTTTGACATGCTTCATCTAAATATTTGACAAAGTGTTCTAACGATCTGATATCTTCTTAATATCCGCTTAAATTATAATTTATGATGATTTTCCACTGTAACGCCATTAAGTTGACAGTTGCGGAGTTGTTAAAATAAATTCCTGCATTAGATGGCAATGACTTTATTGTGGTTGATGACGGGACAAGAGCAAAAAGCACTTGGACCATTCCGAGTAGCCAAATAATATCAGATGCAAAGTTGTTTCTTCCTTGAATACTATTTTGATGCGATGTACTCTTCGTTGTTTGACTTCTCGATGTGGTTGAACACGTAACGGAGTTGTTGGTTGTGATTGTTGGTTGACTGATGATTGTGTCTGTGTGAGGACAATCTCTTTGTCAGATTCTATGTGTAGTGGTGATCATTTGTGAATTGGCCTTTTAACAAGAACCCCTTCCGGACCTCTAAGTGAGGTTATTTGAATTTTTTGGTCTATGCCTTGGTATACTTCCACCACCCGCCCAGTAAGCCATTTAAATGTGGAACCTTGTCATCATTGAGGAGCACTAGTTCAGCTACTTTCAAGTTTTGTTGTTCAGATTACCATTTTCTTTTATGTTGAAGTTGATTTAAGTATTCGGAGTACCATTTTGTGGAATAATTAAGTTTTAAAGTGATATCTATAGGATCTGCAGCTACTCCAATAACATTTACTTAATGTTTTTTCACTGCCTTTACTGCCGCTTCCCAAAGTCCTTCAAAATGGGGTGAGGCTGGAGGTATGATATGCCATGTTGTTCCATTGTTTACCAATAGTTGGGAAATTTCTTTAGAGAATTTACGAAGTAGTACAGCCAATTCTCTGGCCAATTGATCTGGTGTGTCTTCCACTATGACTGGCGCTAGAGGTTTGGTCGAGTGTTGTTACTGTTATGGCTCCCAATATGGGTTGTTTCAATTCCAATTAATCTGGTGTGTCTTCCACTATGACTGGCGCTAGCTGGGTTTGATAGAATGGTCCGGTGTTGTTACTGTTATGGCTCCCAATATGGGTTGTATCAATTCCAATTGATCTGGTGTGACTTCCACTATGACTGGCGCTAGCTATGTTTGGTTGTGTGTTGTTACTGTTATGGCTCCCAATATGGATTATTTCAATTCTAATTGACCTTGTGTGCCTTCCACTATGATTAGCGCTAGTTTTGTTTGATCAAAAGGTCGTGTGTTGTTACTGTTATGGATCCCAATATGGGTTATTTTAATTCCAATTAATCTGACAGGTCTTCCACTATGACTGGCGCTAGCTGGGTTTGATAAAAAGATTATGTGTTGTTACTTTATCCCTTGGTTTTGGTTTATTCAGCACCGGGATGATTCTGAATCTCAGCGTCGCCAATTTTCTGACTAAGTCCATTGTTTTATAACACAAACGCATTTTCACGTCTTGTGCTTTATAAATTCGTCTGAATTTATATTCCCCCATTGCCAATATTTCGCGGCGTTAATATGAAGGTCTGCAAATTGACTAATGGGTTTGTGTTGAGTGAATTTGGTTTGTGGTACCCCGTGACCTTTTGTCGTGATACAAGATTCGAGAATTGTTTATGTTGTTCTCGCTTTATATTGATCTCGATTGCCGTTCCGGATATTCACCTATCTAGATTGAATACTTTTTATACCCAGTGTAGCTACTGCAAGGCATACACTGTTTGTTGGTGTATGGTTGTTGTTGTATATGGATTACGTCAAATTATTTCGAGATGTGCCGGTTGATCCGTCGCCATCCACCGCGCCACTGGTTAATGGCTCGTGGTCAGGTTAATGCTTCCTTAACGCTGGATGTGTATTTATTTTGTGATAACAGCTTTATTCCGCCGGTTTCTGTTTGGCGTAAATATCTTGCCATTTGTTGTTTTATGGCTCGAAGGACCAATGTAAAATTCCCAACAATTTTGATTTACTTTGTAAGACTAACCTGTTGAAATTTCACAAACCAAACTAATTAAATCAACCTCTGTTGCGGGGTTTAAATTACAATCGGAAAAATAATGGGGTATTTTCTGTAGAATCTTATGATTATGCTCCAAATATTCGGCTTTGGATATAACAAAATGTGAAATAATTATTAAAACTCTTAATTAAGTGGAAGGGGAGGAGGCAAGATTTTCATACAAAGCAAATGTTGCGTGACATTGCTGTGGTAGTTGTCGCGACTCTTCTTTCTCGTCTACCCGCCCCCAGTTATTTTGTGTTTCACATTAAACAACACACTAAAAAAGAAAAATTGTTAAATAATTAACCCGTGCGGTTTTGATGATGCAATTTCTCTACCGCTCGGATTAATACATACTTGACGAAAAACGATAACTGTCAGACAATAGAGTTCGGGATATCGGAATTTATCTGCATGCCATTTGGTTTACAAAATACGGGTAATACTTGAGTATATAGGTAGGTGCAAGTGAATGTTGTTATCACAAGCTCCATCTGAGATTATTTTTCAGTGACCGTTTCGTGACGAAGTAAAACTAAACACTAGGTAAAAAAATGAGAGCAAGATTTGATAGTATTTATTCTATTAAGCAAAGTATGAGGAATATAGGAGAAATAGCCAAGATAGAAATTGAAATAAAGCATGACTTACTGGTTTATCAGTGGCAATGAAAGGACTAAAAGTACGTTTTTTCAGAATTTTAAGAATCTAAACAATTTTAAGAATTCAGAAATTTTAACCTTTTAAAATCTTAAGAGTTTTAAGAGTTCTGAAAATTTAAAAAATTTCAGAACTTCACTGATTTTAAAATTTTGAAGAATTTAAAAAAAATTAATTTTTGGCTTGTAAAATTTAATAATTTCAAAAATTTTACGATTTTTAATAAATAATAGAGTTTTTAAAATTTTAAGAATTTAGAATGTTTTAAACAATGTAAGGATATTTAATCTTCAAATTATTGAATTTTAAAAATAATTCTTATGTATTTTAAATCATTTTTAGAATTTTGAGATTGAAATTATTCAAAGACATACGATTTTAGGAATCTTAAAAATTGAAAGTATTTGGAAAATTTTTTCATTAAAATTTTTATGAATTTTAAAAATTCTAAAAGAATTATAATAATTAAGAATTTAAAAAAATTAACAAATTTAAATTTTTTAAAATTTTAATAGTTCTAAAAGGATTTAAATAATATAAAAATTTCAAAATTTAAAATTTATAATTATAACAATTTTGATAATATATTTGAGAATTTTATTTTTAATACTCCTAAAAATTTTCAAAAATAAAATAAAATAATTTAAATTTTAAAGGAATTATAAATGTTCCAGGTACACGAATTTAAAGAAGTTCAATGAATTTAAAAATGTATATAATACAATACAATTAAATGAATTTAAAATTTTTAACATTTTAATAATTTAAGAATGTTTAAAATTTTATTGATTTTAAGTGTTTTAGAAATCTTTCAAAACTGTTAGAATCTACAAAAATATAATTTTAAAAAAATTTGAAAGAATTAAAATGTTTTTATTTTAATTGATTTATTAATCGGAGTGTTCGACCCAGCCATAAGCAAGATCTCACGGAGATTGCCGGGCCTTACTGAACACGCTGTTACTTACACAACCTAAAGAAGATTTGGAATGTCTATAGTTAGAATGACAGAAATCGACACAGTTACAGACATATAAGTATAGGTACTAGTTAGGAACACAATTACAATACTTTTAGAAATTGTTAAGAGTTCTGCATTTCAGTTTCGATCTGCGACGATTGTGAAAAAAAAAAAATTTTTCAATCATCTCACCAGGCTATTGCGACTGAACTGCTAACTTATTAATTACCCTGATTTTTTCCTATATATGTAAGAATCAACTATAAACAACTATAATGGAATCTACCATACCAGTATCTCTCGCAACTCTGAATCTTCAATTTAGCTCAAATTTTTATTATAAATGTAGAAATTCCGCAAACTTGCCACTATAGATATGTATATAAATTTATATTTGATCTGTGTTGGATGCTGTAATGAATTATAATTAATACTACCAGTAATTAATGTTAAAATTCTAACATAATGATTAATTCCTAAATATGAACTGAAATGCTTCTAAGTTAAGAAATTGCTTATTATTGGTCTAATGATTAAATTTCTTCCGGCTTGGTTTGACTCCCCAGCGATGGCATGTATAAATATTAAGGTTTGGTGTTGTATTGTTTAAGTAAATAAGTATGTGTGCAAGTGTGTGGTGTTAGTGCTTTCATCTTGTTTTGGATAGCCTTTTTAGTGGCCCTGAGTGAAGGTTTAAGAGAATTTCCAAAAATTACAGAGAGATATTTTTAGCTTAATCCGTAGCTTTACCGATAATCATCAGAAGATTTTGGGCCAATTAAAAAATTTGAATTAATAATTTAATTGTATTTTTGCGCCTTTATTATAAATCGAGACTTGCACATTGCACTTCATATGGGTGCTGCCTAGTCTGAATAAACACAGACTAAACTATTTTTTGCTGACTAGCGGAAACCAATTTAATTTAAGTTAGAATGGTCTGTAGACTGTATATATGAGCCGTTTATTTTGAAAGTGAAATAAGTCCATATTTTGTTGAAACGAGATAATGAAAGAATAGAAAAACAATAAATGCAAAAATACACGGGATTTTGTATTTTCTCATTTATTGCACATGTATTAGGGTCACACAAATTATTATTAGTCGAACTTGCCATTCCCGCGTAATAAAGTCAAATGAAATAAAAGCTCCTGAATTTATTTTCAAATTTGTAGTGAATCGTTCAATATTTAAATGTCAAATTAATTGTTGCCATTGACTGCATAAAATACTAAAATGCTTAGAAGAAGGGGAGAGATCATGGAAAAAGAAGATTTTAAAATTAGAATTGAAATAATAATTGCATTATGTCAACCTGGCAGACACAGATCAAAGAATTTTTATCGATCTTGTCGTTTCTCCTGATGGTACCAACTCAAATGTTTAAAACAGCAAGTTTTTAAACAGCTAATTTATAACTACAGGAGTTCTTAAATTTTTTTTTTCGACCAACTTTTCCAGATGAAGCATTTTGGCGACCCCATTTTTGAATAACTAAATAAATCCAAATAACATAGAAAATTAAATGGTACCCTTTTCCACCCCGAAATGATAAATTTAAAATTAACAAATATTAAAATCTCGTATTCTGCATAATTATTAATTTTGCCACCATTCCGCCCCTTGAACGCCATCTAACTTCTGCCTGGAGGAAACATTTTCAAACTTGGACCTAACTTCCTTACATACAATCTGAAAAACAGCACAACATTTTATAAAGTGTATCAAACTCACAACCTCTTGTCGGGTGATTTTTTAGCTGCCAATGCCCCCCTATGAATCATACTTTTGCTTGACGTCCATTTAAACTTTAATCCGCGACGTAATTTTGCTATCACAACTTGGCTTGTATTTTTGAATTCAATCAAAAAAAATCGCCGGTAACTTTAGTATGCCGCAACATAAATTTTCGATTGAAGCGACATGTTTACTAGAAAGTCACCGGTGGCCCAGATATTTTGGGAATATTCTTACACATACTTACAGCTTAAATCTCATCGCCTAAATATTTATACAGTGTTGAATTGCCAGTATTTTGAACTAACTAATAATAGTGAGCGATTTGATATTTTTTGTGGTTTTGCATATTTTAACACAGAATACACAGAAGCGATATAACGCGGTTTTTATACGGCAAAAATGTCGACTCATTTTTTGAACCTTGGTTTTGAAAGAAGGGTACGATTTTTAGTTTTAAATGTGGCTGAAAATTCAAAATCAAGTCAATGAAGACAATTGCTTTTTTTTTTTTTTTTTTTTTTTCGCTGGCGCTACATCCCATAGAGGGACTTGGCCGCTTCATAGTGAAGTTTCGTAATCAATTTTACAACGGATAATGAGTGATTAGTTCATTGATCTATACATTAACCAGCCGTGATTTTTTCATCACCCGCCGGGAATCGAACCCGGGACCTCCGGAGCTTGAAGCAAGCATGCTAACAACTGTGCCACCGGGGCGGCCAAAAGATGACTTCCGTTCCCATATAAAGAATGGATGGGTTATGGCCTTAGGATAGACAATTGCTTCCCATACAAAAAAACAACAAGGTAGGATTTTGTTTGCTTTGCTCTTAGTACCTGCATAATCAACGCCAGTTTCTATAAATTGTCTAGAAAACTTTACTCTGCATGATAGTGGACCCATTATTTGTTTCTGCCTCTCTGCTGCGAATCGCCTGCAATTTATTCATGGTCTCACAACCTGCATCACTGCTTTGTTGCATCTAAAAATATGGTTCTTCCCCCTCAAAAAATTAACAAGTAAGGCTCTTCCGGCATGTAAGTTAAGTAAAGGCGCGTCCCTGATTAATTCAGTCAGTTTATGCTTAAATGGTAGCAATATTGAGTGCTTAGCACTGAATGTCAGATTGGATTGTTTCAATCGGCCTCCAAGTCTTAAAATTTGTGATGTGTCTAAAAATGGAGTATAATTAATTCGTTTTGAATTTTTATTGACGGCATAACCTTGTTCCAATCTAAAAATTTCAAGTGCGATATTATCCCGTTGGACTACTCGTAAGATTCTTAGTAATGGCTTCGCTATTTCGTCACAATTTAATGTAAAGCTATTTAATTTATCCGCACCTTATCATTTCTAAAATCCACCGCTTTTTCAAGCCACATTTCTTTGAATTTTCCGAATGTTGGAAAAGGCTCCAACAAAGCCTGAACGACAGTATTCACTGTGACGGGATATGTATTGACCACATGGCCTCTTTCCTCCCTGATGCTGTTACCATCTTTCACTTGCGGGTACGAATTCGTTGAACCCATAAATCTCTGGATATTTGCAGCCATTTCGGGTCATTCAACATGCAAAAGTTGCTAATTCCGACGACATTGAACCCCTAGATACCCAATCTGCAGGATTACTTGTTGAATCCATACGAAAACATTGTTCGATTACTTATTTCAAGAATTTTGGCAGTTATATCAGTCCAATAAAACATATTTGGTAAAATCTTGGTTGCTAATGAAATATTTACTGTATTCATTAACTTAGTAAGCAATATAGCACCATTTAGTTCCAATCTAGATATAAGTTTGGATTTTATAGGTTCAACCAATACTGATTCGGCTATTATATACGACGGCACTATATGCGTTTTCTGAGACATCCAAAAAACCGTGAAGTTCAAACTCAGTTTTGTGAATTTAGAATTTAGACTTAGCCAACGATTAACTCTAATTTCCTTCCAGCATTTTCATTTACGATTCTTTCGTACAATTCTTTATCCAATTTGTCTGTACATTTGTTGGTAATTTGTCATCCCAGTCCAATTTCTCTAACCATAATCTTTGAAATATCAGTTTCAAGACTATAGTAGTAGGTGATAACCAACCCATTGGGGAGGGGGTTATATTTCTTCTGAAAGTGACTTCAATATTTGGGAATCATTTGATGTCCATTTTCTTAAAAGGAAAACCTCCTTGTACCAGCAACACAATAAGTTGAATCACCATTAATATAGCTTGCTCTTGACCATCTCCACCGGGCATTAAATCATCCATATAAAAATCTCTTGTAATGATTTCCGCTGCCTTAGCGTATTTATACTCGAAGTCTTCGGAAACATCTTTTCTTGAATGAAAACAATGAATCCTGAATCGTAGGTCCGACTAAAACTATACATCATATAAAGAAATCCCGTTAGTTGTCACAGCTGAACCGTCAAATACGTCATGCATTTTTGTAGTTTTACTCGATTGTTTGAATACACCATGGTGTGGTAAATAGAGCCCTTCTATTCTATAGCCTATAGCTCTTTATACTCCATTATTCCTTAGAAGCACAATTTAATTTCTCACAATTATATTCGGTTTAGACTCACTTTGTCGATTATTATTATTCTTGTATGTATCGCTGTATCTTTTTTTTACTGAACGTGCAGAAGGGTATTATGCATTTCGAACATCTTGTCTTGGATCGCCATGATACGCTTGATTTTTAGCGTTAAAACAACTAAAACCAACTAAATTTACCTAAACCAACTCTCTGCGACCTGTAATGCTAAGGTTTAAAAATTATGGGCAATTTATATTCCGTTGCCAAATTGCATCCTATATATATATGTCGTTGTTGTACACCATAGTCTAATAGTTTGATTGTATTCCTACTGAACCCCTTTTTTTTTGTTCTACCTTAATGCCTTGAAGTGAGTCCATGTGAACAATTAGAAAATCTAAAAAATTCTTGTACCTTAGGAAAATCCTTTTCCGTAGTTTCAACTCGCCATAATTGTTGAGTTTTGAAATTTAATTTCTAAAGGGCTAAGTATCAACCAGGGATCACGGTATTCTGCCTCTAATTGCCTTAAGACCTCGAACTACCTCGTCACATTTATCATGAATTTTGGCTATATTTGCAGACGTGGCTTTACTGACCATCAGCTTAATTTAGAAAACATTTCCTGAAAATTGCTTTTGTATTTAAATATAAAAATGAATGATAATTGTAGGCCCATGGCTACATTTTCGTCACTCGGAACAATACGATTTACTTCATAATAGGCACACAACATTTATACTAATTGTAGCAAAGGGCAAGAGAATTCCCTCAAATTTTTCAGTTTAAAGCAATAAATCGAAAGTTCCCACTAGCTAAGCCCAAGAACATTTCCTAAAATTGTACAAAAATTTAGCTTAATCGGTAATAATTATGTATGTGGTTTTATGCCAGTTAAAAATTAAATTTCATATTTTGTCTTTAGTAATAGTAATTCAAAATTATCATTTTTTAAAATTAATTTATTGAAAATTAATTTCCAGTAATTTTCTTTTTTGTTTACAGGTGGGTGATGAAATTTTGGCTGTAAATTTAGTTGATGTAACACGTATGTCGCTCGATGATGTCGTAATAATTATGTCAATACCAAGGCGACTAGTATTAGCGATAAGACAAAGACGTGGTGGCCGTGGTGCCAATTCACCAGGACCACCACCATTATCACGACCTGAACAAAAACCACCCCCGGTCGTTGTGATAAAACAACATGATTTACGCGACGATGAACTAATGGATCATGATACGGGGCCACGATCACGATCGTCACGCGAACGGCGAACTGGTGATGGCCGAGAGATGACAGAATCACGTTCACGATTAGGACTTGGCCTAAATAATTACAGTCCTCAAAGTGAACAATTAGATTTATACTATAGTAGTCGATCGAATGCAATGAATGATCCACCAAATTGGGGTTATAAACCGCCGCCACCACCATCCGTGATAACTGAACAACCAAAAGGTAGCCATAATTTTACGCCATCGCATGCATACTATCAAAATGCGGGCACACTAGAAAGTCTCGCCGAAAAGGTGCATTCATTCTATCCGGGGCAACCATCATCGACATCACGGCGAATGTCTACCGGTGGTGCTGGTGGTATAGGAATGAGTCAATCGCATAATCGTTTCCCGCGTAGTGGCTCAGATCAACATTTGCCCACATACGGTGATTACTCGTCGTCGCTAGGACGACATTCGCTGTTGCGATCTAGTTTAAAAGCAGGCACAGTTACTGGTCCAGGTGGTACTTTAGGCCGTTACAGTCGATATGAACCACCGCCATCACGCACAATAAATAAATATGGCGCAACAACAGCAACATCGTCAACGTTACAACGACAACGACCACGTCCATCGCTAGATTATTCAAGTGACACGGAGGCGACAATAGGACCACGTCCTGGTTACAACTACTACTATCGACCTAATTTAAGCAGTATTACAAATCGCGGTAGTACTACAGCCCTTGGTGGTGGACCCGATTTTACCAAATTCAATTCATTGCCACGCGATCGGCCGAGTGCTCCCCGATTAGGATTCCGTGCACGATTTGGTGACCGGCTAATGGATGATAGTGATGGTAATTTATCTGCACCAGAATTACCACCCGCGCAAACTAGGCGAGATCGCAGTGGTGGTAAGACGAACGGTATTATTTGAACACAAAAACCATTTTATTCTAACGTTTTTTTACAGCACCCATGTTTGACCCACGAAATCCTCGTATGACCACAAGTCCATCAATATTCACATCGGATGAATATCGTGCATGGTTGAGACGTGCGCCAAGCAGTTCAGCAATTTGTGATCAAATGAAAATGCCTCGTGATATTTTGACGACACAGCGAGGTCAACGATTCTCGTGCAGTGCAGAAAATATTCATGATGTACTTCGAAATGTAAATACCTATGAATGCCTTTTAGTAGCGTGTATTTTGTATATTTTAATGCGTTTCATATTTTAGACTGAAAGTTTGTACAGCGGTAGAATCGGTGGTTATGCGGCATCAACTTTGGACCGAAATATGATGGGTAATCGGGCTGGTCTATCGAATATGCCACCAGTTCGTTCATTATCGTCGCAACATTTAGGTACAGCGTCATCAATACGATCGCCTAGTGTACGACGATTAAGACAATTATTAGAATTAAGTACTACGACTGGTCCAGGGGTTCCGGGCGGCGGTCCAGTAAGCTCATACGGTGCTAGTACAGGACATCAAAGTCCCGCACCAACCCCAAGCACAACGCTGCCACGTGCACATAATCGACAAATTGATATAAATCCGGCTGAATTCGCAAAATACAAACTCGACAAACCCGTGATAGATTCGAATGGCATTTCTGGAATGCTCTGGATACACTTATTAGCTGGTCGCGGGCTACGTTCAACGCCTGAAGGCACTCAAATTGCACAACCAACAATTCGGGATTTATATTGTGTCCTCGAGTGTGATCGTGTGCATAAGGCTAGGACTGTGGTGCGTTCGGGTGATTTACAATTCGATTGGGATGAATCATTTGAGCTAGACTTAGTGTATAATAAGCAATTAGACGTGCTTGTCTATTCATGGGATCCACAGCATCGACATAAATTATGTTTCCGTGGTGCATTATCCCTTACCCAATTGCTGCGACAATCTCCATTACATCAGCTTGCGTTGAAAGTGGAACCGCGCGGTACCATCTATTTACGAATTCGACATACAGATCCGGTGACATTATATCGTCGTCGTGGTTTGACGTTAATTCGGTCCGGGTATCCACAACTATTTGGGGCCGACCTTGAAACTGTAGTGACACGGGAAGCCAAAGGTGCTCCAGGTAGTGCTCCGGTTCCAATAGTATTGCGCCGATGTGTTGAAGAAGTTGAGCGAAGGGGTTTGGATATTATCGGGTTATATCGCCTATGTGGTTCGGCCTCAAAGAAACGGTTATTGCGTGAAGCTTTCGAGCGAAATAGCCGTGCGGTAGAGTTAAGCCCGGAAAATGTTCCTGACATAAATGTTATAACTGGAGTACTCAAAGATTATCTTCGGGAACTTCCAGAACCATTATTCACTAGATGTTTATTCCAAATGACTGTTGATGCTCTAGGTAAGATTATTGAGATTTTGTGTTCGTGTATTTTGGTTGATTCCTAATGGCATATATTTCTTTTAAGCTGTCTGCCTACCTGATGATCCTGAAGGAAATGCAAAACTAATGCTGAGCATATTGGACTGCTTGCCACGGGCGAATAGAGTAATTTTATTTGATATATTTACTTTAAAATTTTGGCTCCTAATCACGTTTTTTTTTTCTTGCAGGCAACTCTTGTCTTCCTTTTGGATCATTTATCTTTAGTTGTGTCGGCTTCGGAGCGGAATAAGATGTCAGCTCAGGCACTTGCAACAGTTATTGGTCCCCCATTGATGCTACATTCGTCAGCAACGGCACCCGGTGATGAAGTTGATCATGCAAAACCAATTGCGGTACTTAAATACCTACTGCAAATATGGCCGCAACCCCAAACCACCCATACTACTTCAGGTAATGTAGTTTAATTTAGAGTTCCTAGCAATTTTACCTACAACATCCTATATAAATATAAATAACTATATGATTTTCATTTTTTACATAAAATTATTTTATTTTTAATTACAATTATTGATTGACTGTAGGTGATTGATATATGGTGGGCACATGAAAAAAAAAATAGAAAAGAAAAAAAAAATGCGTGAAAAGCGTGGTGTGTGGTTTTGCTTTTTTTTAGTTTTAATATAGAAATATTTCTCTATCCATTCCGTTGTTAATACAGAGTCCTATGTAGACAGGTCGTCGCGGCGAGCCAGTAGAGCAGCGTGGAAACAAAGTCAGTGCATTGCAAGTGGCCAGACCACAGGCCAGCCTCCATATTTCCCCTTCACAAGCCAGCAATCTATCAATCGATCATCATCAGCTCTTAGCCACTCACAGCATTCATCAGTCTCAGTCAGCAGTGGGTCAGTTAGTTCAATCGCCTCGTCTCTCGCCACAAGTGGCCCAACAGGTATTTTTTTTTTCAAAATGTATTTCAAAAAAACTAAATTAAGCAAAACAAAAAAAAAAAAAAAAAAAATTGGTACGAATTGTATTGTTGTTGGATGATTTTTACAAAATTTTTAAAAGAACATTTTTTATTTATGTATTTTGTTAAGTGTTTAAAGAAACTCGATAACAAAATTTCCTGCAGTTTTTAACAATCATTTTAATTTCGTTTTTTGTTTATTTAATTCATTACCTAAAAAAAAAATCGTTTTGATGTTATGTTTTGTAATTGGTGTGCTGTAAATTTTTAAGCCAAATTTTGTAAATCAATTTCCTAATTACTCTATATTTAGTTCGTACACATTTATGTATTTCAGATCTGGGCAAAACGTGGATACACAAAAACTGTATATAGGCTGGACTATTTTTTAACTGTTTTAAATGTATACCAAACTTAACCTAAGCTAAAATTAATAATTAATCAGACATTTTGAATCAAATTTACGTTTTTCGCTCGCATACAGCCTAGCTATATGCAATAAAAAAATACTTGCTGTTTTTGCTATGCTTATTTAAGTGTTTATTCTAATTTTAAGAAAAATTAATTAGAATTATAGACAAGAATCATATTATGATTAGACAGCAATAGATAACCAAAAATAACCATAATTTTCAAAAATTTATTACCTTGGCAAATTATTGCAAATTGCACAGAATTATTTCAAAATTATTTGGAGAATTCTATTTTACAAGTTTTGCGGTACCAGGCGAGAAGTAATAGAGCTAAAAACTAATTATGAATTTTTTGTTTTACCGTATTCGGTTCCAAGAAACGAATTCTTCGATGTACGAACTTAAGAGTTAAGGGCATATTTATCTCAAACAGACTCTGGAAAATTATGAGATAGCATTAAAATAAAGAACAAAAGTTCGAAAATCTAAAATTTGAGAGAATTAAGCACGTTGAGTTGAAAATCCAAAAAAAATACCGGTAGCCTACCTGCCTCATATTTTCCCCTACAAAAGCCAGCATTCTTTCAATTGATCATTTTCAGCTCAAGAGTCTACACCGTAAATCGCTAATTTTGTGATTCGATTTCAAATGTCAACAAACACGCAGCGAAGAATACAAATTTGACTACGCAACTAGTTCTATTTACCTAACATATTGGTTAGAAAAAATTTAGTTGGAAGGATATATGTCTACCAGTCAAAATTTTGACATTTACTTGTCTTGTAAATTATTTAAAATAAAATTCCATGATTTAATTTAGGAGTATACAGCATAAAACAAATCTAATTCAATTCACATTTATGCAACCAAAATATTTTCAAATTGTAGTAAATGTATGAGGTAGAAATATCAATACCAAATGTCATAAAAAAATTTAACGTGTGATTACAATTTCGCTTGAAAATAATTAATAAATTTAATTTAACGAAAAATTAATTTTCGATAAATTTATTGCAATAAATCGGCAAATTTATCCTCTTTTTCTAATTGTTAAATGAAGATAAATCTATTGAGTCAAAAATAACATTAGATTATTTCAACAATGCATACAAATAAACATTTGTTTAAAATGTACGTGCTGCGCTCGCTTTAAATTTTTTGCGGACCTGTTCTCGTAGATTTTGTACTAAAATTTGGAAACTATCAAAATTTCAGGTTTAAGAGAGAAACCTCTCAAATGTAGGGAAACATATCGCAATACCGTTTGAGATTGATGTAGTTACCTTAGCTGTTTACCTCAAAGAAATTGATTTCTCTCATTCGCTGTTATGAAGGTGGATTTTTCAACAAAGATGTATTTTTAATTCTCTTAAATGAGGGGATCTGGGGGTATAAACTTATCTACAATGTGATTATGCGATTCGGCTTTAAATAGTCTTTTCATTTCGCCTAACTCAGTCTGGGAACCTACGAAATTGGTAGCAGTGTCTGAATAAATGTGGTTGCATAACCCGCGACGGTATACAAATAGGTGTAGTGATGAAATAAATGATTGAGTGCATAAGATCCTCGACCACTTCAGTGTGCATTGCCTTCCACGCAAAGCACACAAATACATATTGCCAAATATCCCTTAGTCAATACCTTTCTTTTTAAAATATGACATAATTTTAAAGAACCACAACAATTGATCTCAACAATTTACAGCAATTTACCCATTCATGATTTGTTTTCAGTTTCTCTCTGAAACAGAGAACACAATTATGTACCACATTTCGGTATAACCTTTTTCCCTGCAGTATCCAATACCAACTTCTCAACCCATACAATCATTTTTGAGGTTCGCAATACAATAACCGCTGGTATTCGTCACGCACCAGAAGTCTAAAAAATGATTGAAGTGGATTAAAGATTCTAACGATTTTCGACATAACAATTCTTTTTGTTGAAGATCTCGATTCATTCAGATTCAAGGAGCAAAAGTCTTTATTAAATTCATTCAACATACTATTCCACTGGATTCCTCTTGAAATTGACTTAAAATCGTGAGTCAGTCCTTCATTTGTTTGAACTAAACATGAATAACATAATCGACGCATTCTTGGCTTCTGCACTGCATAGACGATATAGACCCTTAAATATTATTATTTTGTGCAAAATACGTTATCTTTTTGACAAATTAAAAAAAAATGGTGCCCTTTCCTCTCATGAAACCATTGTGATATAATGAACACACCTAGTCACTGTAAGTGATTTCTATCGATCTTTAATTGATTGTACGGTTGCACTGGGAACTCGCTTATGTCGGCTGCTGGTACAACTTAATGAGCAACACACAAATATTTCTCGGCATCATAAAAAATACTCACCTCTATGATTATCGAGTCGATCGACAATCGACACGACCCTATATTGCGTTTTCGTTTTTCCGGGGTGAATCTTTTGGAATAAAAAAATCATAAATTGGCACCATTTATAATTTGTTAGATCAAATATTAAATAATTTGAATCGATTAAATTTGATGGTTTGGTATGACTCATGATTTTTTTTTCTGTTCCAAAATATTATATTTGTTGCCAATAACTAAGTGTTTTTTGCCAGAATATTTAATAACATATTTTTTTGTATTCTCGTATGTTTGTTCCAAAATAATATTTGTGATGTCGATATATTATTTTGGATGCTAATATTCGTTAATAAAATTTGTCTTGTATGGTCATTCAAAATATCTCTTTTATGTCGTTTTAAATCGACCAAAACAATTGAAGTCAGTGCAAAACAGAGCACTAAACTCGATCATTTACTACGTTTCCATGGCAGGGTTATCCCGAATTAAGAGGTTCGTTGAGTTAATAACATGGCGGCGCTAATCCATATCGTTTCCATGCACTTATAAACTCTAGTGCAATTTAACATTTCACAATAGTTAAAAGTCACTTCTGAAAATTTTATTTGTTTGGTGGAAATTTTTAAATTTAATATTTATTGTGATTTTTATGATTTATAAAGTATGTATTACGGAGAGAAAATTCAATCAACTTCATTTTCAATTTGTATAATTGTATTTTCTGTTTTAGCAGATAGAATCTCTTCTAACCCTACCACTGTGGTTGAGTTAAGTTGGATTAAGAAACTTAACGAAAATCCTAAACTCGACATGTTTCCATGATGAGATAATCCAGGTTAATCCCGATTGACTCCATCATGGAAACGTATTAATTTTCTAATATTATTACCATTACTACGTTTCCATGATGAAGTTAACCGGGATTAACGTGGATTATGTTATCATGGAAACATGTCGAGTTTAGGATTTTCGTTAAGTTTCTTAATTCAACTTAACTCAACTAAACTAATAGGGTAAGAAGCGATTCTATCTGTCAAAACGGAAAAAACAATTATACAAATTAAAAATGGTGTCGCGAGTATTCTTTCTCTCCGTAATACTACATAAATCATAAAAATCACAATAAATATTAAATTTAAAAATTTCCACCAAACAAATAAAATTTTCAGAAGTGACTTTTAATTGTTGTGAAATGTCAAATTACACTAGAAACTATAATTTCATGGAAACGATATGGATTAGCACCGCCATGTTATTTACACAACGAAACTCTTAATTCGGGTTAACTCTGCCATGGAAACGTAGTAATGTGGTTGAGTTTAGAATTTTCGTTAAGTTTCTTAATCCAAATTAACTCAACGAAAGTAGTAGGGTTAAAGGAACCCATCTGTCTAAAGGGAATAAACAATTCTACCAATTTAAAATGGATGATCATTGATGGATATGAAATTTATCATTTACTACGTTTCCATGGCAGGGTTATCTCGAATTAAGAGGTTCGTTGAGTTAATAACATGGCGGCGCTAATCCATGTCGTTTCCATACAATTATAAATTCTAGCGTAATTTACCATTGCATAACAATTAAAACTGAAAGTTTTATTTGTTTGGTTAAATTTTTAAATTTAATATTTATTGTGATTTTTTGATTTATAAAGTATTACGGAGAGAAAATTCATTCAACCATTTCATTTTGAATTGGTATAATTTTTTTTCTGTTTTGACAGATAGAATCTCTTCTAACCCTACCACTTTCGTTGAGTTAAGTTGGATTAAGAAACTTAACGAAAATCCTAAACTCGACATATTTCCATGATGAGATAATCCACATTAATCCGGGTTAACTCCATCATGGAAACGTAGTAACTGATAGATATGAAAAAATAAGATTTTGCAGATGAGCTGCACAAATAATTTTTATTTTTGGTGTTAATATCTATTTTCTTTAGTTTTTATATTTATATATTCCTATATAATAAAAATTAAAACACCAAAAAATTTACAATTGGTACGCATTGATAAATGCTAGTAAATATGTGCAGCTGTCAAATTAACTAGATTATCCAATGTTCATGGTAACAATAAGGGTTAACGCCGCCATATTTTTACTGCATCTGAAACCTGTAATAAATATTTTTTAGTACATATTTTGGACATTTATTTGAAAAATATTCCCCTATATTCACAATTTTTATAATCCGGTCCGAATAGTGTAATAATTTTTTAATAGTGGAAATTACTATCATGTTTATACTTGAACAGAAATAGTGATCGATTGTACCCAGAAGTAAACTTGTGGCATAGGATACCAATTTACAGGACAGAAGGGGCCATGTTAGCTTATGGCAACAGTTAATATTATTCTGGAAAGTTAAAAATTAGTACAAAAAGCCACATGCAATGCAATACATGCTATATTGATTAATGATTTAACAGGATTTTATCGGAAACCTGTTAGACATGATGCTGAAACATTTCAATAAGTAACTACATTGTCCAAGGAGGAGATATGTACGTTACAATATATTTTGAAAATTGGCCTGTTGTATTGAATACATAAGTGTGTCACATACAATATAAATTTAAATCGGATATTGTATCATACTATTTCATGTCCAGCGATATAATGGTAATTCCCAATTTGTGAATGTATTTACCGATAATCAGATTCTCTTCACGATACTCATATACAGAGCATAGCCTCATTTTCAAAATATGTAGCTGAAGCAGAAATGTCCAGTCGATCGTTTACTCATTATCATAAAACTGAAGGGTAAATAAAACTCTTCTTGATGTACACATCGAATGAGGAAAATCTGTTACATCAACCACAATGAAATTATTTTTTATCTGTCAACAATTATCAGCAGTAATATCCCAAGAGCATTGATAATTTGCCGAAATAATTTTATTATATTTTTCGAAAGCACGTTGCTTGGTAACAGCCCGAAGCCGTAGGCTGAGGGCTGTTACCTAAAAGCAACGTGCTTGAGGAAAATATAATAAAATTATGAGGTATTTATCAATGCTCGAGGGGTATTCGACGAGAATTTTTTTTCCAATTTTATTTTATTCTAGCAGAGATGGGCGATTACGCTTCGACTAGTAATTTTTACGCGAATGCGTCGACAACCGTCGACAACGTCGACAACTTGTAGACAACATCGACAATCAGTGGCGTAAGTACAAATTTTGGGTCCCTCCGCAAAATTTTTCTTGGGCCCCTGAAAATGTTCTTGTATGAACAAGTAAAGTTTTAGTTAAAAACTTATTTTTTCCTATTGTCCAGCCTCGCATTAATTAAAAGTGTCTAATTTCGAGGATCCGATACAGCACATGATTCATCATTTCAATGGTCTCAAACGAATCGAAATTTTTTGCAATCAACTCAATGCTATTAAGATTTCTATATGTATATCGATAAAGCATCACAAATTTCGAGGATAATTTGAAAAATATCAAAAATGTTGAATTTTGAAAATATCTTGAATATTCTAGAAGGTTTTCAAATATCGAATTATCCGTAAGTATGTAAAACCAAAAGAAATCCTATCTATACGCACTAATCACCGCCTTGTAAAATGTAAGTAAATAACCTGAACATTCTTGAATAATTTCGAATAACCTAGGAAATTAGAGAAATATCGAAATTTCGAGAAATCAACTAAATATAAGTAAGATCAACTAAATGTAAGTCTGTAACTTCTCACAACTCAAAGCTAAGCGCAGAATATTGCCATACAAAATTCGAATAAATTGTAACATTTTTGAAAATCTCGATTAATCCTAAAAATTTCGAAAAACTTTAAAAATCTACAACAAAACGCGGAACAATCTCGATCACCCTAGAACAATTCGATTAATCACTATATTACCTAGATTGATCTCGAAAAATTTCAATAATACCGAAAAATCTAAATATTAATAAAGAGTTTCGGAAAGTCGGTAAAAATCTAGAAATCCCACGCAAATTTCGAAAAATTCCGAAAATTCATGGAATTGTCGAATTATTTGTCAAGTAATTTAATATTACTAATACATACTACTTCACAAAATGCTATACTAACCTAAGTATCACTACTTCAAACATATTTTGATTTTTTTGGAACTGAGTTCCAAGTTTGAATTCTATTTTATTATAAGATTTCCTATGAAAAGTGAAACAAAAATTCTAAACCTATGGAACTTGATAGATGTGGGTTACCTGAGTTCCAACGATAATTTTGATAAATGGAAAAAAATTGGAACTTATTTATGAAGCAAGTGAAGACTAAGCCTCGCACCAATCACGCATCCCATTTCCATGCTATGATCCAATAATCTCTAGAAATTTAAAAAAATGATAAAAAAATATGAAATCCGAGACAGGGGTATATGAAACAGGAAAATTTTCAATTTCCTGATTTAAAATAGTTTTTCAAATTAAACCGGTTTTACCGGGTTAAAAGGTAAATTAAGTTTTTATTTACCGTTTACCGGTAGTAAAAAAGATTCGGTAAACGAGAAACTATATCAATCACATTCAGTCTTTTGCAAATCAATTCAACCTTTTCTAATCAAAACTTAATTTGTAACAGGTTGAATTTGAAGTGCAAAAGAGGTAAATTTCGAGTGCAAAATGTATTTTACAAATAAATCAACCCAGCAAACACTAAAATCCTTACCGTTTGATGTCAAAAGCTTTGATTTTAAACGAATTTAACAAATTTTATTCTAAATCTAAATATCCGCCAGAACCCAAAGCCATTTTAATTTCTATGGAGTCAGATTACGTCTAATTACTCATACATTCACCTCCAGCAACAGAGAAGAAATTGTTGAACTTCCCTTAAGAAAATATTTAATAGCAACAGGAACGATGTTCTCTTTATCTAGTAACTAGAACACGGTCTTTTCATAAAAATTTCCTAGAAATTTCCCGTTTTGAAAATTTGAAAGTGTGTTCTACTTTAAGCTTAATCTGAGCTACCATCTATCTGACCTTGTCTTTGTTACCCGCTAAACCTAGTTACGCCACTGTCGACAATTCGTCATTCGTAGACTTCTATTTTTAGATAGACTTCTTCTATTTTTAGATAGATGTCACTAGTTGAATAGATATTTTAAATTTATTTCCAATATTTTTATTTTAAAAATTGAGCGTACAAATTTGAATTATGTCAAATTGTTGATGTAATATATAAGTATTTTAGTAATTGTGCATAACTTACTCTATATTGTTGTATAGAATCGAATGAAAAATAACTATGATAGTCACTTAGTCAATTTATGTGATTTATTATTAAAATGTAACCTTTTTTTGATCCCTTGTCTACGTTGTCGACGCCAAAAATGCAAAAAAATCGCGAGGTAATCTACGTAATAGATTACGCATCGACAACCGCGTAGATTACGTCACGTAATCTACGCCCATCTCTGATTCTAGTAGTAAGGCTGCTAGATTATAAATTGTACTATGGAAGCATGATAAACCAATTTAAGAGGTATGATCAAGCGCATTGCGCATGTATTTCTATCTCTTTCACTAAAAAATTGTGTCATTCGGTGATTTTTGCTATACTTTTTTTTTTCCTATAAACGCTAGTTCATAGCAAACAAAAAGTAACGGGGTTTAAGTTCCACCTGTACCGCAAATGTTTGGTAAAACATAAGTACAAAAATAGAGGTAAATATTGTGGCGATTTTGGCCATCATACAACAAGCTCACGTTATGAACAGCAATAGGTTAGATGGTTAAGTGTTATAAACACGACCGATGGCAAGCATAGAAAGTTTTTGATTTATTTTAAATCGTTAAATAAAGAAATAAATCTGTTGTCATAGCCCCCACCAGTAGCAAGCGGACAGAATTAAATAGTAAAGTCAAAGCAAATATCAAAGTGTATAAAAGTAGAGTGAAATAAAAAGTAGTGTTTTTAATTTCATGACAATTTATATGACATGATTTCTTTTTTTTTTTTTTTTTTTGAAAATTATGATCATTGTAAATTTATGGTATGCAAAGTCGGACGCATAGAAATATTTAGCCTCAAAGATGACGTCGTCATGACATTTTAACATAGCAAACATGTAACATGAACACTGGAACTACTATTCCTAAGTTTTTTGTATTTTCTGTTTCTATTTTAATGTGTTAAATAAAAAGAGAGAAAATATTTTTATTTAATATAACATTTTACATGACACTCAATATTTTAATGCAACATTTAACATAACATTCTAACGCAGCGTGTAACATGAACCCAATACTAGTACCCTAAATGTTTTACCAAACATAAAACAAATCGAATTGTTTTGCGGTGATAGTTTTTGTGAAAATTTTGTGAAAACAACGTAGCCTCGTGATTTTATCGCACCGATTGACGACATGTGTAAGAAAAGACGAATTTGACACAGCTGTCAATCATACCTTTCAATTGGTTTATCATCTATGGAAGTGTTATTTTGAAACAGTATTTATTGTAAAATAAAACTATGAATTCTTTTCATCTAGTAACCATAGTATGTTTTGCTAAAATAGCAAGCTTATCAAATCAGTCAATTTCGAGTCACGTGTACGAAATATTCCAATTAAAACAATTGACGACTGGTATGGTGTGCTCTAGCGGACAATAGTGAACTACTAGACTTCTAATAACAAAAACTTGCTATATGAAGTTATATGGAAATAGTGTCTATTTAATTTTAATTGTTATTTATTAAAAGTGTTAATAATTAAAAGGCTGGTATATTAGCCTATATTTTTAAAAGACGTTTATTCAGCTGACGTTTCGAACAGACTTCCTGTTCATCTTCAGAGCTAAACAATTTTTTTTTCACGTAAAATATGGCAAAAAACAATATAAACACCACTCAAAAACTACTAACAAATTGTTATTTTTAAATGAAATTAGAAAATTAAACAATATAATAATTAAAAGGTTAAAAATAATTAACAAACTTTTTTATGTAAACGGAAAAAAAAATTAAAAAATATTTTATAATTGATCACATAAAAAGGCACTTCAAAATAAAACAATAATAAAAATTTTCTGTTAACTATGTAGATAGTTCAATGCAAAGGGAAAACTTATTTGAAAGTGGCAGTTGAACAATAACTCGAAAACCATACCAAGAGATTGTCATTTTTGATTTAACAATATCGAAAACTATAATGTATCATAAAGAAGGATACCAATAGTATGTATAACCGCTGTACTAACTAAATAATTAATTGTTTAGAATCAAATTATTGTAAGTTTATAATTATTGTATCATCTCTAAAACTCGTCTAGTGGTATGGTTCGCTTCTTTTTCCAGAATTTTAACATTTTCCAAATAAATTTCGTGGTTAGTTTCATGTATATGTGTAGACAAAGCACTCGTAAGATCAGAACTCATTTTATTTAGATTCAATCTTTTTGCGTCTCTTTTATGTTGACAAAACCTAGTGTTTAAAAGTTATTTTGTTTGTCCAATATACGTCTTACTACAATCACACACAACCTTATATACAACATTCCTGTTGTTTCCTAACGATGTAGGGTCTTTAAGAGACCAGCCCTATTTTGAAATTAAATTTACTCAAACAGAACTTTATTTTTTCAAAAAGTGATTTCACGTACGGAATCGATACATATCTGGGACGATTTTCATCTAATAGTGGAACAATCTCTACGGATTGGCTATTTTCTGTGGAATTTTTATGAATCGTTGAATTTATGATAAGCCGGATGAACGAATTTGGATAGCCATTATTAATGCGAGTACTTTTGAGGAGCCGAAAATTAATTTTGCGAAATATTGGGTCAGAAACTTCAAGAATTTTATTCGATAATAAGCTCACGGTATTTCTTTTATATGCTAATGGAAGATGAGAATGGAAATTTAGATATATGCCCGACCAAGTTGTTTTATGAAACCAATCCGTAGACAATGAACCATTATCGTTGCGTACAATAACCAGATCTAAAGAATGCAAACTGTGGTTATGGTTATTCTCTAACTCTACCGTAAATTTTATATTGACGTTAAAATTATTGAATGCTACAAATAAAGTGTCTATTTTATCTGTAGGAATGGCTGTGACGATATCTTCAACGTAACGGTAATAAAACACTGGTTTAAAGTTGAGAGAATTCAGTAGACTTTTTTCAACAAACTCCATAACCAACTCCGCAACGGCTGGACTAGTCGGTGAGGCCATGGGGGAACCAAATAGTTGTTTATATGTATTATAGTGGAATATAAATTCACAGTTTTGGAGAATTAATTCCATTGCTTCAATATACTGGACTTTTTTCAACTTAGTCTTGGAATTTTTTTTAATTTCAGACCATCTCTCATTAATTAATGATATTGCTAGTTTACTGTCTATATGTGTAAAAAGAGATACAACATCCAAAGAGAGGATTGTATGATCTTGAGGTACAACAATATTTTTAATTTTGTCCTTAAAGTCAGCCGAATTTTTGACAGCTGAGGAAGATTTGCCAACAGTGCAATTCAAAATTCGTGACACAAAGGCAGAGAGATGATACAATGGAGTTCCGATCGAACTTACTATCGGTCGTTACGGAGCATTCACTTTATGAATTTTTGGAAACCCATAAAGCCTTGCTACAACGCCATGAAGACTTTTTATTAGTTTCGTTTCAGAATCCGTTATTCTACCTTCATTATGCCAAGTGGTTATCATGGAATTTAATTTCCTCTGTATGGACGCTGTATTGTCCTTATTTATTAATTTGTAAACATCCCTATCTTCCAACATGGACTGTATTTTATTGACATAGTCACAACGATTTACAACCACAGTATTGTTGCCCTTGTCAGCTCTGGTGACAAAAATTTCAGGATGGTCACGTACAAATTTTTTGGAATATGCAACATCTTTTATGAACCTTATGCCACCTACCGTTAAAATCTGTCTAAGTCCACTGCGATTTTTTAAATTTGTTCAAATATTCACCAATTCATTACGGAAAACTGGTTTATCTAATTGTTCATCACTATTGTTTATTAGCGCGCCTTCAACATTCAATAATCTGGACGTATGGTACAGACTTTGCACAAATTGGAGGACAAAACTTCTCTCCCAGCTTAAGAATGTTTGATACTTTCTCAGGAATTGTAATGTCAGATAGATTAACTAACCATTCAATATCAATGTTAAAATTATTAGAAATTGAATTATTGTTACCTGGTTCTGCAACATCTTCAGTTTCCTGTTGATTAGGTACGTTGACTATATTGGTGTATTTTGTAATGTGGATTTTCTTGATGTGAGGAATTTTATTTTTGAAAGATTGTGATGATTGGAAACCTAGTTAATCTATTACGTAGTTTAAAGTATGATTTTTGAATATTTGATTTATTTGGAACAGTTGTATCGTTTTAAATGCTCTAATCTTTGAGTCACTAAACATTTTTTAAACTAAATTAGAGCATATTTACCACGTTTTAACAGATAATTTCAAGCTAAAATTTAATATTTTTAAAACAGTTATGCTTTTAGTATCAAGTAGCTTAATATCAAATTTATGCAATATTTAAGCAAAATGGTATCAAATGAATCAAATATAAAAAATTCACACTTTAAACTATGTAATAGATAAACTAGATTTTTCAACCATCACACTTTTAATAAATAACTATTATAATTTGATATAGACACTATTTCCATATAACTTCATATGTCTGGTTTTTGTTATTAGAAGTCTAGTAGTTCACTATTGTCCGCTAAAAGCGCTTTTTCAACTTTACCAGTCGTCAATAATAACTGATAATTTCCCTAGGGAAGTTATCAGTCTAATGTTATTTTGATTGGTTTATTTCGTACACGTGACTCAAAATAGACTGATTTAACAGGCTTGCTATTTTAGCAAAAAAAATTCATAGGAATTTACTTTGAGATAACTTGGGTGTGTGCAGATTTTTCAAATAAATGCCAATAATTAAATCTTAAAAAATATTTGTCACAGATTTCGAACACAGTGCAAGAAAAACTGGTTTTGAACATGGAGGTTTATCCTATAAAATATTTAATTTATTTATTTATTTCTCGTCGCATAAAATCTGGAATTAATTAATTTTGGGTGATTTAACAGTATGTTATAGGTTACTTTTTGCCCCCATTTGACATTAATGAACACAAATAAATTTCAAAATAAAGATTATCAACATTTTGAACTCGCATGCTTCCTTAGATAATGATTATAATAACAATGAGAAAAATTTCAATCCATAAAATTTTTCAATTAAATGTACAACACTGTTCTAAGTAATAAAATCTCGAATAGCGGTTTACTTCCTTAGTTCCTTGTATAAAAAGGCAATCTAACTCTAATGCATATCAATACAAATGTTTTCTAATTTATTATAATTTACTAGTAGTTATCTGTAGAAAGTTAACTAATCCAACAAACTATATAATGTTAGAACGTATATCTAAGTTTGCCCAGATCTTTCGTTTTTCTATAATTGCTAACATAAATAATCCATATATCACTACAAATTACTTATATAGTATGTTGTTGTTGCTATAAAAAAAAAATCTAAATTTAATTATCTATAAAGAAACTAACTGCTAATTAGGTCTATACTATTTTGTATATGGTCTGGCCCGCGCGGTACACATCTTGGAATTTATAGTTTTGTATATCGTAAAAAAAAATTATTGCTAAAATATATTTACAGTATGTCCCACAGTAAAATTTGTTCTACATAAAAATACATAATATACATTTTATTCTTTCTTATACTATTTATTATGTGTATGGATATGTTTTTATGCTTTATGTAAAGTTGTTGTTGCGCGCGCGCCTCTATTGCAATATGTTTGAATGTTGTTTGTTTTGTATTTTATGATTTTTTTTTTTTTGGTTGTTTCATTTTTGTTGTGAGTGTTGTCACTTTGCTTAATTAATTAATTAAATCTCGTGTTTTTTTTTTTGGTGTTGTTGATCATAAATGTATGGTTGTGTGTTGTATTGTACATACACAGAAAAACAACAACAATAAGAAATTTATTAATTTAATTTGGTTAAATTTTTTGCGTTTTTTTAGCTCCATCAATTGGAGGGCTTAGTGGACTTGGGGGTGCAAGGCCGATTGCCACAGCCCGCCACACCCTCCCCAGGCAGCAGCTCTAGTTCAACCGCAACCGGATCAGGTTCCGGTAATTTTCTTTTTTTTTTTTGTTTTTTTTCTATGCCACTTCTACATAAAATATGTTTTATATGGTGAACGGATGATTTACTTGTTTTAAAATTATGAGACTGTTGTGCGTTTCTTCAGCCGCGAGTTTGATGAATTGCTTTGTCGCGCGGGAATGTCGGTTCATTTTTGTGGATGATGCGTTTTCGAAAATGCTGGTCTTTTTAAGTATTATAATTTCTTAGATTTTAATTCTGGTTTGAATGAATGAATTGATTAATCGATTAGAAAATTATAATTTTTTTGTTTACAAATAACTTACTGCTGAACACTTTCCGATTATACCGATTCGGGTATAATTTCAACAAAACACGCTGCTCGTTCAAAAATATTACGTTTAGTGCCGGTGGACTGCGAACTGATCTCGAGACATATATTGACCTCGGGCATGATTTTTTGCTTTTATTGTTCGTTGATGGAATACTAGATTTCCATTTTATTGATAGACCGTTTGATTTCTAGAATTTTTTAGAGATTAGAATTTTTAAGTTTTTTTTTTTTATCTAATGATAGTCTCATTTTTTTAGCAATCATCCGGTGTAGTGTGCGGTAGTGGAACGTTTGTGCAATAAATTGGATTTATGTTTTAAATAATGAACGTATGGTATTTTTTCAGGTACGGACACAATTAAGCGCGGTGTATCACCAGCAACCAGTTTAACTTCAACATCAACGGTACGATTTAAAGAATCGGGTAGTAGTTATTCCATACGACAAGATAATCAACCAGAAATTAATTCATTATTAACCACCGATGTAAATAAACAATTAACACACGCTGATGATTTAACTACTACATTATTAGGAGCCGCTATATCTACTAAGCCAACAAACATTTATGGACCAAGTATTAATTCAACTGACCTATTTCCATCCAGGAGTGTTCTTTATTCATCAACTGATCCAATATCATTACAACAGCAACCCTCATCATCTCTATCATCATCTAATTTAAATTTATCTTCGATAAAAGATTTCAAATTGCCATCATACAATCGTAATAATATACAATCAACTGTGACGACAACAGTAAGTACATCACCAATATCATATTATACATCACCGACAACAGTTACATCGACCAGTTCATCTACGACCTCATCGACCAGCTCATTAAAAAGATATACACCATATAGAAGTTTTGATGAGTTTACAGCATCTTTACGTCTATCATCATCATCAGTAACATCAATCGCAGCAGCAGCAGCATCAACAACCGCAACAGGTACCATCACATCGACAACCGTAACAACATCAACTGTATCACCATCTAGAGTAAGTTTAAGTAATACGAATACATTACCATCTTCTTCAAGTGTAGCTAGAAGTATGTTATATCAATCTGAATCAAGTTATTCAATCAAACCAAATCAACAAACGTCAAATGTCACAAGCCCAGGTAATACGAGTAATAATAATATTAATACGAATCCTTATACCCAAACGAATACAATGAATATTTATGGTACCCTACCAAAAACATCAATACCCTCATATTTACAACAGTACACCTCCTCTTCATCTTCCATGTCGTCTTCATCTTCCTCCCATTTTATGGAAACACAAAGTGATCACGGTGGTGGTCATCATTCAGGTAGTAATAGTAATAGTAATAGTCATACAAATACTGAAAATCAATTAGGCGCAATGTACCGAGTGCAATATTCTTCCACAAATCCATTTTTACCAACATTTAATCCACCGCCGGGTGATCAACCAGTATCACCTGTGCCCACAATCAGTCTAAATTTATCCGATAAAATTGATGAGGAGTGAAATTAAAAATAATTTTAATAATTATATTTTTAAATATTAAATTAATATAAATTAACAAAAACAAATTTTTAATTGTCTTTTTATTATAATTAGTTATATATTTTAAATGTGCTTTTATTTTAATTAATATTTATATTTATATATATTAAATATAATTTTAAATTTAAAAAAAAAATGAACAAAAAAATTAATAACCTTAAAAGTATTAAAATAAAAGACTTTAATGTTTTTAACAAAAAAAAAAAAAATAATAATAACTTAATGAAACGAATTATATTAATTATTTACTAATTAATATTAATTAATTAAAATTAAAAATCAATAGCTTTTTACATATATGAGATATATAAACTAAATATATTAATTAAAAACTATATTATACTAATTATAATACATTTTTAATTTTAATTTTTTTATTAATTACTTAATTTAATTAAAATAATAATATTTGTTGCATATTATTTTTATAGAATTACAAAAATTATAAGTTTTTAATTAGAAATAGATCGAACTAAATTTATTATCTATATGGAACAGTATTCTCCCGTACATTATGGTTAGGGTTGGGTGGAAAAATATATACGAGATCATACAATATATATGACCGAGAAAACTATTACAGTACCTATGCTCTAAATGTCACATTAAAAAAATGATTTCGATTCACAATAATTATAACAGACGTAATCCCTAAACCTGCCATAATCGTTTTCAATAATTTAAGGAATTATTACCTCAGCAAATACAAATTTTATAATAATTTATTTTATACGTACATATGTTTTTATAATTTGTCTTCGTAACAAAGAACAAACGACGGTTTCAAACCATAAATTTCACCAATCATTTTCCAAAAAATACTACAATAAATACTATTAATGTTTTCTATTTAATTCTGAAATATTTGAATAAGACAAGAACTAATAAATAATTATATGAAAAAAAAACATTTACAATAAAAAACTTTACAAATTTTATTCATAACATAATAATTTTTTTTAAATAAATAAAATCCTTTTCCACATACATACATATATACAAACAATAAAATATATATTATATATAACTGCTTTTTAATAAAATATTTTTTTTTTATATAAATAAATAAATAATAAAAATAAGAAGACTAAAATTTTTAATTAAAACAATGAATTTAAAAACAAAATATTTATACATACTTAAAAATATGCTAAAACAACAAATATTATTATTTAATAAAAATTATTATTAATTATTGGTGTAATAATGAGACAAAAACATTAATAATATAATTATTAAAATTGTATTTCAATTAAAATTAATTAAACAAAAAAAAAAAAAAAATTAAAAGCGCTTCTTTCTTGAGAAATAAAAAAAAATGTTTAATTTTGTTAATTAAAAATTATTTATTTATTTACATTTATATATTCTGTAGTTAATTACATAAAATATATAATATAGTAATATAGAAGAAAATAAATAAATAAATAAATATATAACTAAATTAAATAGATAGAAATTATACCCTACCAGAAATATTAATAAAATGTGTAAATAAATAATTTATTTTCGGTTTTAAAAAAATAAATAGGCAATTAGTATATAATATAATTATATAAAATTAAATTAAATTTAAAATTAATAAAAAGAAAAAAAAAATAGATGCTGTTTATTTATTATTTATATAGAAAAACATTACGAATTTTGTGTAAAAAAATTACTTTGCTTTAATTAAATTTTAAATTATATACCATGATTAATTAAAATGTCAATTCGCGTGTATTTTAATTATTTATTATTTGTTTCTTTTATTCAATTATATAAAATATGTTGACATAACAAAACAAAAAATATGGCAATAAATCGAAGTCAAATTAAATAATTAATAAAAAAGCTTATATTATTTTTTTTTTTAATTATTTATTAAACTAAAAAAAAAATTATATGGCGGTGCTTGTCTTCTCCCATAAATTATATACATTTTTAATTTATTATTATTTACAAAACCCAAATTGTTAGTATTAAAATAAATTTATATAAATAAATACCGCGAGAGTGTTGTTATAATTGTATTATTAATTAATTATATTTCCACCCCTTCAGTTTAGTAAAAAATATACCAACTAATAATAAAAAAAAGTATATATTTAGAAATATAATAGAATGTATTCTAGTTCAATTCTATATTAGTATTTTAAATTACAATAAAAAAAAAAAGTTTAAAAGAAAATTATGTATAATTATTTAATTAACGTAATAATTATATATTAACAAAAAAAAATACAAATAGAAATAGAAATATGTATTTATTATAAATTATTAATTATGTCAATGTCAAAATTTAAATTTTTAATTTTATTTTTTATTGTTTTTTTAAACATTTCGTTTGGGAATATAATCAAGAAAGATATAACAAAAAAAAAATTAATAACATTGAATTTTCTGAAATTAATTTTGTCGGATAAATTATTAATTTATTATATTATAAATAGTTTGGTGTAAAGTGGGTAGAATACAAAATGGTGGTGATACGATTTAATGGTCAATAGTTAGGAGAGAAAATAATAATTACCTTAATTTATATTTTTGTTTCAGAAAATAATTTAATTTTAACTTAAATAATTTATGTTTCAGGTTCAAGTCAAGTTTAAAGAAGAAATACTGATTCATTTAGACCATTTTTTTGTTATTTGTTTAAAGCTATAAACTTAAAAAAAAAAAATTTTGTGTATAAAAAGAAAGTTGTAACCGATAAATATCCGAACGTGGTTACTTTAACTTACATTTAAATTTTAATTCGACAACAAAAATTTTTAGTAACTACCAAAATTAAGTTAACGACTTCAATTATCAAACGGTTTTTATTTTGCATTTACATAAATGTTTTTTTCATTAGCCAAAAATGTTAGTTATTTTAGACACATCCGAGATGAAAAAACCTGAAACGGAGTTTACTGATAAAATTCAGCTACGAAATATGTGTTTAATTATAAAATTTAAATTAATTTAATCATTAATTCTAATTTTTTGGATATTCCAACTCGCTTAGTTTTGGTTATAATTTAATCAGCTCAACTGAATTCTGCAAAATTTGTTTCAATATTTATGGTATTGAGTAAATGTTTTCTCAGTTAATCAAACCATAGCTTCGAATGCCTGTTTGATAGTATGCTATACTTCTGTTGAATAATTTTCACAACTTGGAAAATATGCAAAATATTTTTGAATAAATTATTTTATATAATTAATTATAGAAACGGCTGATTATAGAAATTATTGTATAATAATGAAAAACGTGTCGTTCAGCCTTATAAATATTTTTTAGTGGAAATTTATGTTAGAATTTAATAAAAAAATTTTAAACTATCGTTAGTTCGAGCTAAATACTCATCATCAGGATACTATTTAAAGCAGTGCTTCTCAAACTTTTTGATACTGCGGTCCCGGAATCGAAAAAATAAAATCCTGGGGCGCGATTCTGGTTCAGTGATAATTTGAAATGATAAAAATTTTTTTTCAATCCCATCTAGTCATTTGTTTTAATTTTTTTTGTACTAGCACGCAATTCTGGTTCGTTGGTAATGAAATCTGATAAAAGTATCATTGTTATACACTGTGTTTTGCGATTTCAAGTAAGCGACGAATGATATATTTATGATGCATTTGAAACCCCATCAGTTGAATATATTCAGATAACGACGTTAAGAATCCTCTAAAAGAATATCGAGATCCTTTTTTCGGAAATAAAACAAGAAAGAAGAAATTCCAAAGTATTAGGTTGTCTAATTTAGATCGAATATTCACTACAAATCGAACGACAACACGATAAAAAATATTAGATAGTTAAAATGTACGCATAGTTAAAAGGTTGGTTTATGATTGATAGAGGTAAAGGGTAAAAGCCATCCTCGGAGACCAACCTTCAAAAACATTTTGATACTTCATCATTCATTTCTCGCAAACTATACAAAATCTTTCACAATGTTTGTATTGAGAGAATCAAGGAGAACATACTGCGTGCGAATATCCGCACCAGCATATTAAGTGGGTATCAGATAAATAACTTTATTAAGATTTTATCAACTTTTTGTGCTGATGCTTTGTGTGTCTCTATATTTATCGTTTTCGGTAGTAAAGAGGAAAGGCATCGTAAATAGTTTCGTAGAAGCAATGTCTGAAATTACCGATCAACTAGTGAATGATTAAATAAAGCAACTGCAGCATATAGTGAAAAATACTGTAGAATACTTCATACAATATTATTGTCGCGTGTCGCTGTAAATCTAGCATAATGAATAGTTATTTTGCCTTTGCTTTACTTCTTGGTAAATTCAAACTTTTAAATTTCAAAGTAGGTATAATGCGAAAAACAATGAATCTGGTTTTTGCTTTGTTTAAACCGATTCAAATTTCATTATTGTTTCACATTCATCCGATTTACAGGTAAAAAAATTCCTATATACGCAGAAACTGTAGAATTTCAGAAAATTGTTAAGCTTGGTTTCTACGTAAGGAACTAACTAAACATTTGATGTAGCTGTGAAAGGGTTACCCACGAAATCCATTACATCATAATCCATTTCTCTAAAATCCACCTTGACAAAATCCAGTTTGGTCAATAATCACTTTTGACAAAATCCACCCTTTTCCGTATCCATTATATTAAAATCTATTATTCACAAAATCCATTTATGTCAAAATCTCTTCTAGTCAAAATCCATTGTTTCATTGTTTCAAAATCCATAAAAAATCCAACGAATCCAACGTTTTTATTAATTTTGCAAGCTCGGCTTGCAAAAGTAATAAAAACGATGGATTCTTTGGATTTTTTATGGATTTCAAGAACTAATTAAGAATGAATTCGAAGCAAACAAAATCATGGACTTGAATCGGTAATAGATGGCCGCCATTTTGGTTTAGATGACAGTAGTCTGTTGGCATTTGAGAGTGATCGATAACAATTTATTATGGAGCATTTAACGCCACAAAATGCAAGAGCAATTGTGAAACAGTTATTGGTAACGCTATCGGGACATGTTGGGAAAACTTTCTTGTGCTCGAATTAGATCAATTAGCCCTACAGAGCATGTGGTTCCAACAAGACGGTGCCAAATCACACACAGCTCGTTCTACTCAAAAAGTGGTGATATTGACTGACCCCATAATCACCTGATTTAACCCCTCCAGAGTTCATCCTTTGGGATACTTGAGAGAAAAGGTGTATCTCAATAAACCAACCACAACCTCGATGCTTAAGGACAACATTCGAAATGAAATTACTGAAATAACACCAGAAGTCTGCGAAAATGTTATGAAAAGAAGAGTAGTGCTTAGAAGGATTGGCATTATTAACCCTTAACTAACGAAAGGCCTCGCCAAAGAAAACGAAATGCCTCAATTAGAGGACATGTGAAGTAGGGCATAGAGATTAACCGGTTTCCTAAAAAACGGACATGCAATTTGACATGTACGTTGGAAAAGGGATCCTGAAATGGTTTTGGAATTATGAAACTCGACATGCACTACGGAAATGAGATTTTAAAATGATTTGTCTACTACTGGGACCTACATTATACCATTAGAAGTTTCGCTCAAGCTGCGCGTGCTGTCACCCACTTTTTCTTATATTTCTTTGATTGTGACTAAATTTGCAAGCATGTCCAATGTCCATATTAGAAACCTTAACCGATGCTAGATTCACAAATATTTCAATAGGCAGTATCATAAAAACTATAGTCTGATGAAGTTTCTATAAACCAGGTAGCTGTTGAGGTTTATCTTCTAATCCCAAGTTTCATCCTAGTTGGCCATATTCCAGAATTCGTATAATCCACTGTTTTATCTAATTTTCACAGAAATTGGCATTAGTGTCACATACTGAATTGGTTCACAAAATTTTCTGAATTTAAAACGAATTTTTCAGAAAATTATTCTAAATTTTCCAAATTATCCATCACTATCGATTCAGTTGTGAATGTTTGATGAATCTTTTGAATCTCATGAACCTTAAGAAGTCTTATGAATCTCATAAGTTTGAAGAATCTTATGAATCTCATCAATCTTATTAATCTTACGATTTTTTAAATTCCATGAATTTAAACGAATTTTATAAATCTATTGAATATCGTGAGTCTTAACGAATCTTATGAATCCTATTTATCTTCAAATCTTATGAATCTTGTAACTCCAACGAATCTTATAAGTCCTATGTATCTTAAAAATTTTATGAATCTTATTAAGCTCATGAATCTTGCCAATCTTATCAATCTTACAAACCTTATGAATCTTATGAGTCATTTGAACCAAGTGAATTTACTAATTTTATTAATTTTATGAATCTCATGAATATCTTATGGATCTCGCTAATCTCATGAATCTTCTAAATCTTGTGTGTCTTACGAATCTTAAGAATCTCGTGAATTTTATGAATCTCGTGAGTCTTATCGATCTTACGAATCCTGTAAACTTTGTCTTTCAAATAAATCTTATTAACTTTGGAATCTCACGAATATTTTGTATTTTATGATAAGATTTTTGAAATTTTTAATGGTGAATTTCGTAAATAATTGATTTTGTCAATAGTGGATTTTGCCAAAATTGGGTACGGATTTTAGGATAGATGGATTTGCTCAAAAGCGGCTTTTTTCTAAAAAGGTGGATTTTAACAACAGTGGATTATGAAATGATGGATAAAGTGGGGCTCCCGCTGTGAAATCTCCGAAACAAATATTTTAGCTGGACATATGTATGAGTGGAGCAGAACAGATACCAAAATGACTAAACTAAACATATTTTTGAGCTTACCACTATTCTAAATTTGCTTTACGTTTCTATAATTTGACCGCAACCCGACCCGAATTTGGTTCGTTTTTAATTTTTGTTTCAAATTATTTTTATTATATTCTTCAGAATTATCGAACTTTGAAAATTCGGAAAGTACTTGAAACATTAAAAAAAATTTGAATCAGAGTTATCCAAAGTTTTTTTTTGAGATTTTTTCAACAATTTGAAAGTTTTGGCCCTCAGTAATTTTATATCCAAAATTTGAAATTTTATTTATGAGTTCTTCAAAAAAAAAAAAAAAAATTGGAACGCGCTGTAATATAGAAAGTGATAGCTCAGGAAATGAGAGTACATCATTTTAGGTTCTTGGTAATTTTTTAATTGTAATATTCGTAATTTACCGAACAATTGACTTTTCTAGAAAAAAAAAAAAATTAATGAATATTCCTCCCTCCCTTATAAATCCAAAGTGAGCACATAATTTTTCAGAATTGAAAGCTCAGTTTTTTCATTGTTTGTATTAGTAAATTGATGCACAAACTTTGGTTCTTAATTTTTAGAAAACTGATTGAGCTCAATATTTTATTGAAGTCTGCATACGATAGAAATAAAAATAAACGTTTAAATTAAATTTTATACATATGGTCGTTTTGAGTCTTAAACAAAGCATTATTTTACTAAGCCAAAATTTTTATTTTGTGCAAAACTGCCCTACGGCCGAAAAGGCACTTTCGATTCCACGGTAGTTAGTTTTATAGTTAAAAAGTATTGACTGGCTAACTAAAAGAAATCGCTCGTAATTATTTACTGTAAACGAAACTGCTACTCATTTTATAATTCTATGTCAACTCTGATTAATGGAATTCTTTTTAGATTTGTTAGATTTGGATAGATTTGCAAATTAATCAAAATAATTTTAGTCTGAAAAATAGAATGACACCAATGACGAATATGACATTTTTATGTGTAAAACCAAGTTAAAATTTGCGACAAATTTATAACACTTATTAATAATTTGTGTTATATACATTTACTAACATTTCGGTAATCAACCACTTTACCGAAAAACGGTATTGGATTCCCTACAAAAGTCGACATTAGAATCCTGGATTTTTGATGTGAACTTCTCAAATTAGCTCCTAAATTTCCGAGAATTTACTTCTGATATCGATATCTGATTTAAAAATGTTACTTCGTAAAAGGACTCAATTTTAACAATGATTTTTGTGTCCCGCAGAGCAATGTTTGCGATCTGAAGCTCCTGTTCATTTTCATTGCAGAATAAGGAGTTACCTACCAAAATTTTCGTGATTGTGGAATTAATATATACATACATCACATATCTTACAAAAATTATTAACAGTACAGAAAACCGTAGTGTTAATTGATAATAGGCAGATTCTATATTCTGTCGTCACACAATTATATTGCCCAAATTAAGCCTGAATTCCATGGGAAAAATTGACTTAAAGTCAAAAAAAAAAAAAAAAAAAGAGAAAAATAATCTGATGCTCCGTATAAGAGACAAAGAGAATTTTTTTTTTATTTTATTTATGTCTTTGTCTCTTATATGAAGTATCGGATAATTTTTTTCTTTTCGTTTTTTCGACTGTGAGTCAATTATGAATTTAGTTATGACAAATATTCCCTTTCGCGATATTTATCGTATATAAAAATCTATTCACACGGGCAGCATTGATCTTCGTTGCTTCTTTAAAATGTTATTGGGGTGTGGTTTATGTTGGATCCCCTTCAGGTTTTGCTGCAACAGATTCCTCAGGTCGTAGTACCACGTTGTAGGTTGTTTGGAGTTCCACTTTCCGCGATTTTGAAGGCTTGCTAGGTAGACGGTTGACCATCGCCTCCACAATCCTTTGAATCAACTTTCAACGCTGAACTGGAGTTATGTTTTCCTTCAGTAAACTTGTTTCTGGAGCAGTGATTAACGAGTTTCATATTAAAAAGTGACCAGGCGTGAGTATTATATCATTCGGAGCTGCTGATATAGGTGTTAAAGGGCTTGAGTGAAGACATGCCTCGATTTGAGAGGTTTCCGTTACTAGCTGCTCGTAGGTTAATGTGGCGTTCCAATTATTTGCTTTAGATGGTGCTTCATGGATTTAGAAAACGGTTTAAATAAATGTTGACTTAACTAGGAATTTACTATCTGGATCTTTAAGAGTGTTGTTGGTCGTCAACAACTTGTTGATGGTTAGTCCTACCAGTTCACGTTGTTCGTTTTTCAGAGAGAAGTTATCAGTATTGATAAAATTTTCTACGTCAGCTACATAGCGAAAAACATGGAAAATTGTAATTGTTAGTAGGTACAGCAAAATTGGGACCGAAAGACGTAATATTTTAATATTAATATTAATTAGCGGAGATAAAAAGAAAGATCTAGTTTGTTTGATTTCCAGCCAAAAGGGATTAAAAAAAAATCAAACGCTTAATGACTTTATGATTCGTCGCGTAAAATTGTATGTATGAACTGAAAGCAAACAGTCCGGTGGCCCAAATTGGGCCGGTGAATATAATAACTATGCAATTATCGATAAAATATAAAAAATCATAAAAAACAAAAATTTGAAATAATATACAATAGATAAGTAATACAGTAGATCCTCAGAACCTCATTGCGACGAGAGTAAAATGAAATGAATACCACATTGGTTCGCAGTAAAGCGCATCTTGAGATACCATTCGGTACAACTTAACGTATCACAAGAGTGGTGGGAGTGAATTGCAAGGAATATTGTGATTTTGATCTAACACCGAAATAGAGTAAATGGTCATATTTAGTGCCGAATGAAGTCTTCAAACAAAATGACAAAACTCTTTTCACCAAGTACAACAACAAAGGAGCTATTCAACTTAGCGAAAAAACGTCGTATCACCCAAGAATAAGATCATGGATGTGCGTAATCAGAAAAAAGTGAGTGAAGGAAGCATCAAGTTTGAATAAATCAAAACCGATCAAATGTTGGCAGATTACCTTACGAAACCAGTACCTACTAAACGGGTATTCGGAGGAGGGAGTTGTCTCATATTTTGACGACGCCTACTTACAAAGTCGTTTGGTTCCTTGATGAAGTAGAATCGGATGGTAAAAACATTTCACCTGGAATTTTTATATTTTGCCCATATGTAAGTTTTAATGGAGAGGCTTTGAGGTCATATCTTATTATTGCCCTAATGCCTAGTAACACGAAAGGTATGTCATCGCCCCAATGAATGGTATTTGCACGTGCTCTCAATATACATATATTTTAAATCGCGGTGAAATCTTTCCACTAATCCGGTCGCACTTGGATGATATGGCATTGTATGGATTTTATGCGCACCTAATAATTTGATAATTCGAAGAAAGTGCACTTTCAAACTATGTACCCTGATCAGTGGTTACACGATAAGATGTTCGAAAACGTGGTATGTAGTGATGGACGAAAGTGTTTGCTACAGTTTTGCAGTGATATTCGGAATTGGAAAGGTTTCAGATAGTGTAAAGGCCCAACCAAATCTAGATGGATATTCTCAAATCTTTGCGAAGGAAGATCGAGCCTACCAAGTTCTGATCGGGTGTGCCTATGAATTTTAGCTTTCTGACAGTTAATACATTTTTTTGCCCAGTAACCAACATCAGCATCGATGCCAGGCCAAAAGAATTTGGCTCTTACTAATTTTCGTGTTGCTCGAATCCCAGGGAGGCTTAGATTATGAATGAGTTCGAGTACTGAACGTCTGAATTGTAGGGGAATGTATGTGAGTTTTGTTGAAGTTGAAACTTCACACCATATATACATTTTATGATGAGGCATATAACTTCTATCGAGAATTTTACTTGAGTTTCCCTGGTTTTTAGTGATAGATGGTACCTCTTTATTGGCCTCTTGTAACTTGCTCAGTTCGAAATAGTCTAGTCCAGAAACAATAATTGAATTTATTGAGTCGTGACTGCTTAAACGAGATAAGGTGTCTGCAACTATGTTTTCCTTACCATGTATATGACGTATATCGGACGTTAATTCACTAATATAATCTAAATGCCTAGAGATTGTCTATGACTACTTTCTGTTTTAGTTAATAATGCTGACGTCATTGGCTTGTGGCCGGTAAAATCTGTAAAGTTTCTTCCTTCCACAAACAAGTGAAGTGTTTAATTGACAAATATATAGCCAACAGCTCTCTGTCAAATGCGAAATATTTCCGCTCGGTTTGACTTAGCTTCTTCGAGTAAAATGCGAGAGGTTCCCAAATTCCACTACTTAGTTGCTCTAAAATTGCTCCTACAGCAGTACTTGATGCACCTGTAGTCAAACTAAATGGTGCATTCTCTAGTGGATAAACTACAACAACCCGAAAGGAGTTGTTGTTGGGTATGGTTGGGTAAGCTTTCGGTAGTCTCCACATGGTCTCCAATTATTAGAATCTTTTTTTGGTACAAGATGTAGCGGAGATAATGCTTGTGAAGAAGAAGGGCGATATATGCCCAATTGACAAATTTGATCAAACTCCGATCTAGCAATACGATGTTTTGTTGTATCGAGATTCGAGTCTACGTGGTCTCGCAAACGGGAGCTGACCGACAGTTGGAATATAATGGACCACATTATGTTTAATATGTGTATCATACCGTGGTTCTTGAGTTAATTGGGGAAATTCTCGTAATATTTCTCCAAAACTGTTCTCAACGATAAAGTTAAGTGGTGTTAGTGTATCGTAATTGGTTGTGATAGCACCAATCCGTAAACGTGTGCCTGAATCTATCAACTGTCTCCTTCTAACATCGACCAATACACCAAATTTAGATAACAAATCGGCACCAATTATAGGTATATTACCGTTGGCAATGATAAAAGTATGACAGAATGGCATTCTTAACCCAAGGTCCAATGAGTTTCGTTCCATAGGTTTCAATAAGGGTGCCATTTGCGGCAGATAGTGCAAAATTTGGGGTTTTTCACATTTATAGAATGATTTTGGCACAACACTTATTTCTGCTCCTGAATCAATTAGGAAATTATATTTCGAATTATAATTTTTACTAAAATGACAACGCTTTGGAAATTTACCGATGTTGGTCGTTGAAACAGTGGAGTTTTAGTTTTTTTAAATAACCTTGGTTCGATATATCCGTCAAGTGAGATTAGAATTTACAAGGTTGGATGCATTTTCGTGCATTATTCTTAAATCGATAGTGATACCAGCATATTTTATACTGTCGGCTTCTAGAATAATTGCTTGATCTATTAGATTGAGCTGTTCCGCGATCTTCTTTCGGTTGGAAATTATATTGAAAATTGCATTTGGAATTGCGAAAAACTTTTTTGAAGTTCGAAAATCATACCACAAAGTTCGACGTGGCTACTTTTCTGTAGTGCATTAACGACGAATAAATTTGGTTGGTTTATTTTTAAAATTTTGCTTGCCATTTTAGTGAGCTGATCTACATATGGTTTGTAGGACCCTAAAACCCAATTTTTTTTTTTACGAAATCTTCATTTTGAATATTGCTTAGTATAGCCAGCTCTTGCAACCTGCGGAAATAGTCTGAAGGTTTTTTATCACCGATTTGGTTTTTAGCAAAAAGTTCGCGAAATCTGTGCTCTTCACTTAAGCTATTTCTTTCTATGAGTCCTTTTTTTAAATTTACATATTTATTATTGAGAGTCTTACTTCTCAAAATATCTGAAACTAAGGTTATTTGTTCATGTGGTAGAGCAGCGACTACATAATTATATTTCGTTTTGTCAGTTGTTACTTTTGCTGTTTGAAAAATAGCTTCTAGTTCTAGGAACCACAATTCTGGTACGTTAGAGCAAAATGAAGGTACTTTATGTGATACTGTTGATAATATCATCTGTTTTTGTAATTTTGCTTTCTTCAGTATCAGACATTTTAAATTTTTATTAAATAAAATCGTTAATTTTAGTCGAATAGAGCAGAATTACTAAATAAAGGAAATGGGTAGGTATAGCTTTCACGAGATTCACGAGCACTTAAATTAGTTTTATACTTAGAATTAGGTATTTCATTAAAAAAAAACGTTAATTACCAAATGAAATCAGTTTACGCCAGTAATCCGCATCTACATTTTTAATTGCATAAATTGAAGAAAAATAAGTAATATATTGATTTTATAAAGTTCACACTTCATGGAACATATTGCACTCCCTACATAGGTATAATTTAAATAAAGTATTCGGCAACACAAAAATTTTAATAAAAATGAGTATGTATAGAAATATAGTATGTATAGAAATATATCCCGACACCACTGCTTTGATGACTCTACTTTACAATAAAAATTATTATGTCAAATGTTTTATTAATGAAATGGAATTAACAATGAATAAACATTTGGTAATTGTATACTAAGATTGTGTCCGAAACCTGAGATAAATAATTTTTAGTACTAATTTTTGACATTTATTTGAAAAAACTGCACACACCCAAATTATCATAGTCAATTCCTATGATAATTTGTGACAGCTCCAAAATAAATTCATTATTTGATTTACTAGTGTGTGTACCGATTAAACTTAATTGGCGTAATTATACTTTAATAAATATACATTCATGCCATTTTTTGTCCAAACAACTGTCCATTTCTCGAAAATTACTCTATTTAAAATGAAGCACCAAACATGTGAGGCGGGGAAATATACCAAACAATTATTACACTATGCGGACAGCATAATAAAATATTGTAAGTGTAGGGTAATATTTTTCAAATAAGAGTCAAAAATTTGTACTAAAAAATATTTATCATGGGTTTCGGACACAGTCTAAATACGCATATGCTTTAAATGCTGAAAATAATTTTAAACCAACAATAAAATTTGGAGAAATATTGATAATTTTAAATGATTATGAATGATAATTTTTTTATTATCTGTTTTTGTTGAGTTTGTCCTTGACGGGCTAAATGTTGTTCCACATGTTTAAAAACATTCAGTTATTTGGCGTACAATTATGAAGAATAAAATAATGTTTACAGTACCTGTTATGTTTATACTCCGTATATGTATAAAATTTACTTAATAGTATCTTAAACAACAAACGGTTATCCAGAAATTTTGCAGATCAGCAAATTGTTGAAGAATAGTGCATCGTTTGAAGAACTGTATACCAAAATAAAAATCTGCATACGCGTTTCTGGGGCTTCGATAATCCGATAAAGATCAGCACATGTGGGTTTCTACACGTAGTGGCTTGGACAAGCCTATTGAATTTTTTTAGAATTTATCGGGGTCCCCACTATAATATAGTGTTCTGATTCACTATTATCTTAAAACTATTATATTTTACTTAATTTATCTGATAGTTGTGATTTTTATTTATTATTTCACAACAGTAACGATACTCGAATATGTCATTATTATATTTTAAAACCGTAAAAACAATTTATTTCATTTTTGTGCGAAATATACAAGTGTTATAACAATTCCAGTTGTTATTTAATTATTTATTTGAAATTGGGCAATTCGCCCAGTTACAGCATGCATAATTTTGTTTTGTACAACGAAAAAAATTGGATCGGATAACTAGCTGAGAATGAAAAGTTTTCTATCATTTTAATTTATCACTAAACCAGAATTTCTCCCCGCACTAGCACTAATTTTTCCAATGATACGTGATGAAGGCCATTTTATATTATATTTTCAAAAGGCGACGATAATTTCCTTGAGATGAGGACGTTAGTCATTTTACATGAAACATTAACTTCCGATATTGATTCTATCTAAGGACTTTGGACAATGGATTGGAGACTTAATTTTATGAAAAACAGGTATATGATTTCCACTCTTAAATATTGTCCATTAAAGTAAAACGACTATTTTGTCGGCCACCCCTACATCAATAATAACGAAAAAAAACTAGAACCATTTTATTTTATGCTTTCGATGTTTTTAGACAACCAAAATGATATAAACGCAGCCAGTAAAATACTTAAGAGAAATCAAATGTTGGAATTGTGGTGAAATTTGCTCAATAAAAATATTAATAAAATATAAAAATAAATAATAATTAACTAAAATGGACTACATACTGCACTCTGTATATGATACTCAAATTTTTTGTATTGTCCCTCCCCTATCCCCCCAAACATTTTTGTGTGAATTCCGTCTTAATACATACCATAATATAGTATATTTAAACCGCATAAACACGTTTAACAAAAAAAACTGCGCAAACATATTTAAATTTGTTTTTTTTTTATTAAATTTATTTAACACAATATTATATTACATTATACCTGGGCTTGTTGTTATATCACTATTTCATATCGTAAGAATATAGTTAAATGTTAATGCACAATAAATTATATATTATATTATATAAAACAAAAAAATTATTTATATTTATTATTATGAACTTTAAATCGATTATTAAAATGAAAAACATGATTTATATATTTATTATGATTATTATTAAAAAAGAGAAACTTTAACAAAAAAAAAAAAAAAAACTAATTAAATCTTAACTACAAAAAAACCCTCCTAGTCCGTTTTTATTAGATTTTTAGAGATCTTATGTACAATTAAGTCATTAAATAAAAATTTATAGATTTATTTATTAAATTTAATATTTAAATAATATTTTTTTTAAATGCTGATCAAAACTTTATTTATATATTATATTATATTATATAATAACGAAAATTTATAATCATTGTGTAAAACGGTAACTATGGCATATCATCTTTAAATAAATAAAAAATACTGTGACTATTAAAAAAAATTATTAAACATAATTTATTTTTTTGAATTAATTTTTTACTTTTAAAATATAATAACTAAAAATAGCTTTTACTCGTCGTGTATAGAGAGCGAACTTATAAAAATTTGGACTTAATAAAAAAAAAACAAATCGAAATAAAGTTTTGATCATAATTTAGAAAAATTTAATTTAAATATTTTTTACCTATATAGTTATGATTTTTAATGATTTTGAAAACAGAATTTTGTTTATTTAGTTTATTAGATTATTATAAAATTAATTATATTGTAAAACACCAAATAGTGAAAATTAATTTTTGTTTGTTAAATAATGTTATAATTTCATTATTATTATTTTTTTTTTAATTTTTAGATTTTTTTGTTTAACAAAAAAGAAACACTATTCTTCTCTTTCTAGTTGTAAATTATACAAAGCTATAGGCTTTTGAATTTCTTTTGTAGAAAATCTAAATTTTATTTATTTTTATTTTTTATTTTTTGATATATAAAATGCTATATTAAATGGTAAATGGTAATCGAGGAATAGATGGAGCTTTGAAGTGTAATCGTGATTCATGAAATAAATTTAAAAATAAAGAGAAGTTCCTGCTGTAAGTTACTATTTATGTATATACATATATCTGGTTATTTCTTTTAGATATTCGTTTTAAAATATTCACAAGAATTCATTTGCGATACAAGTTACAATCAGTAGGCTACTCTTGCTTCTTTAACTTACTGATAGATAAGCTAACCAGACATTTTTAAGCCTCTGGGGATGGCGCTTAACTTAACAATAGTAGGAACGATTAAAAAATCGATTAACATCGAAAATATCGATGAAAGCGAATATACAAGTTTATATGCATCGATACAGATAGTTGATATTTAATCTTTTTCTGAAGACTGGTTTGTACTATTTGACTATTTAAAAACACATTCTTGGTAGATTGGGTCTGGTACAGTTTCACTCCAGTCAGAAAAATATTTTTTCTAATTCGAATGATTTAAAATAGAAAATAAGCGGGAATTTTAACTCTTTTCTAAAATCAGAACTGCATTCCAGAAATTTTGGACTAAAATTGAGAAATTATTTTACGTTCGCTCTTACCAATGAATTTAGCTAATACCTTTAACGGTTTGATTTGGTTTTTAATTTTGATTTATAATTTTTACTGTTTAATCATGAAACACTTTTTAAGATTTTCTTCAAATAAATTACGCATATTTAGTTTAGTTTTAATAAAACAGCTCTTGAAAATGATTTTGGTTGGCCAACCACACCAGTTTTAGTCTACAAGGATGATTTAGCCAACAATGTTGATCTGCAAAAAATGTTTACAACGTTTCACATTTTAGAAGCACACTTTTGCTCCATTGCACGATTACCAAATTTACAAAACAATTTCTTGCTTGCATCGTAAAACATTATTCAATAAAAATAACATTTTTGTTAAAAATAATATTAAACAAAAAAAAATTAAAAGCTTTAATTAATAAATCATAAAATCGTATATTAAAAACGAGAAAATTCACTCAAAATTATTAAAAATCCTTTTTATAATTTTTTATAACACTAAAAATTAAAAATAATTATATTTAATTAATAAAAAAAAAATTAAATCAAAGAAGATTGTTAATATCATGCTAAAAATTTAAAATGGAAATGAAAAGGTAAAAAATAAAACTGGATTGTAAAAACCAAAAATTAATTATTAATTATAAATTATATGATAATAAAAAAATAATAATTGGCATATTTTAAATAAATTAAAATAATAAAAAAAAAAAATTTGAGCACTTAAAAAAAAATTATTGTATAAATTACAACCAAACTTATTATTATTAAATAATAATAACATTATATTTTAAAAACAAAAATCAAAAGTTATAAATATATTATTTATATTGTTAAACATGTTTTGTATATTTTTATTCCTATTATAATTTACTTATTTATTATATAGTTTTTAGATTGAACAACTATTATGTAAAAATTAATTTAAAAAACAAAAACTAAAACTACACAAACATAACACAAACTAAACAAACAAATGGAATTTAATTAACGTTTAAGTTATATAATTATTCACACAATCCTAGTATACAACAAAAATCCAACTTTACTTGTTTTTTATTCATAAAAATTCAAATTCTATAAAAATTTTTAAAATGAGGAGAAAATTAAGAAAAATATTAAAATCGCTCGTCTTTTCTCTAAATTACAAAATAAATAATTTTCTTTAAAAAAAATCTTTAAAAAAATAATAAAAAAGAATTCATATTACATTTAAATATAATAATAAATTAATTAAATTATATATAAATACATATATATAAAAGAAACTAAATAAATAATAATTACAATTAAATAAAATATTACAATATTTAAACAATAATAAATTATATAAATAATTAAATAAAATAATAACTAAATAACTTTAAATAAAACAAGGAACTTCCTCAATAATTAAAAGAACAAAAATACAAACATAACATAATTTTTTTTATTTATTTTTTAAATTAAATTTAATTATTAAATAATTTTTTCTTATAAAAAACAATATTTATATATATATATAAATAAATAAAGATATATTTAAATAATAAAATCAAACAATAGTTAAAGTAAATAAAAAAACAAAACTTACATATATATATTAATTAATTTAACAAATTTTTATGTTATATTATTAGTTTATTATTAATTTTTATTTTTAAGTTTTACAGTAAAAATATTTTTTATTATTATTATAAAAATAAAAATGGAATAAATAAAATAAATTATATATATATAAATAAATATTAATTATTATATATTATAAATATTAAAGAAGAAAAAAAAATAATATTAATTATAAACAAAAAAAAAAACAAATATTATTATATGAAAAAGAATTTAAAATGAAAAAAATAAGAAAAAAAACTGAAAAATTATAAAAAAAAAATATAAAAAATGAAATAAGTCAGTCAAAATGGACAAATACTCTGATTTTACCACTGCCACATAGTATAGTTCTTTGGGCGAATAAAACGATGTTAAAGAAAAAAAAATGGTGTTTTAATGTCTCTCCTTATCCAGAATTACGACGATAACTAACGGCGCCAAAAAAATTTGCGTAATTTTCTCTAAACAGGTAAGTCATTATGTTTTGTATAATTTCAACAGTTAATTTTGTAATTTTTGCAATTCTAAAAATTTGTTGACTAAAATTTGGTAGAAATCGCGTTCGTAATTTCTGTCTTATTCTCGTAGAATAGCGGTATATCTAACATAAATTTTGAAATATGTATTGTTACATATGGATCGTGAATAGAACACAACACTTCTATTTATCACAAACGATTTTATTTCTTGATTATAAAAATTATTCCAACACAATAATCTACAAAACCACTTATTATAATTTTTGCACAATTTGTACTATCCACTTATAACTTTTATTTCACACTTCACTTTTTAAATCATTTTTTTAATCTTTTTAATCTTCACTTATCGCTTACCAAAAACGAATTGTTCTAATTCGAATTCGTGCACTCCTTATACATAACTTCTCGAAGTTTCATTATTGTTCAGGTAAGAACAGTTTAGAAAAATTTAGAACAGTTTTATCATGAAAAATTCCATAGTAGAATTTTCCGCTGTCGACTAACTTATTCTACTCTATCTTAGGTGTCACCGTAATAGCATTTTATATTTCGTGTATGTTGCGTGTTTTTGATTTAAAATTTGTCCATGCCCATCTCCTGATGAATTGTTGACATTTATTTTTAATTGGAAATCACAAAGGCTTTAGCCTATGAATTTTTTGAGCAAAAAACTGAAATTCGTTATTTGGTCCGATTTGCAGCCCAAATCATAGGTCTTGGACAAGTAATTTTTAGGTTTAATCAGAAATTGATTTTTATTGGAAATCACAAAGGCTTTAGCCTATGAATTTTAGGAGCAAACAACTTAAATTCGTTATTTGGTCCGATTTGCAGCCCAAATCTTAGGTCTTGTACAAGTAATTGTTAGGTTTAATCAGAAATTGATTTTTATTGGAAATCACAAAGGCTTTAGCTTATGAATTTTTGGAGCAAAAATCTGAAATTCGCTATTTGGTCCGATTTGCAGCCCTAATCATGGTGTTGGACCAGTAATTGTTAGGTTTAATCAGAAATTGATTTTTATTGGAAATCACAAAGGCTTTAGGCTATGAATTTTTGGAGCAAAAAACTGAAATTCGTTGTTTGGTCCGATTTGCAGCCCAAACCATAGATCTTGGACAAGTAATTGTTAGGTTTAATCAGAAATTGATTTTTATTGGAAATCACAAAGGCTTTAGCCTATGAATTTTTGGAACAAAAAACTGAAATTCGTTATTTGGTCCGATTTGCAGCCCAAATCATAGGTCTTTGACCGGAAATTATTAGGTTTAATCAGAAATTTATTTTTATTGGAAATCACAAAGGCTTTAGCCTATGAATTTTTGGAGCAAAAATCTGAAATTCGCTATTTGGTCCGATTTGCAGCCCAAATCATGGTGTTGGACCAGTAATTGTTAGGTTTAATCAGAAATTTATTTTTATTGGAAATCACAAAGGCTTTAGCCTATGAATTTTTGGAGCAAAAATCTGAAATTCGCTATTTGGTCCGATTTGCAGCCCTAATCATGGTGTTGGACCAGTAATTGTTAGGTTTAATCAGAAATTGATTTTTATTGGAAATCACAAAGGCTTTATAAAGTAACAATTGTTAGAGCTGTCAGTAACCAAGTAACAATTGTTAGAGCTGTCAGTTTCCTGTTTGCTCTATTGCAGTTCTAAAATAGCATTTGGTTTGCTAGTTGCATCAATATAGTAAAAATTGACATTAGGTGCTTTAGTAAAAAAATTATTTGCTTTATAATACACACTTTAGACATTCCCAGCTTTAACAAATTATAGAGCAGATAGTTTTATTTAGGAGCTCTATAATCAAATATAGAGCTTTAAATTGTTTAGTATTAGAGCACTATATATTATAATGCTATTAATTGTACAATAGCAATATAGTAGCAATATCAGCTATAATGCAGCTTAATAAAAACCATAAGTGTTATAAGACTTAGCTCCAATTTTACATAATTTTATGTTCATAAAAAGCTTTTCACCATTTAAAAAAAATAATAACATTAAAATAGAGCTGGTACTTTATTCTTATGTTAATTTAAACCTAATATAAGTTTTTGTATCTTATATAGAGTTGACTGCTTCAATTGGGAAAATTGTTCATCTTCTGTCAAAAATTTAGTTAAATTAACTATATTGAGTTATTTAATTCTTTATTAAAAGTCAGAAATCGAGAAATGTATAATTCTAAAGCGTGGAAAAAATATAAATTTAGCAGTACATACCGATATCAAATTAAAAGGAATAGGAAAATTTTTAACCAAATTGTTAATCCACCAAAAAATCCAACAAAGCCCCAAAATTCTGAAAGCGTGTTTCATAACTCAGCGGAGCATTATGATGATTTGGATGATACCGAGATTGCTGATATTGAAAAGGCAAGTACATTACAAGATTTAATTTGTGACGACGTCGATTCTGAAAACGATCAAATAAATTTAAGAAAAGAACTTAAAGAATGGGCACTGGAATTTAACATAAGACATCAAGCGCTTCAAAAATTATTAAATTTATTGAGAAAAGCTCAGCTGCCCGATGAAGGACTCCCTAAAGATCCGCGAACTTTATTAGAAACCCCTAGTAATCGATCGTTGTATCCTGTAGGTAATGGAAGCTATTGGCATCAGGGATTAAAGAACTGCTTAACACAATATTTCTACGGTAATCTCGAGCAATCAATGAGTATTTCACTAAATTTTAATATCGAAGGGTTACCGATCTACAAGAGTTCCCAATGGCTTACCCATATATTATAAACAACTAACAAATTTTGACAAAAGGACTACCACGTTTGACGAAAAAAAAAAATAATACCGTTATATAGTTAAAAAAACAAATATTGCTTCAATAAAACGTTATTATTCAGTATTATAGAGCTCCAAGCTGTAAATCTAAATCATATACATAATTATTAAAGCTATAAGCGGAAATAATATGATGATTTAAAGCTACGTGCTCTATATTTAGTATTTTGCTTTATAAATGGTTTAGTATGGAATCCATTTATTAAGAAAAAAAACGAATAGCATTATAAAAGGGAGACGTAATTCAGGTAACCTTATATTAGCATAATTTGTAATCATCTTCGTTTTCATAAAAATGGAGTAAAAAAGCGACATAATGTCAAGAAATGTCAATTTGAAATGTTGTCGATAAACAATAATGAGGAATTACTGATATAGTCGTATAAGATATCTCGATACCTGAATTCTTGCTGAGAACCCTTTGTAACTTTTCGATAATTTACAATTGTTAAAATGAATTCCGCCAAATAAATTAATTGAACATAACCTAGAATTTTCAAAGAATTGAAATACTAGCACGTGCGAATAGGTTCGAAAACATATAATTTTTTTTATTTTCCTTGTAAATACAAAATATAATCGAGGAGCAATAAAATTTTTCGTCCTATATTATTTATATTCACCATAAAAATTAAACGGCACCTAAAATTACATATTATCATATTAAACAATAATTATATATTAATTATTTATAATAATATTGATTTACATAACACCATCAAACAATATTTTATCAAAGTTGTTAAAAATATTTTATCAGAATTAAATGATGCTCGGTGCGAGATGATAATTTATTTTTTTTTTTATCGCAACAATTGAATGTCAAAATTCATATTTTGTAAAGCCAATAGCTGTAGTTAACATCCTTAGATAACCATTATTGAAGCAAAGTGCTTCTTAATAAATGCTTTACGCAACTCTAACATCCAACTATCATTCAGCTAATAGCTTTGTTATAGCAGGTATATAAACGATTATACAACTTTCCAAGAGGAGAATTGTTGCTCTAAAATTAGCAAATTTAGTCCGACAGGAGCTCTATATAAGTTCTAGCAGCGCTGATAGAGCATAATAAAAAACTACAGGCTCTAAAATATAGCTCTTGAACGATGATAGAGCTTATTTGGAGCTCAAATTGTTACTTGGGATAGGCTATGAATTTTTGGAGCAAAAAACTGAAATTCGTTGTTTGGTCCGATTTGCAGCCCAAACCATAGATCTTGGACAAGTAATTGTTAGGTTTAATCAGAAATTTATTTTTATTGGAAATCACAAAGGCTTTAGCCTATGAATTTTTGGAGCAAAAATCTGAAATTCGCTATTTGGTCCGATTTGCAGCCCAAATCATGGTGTTGGACCAGTAATTGTTAGGTTTAATCAGAAATTTATTTTTATTGGAAATCACAAAGGCTTTAGCCTATGAATTTTTGGAGCAAACAACTTAAATTCGTTATTTGGTCCGATTTGCAGCCCAAATCATAGGTCTTGGCCAAGTAGTTGTTAGTTTTAATCAGAAATTTATTTTTATTGGAAATCACAAAGGCTTTAGCCTATGAATTTTTGGAACAAAAAACTGAAATTCGTCATTTGGTCCGATTTGCAGCCCAAATCATAGGTCTTGGACTGGTAATTGTTAGGTTTAATCAGAAATTTATTTTTATTGGAAATCACAAAGGCTTTAGCCTATGAATTTTTGGAACAAAAAACTGAAATTTGTCATTTGGTCCGATTTGCACCCCAAATCATAGGTATTGGACTGGTCATTGTTAGGTTTAATCAGAAATTTATTTTTATTGGAAATCACAAAGGCTTTAGCCTATGAATTTTTGGAACAAAAATCTGAAATTCGCTATTTGGTCCGATTTGCAGCCCAAATCATGGTGTTGGACCAGTAATTGTTAGGTTTAATCAGAAATTTATTTTTATTGGAAATCACAAAGGCTTTAGCCTATGAATTTTTGGAGCAAAAAACTGAAATTCGTTATTTGGTCCGATTTGCAGCCCAAATCATAGGTCTTGGACTGGTAATTGTTAGGTTTAAGCAGAAATTTATTTTTATTGGAAATCACAAAGGCTTTAGCCTATGAATTTTTGGAACAAACAACTGAAATTCGTTATTTGGTCCGATTTGCAGCCCAAATCATAGGTCTTTGACCGGAAATTATTAGGTTTAATCAGAAATTTATTTTTATTGGAAATCACAAAGGCTTTAGCCTATGAATTTTTGGAGCAAACAACTTAAATTCGTTATTTGGTCCGATTTGCAGCCCAAATCATGGTGTTGGACCAGTAATTGTTAGGTTTAATCAGAAATTTATTTTTATTGGAAATCACAAAGGCTTTAGCCTATGAATTTTTGGAGCAAACAACTTAAATTCGTTATTTGGTCCGATTTGCAGCCCAAATCATAGGTCTTGGCCAAGTAGTTGTTAGTTTTAATCAGAAATTTATTTTTATTGGAAATCACAAAGGCTTTAGCCTATGAATTTTTGGAACAAAAAACTGAAATTCGTCATTTGGTCCGATTTGCAGCCCAAATCATAGGTCTTGGACTGGTAATTGTTAGGTTTAATCAGAAATTTATTTTTATTGGAAATCACAAAGGCTTTAGCCTATGAATTTTTGGAACAAAAAACTGAAATTTGTCATTTGGTCCGATTTGCACCCCAAATCATAGGTATTGGACTGGTCATTGTTAGGTTTAATCAGAAATTTATTTTTATTGGAAATCACAAAGGCTTTAGCCTATGAATTTTTGGAACAAAAATCTGAAATTCGCTATTTGGTCCGATTTGCAGCCCAAATCATGGTGTTGGACCAGTAATTGTTAGGTTTAATCAGAAATTTATTTTTATTGGAAATCACAAAGGCTTTAGCCTATGAATTTTTGGAGCAAACAACTTAAATTCGTTATTTGGTCCGATTTGCAGCCCAAATCATAGGTCTTGGCCAAGTAGTTGTTAGTTTTAATCAGAAATTTATTTTTATTGGAAATCACAAAGGCTTTAGCCTATGAATTTTTGGAACAAAAAACTGAAATTCGTCATTTGGTCCGATTTGCAGCCCAAATCATAGGTCTTGGACTGGTAATTGTTAGGTTTAATCAGAAATTTATTTTTATTGGAAATCACAAAGGCTTTAGCCTATGAATTTTTGGAACAAAAAACTGAAATTCGTTATTTGGTCCGATTTGCAGCCCAAATCATAGGTCTTTGACCGGAAATTATTAGGTTTAATCAGAAATTTATTTTTATTGGAAATCACAAAGGCTTTAGCCTATGAATTTTTGGAGCAAAAATCTGAAATTCGCTATTTGGTCCGATTTGCAGCCCAAATCATGGTGTTGGACCAGTAATTGTTAGGTTTAATCAGAAATTTATTTTTATTGGAAATCACAAAGGCTTTAGCCTATGAATTTTTGGAGCAAACAACTTAAATTCGTTATTTGGTCCGATTTGCAGCCCAAATCATAGGTCTTGGCCAAGTAGTTGTTAGTTTTAATCAGAAATTTATTTTTATTGGAAATCACAAAGGCTTTAGCCTATGAATTTTTGGAACAAAAAACTGAAATTCGTCATTTGGTCCGATTTGCAGCCCAAATCATAGGTCTTGGACTGGTAATTGTTAGGTTTAATCAGAAATTTATTTTTATTGGAAATCACAAAGGCTTTAGCCTATGAATTTTTGGAACAAAAAACTGAAATTTGTCATTTGGTCCGATTTGCACCCCAAATCATAGGTATTGGACTGGTCATTGTTAGGTTTAATCAGAAATTTATTTTTATTGGAAATCACAAAGGCTTTAGCCTATGAATTTTTGGAACAAAAATCTGAAATTCGCTATTTGGTCCGATTTGCAGCCCAAATCATGGTGTTGGACCAGTAATTGTTAGGTTTAATCAGAAATTTATTTTTATTGGAAATCACAAAGGCTTTAGCCTATGAATTTTTGGAGCAAAAAACTGAAATTCGTTATTTGGTCCGATTTGCAGCCCAAATCATAGGTCTTGGACTGGTAATTGTTAGGTTTAAGCAGAAATTTATTTTTATTGGAAATCACAAAGGCTTTAGCCTATGAATTTTTGGAACAAACAACTGAAATTCGTTATTTGGTCCGATTTGCAGCTCAAATCATAGGTCTTGGACTGGTAACTGTTACGTTTAATCAAAAATTTATTTTTATTGGAAATCACAAAGGCTTTAGCCTATGAATTTTTGGAACAAAAAACTGAAATTCGTCATTTGGTCCGATTTGCAGCCCAAATCATAGGTCTTGGACTGGTAATTGTTAGGTTTAATCAGAAATTTATTTTTATTGGAAATCACAAAGGCTTTAGCCTATGAATTTTTGGAACAAAAAACTGAAATTCGTTATTTGGTCCGATTTGCATCCCAAATCATAGGTATTGGAGTGGTAATTCTAAGGTTTAATCAGAAATTTATTTTTATTAGAAATCACAAAGACTTTAGCCTATGAATTTTTGGAGCAAAAAACTGAAATTCGTTATTTGGTCCGATTTGCAGTCCAAATCATAGGTCTTGGACTAGTAATTGTTAGGTTTAATCAGAAATTTATTTTTATTGGAAATCACAAAGGCTTTAGCCTATGAATTTTTGGAACAAAAAACTGAAATTCGTCATTTGGTCCGATTTGCACCCCAAATCATAGGTATTGGACTGGTCATTGTTAGGTTTAATCAGAAATTTATTTTTATTGGAAATCACAAAGGCTTTAGCCTATGAATTTTTGGAACAAAAAACTGAAATTCGTTATTTGGTCCGATTTGCATCCCAAATCATAGGTATTGGACTGGTAATTCTAAGGTTTAATCAGAAATTTATTTTTATTAGAAATCACAAAGACTTTAGCCTATGAATTTTTGGAGCAAAAAACTGAAATTCGTTATTTGGTCCGATTTGCAGTCCAAATCATAGGTCTTGGACTAGTAATTGTTAGGTTTAATCAGAAATTTATTTTTATTGGAAATCACAAAGGCTTTAGCCTATGAATTTTTGGAACAAAAAACTGAAATTCGTTATTTGGTCCGATTTGCTTCCCAAATCATAGGTCTTGGACTGGTAATTGTTAGGTTTAATCAGAAATTTATGTTTTTTAGAAATCACAAAGGCTTTAGCCTATGAATTTTTTTAGCAAAAAACTGAAATTCGTTATTTGGTCCGATTTGCACCCCAAATCATAGGTCTTGGACCGGAAATTGTTAGGTTTAATCAGAAATTTATTTTTATTGGAAATCCAAATTTTTGGAACAAGAAACTGAAATTCGTTATTGGGTCCGATTTGCAGCCCAAATCATAGGTCTTGGACTGGTAACTGTTAGGTTTAATCAGAAATTGATTTTTATTAGAAATCACAAAGGCTTTAGCCTATGAATTTTTGGAACAAAAAACTGAAATTCGTTATTTGGTCCGATTTGCTTCCCAAATCATAGGTCTTGGACTGGTAATTGTTAGGTTTAATCAGAAATTTATTTTTATTGGAAATCACAAAGGCTTTAGCCTATGAATTTTTGGAGCAAAAAACTGAAATTCGTTATTTGGTCCGATTTGCAGTCCAAATCATAGGTCTTGGACTGGTAATTGTTAGGTTTAATCAGAAATTTATTTTTATTGGAAATCACAAAGGCTTTAGCCTATGAATTTTTGGAGCAAAAAACTGAAATTCGTTATTTGGTCCGATTTGCAGTCCAAATCATAGGCCTTGGACTGGTAATTGTTAGGTTTAATCAGAAATTTATTTTTATTGGAAATCACAAAGGCTTTAGCCTATGAATTTTTGGAACAAAAAACTGAAATTCGTTATTTGGTCCGATTTGCTTCCCAAATCATAGGTCTTGGACTGGTAATTGTTAGGTTTAATCAGAAATTTATTTTTATTGGAAATCACAAAGGCTTTAGCCTATGAATTTTTGGAGCAAAAAACTGAAATTCGTTATTTGGTCCGATTTGCAGTCCAAATCATAGGTCTTGGACTGGTAATTGTTAGGTTTAATCAGAAATTTATTTTTATTGGAAATCACAAAGGCTTTAGCCTATGAATTTTTGGAACAAAAAACTGAAATTCGTTATTTGGTCCGATTTGCTTCCCAAATCATAGGTCTTGGACTGGAAATTGTTAGGTTTAATCAGAAATTTATTTTTATTGGAAATCACAAAGGCTTTAGCCTATGAATTTTTGGAGCAAAAAACTGAAATTCGTTATTTGGTCCGATTTGCAGTCCAAATCATAGGTCTTGGACTGGTAACTGTTAGGTTTAATCAGAAATTTATTTTTATTGGAAATCACAAAGGCTTTAGCCTATGAATTTTTGGAACAAAAAACTGAAATTCGTTATTTGGTCCAATTTGCTTCCCAAATCATAGGTCTTGGACTGGTAATTGTTAGGTTTAATCAGAAATTTATTTTTATTGGAAATCACAAAGGCTTTAGCCTATGAATTTTTGGAACAAAAAACTGAAATTCGTTATTTGGTCCGAATTGCATCCCAAATCATAGGTCTTGGACCGGTAATTATTAGGTTTAATCAGAAATTTATTTTTATTGGAAATCACAAAGGCTTTAGCCTATGAATTTTTGGAACAAAAAACTGAAATTCGTTATTTGGTCCAATTTGCTTCCCAAATCATAGGTCTTGGACTGGTAATTGTTAGGTTTAATCAGAAATTTATTTTTATTGGAAATCACAAAGGCTTTAGCCTATGAATTTTTGGAACAAAAAACTGAAATTCGTTATTTGGTCCGAATTGCATCCCAAATCATAGGTCTTGGACCGGTAATTATTAGGTTTAATCAGAAATTTATTTTTATTGGAAATCACAAAGGCTTTAGCCTATGAATTTTTGGAGCAAAAATCTGAAATTCGCTATTTGGTCCGATTTGCAGCCCAAATCATGGTATTGGACCAGTATTTGTTAGGTTTAATCAGAAATTTACTTTTATTGGAAATCACAAAGGCTTTAGCCTATGAATTTTTGGAGCGAAAAACTGAAATTCGTTATTTGGTCCGATTTGCAGCCCAAATCATAGGTCTTGGACTGGTAATTCTAAGGTTTAATCAGAAATTTATTTTTATTGGAAATCACAAAGGCTTTAGCCTATGAATTTTTGGAGCGAAAAACTGAAGTTCGTTATTTGGTCCGATTTGCAGCCCAAATCATAGGTCGTGGACTGGTAATTGTTAGGTTTAATCAGAAATTTATTTTTATTAGAAATCACAAAGGCTTTAGCCTATGAATTTTTGGAACAAAAAACTGAAATTCGTTATTTGGTCCGAATTGCATCCCAAATCATAGGTCTTGGACCGGTAATTATTTGGTTTAATCATAAATTTATTTTTATTGGAAATCACAAAGGCTATAGCCTATGAATTTTTGGAGCAAAAATCTGAAATTCGCTATTTGGTCCGATTTGCAGCCCTAATCATGGTATTGGACCAGTATTTGTTAGGTTTAATCAGAAATTTATTTTTATTGGAAATAACAAAGGCTTTAGCCTATGAATTTTTGGAACAAAAAACTGAAATTCGTTATTTGGTCCGATTTGCAGCCCAAATCATAGGTCTTGGACTGGTAATTCTAAGGTTTAATCAGAAATTTATTTTTATTGGAAATCACAAAGCTATAGCCTATGAATTTTTGGAGCAAAAATCTGAAATTCGCTATTTGGTCCGATTTGCAGCCCTAATCATGGTATTGGACCAGTATTTGTTAGGTTTAATCAGAAATTGATTTTTATTATAAATCACAAAGGCTTTAGCCTATGAATTTTTTAGCAAAAAACTGAAATTCGTTATTTGGTTCGATTTGCAGCACAAATCATAGGTCTTGGACAAGTAATTGTTAATTTTAATCATAAATTTATTTTTATTAGAAATCACAAAGGCTTTAGCCTATGAATTTTTGGAGCAAAAAACTGAAATTCGTTATTTGGTCCGATTTGCAGCCCAAATCATAGGTCTTGGACTGGTAATTGTTAGGTTTAATCAGAAATTTATTTTTATTGGAAATCACAAAGGCTTTAGCCTATGAATTTTTGGAACAAAAAACTGAAATTCGTTATTTGGTCCGATTTGCTTCCCAAATCATAGGTATTGGACTGGTAATTGTTAGGTTTAATCAGAAATTTATTTTTATTGGAAATCACAAAGGCTTTAGCCTATGAATTTTTGGAACAAAAAACTGAATTTCGTTATTTGGTCCGATTTGCATCCCAAATCATAGGTATTGGACTGGTAATTCTAAGGTTTAATCAGAAATTTATTTTTATTAGAAATCACAAAGGCTTTAGCCTTTGAAATTTTGGAGCAAAAAACTGAAATTCGTTATTTGGTCCGATTTGCAGCCCAAATCATAGGTCTTGGACTGGTAATTGTTAGGTTTAATCAGAAATTGATTTTTATTAGAAATCACAAAGGCTTTAGCCTATGAATTTTTGGAACAAAAAACTGAAATTCGTTATTTGGTCCGATTTGCATCCCAAATCATAGGTATTGGACTGGTAATTCTAAGGTTTAATCACAAATTTATTTTTATTAGAAATCACAAAGGCTTTAGCCTATGAATTTTTGGAGCAAAAAACTGAAATTCGTTATTTGGTCCGATTTGCAGCACAAATCATAGGTCTTGGACTGGTAATTGTTAGGTTTAATCAGAAATTTATTTTAATTGGAAATCACAAAGGCTTTAGCCTATGAATTTTTGGAGCAAAAAACTGAAATTCGTTATTTGGTCCGATTTGCAGCACAAATCATAGGTCTTGGACTGGTAATTGTTAGGTTTAATCAGAAATTTATTTTTATTGGAAATCACAAAGGCTTTAGCCTATGAATTTTTGGAACAAAAAACTGAAATTCGTTATTTGGTCCGATTTGCACCCCAAATCATAGGTCTTGGATTGGTAATTGTTAGGTTTAATCAGAAATTTATTTTTAATGGAAATCTCAAAGGCTTTAGGCTATGAATTTTTGGAACAAAAAACTGAAATTCGTTATTTGGTCCGATTGGTAGCCCAAATCATAGGTCTTGGACAAGTAATTGTTAGGTTTAATCAGAAATTTATTTTTATTGGAAATCACAAAGGCTTTAGCCTATGAATTTTTGGAACAAAAAACTGAAATTCGTTATTTGGTCCGATTGGTAGCCCAAATCATAGGTCTTGGACAAGTAATTGTTAGGTTTAATCAGAAATTTATTTTTATTGGAAATCACAAAGGCTTTAGCCTATGAATTTTTGGAACAAAAAACTGAAATTCGTTATTTGGTCCGATTTGCATCCCAAATCATAGGTATTGGACTGGTAATTCTAAGGTTTAATCAGAAATTTATTTTTATTGGAAATCACAAAGGCTTTAGCATATGAATTTTTGGAGCAAAAAACTGAAATTCGTTATTTGGTCCGATTTGCAGCCCAAATCATAGGTCTTGGACAAGTAATTGTTAGGTTTAATCAGAAATTGATTTTTATTGGAAATCACAAAGGCTTTAGCCTATGAATTTTTGGAACAAAAAACTGAATTTCGTTATTTGGTCCGATTTGCATCCCAAATCATAGGTATTGGACTGGTAATTCTAAGGTTTAATCAGAAATTTATTTTTATTATAAATCACAAAGGCTTTAGCCTATGAATTTTTGGAACAAAAAACTGAAATTCGTTATTTGATCCGATTTGCAGCCCAAATCATAGGTCTTGGACCAGTAATTGTTAGGATTAATCAGAAATTGATTTTTATTGGAAATCACAAAGGCTTTAGCCTATGAATTTTTGGAACAAAAAACTGAAATTCGTTATTTGGTCCGATTTGCACCCCAAATCATAGGTCTTGGACTGGTAATTGTTAGGTTTAATCAGAAATTGATTTTTATTATAAATCACAAAGGCTTTAGCCTATGAATTTTTTAGCAAAAAACTGAAATTCGTTATTTGGTTCGATTTGCAGCACAAATCATAGGTCTTGGACAAGTAATTGTTAATTTTAATCATAAATTTATTTTTATTAGAAATCACAAAGGCTTTAGCCTATGAATTTTTGGAGCAAAAAACTGAAATTCGTTATTTGGTCCGATTTGCTTCCCAAATCATAGGTCTTGGACTGGTAATTGTTAGGTTTAATCAGAAATTGATTTTTATTAGAAATCACAAAGGCTTTAGCCTATGAATTTTTGGAACAAAAAACTGAAATTCGTTATTTGGTCCGATTTGCTTCCTAAAACATAGGTCTTGGTCTGGTAATTGTTAGGTTTAATCAGAAATTTATTTTTATTGGAAATCACAAAGGCTTTAGCCTATGAATTTTTGGAACAAAAAACTGAAATTCGTTATTTGGTCCGATTTGCATCCCAAATCATAGGTATTGGACTGGTAATTCTAAGGTTTAATCAGAAATTTATTTTTATTATAAATCACAAAGGCTTTAGCCTATGAATTTTTGGAACAAAAAACTGAAATTCGTTATTTGATCCGATTTGCAGCCCAAATCATAGGTCTTGGACCAGTAATTGTTAGGTTTAATCAGAAATTTATTTTTATTGGAAATCACAAAGGCTTTAGCCTATGAATTTTTGGAACAAAAAACTGAAATTCGTTATTTGGTCCGATTTGCACCCCAAATCATAGGTCTTGGACTGGTAATTGTTAGGTTTAATCAGAAATTGATTTTTATTATAAATCACAAAGGCTTTAGCCTATGAATTTTTTAGCAAAAAACTGAAATTCGTTATTTGGTTCGATTTGCAGCACAAATCATAGGTCTTGGACAAGTAATTGTTAATTTTAATCATAAATTTATTTTTATTAGAAATCACAAAGGCTTTAGCCTATGAATTTTTGGAGCAAAAAACTGAAATTCGTTATTTGGTCCGATTTGCAGCCCAAATCATAGGTCTTGGACAAGTAATTTTTAGGTTTAATCAGAAATTGATTTTTATTGGAAATCACAAAGGCTTTAGCCTATGAATTTTAGGAGCAAACAACTTAAATTCGTTATTTGGTCCGATTTGCAGCCCAAATCTTAGGTCTTGTACAAGTAATTGTTAGGTTTAATCAGAAATTGATTTTTATTGGAAATCACAAAGGCTTTAGCTTATGAATTTTTGGAGCAAAAATCTGAAATTCGCTATTTGGTCCGATTTGCAGCCCTAATCATGGTGTTGGACCAGTAATTGTTAGGTTTAATCAGAAATTGATTTTTATTGGAAATCACAAAGGCTTTAGGCTATGAATTTTTGGAGCAAAAAACTGAAATTCGTTGTTTGGTCCGATTTGCAGCCCAAACCATAGATCTTGGACAAGTAATTGTTAGGTTTAATCAGAAATTGATTTTTATTGGAAATCACAAAGGCTTTAGCCTATGAATTTTTGGAACAAAAAACTGAAATTCGTTATTTGGTCCGATTTGCAGCCCAAATCATAGGTCTTTGACCGGAAATTATTAGGTTTAATCAGAAATTTATTTTTATTGGAAATCACAAAGGCTTTAGCCTATGAATTTTTGGAGCAAAAATCTGAAATTCGCTATTTGGTCCGATTTGCAGCCCAAATCATGGTGTTGGACCAGTAATTGTTAGGTTTAATCAGAAATTTATTTTTATTGGAAATCACAAAGGCTTTAGCCTATGAATTTTTGGAGCAAAAATCTGAAATTCGCTATTTGGTCCGATTTGCAGCCCTAATCATGGTGTTGGACCAGTAATTGTTAGGTTTAATCAGAAATTGATTTTTATTGGAAATCACAAAGGCTTTAGGCTATGAATTTTTGGAGCAAAAAACTGAAATTCGTTGTTTGGTCCGATTTGCAGCCCAAACCATAGATCTTGGACAAGTAATTGTTAGGTTTAATCAGAAATTGATTTTTATTGGAAATCACAAAGGCTTTAGCCTATGAATTTTTGGAACAAAAAACTGAAATTCGTTATTTGGTCCGATTTGCAGCCCAAATCATAGGTCTTTGACCGGAAATTATTAGGTTTAATCAGAAATTTATTTTTATTGGAAATCACAAAGGCTTTAGCCTATGAATTTTTGGAGCAAAAATCTGAAATTCGCTATTTGGTCCGATTTGCAGCCCAAATCATGGTGTTGGACCAGTAATTGTTAGGTTTAATCAGAAATTTATTTTTATTGGAAATCACAAAGGCTTTAGCCTATGAATTTTTGGAGCAAACAACTTAAATTCGTTATTTGGTCCGATTTGCAGCCCAAATCATAGGTCTTGGCCAAGTAGTTGTTAGTTTTAATCAGAAATTTATTTTTATTGGAAATCACAAAGGCTTTAGCCTATGAATTTTTGGAACAAAAAACTGAAATTCGTCATTTGGTCCGATTTGCAGCCCAAATCATAGGTCTTGGACTGGTAATTGTTAGGTTTAATCAGAAATTTATTTTTATTGGAAATCACAAAGGCTTTAGCCTATGAATTTTTGGAACAAAAAACTGAAATTTGTCATTTGGTCCGATTTGCACCCCAAATCATAGGTATTGGACTGGTCATTGTTAGGTTTAATCAGAAATTTATTTTTATTGGAAATCACAAAGGCTTTAGCCTATGAATTTTTGGAACAAAAATCTGAAATTCGCTATTTGGTCCGATTTGCAGCCCAAATCATGGTGTTGGACCAGTAATTGTTAGGTTTAATCAGAAATTTATTTTTATTGGAAATCACAAAGGCTTTAGCCTATGAATTTTTTGAGCAAAAAACTGAAATTCGTTATTTGGTCCGATTTGCAGCCCAAATCATAGGTCTTGGACTGGTAATTGTTAGGTTTAAGCAGAAATTTATTTTTATTGGAAATCACAAAGGCTTTAGCCTATGAATTTTTGGAACAAACAACTGAAATTCGTTATTTGGTCCGATTTGCAGCTCAAATCATAGGTCTTGGACTGGTAACTGTTACGTTTAATCAAAAATTTATTTTTATTGGAAATCACAAAGGCTTTAGCCTATGAATTTTTGGAACAAAAAACTGAAATTCGTCATTTGGTCCGATTTGCAGCCCAAATCATAGGTCTTGGACTGGTAATTGTTAGGTTTAATCAGAAATTTATTTTTATTGGAAATCACAAAGGCTTTAGCCTATGAATTTTTGGAACAAAAAACTGAAATTCGTTATTTGGTCCGATTTGCATCCCAAATCATAGGTATTGGACTGGTAATTCTAAGGTTTAATCAGAAATTTATTTTTATTAGAAATCACAAAGACTTTAGCCTATGAATTTTTGGAGCAAAAAACTGAAATTCGTTATTTGGTCCGATTTGCAGTCCAAATCATAGGTCTTGGACTGGTAATTGTTAGGTTTAATCAGAAATTTATTTTTATTGGAAATTACAAAGGCTTTAGCCTATGAATTTTTGGAACAAAAAACTGAAATTCGTCATTTGGTCCGATTTGCACCCCAAATCATAGGTATTGGACTGGTCATTGTTAGGTTTAATCAGAAATTTATTTTTATTGGAAATCACAAAGGCTTTAGCCTATGAATTTTTGGAACAAAAAACTGAAATTCGTTATTTGGTCCGATTTGCATCCCAAATCATAGGTATTGGACTGGTAATTCTAAGGTTTAATCAGAAATTTATTTTTATTAGAAATCACAAAGACTTTAGCCTATGAATTTTTGGAGCAAAAAACTGAAATTCGTTATTTGGTCCGATTTGCAGTCCAAATCATAGGTCTTGGACTAGTAATTGTTAGGTTTAATCAGAAATTTATTTTTATTGGAAATCACAAAGGCTTTAGCCTATGAATTTTTGGAACAAAAAACTGAAATTCGTTATTTGGTCCGATTTGCTTCCCAAATCATAGGTCTTGGACTGGAAATTGTTAGGTTTAATCAGAAATTTATTTTTATTGGAAATCACAAAGGCTTTAGCCTATGAATTTTTGGAGCAAAAAACTGAAATTCGTTATTTGGTCCGATTTGCAGTCCAAATCATAGGTCTTGGACTGGTAACTGTTAGGTTTAATCAGAAATTTATTTTTATTGGAAATCACAAAGGCTTTAGCCTATGAATTTTTGGAACAAAAAACTGAAATTCGTTATTTGGTCCGATTTGCAGTCCAAATCATAGGTCTTGGACTGGTAATTGTTAGGTTTAATCAGAAATTTATGTTTTTTAGAAATCACAAAGGCTTTAGCCTATGAATTTTTTTAGCAAAAAACTGAAATTCGTTATTTGGTCCGATTTGCACCCCAAATCATAGGTCTTGGACCGGAAATTGTTAGGTTTAATCAGAAATTTATTTTTATTGGAAATCCAAATTTTTGGAACAAGAAACTGAAATTCGTTATTGGGTCCGATTTGCAGCCCAAATCATAGGTCTTGGACTGGTAACTGTTAGGTTTAATCAGAAATTGATTTTTATTAGAAATCACAAAGGCTTTAGCCTATGAATTTTTGGAGCAAAAAACTGAAACTCGTTATTTGGTCCGATTTGCAGTCCAAATCATAGGCCTTGGACTGGTAATTGTTAGGTTTAATCAGAAATTTATTTTTATTGGAAATCACAAAGGCTTTAGCCTATGAATTTTTGGAACAAAAAACTGAAATTCGTTATTTGGTCCGATTTGCTTCCCAAATCATAGGTCTTGGACTGGTAATTGTTAGGTTTAATCAGAAATGTATTTTTATTGGAAATCACAAAGGCTTTAGCCTATGAATTTTTGGAGCAAAAAACTGAAATTCGTTATTTGGTCCGATTTGCACCCCAAATCATAGGTCTTGGACTGGTAATTGTTAGGTTTAATCAGAAATTGATTTTTATTATAAATCACAAAGGCTTTAGCCTATGAATTTTTTAGCAAAAAACTGAAATTCGTTATTTGGTTCGATTTGCAGCACAAATCATAGGTCTTGGACAAGTAATTGTTAATTTTAATCATAAATTTATTTTTATTAGAAATCACAAAGGCTTTAGCCTATGAATTTTTGGAGCAAAAAACTGAAATTCGTTATTTGGTCCGATTTGCTTCCCAAATCATAGGTCTTGGACTGGTAATTGTTAGGTTTAATCAGAAATTGATTTTTATTAGAAATCACAAAGGCTTTAGCCTATGAATTTTTGGAACAAAAAACTGAAATTCGTTATTTGGTCCGATTTGCTTCCTAAAACATAGGTCTTGGTCTGGTAATTGTTAGGTTTAATCAGAAATTTATTTTTATTGGAAATCACAAAGGCTTTAGCCTATGAATTTTTGGAACAAAAAACTGAAATTCGTTATTTGGTCCGATTTGCATCCCAAATCATAGGTATTGGACTGGTAATTCTAAGGTTTAATCAGAAATTTATTTTTATTATAAATCACAAAGGCTTTAGCCTATGAATTTTTGGAACAAAAAACTGAAATTCGTTATTTGATCCGATTTGCAGCCCAAATCATAGGTCTTGGACCAGTAATTGTTAGGTTTAATCAGAAATTTATTTTTATTGGAAATCACAAAGGCTTTAGCCTATGAATTTTTGGAACAAAAAACTGAAATTCGTTATTTGGTCCGATTTGCACCCCAAATCATAGGTCTTGGACTGGTAATTGTTAGGTTTAATCAGAAATTGATTTTTATTATAAATCACAAAGGCTTTAGCCTATGAATTTTTTAGCAAAAAACTGAAATTCGTTATTTGGTTCGATTTGCAGCACAAATCATAGGTCTTGGACAAGTAATTGTTAATTTTAATCATAAATTTATTTTTATTAGAAATCACAAAGGCTTTAGCCTATGAATTTTTGGAGCAAAAAACTGAAATTCGTTATTTGGTCCGATTTGCAGCCCAAATCATAGGTCTTGGACAAGTAATTTTTAGGTTTAATCAGAAATTGATTTTTATTGGAAATCACAAAGGCTTTAGCCTATGAATTTTAGGAGCAAACAACTTAAATTCGTTATTTGGTCCGATTTGCAGCCCAAATCTTAGGTCTTGTACAAGTAATTGTTAGGTTTAATCAGAAATTGATTTTTATTGGAAATCACAAAGGCTTTAGCTTATGAATTTTTGGAGCAAAAATCTGAAATTCGCTATTTGGTCCGATTTGCAGCCCTAATCATGGTGTTGGACCAGTAATTGTTAGGTTTAATCAGAAATTGATTTTTATTGGAAATCACAAAGGCTTTAGGCTATGAATTTTTGGAGCAAAAAACTGAAATTCGTTGTTTGGTCCGATTTGCAGCCCAAACCATAGATCTTGGACAAGTAATTGTTAGGTTTAATCAGAAATTGATTTTTATTGGAAATCACAAAGGCTTTAGCCTATGAATTTTTGGAACAAAAAACTGAAATTCGTTATTTGGTCCGATTTGCAGCCCAAATCATAGGTCTTTGACCGGAAATTATTAGGTTTAATCAGAAATTTATTTTTATTGGAAATCACAAAGGCTCTAGCCTATGAATTTTTGGAGCAAAAATCTGAAATTCGCTATTTGGTCCGATTTGCAGCCCAAATCATGGTGTTGGACCAGTAATTGTTAGGTTTAATCAGAAATTTATTTTTATTGGAAATCACAAAGGCTTTAGCCTATGAATTTTTGGAGCAAAAATCTGAAATTCGCTATTTGGTCCGATTTGCAGCCCTAATCATGGTGTTGGACCAGTAATTGTTAGGTTTAATCAGAAATTGATTTTTATTGGAAATCACAAAGGCTTTAGGCTATGAATTTTTGGAGCAAAAAACTGAAATTCGTTGTTTGGTCCGATTTGCAGCCCAAACCATAGATCTTGGACAAGTAATTGTTAGGTTTAATCAGAAATTGATTTTTATTGGAAATCACAAAGGCTTTAGCCTATGAATTTTTGGAACAAAAAACTGAAATTCGTTATTTGGTCCGATTTGCAGCCCAAATCATAGGTCTTTGACCGGAAATTATTAGGTTTAATCAGAAATTTATTTTTATTGGAAATCACAAAGGCTTTAGCCTATGAATTTTTGGAGCAAAAATCTGAAATTCGCTATTTGGTCCGATTTGCAGCCCAAATCATGGTGTTGGACCAGTAATTGTTAGGTTTAATCAGAAATTTATTTTTATTGGAAATCACAAAGGCTTTAGCCTATGAATTTTTGGAGCAAACAACTTAAATTCGTTATTTGGTCCGATTTGCAGCCCAAATCATAGGTCTTGGCCAAGTAGTTGTTAGTTTTAATCAGAAATTTATTTTTATTGGAAATCACAAAGGCTTTAGCCTATGAATTTTTGGAACAAAAAACTGAAATTCGTCATTTGGTCCGATTTGCAGCCCAAATCATAGGTCTTGGACTGGTAATTGTTAGGTTTAATCAGAAATTTATTTTTATTGGAAATCACAAAGGCTTTAGCCTATGAATTTTTGGAACAAAAAACTGAAATTTGTCATTTGGTCCGATTTGCACCCCAAATCATAGGTATTGGACTGGTCATTGTTAGGTTTAATCAGAAATTTATTTTTATTGGAAATCACAAAGGCTTTAGCCTATGAATTTTTGGAACAAAAATCTGAAATTCGCTATTTGGTCCGATTTGCAGCCCAAATCATGGTGTTGGACCAGTAATTGTTAGGTTTAATCAGAAATTTATTTTTATTGGAAATCACAAAGGCTTTAGCCTATGAATTTTTTGAGCAAAAAACTGAAATTCGTTATTTGGTCCGATTTGCAGCCCAAATCATAGGTCTTGGACTGGTAATTGTTAGGTTTAAGCAGAAATTTATTTTTATTGGAAATCACAAAGGCTTTAGCCTATGAATTTTTGGAACAAACAACTGAAATTCGTTATTTGGTCCGATTTGCAGCTCAAATCATAGGTCTTGGACTGGTAACTGTTACGTTTAATCAAAAATTTATTTTTATTGGAAATCACAAAGGCTTTAGCCTATGAATTTTTGGAACAAAAAACTGAAATTCGTCATTTGGTCCGATTTGCAGCCCAAATCATAGGTCTTGGACTGGTAATTGTTAGGTTTAATCAGAAATTTATTTTTATTGGAAATTACAAAGGCTTTAGCCTATGAATTTTTGGAACAAAAAACTGAAATTCGTCATTTGGTCCGATTTGCACCCCAAATCATAGGTATTGGACTGGTCATTGTTAGGTTTAATCAGAAATTTATTTTTATTGGAAATCACAAAGGCTTTAGCCTATGAATTTTTGGAACAAAAAACTGAAATTCGTTATTTGGTCCGATTTGCATCCCAAATCATAGGTATTGGACTGGTAATTCTAAGGTTTAATCAGAAATTTATTTTTATTAGAAATCACAAAGACTTTAGCCTATGAATTTTTGGAGCAAAAAACTGAAATTCGTTATTTGGTCCGATTTGCAGTCCAAATCATAGGTCTTGGACTAGTAATTGTTAGGTTTAATCAGAAATTTATTTTTATTGGAAATCACAAAGGCTTTAGCCTATGAATTTTTGGAACAAAAAACTGAAATTCGTTATTTGGTCCGATTTGCTTCCCAAATCATAGGTCTTGGACTGGAAATTGTTAGGTTTAATCAGAAATTTATTTTTATTGGAAATCACAAAGGCTTTAGCCTATGAATTTTTGGAGCAAAAAACTGAAATTCGTTATTTGGTCCGATTTGCAGTCCAAATCATAGGTCTTGGACTGGTAACTGTTAGGTTTAATCAGAAATTTATTTTTATTGGAAATCACAAAGGCTTTAGCCTATGAATTTTTGGAACAAAAAACTGAAATTCGTTATTTGGTCCGATTTGCAGTCCAAATCATAGGTCTTGGACTGGTAATTGTTAGGTTTAATCAGAAATTTATGTTTTTTAGAAATCACAAAGGCTTTAGCCTATGAATTTTTTTAGCAAAAAACTGAAATTCGTTATTTGGTCCGATTTGCACCCCAAATCATAGGTCTTGGACCGGAAATTGTTAGGTTTAATCAGAAATTTATTTTTATTGGAAATCCAAATTTTTGGAACAAGAAACTGAAATTCGTTATTGGGTCCGATTTGCAGCCCAAATCATAGGTCTTGGACTAGTAACTGTTAGGTTTAATCAGAAATTGATTTTTATTAGAAATCACAAAGGCTTTAGCCTATGAATTTTTGGAGCAAAAAACTGAAATTCGTTATTTGGTCCGATTTGCAGTCCAAATCATAGGCCTTGGACTGGTAATTGTTAGGTTTAATCAGAAATTTATTTTTATTGGAAATCACAAAGGCTTTAGCCTATGAATTTTTGGAACAAAAAACTGAAATTCGTTATTTGGTCCGATTTGCTTCCCAAATCATAGGTCTTGGACTGGTAATTGTTAGGTTTAATCAGAAATGTATTTTTATTGGAAATCACAAAGGCTTTAGCCTATGAATTTTTGGAGCAAAAAACTGAAATTCGTTATTTGGTCCGATTTGCAGTCCAAATCATAGGTCTTGGACTGGTAATTGTTAGGTTTAATCAGAAATTTATTTTTATTGGAAATCACAAAGGCTTTAGCCTATGAATTTTTGGAACAAAAAACTGAAATTCGTTATTTGGTCCGATTTGCTTCCCAAATCATAGGTCTTGGACTGGAAATTGTTAGGTTTAATCAGAAATTTATTTTTATTGGAAATCACAAAGGCTTTAGCCTATGAATTTTTGGAGCAAAAAACTGAAATTCGTTATTTGGTCCGATTTGCAGTCCAAATCATAGGTCTTGGACTGGTAACTGTTAGGTTTAATCAGAAATTTATTTTTATTGGAAATCACAAAGGCTTTAGCCTATGAATTTTTGGAACAAAAAACTGAAATTCGTTATTTGGTCCAATTTGCTTCCCAAATCATAGGTCTTGGACTGGTAATTGTTAGGTTTAATCAGAAATTTATTTTTATTGGAAATCACAAAGGCTTTAGCCTATGAATTTTTGGAACAAAAAACTGAAATTCGTTATTTGGTCCGAATTGCATCCCAAATCATAGGTCTTGGACCGGTAATTATTAGGTTTAATCAGAAATTTATTTTTATTGGAAATCACAAAGGCTATAGCCTATGAATTTTTGGAGCAAAAATCTGAAATTCGCTATTTGGTCCGATTTGCAGCCCAAATCATGGTATTGGACCAGTAATTGTTAGGTTTAATCAGAAATTTACTTTTATTGGAAATAACAAATGCTTTAGCCTATGAATTTTTGGAACAAAAAACTGAAATTCGCTATTTGGTCCGATTTGCAGCCCAAATCATGGTATTGGACCAGTATTTGTTAGGTTTAATCAGAAATTTACTTTTATTGGAAATCACAAAGGCTTTAGCCTATGAATTTTTGGAGCGAAAAACTGAAATTCGTTATTTGGTCCGATTTGCAGCCCAAATCATAGGTCTTGGACTGGTAATTCTAAGGTTTAATCAGAAATTTATTTTTATTGGAAATCACAAAGGCTTTAGCCTATGAATTTTTGGAGCGAAAAACTGAAGTTCGTTATTTGGTCCGATTTGCAGCCCAAATCATAGGTCGTGGACTGGTAATTGTTAGGTTTAATCAGAAATTTATTTTTATTAGAAATCACAAAGGCTTTAGCCTATGAATTTTTGGAACAAAAAACTGAAATTCGTTATTTGGTCCGAATTGCATCCCAAATCATAGGTCTTGGACCGGTAATTATTTGGTTTAATCATAAATTTATTTTTATTGGAAATCACAAAGGCTATAGCCTATGAATTTTTGGAGCAAAAATCTGAAATTCGCTATTTGGTCCGATTTGCAGCCCTAATCATGGTATTGGACCAGTATTTGTTAGGTTTAATCAGAAATTTATTTTTATTGGAAATAACAAAGGCTTTAGCCTATGAATTTTTGGAACAAAAAACTGAAATTCGTTATTTGGTCCGATTTGCAGCCCAAATCATAGGTCTTGGACTGGTAATTCTAAGGTTTAATCAGAAATTTATTTTTATTGGAAATCACAAAGGCTATAGCCTATGAATTTTTGGAGCAAAAATCTGAAATTCGCTATTTGGTCCGATTTGCAGCCCTAATCATGGTATTGGACCAGTATTTGTTAGGTTTAATCAGAAATTGATTTTTATTATAAATCACAAAGGCTTTAGCCTATGAATTTTTTAGCAAAAAACTGAAATTCGTTATTTGGTTCGATTTGCAGCACAAATCATAGGTCTTGGACAAGTAATTGTTAATTTTAATCATAAATTTATTTTTATTAGAAATCACAAAGGCTTTAGCCTATGAATTTTTGGAGCAAAAAACTGAAATTCGTTATTTGGTCCGATTTGCAGCCCAAATCATAGGTCTTGGACTGGTAATTGTTAGGTTTAATCAGAAATTTATTTTTATTGGAAATCACAAAGGCTTTAGCCTATGAATTTTTGGAACAAAAAACTGAAATTCGTTATTTGGTCCGATTTGCTTCCCAAATCATAGGTATTGGACTGGTAATTGTTAGGTTTAATCAGAAATTTATTTTTATTGGAAATCACAAAGGCTTTAGCCTATGAATTTTTGGAACAAAAAACTGAATTTCGTTATTTGGTCCGATTTGCATCCCAAATCATAGGTATTGGACTGGTAATTCTAAGGTTTAATCAGAAATTTATTTTTATTAGAAATCACAAAGGCTTTAGCCTTTGAAATTTTGGAGCAAAAAACTGAAATTCGTTATTTGGTCCGATTTGCAGCCCAAATCATAGGTCTTGGACTGGTAATTGTTAGGTTTAATCAGAAATTGATTTTTATTAGAAATCACAAAGGCTTTAGCCTATGAATTTTTGGAGCAAAAAACTTAAATTCGTTATTTGGTCCGATTTGCTTCCCAAAACATAGGTCTTGGACTGGTAATTGTTAGGTTTAATCAGAAATTGATTTTGATTGGAAATCACAAAGGCTATAGCCTATGAATTTTTGGAACAAAAAACTGAAATTCGTTATTTGGTCCGATTTGCATCCCAAATCATAGGTATTGGACTGGTAATTCTAAGGTTTAATCACAAATTTATTTTTATTAGAAATCACAAAGGCTTTAGCCTATGAATTTTTGGAGCAAAAAACTGAAATTCGTTATTTGGTCCGATTTGCAGCACAAATCATAGGTCTTGGACTGGTAATTGTTAGGTTTAATCAGAAATTTATTTTAATTGGAAATCACAAAGGCTTTAGCCTATGAATTTTTGGAGCAAAAAACTGAAATTCGTTATTTGGTCCGATTTTCAGCCCAAATCATAGGTCTTGGACTGGTAATTCTAAGGTTAAATCAGAAATTTATTTTTATAGGAAATCACAAAGGCTTTAGCCTATGAATTTTTGGAGCAAAAAACTGAAATTCGTTATTTGGTCCGATTTGCAGCCCAAATCATAGGTCGTGGACTGGTAATTGTTAGGTTTAATCAGAAATTTATTTTTATTGGAAATCACAAAGGCTTTAGCCTATGAAGTTTTGGAACAAAAAACTGAAATTCGTTATTTGGTCCGATTTGCTTCCCAAATCATAGGTCTTGGACTGGTAATTTTTAGGTTTAATCAGAAATTTATTTTTATTGGAAATCACAAAGGCTTTAGCCTATGAATTTTTGGAACAAAAACTGAAATTCGTTATTTGGTCCGATTTGCATCCCAAATAATAGGTATTGGACTGGTACTTGTAAGGTTTAATCACAAATTTATTTTTATTAGAAATCACAAAGGCTTTAGCCTATGAATTTTTGGAGCAAAAAACTGAAATTCGTTATTTGGTCCGATTTGCAGCCCAAATCATAGGTATTGGACTGGTAATTGTTAGGTTTAATCAGAAATTTATTTTTATTGGAAATCACAAAGGCTTTAGCCTATGAATTTTTGGAACAAAAAACTGAAATTCGTTATTTGGTCCGATTTGCATCCCAAATCATAGGTATTGGACTGGTAATTCTAAGGTTTAATCAGAAATTTATTTTTATTAGAAATCACAAAGGCTTTAGCCTATGAATTTTTGGAGCAAAAAACTGAAATTCGTTATTTGGTCCGATTTGCAGCCCAAATCATAGGTCTTGGACTGGTAATTGTTAGGTTTAATCAGAAATTTATTTTTATTGGAAATCACAAAGGCTTTAGCCTATGAAGTTTTGGAACAAAAAACTGAAATTCGTTATTTGGTCCGATTTGCTTCCCAAATCATAGGTCTTGGACTGGTAATTTTTAGGTTTAATCAGAAATTTATTTTTATTGGAAATCCCAAAGGCTTTAGCCTATGAATTTTTGGAGCAAAAAACTGAAATTCGTTATTTGGTCCGATTTGCTTCCCAAATCATAGGTCTTGGACTGGTAATTGTTAGGTTTAATCAGAAATTTATTTTTATTAGAAATCACAAAGGCTTTAGCCTATGAATTTTTGGAGCAAAAAACTGAAATTCGTTATTTGGTCCGATTTTCAGCCCAAATCATAGGTCTTGGACTGGTAATTCTAAGGTTAAATCAGAAATTTATTTTTATAGGAAATCACAAAGGCTTTAGCCTATGAATTTTTGGAGCAAAAAACTGAAATTCGTTATTTGGTCCGATTTGCAGCCCAAATCATAGGTCGTGGACTGGTAATTGTTAGGTTTAATCAGAAATTTATTTTTATTGGAAATCACAAAGGCTTTAGCCTATGAAGTTTTGGAACAAAAAACTGAAATTCGTTATTTGGTCCGATTTGCTTCCCAAATCATAGGTCTTGGACTGGTAATTTTTAGGTTTAATCAGAAATTTATTTTTATTGGAAATCACAAAGGCTTTAGCCTATGAATTTTTGGAACAAAAACTGAAATTCGTTATTTGGTCCGATTTGCATCCCAAATAATAGGTATTGGACTGGTACTTGTAAGGTTTAATCACAAATTTATTTTTATTAGAAATCACAAAGGCTTTAGCCTATGAATTTTTGGAGCAAAAAACTGAAATTCGTTATTTGGTCCGATTTGCAGCCCAAATCATAGGTATTGGACTGGTAATTGTTAGGTTTAATCAGAAATTTATTTTTATTGGAAATCACAAAGGCTTTAGCCTATGAATTTTTGGAACAAAAAACTGAAATTCGTTATTTGGTCCGATTTGCATCCCAAATCATAGGTATTGGACTGGTAATTCTAAGGTTTAATCAGAAATTTATTTTTATTAGAAATCACAAAGGCTTTAGCCTATGAATTTTTGGAGCAAAAAACTGAAATTCGTTATTTGGTCCGATTTGCAGCCCAAATCATAGGTCTGGGACTGGTAATTGTTAGGTTTAATCAGAAATTTATTTTTATTGGAAATCACAAAGGCTTTAGCCTATGAATTTTTGGAGAAAAAAACTGAAATTCGTTATTTGGTCCGATTTTCAGCCCAAATCATAGGTCTTGGACTGGTAATTATTAGGTTTAATCAGAAATTTATTTTTATTGGAAATCACAAAGGCTTTAGCCTATGAATTTTTGGAGCAAGAAACTAAAATTCGTTGTTTGATCCGATTTGCAGCCTAAAATATAGGTCTTGGACAAGTTATTGTTAGGTTTAATCAGAAATTTATTTTTAATGGAAATCTCAAAGGCTTTAGGCTATGAATTTTTGGAACAAAAAACTGAAATTCGTTATTTGGTCCGATTGGTAGCCCAAATCATAGGTCTTGGACAAGTAATTGTTAGGTTTAATCAGAAATTTATTTTTATTGGAAATCACAAAGGCTTTAGCCTATGAATTTTTGGAACAAAAAACTGAAATTCGTTATTTGGTCCGATTGGTAGCCCAAATCATAGGTCTTGGACAAGTAATTGTTAGGTCTAATCAGAAATTTATTTTTATTGGAAATCACAAAGGCTTTAGCCTATGAATTTTTGGAACAAAAAACTGAAATTCGTTATTTGGTCCGATTTGCTTCCCAAATCATAGGTATTGGACTGGTAATTGTTAGGTTTAATCAGAAATTTATTTTTATTGGAAATCACAAAGGCTTTAGCATATGAATTTTTGGAGCAAAAAACTGAAATTCGTTATTTGGTCCGATTTGCAGCCCAAATCATAGGTCTTGGACAAGTAATTGTTAGGTTTAATCAGAAATTGATTTTTATTGGAAATCACAAAGGCTTTAGCCTATGAATTTTTGGAACAAAAAACTGAATTTCGTTATTTGGTCCGATTTGCATCCCAAATCATAGGTATTGGACTGGTAATTCTAAGGTTTAATCAGAAATTTATTTTTATTATAAATCACAAAGGCTTTAGCCTATGAATTTTTGGAACAAAAAACTGAAATTCGTTATTTGATCCGATTTGCAGCCCAAATCATAGGTCTTGGACCAGTAATTGTTAGGATTAATCAGAAATTGATTTTTATTGGAAATCACAAAGGCTTTAGCCTATGAATTTTTGGAACAAAAAACTGAAATTCGTTATTTGGTCCGATTTGCACCCCAAATCATAGGTCTTGGACTGGTAATTGTTAGGTTTAATCAGAAATTGATTTTTATTATAAATCACAAAGGCTTTAGCCTATGAATTTTTTAGCAAAAAACTGAAATTCGTTATTTGGTTCGATTTGCAGCACAAATCATAGGTCTTGGACAAGTAATTGTTAATTTTAATCATAAATTTATTTTTATTAGAAATCACAAAGGCTTTAGCCTATGAATTTTTGGAGCAAAAAACTGAAATTCGTTATTTGGTCCGATTTGCTTCCCAAATCATAGGTCTTGGACTGGTAATTGTTAGGTTTAATCAGAAATTGATTTTTATTAGAAATCACAAAGGCTTTAGCCTATGAATTTTTGGAACAAAAAACTGAAATTCGTTATTTGGTCCGATTTGCTTCCTAAAACATAGGTCTTGGTCTGGTAATTGTTAGGTTTAATCAGAAATTTATTTTTATTGGAAATCACAAAGGCTTTAGCCTATGAATTTTTGGAACAAAAAACTGAAATTCGTTATTTGGTCCGATTTGCATCCCAAATCATAGGTATTGGACTGGTAATTCTAAGGTTTAATCAGAAATTTATTTTTATTATAAATCACAAAGGCTTTAGCCTATGAATTTTTGGAACAAAAAACTGAAATTCGTTATTTGATCCGATTTGCAGCCCAAATCATAGGTCTTGGACCAGTAATTGTTAGGTTTAATCAGAAATTTATTTTTATTGGAAATCACAAAGGCTTTAGCCTATGAATTTTTGGAACAAAAAACTGAAATTCGTTATTTGGTCCGATTTGCACCCCAAATCATAGGTCTTGGACTGGTAATTGTTAGGTTTAATCAGAAATTGATTTTTATTATAAATCACAAAGGCTTTAGCCTATGAATTTTTTAGCAAAAAACTGAAATTCGTTATTTGGTTCGATTTGCAGCACAAATCATAGGTCTTGGACAAGTAATTGTTAATTTTAATCATAAATTTATTTTTATTAGAAATCACAAAGGCTTTAGCCTATGAATTTTTGGAGCAAAAAACTGAAATTCGTTATTTGGTCCGATTTGCAGCCCAAATCATAGGTCTTGGACTGGTAATTGTTAGGTCTAATCAGAAATTTATTTTTATTGGAAATCACAAAGGCTTTAGCCTATGAATTTTTGGAACAAAAAACTGAAATTCGTTATTTGGTCCGATTTGCTTCCCAAATCATAGGTATTGGACTGGTAATTGTTAGGTTTAATCAGAAATTTATTTTTATTGGAAATCACAAAGGCTTTAGCCTATGAATTTTTGGAACAAAAACTGAAATTCGTTATTTGGTCCGATTTGCATCCCAAATCATAGGTCTTGGAATGGTAATTCTAAGGTTTAATCAGAAATTTATTTTTATTGGAAATCACAAAGGCTTTAGCCTATAAATTTTTGGAACAAAAATCTGAAATTCTTTATTTGGTCCGATTTGCAGCCCAAATCATAGGTCTTGGACTGGTAATTGTTAGGGTTAATCACAAATTTATTTTTATTAGAAATCACAAAGGCTTTAGCCTATGAATTTTTGGAACAAAAAACTGAAATTCTTTATTTGGTCCGATTGGCAGCTCAAATCATAGGTCTTGGACTGGTAACTGTTAGGTTTAATCAGAAATTTATTTTTATTGGAAATCACAAAGGCTTTAGCCTATGAATTTTTGAAGCAAAAAACTGAAATTCGTTATTTGGTCCGATTTGCAGCCCAAATCATAGGTCTTGGACCGGTAATTGTTATGTTTAATCAGAAATTGATTTTTGTTGGAAATCACAAAGGCTTTAGCCTATGAATTTTTAGAGCAAAAACTGAAATTCGTTATTTGGTCCGATTTGCAGCCCAAATCATAGGTCTTGGACCGGCAATTGTTAGGTTTAATCAGAAATTGATTTTTATTAGAAATCACAAGGCTTTAGCATATGAATTTTTAGAGCAAAAAACTGAAATTCGTTATTTGGTTCGATTTGCAGCCCAAATCATAGGTCTTGGACCGGTAATTGTTAGGTTTAATCAGAAATTTATTTTTATTAGAAATCACAAGGCTTTAGCCTATGAATTTTTAGAGCAAAAAACTGAAATTCGTTATTTGGTTCGATTTGCAGCCCAAATCATAGGTCTTGGACCGGTAATTGTTATGTTTAATCAGAAATTGATTTTTGTTGGAAATCACAAAGGCTTTAGCCTATGAATTTTTAGAGCAAAAAACTGAAATTCGTTATTTGGTCCGATTTGCAGCCCAAATCATAGGTCTTGGAGCGGCAATTGTTAGGTTTAATCAGAAATTGATTTTTATTGGAAATCACAAAGGCTTTAGCCTATGAATTTTTGGAGCATAAAACTGAATTTCGTTATTTGGTCCGATTTGCAGCCCAAATCATAGGTCTTGGACCGGTAATTGTTAGGTTTAATCAGAAATTGATTTTTGTTGGAAATCACAAAGGCTTTAGCCTATGAATTTATAGAGCAAAAAACTGAAATTCGTTATTTGGTTCGATTTGCAGCCCAAATCATAGGTCTTGGACCGGTAATTGTTAGGTTTAATCAGAAATTGATTTTTATTGGAAATCACAAAGGCTTTAGCCTATGAATTTTTAGAGCATACAACTGAATTTCGTTATTTGGTCCGATTTGCAGCCCAAATCATAGGTCTTGGACCGGTAATTGTTAGGTTTAATCAGAAATTGATTTTTATTGGAAATCACAAAGGCTTTAGCCTATGAATTTTTAGAGAAAAAAACTGAAATTCGTTATTTGGTTCGATTTGCAGCCCAAATCATAGGTCTTGGACCGGTAATTGTTAGATTTAATCAGAAATTGATTTTTATTGGAAATCACAAAGGCTTTAGCCTATGAATTTTTAGAGCAAAAAACTGAAATTCGTTATTTGGTCCAATTTGCAGCCCAAATCATAGGTCTTGGACCGGTAATTGTTAGGTTTAATCAGAAATTGATTTTTGTTGGAAATCACAAAGGCTTTAGCCTATGAATTTTTAGAGAAAAAAACTGAAATTCGTTATTTGGTTCGATTTGCAGCCCAAATCATAGGTCTTGGACCGGTAATTGTTAGATTTAATCAGAAATTGATTTTTATTGGAAATCACAAAGGCTTTAGCCTATGAATTTTTAGAGCAAAAAACTGAAATTCGTTATTTGGTCCGATTTGCAGCCCAAATCATAGGTCTTGGACCGGTAATTGTTATGTTTAATCAGAAATTGATTTTTGTTGGAAATCACAAAGGCTTTAGCCTATGAATTTATAGAGCAAAAAGCTGAAATTCGTTATTTGGTCCGATTTGCACCCCAAATCATAGGTCTTGGACCGGTAATTGTTAGGTTTAATCAGAAATTGATTTTTGTTGGAAATCACAAAGGCTTTAGCCTATGAATTATTAGAGAAAAAAACTGAAATTCGTTATTTGGTTCGATTTGCAGCCCAAAACATAGGTCTTGGACCGGTAATTGTTAGGTTTAATCAGAAATTGATTTTTGTTGGAAATCACAAAGGCTTTAGCCTATGAATTTTTAGAGAAAAAAAACTGAAATTCGTTATTTGGTTCGATTTGCAGCCCAAATCATAGGTCTTGGACCGGTAATTGTTAGATTTAATCAGAAATAGATTTTTATTGGAAATCACAAAGGCTTTAGCCTATGAATTTTTAGAGCAAAAAACTGAAATTCGTTATTTGGTCCAATTTGAAGCCCAAATCATAGGTCTTGGACCGGTAATTGTTATGTTTAATCAGAAATTGATTTTTGTTGGAAATCACAAAGGCTTTAGCCTATGAATTTTTAAAGCAAAAAACTGAAATTCGTTATTTGGTTAGATTTGCAGCCCAAATCATAGGTCTTGGATCGATAATTGTTAGGTTTAATCAGAAATTGATTTTTATTGGAAATCACAAAGGCTTTAGCCTATGAAATTTTAGAGCAAAAAACTGAAATTCGTTATTTGGTTAGATTTGCAGCCCAAAACATAGGTCTTGGACCGGTAATTGTTAGGTTTAATCAGAAATTGATTTTTGTTGGAAATCACAAAGGCTTTAGCCTATGAATTTTTAGAGCACAAAACTGAAATTCGTTATTTGGTTCGATTTGCAGCCCAAATCATAGGTCTTGGACCGGTAATTGTTAGGTTTAATCAGAAATTGATTTTTATTGGAAATCACAAAGGCTTTAGCCTATGAATTTTTAGAGCAGAAAACTGAATTTCGTTATTTGGTTCGATTTGCAGCCCAAATCATAAGTCTTGGACCGGTAATTGTTAGGTTTAATCAGAAATTGATTTTTGTTGTAAATCACAAAGGCTTTAGCCTATGAATTTTTAGAGCAAAAAACTGAAATTCGTTATTTGGTTCGATTTGCAGCCCAAATCTTAGGTCTTGGACCGGTAATTGTTAGGTTTAATCAGAAATTGTTTTTTATTGGAAATCACAAAGGCTTTAGCCTATGAATTTTTGGAGCAAAAAACTGAAATTCGTTATTTGGTTCGATTTGCAGCCCAAATTATAGGTCTTGGACCGGTAATTGTTATGTTTAATCAGAAATTGATTTTTGTTGGAAATCACAAAGGCTTTAGCCTATGAATTTTTAGAGCAAAAAACTGAAATTCGTTATTTTATCCGATTTGCAGCCCAAATCATAGGTCTTGGACCGGCAATTGTTAGGTTTAATCAGAAATTGATTTTTATTGGAAATCAGAGAGGCTTTAGCCTATGAATTTTTAGAGCAAAAAACTGAAATTCGTTATTTGGTTCGATTTGCAGCCCAAATCATAGGTCTTGGACCGGTAATTGTTAGGTTTAATCAGAAATTGATTTTTATTGGAAATCACAAAGGCTTTAGCCTATGAATTTTTAGAGCAAAAAACTGAAATTCGTTATTTGGTTCGATTTGCAGCCCAAATCATAGGTCTTAGACCGGTAATTGTTAGGTTTAATCAGAAATTGATTTTTATCGGAAATCACAAGGCTTTAGTCTATGAATTTTTAGAGCAAAAAACTGAAATTCGTTATTTGGTCCGATTTGCAGCCCAAACATAGGTCTTGGAGCGGTAATTGTTAGGTTTAATCAGAAATTTATTTTTGTTGGAAATCACAAAGGCTTTAGCCTATGAATTTTTAGAGCAAAAACTGAAATACGTTATTTGGTTCGATTTGCAGCCCAAATCATAGGTGTTGGACCGGTAATTGTTAGGTTTAATCAGAAATTGATTTTTGTTGGAAATCACAAAGGCTTTAGCCTATGAATTTTTAGAGCAAAAAACTGAAATTCGTTATTTGGTTCGATTTGCAGCCCAAATCATAGGTCTTGGACCGGTAATTGTTAGGTTTAATCAGAAATTGATTTTTATTGGAAATCACAAAGGCTTTAGCCTATGAATTTTTAGAGCAGAAAACTGAATTTCGTTATTTGGTTCGATTTGCAGCCCAAATCATAAGTCTTGGACCGGTAATTGTTAGGTTTAATCAGAAATTGATTTTTGTTGGAAATCACAAAGGCTTTAGCCTATGAATTTTTAGAGCAAAAAACTGAAATTCGTTATTTGGTTCGATTTGCAGCCCAAATCTTAGGTCTTGGACCGGTAATTGTTAGGTTTAATCAGAAATTGTTTTTTATTGGAAATCACAAAGGCTTTAGCCTATGAATTTTTGGAGCAAAAAACTGAAATTCTTTATTTGGTTCGATTTGCAGCCCAAATTATAGGTCTTGGACCGGTAATTGTTATGTTTAATCAGAAATTGATTTTTGTTGGAAATCACAAAGGCTTTAGCCTATGAATTTTTAGAGCAAAAAACTGAAATTCGTTATTTTGTCCGATTTGCAGCCCAAATCATAGGTCTTGGACCGGCAATTGTTAGGTTTAATCAGAAATTGATTTTTATTGGAAATCAGAAAGGCTTTAGCCTATGAATTTTTAGAGCAAAAAACTGAAATTCGTTATTTGGTTCGATTTGCAGCCCAAATCTTAGGTCTTGGACCGGTAATTGTTAGGTTTAATCAGAAATTGATTTTTATTGGAAATCACAAAGGCTTTAGCCTATGAATTTTTAGAGAAAAAAACTGAAATTCGTTATTTGGTTCGATTTGCAGCCCAAATCATAGGTCTTAGACCGGTAATTGTTAGGTTTAATCAGAAATTGATTTTTATCGGAAATCACAAGGCTTTAGTCTATGAATTTTTAGAGCAAAAAACTGAAATTCGTTATTTGGTCCGATTTGCAGCCCAAAACATAGGTCTTGGAGCGGTAATTGTAAGGTTTAATCAGAAATTTATTTTTATTGGAAATCACAAAGGCTTTAGGCTATGAATTTTTGGAGCAAAAAACTGAAATTCGTTATTTGGTCCGATTTGCATCCCAAATCATAGGTTTTGGACTGGTAATTGTTAGGTTTAATCAGAAATTTATTTTTATTGGAAATCACAAAGGCTTTAGCCTATGAATTTTTGGAACAAAAAACTGAAATTCGTTATTTGGCCCGATTTGCAGCCCAAATCATAGGTCTTGGACCGTTAATTGTTAGGTTTAATCAGAAATTTATTTTTATTGGAAATCACAAAGGCTTTAGCCTATGAATTTTTGGAACAAAAAACTGAAATTCGTTATTTGGTCCGATTTGCTTCCCAAAACATACGTCTTGGACTAGTAATTGTTAGGTTTAATCAGAAATTTATTTTTATTGGAAATCACAAAGGCTTTAGCATATGAGTTTTTGGAACAAAAAACTGAAATTCGTTATTTGGCCCGATTTGCAGCCCAAATCATAGGTCTTGGACCGTTAATTGTTAGGTTTAATCAGAAATTTATTTTTATTGGAAATCACAAAGGCTTTAGGCTATGAATTTTTGGAGCAAAAAACTGAATTCGTTATTTGGTCCGATTTGCATCCCAAATCATAGGTCTTGGACTGGTAATTGTTAGGTTTAATCAGAAATTTATTTTTATTGGAAATCACAAAGGCTTTAGCCTATGAATTTTGGAACAAAAAACTGAAATTCGTTATTTGGCCCGATTTGCAGCCCAAATCATAGGTCTTGGACCGTTAATTGTTAGGTTTAATCAGAAATTTATTTTTATTGGAAATCACAAAGGCTTTGGGCTATGAATTTTTGGAGCAAAAAACTAAAATTCGTTATTTGGTCCGATTTGCACCCCAAATCATAGGTCTAGGACTGGTAATTGTAAGGTTTAATCAGAAATTTATTTTTATTGGAAATCACAAAGGCTTTAGGCTATGAATTTTTGGAGCAAAAAACTGAAATTCGTTATTTGGTCCGATTTGCATCCCAAATCATAGGTCTTGGACTGGTAATTGTTAGGTTTAATCAGAAATTTATTTTTATTGGAAATCACAAAGGCTTTAGCCTATGAATTTTTGGAACAAAAAACTGAAATTCGATATTTGGTCCGATTTGCTTCCCAAATCATAGGTATTGGACTGGTAATTCTAAGGTTTAATCAGAAATTTATTTTTATTAGAAATCACAAAGCCTTTAGCCTATGAATTTTTGGAGCAAAAAACTGAAATTCGTTATTTGGTCCGATTTGCACCCCAAATCATAGGTATTGGACTGGTAATTGTTAGGTTTAATCAGAAATTTATTTTTATTGGAAATCACAAAGGCTTTAGCCTTTGAATTTTTGGAACAAAAAACTGAAATTCGATATTTGGTCCGATTTGCTTCCCAAATCATAGGTATTGGACTGGTAATTCTAAGGTTTAATCAGAAATTTATTTTTATTAGAAATCACAAAGCCTTTAGCCTATGAATTTTTGAGCAAGAAACTGAAATTCGTTATTTGGTCCGATTTGCACCCCAAATCATAGGTATTGGACTGGTAATTGTTAGGTTTAATCAGAAATTTATTTTCATTGGAAATCACAAAGGCTTTAGCCTATGAATTTTTTGAGCAAAAAACTGAAATTCGTTATTTGGTCCGATTTGCTTCCCAAATCATAGGTCTTGGACTGGTAATTGTTAGGTTTAATCAGAAATTTATTTTATTGGAAATCACAAAGGCTTTAGCCTTTGAATTTTTGGAACAAAAAACTGAAATTCGATATTTGGTCCGATTTGCTTCCCAAATCATAGGTATTGGACTGGTAATTCTAAGGTTTAATCAGAAATTTATTTTTATTAGAAATCACAAAGGCTTTAGCCTATGAATTTTTGGAGCAAAAAACTGAAATTCGTTATTTGGTCCGATTTGCACCCCAAATCATAGGTCTTGGACTGGTAATTGTTAGGTTTAATCACAAATTTATTTTTATTAGAAATCACAAAGGCTTTAGCCTATGAATTTTTGGAACAAAAAACTGAAATTCGTTATTTGGTCCGATTTGCACCCCAAATCATAGGTCTTGGACTGGTAATTGTTAGGTTAATCACAAATTTATTTTTATTGGAAATCGCAAAGGCTTTAGCCTTTGAATTTTTGGAACAAAAAACTGAAATTCGTTATTTGGTCCGATTTGCTTCCCAAATCATAGGTATTGGACTGGTAATTCTAAGGTTTAATCAGAAATTTATTTTTATTAGAAATCACAAAGCCTTTAGCCTATGAATTTTTGGAGCAAAAAACTGAAATTCGTTATTTGGTCCGATTTGCACCCCAAATCATAGGTATTGGACTGGTAATTGTTAGGTTTAATCAGAAATTTATTTTTATTGGAAATCACAAAGGCTTTAGCCTTTGAATTTTTGGAACAAAAAACTGAAATTCGATATTTGGTCCGATTTGCTTCCCAAATCATAGGTATTGGACTGGTAATTCTAAGGTTTAATCAGAAATTTATTTTTATTAGAAATCACAAAGGCTTTAGCCTATGAATTTTTGGAGCAAAAAACTGAAATTCGTTATTTGGTCCGATTTGCACCCCAAATCATAGGTCTTGGACTGGTAATTGTTAGGTTTAATCACAAATTTATTTTTATTAGAAATCACAAAGGCTTTAGCCTATGAATTTTTGGAACAAAAAACTGAAATTCGTTATTTGGTCCGATTTGCACCCCAAATCATAGGTCTTGGACTGGTAATTGTTAGGTTTAATCACAAATTTATTTTTATTGGAAATCGCAAAGGCTTTAGCCTTTGAATTTTTGGAACAAAAAACTGAAATTCGTTATTTGGTCCGATTTGCTTCCCAAATCATAGGTATTGGACTGGTAATTCTAAGGTTTAATCAGAAATTTATTTTTATTAGAAATCACAAAGCCTTTAGCCTATGAATTTTTGGAGCAAAAAACTGAAATTCGTTATTTGGTCCGATTTGCACCCCAAATCATAGGTATTGGACTGGTAATTGTTAGGTTTAATCAGAAATTTATTTTTATTGGAAATCACAAAGGCTTTAGCCTATGAATTTTTGGAACAAAAAACTGAAATTCGATATTTGGTCCGATTTGCTTCCCAAATCATAGGTATTGGACTGGTAATTCTAAGGTTTAATCAGAAATTTATTTTTATTAGAAATCACAAAGCCTTTAGCCTATGAATTTTTGGAGCAAAAAACTGAAATTCGTTATTTGGTCCGATTTGCACCCCAAATCATAGGTATTGGACTGGTAATTGTTAGGTTTAATCAGAAATTTATTTTTATTGGAAATCACAAAGGCTTTAGCCTTTGAATTTTTGGAACAAAAAACTGAAATTCGATATTTGGTCCGATTTGCTTCCCAAATCATAGGTATTGGACTGGTAATTCTAAGGTTTAATCAGAAATTTATTTTTATTAGAAATCACAAAGCCTTTAGCCTATGAATTTTTGGAGCAAGAAACTGAAATTCGTTATTTGGTCCGATTTGCACCCCAAATCATAGGTATTGGACTGGTAATTGTTAGGTTTAATCAGAAATTTATTTTCATTGGAAATCACAAAGGCTTTAGCCTATGAATTTTTTGAGCAAAAAACTGAAATTCGTTATTTGGTCCGATTTGCTTCCCAAATCATAGGTCTTGGACTGGTAATTGTTAGGTTTAATCAGAAATTTATTTTTATTGGAAATCACAAAGGCTTTAGCCTTTGAATTTTTGGAACAAAAAACTGAAATTCGATATTTGGTCCGATTTGCTTCCCAAATCATAGGTATTGGACTGGTAATTCTAAGGTTTAATCAGAAATTTATTTTTATTAGAAATCACAAAGGCTTTAGCCTATGAATTTTTGGAGCAAAAAACTGAAATTCGTTATTTGGTCCGATTTGCACCCCAAATCATAGGTCTTGGACTGGTAATTGTTAGGTTTAATCACAAATTTATTTTTATTAGAAATCACAAAGGCTTTAGCCTATGAATTTTTGGAACAAAAAACTGAAATTCGTTATTTGGTCCGATTTGCACCCCAAATCATAGGTCTTGGACTGGTAATTGTTAGGTTTAATCACAAATTTATTTTTATTGGAAATCGCAAAGGCTTTAGCCTTTGAATTTTTGGAACAAAAAACTGAAATTCGTTATTTGGTCCGATTTGCTTCCCAAATCATAGGTATTGGACTGGTAATTCTAAGGTTTAATCAGAAATTTATTTTTATTAGAAATCACAAAGCCTTTAGCCTATGAATTTTTGGAGCAAAAAACTGAAATTCGTTATTTGGTCCGATTTGCACCCCAAATCATAGGTATTGGACTGGTAATTGTTAGGTTTAATCAGAAATTTATTTTTATTGGAAATCACAAAGGCTTTAGCCTTTGAATTTTTGGAACAAAAAACTGAAATTCGATATTTGGTCCGATTTGCTTCCCAAATCATAGGTATTGGACTGGTAATTCTAAGGTTTAATCAGAAATTTATTTTTATTAGAAATCACAAAGGCTTTAGCCTATGAATTTTTGGAGCAAAAAACTGAAATTCGTTATTTGGTCCGATTTGCACCCCAAATCATAGGTCTTGGACTGGTAATTGTTAGGTTTAATCACAAATTTATTTTTATTAGAAATCACAAAGGCTTTAGCCTATGAATTTTTGGAACAAAAAACTGAAATTCGTTATTTGGTCCGATTTGCACCCCAAATCATAGGTCTTGGACTGGTAATTGTTAGGTTTAATCACAAATTTATTTTTATTGGAAATCGCAAAGGCTTTAGCCTTTGAATTTTTGGAACAAAAAACTGAAATTCGTTATTTGGTCCGATTTGCTTCCCAAATCATAGGTATTGGACTGGTAATTCTAAGGTTTAATCAGAAATTTATTTTTATTAGAAATCACAAAGCCTTTAGCCTATGAATTTTTGGAGCAAAAAACTGAAATTCGTTATTTGGTCCGATTTGCACCCCAAATCATAGGTATTGGACTGGTAATTGTTAGGTTTAATCAGAAATTTATTTTTATTGGAAATCACAAAGGCTTTAGCCTATGAATTTTTGGAACAAAAAACTGAAATTCGATATTTGGTCCGATTTGCTTCCCAAATCATAGGTATTGGACTGGTAATTCTAAGGTTTAATCAGAAATTTATTTTTATTAGAAATCACAAAGCCTTTAGCCTATGAATTTTTGGAGCAAAAAACTGAAATTCGTTATTTGGTCCGATTTGCACCCCAAATCATAGGTATTGGACTGGTAATTGTTAGGTTTAATCAGAAATTTATTTTTATTGGAAATCACAAAGGCTTTAGCCTTTGAATTTTTGGAACAAAAAACTGAAATTCGATATTTGGTCCGATTTGCTTCCCAAATCATAGGTATTGGACTGGTAATTCTAAGGTTTAATCAGAAATTTATTTTTATTAGAAATCACAAAGCCTTTAGCCTATGAATTTTTGGAGCAAGAAACTGAAATTCGTTATTTGGTCCGATTTGCACCCCAAATCATAGGTATTGGACTGGTAATTGTTAGGTTTAATCAGAAATTTATTTTCATTGGAAATCACAAAGGCTTTAGCCTATGAATTTTTTGAGCAAAAAACTGAAATTCGTTATTTGGTCCGATTTGCTTCCCAAATCATAGGTCTTGGACTGGTAATTGTTAGGTTTAATCAGAAATTTATTTTTATTGGAAATCACAAAGGCTTTAGCCTTTGAATTTTTGGAACAAAAAACTGAAATTCGATATTTGGTCCGATTTGCTTCCCAAATCATAGGTATTGGACTGGTAATTCTAAGGTTTAATCAGAAATTTATTTTTATTAGAAATCACAAAGGCTTTAGCCTATGAATTTTTGGAGCAAAAAACTGAAATTCGTTATTTGGTCCGATTTGCACCCCAAATCATAGGTCTTGGACTGGTAATTGTTAGGTTTAATCACAAATTTATTTTTATTAGAAATCACAAAGGCTTTAGCCTATGAATTTTTGGAACAAAAAACTGAAATTCGTTATTTGGTCCGATTTGCACCCCAAATCATAGGTCTTGGACTGGTAATTGTTAGGTTTAATCACAAATTTATTTTTATTGGAAATCGCAAAGGCTTTAGCCTTTGAATTTTTGGAACAAAAAACTGAAATTCGTTATTTGGTCCGATTTGCTTCCCAAATCATAGGTATTGGACTGGTAATTCTAAGGTTTAATCAGAAATTTATTTTTATTAGAAATCACAAATCCTTTAGCCTATGAATTTTTGGAGCAAAAAACTGAAATTCGTTATTTGGTCCGATTTGCACCCCAAATCATAGGTATTGGACTGGTAATTGTTAGGTTTAATCAGAAATTTATTTTTATTGGAAATCACAAAGGCTTTAGCCTTTGAATTTTTGGAACAAAAAACTGAAATTCGATATTTGGTCCGATTTGCTTCCCAAATCATAGGTATTGGACTGGTAATTCTAAGGTTTAATCAGAAATTTATTTTTATTAGAAATCACAAAGGCTTTAGCCTATGAATTTTTGGAGCAAAAAACTGAAATTCGTTATTTGGTCCGATTTGCACCCCAAATCATAGGTCTTGGACTGGTAATTGTTAGGTTTAATCACAAATTTATTTTTATTAGAAATCACAAAGGCTTTAGCCTATGAATTTTTGGAACAAAAAACTGAAATTCGTTATTTGGTCCGATTTGCACCCCAAATCATAGGTCTTGGACTGGTAATTGTTAGGTTTAATCACAAATTTATTTTTATTGGAAATCGCAAAGGCTTTAGCCTTTGAATTTTTGGAACAAAAAACTGAAATTCGTTATTTGGTCCGATTTGCTTCCCAAATCATAGGTATTGGACTGGTAATTCTAAGGTTTAATCAGAAATTTATTTTTATTAGAAATCACAAAGCCTTTAGCCTATGAATTTTTGGAGCAAAAAACTGAAATTCGTTATTTGGTCCGATTTGCTTCCCAAATCATAGGTATTGGACTGGTAATTCTAAGGTTTAATCAGAAATTTATTTTTATTAGAAATCACAAAGCCTTTAGCCTATGAATTTTTGGAGCAAAAAACTGAAATTCGTTATTTGGTCCGATTTGCACCCCAAATCATAGGTATTGGACTGGTAATTGTTAGGTTTAATCAGAAATTTATTTTTATTGGAAATCACAAAGGCTTTAGCCTTTGAATTTTTGGAACAAAAAACTGAAATTCGATATTTGGTCCGATTTGCTTCCCAAATCATAGGTATTGGACTGGTAATTCTAAGGTTTAATCAGAAATTTATTTTTATTAGAAATCACAAAGCCTTTAGCCTATGAATTTTTGGAGCAAGAAACTGAAATTCGTTATTTGGTCCGATTTGCACCCCAAATCATAGGTATTGGACTGGTAATTGTTAGGTTTAATCAGAAATTTATTTTCATTGGAAATCACAAAGGCTTTAGCCTATGAATTTTTTGAGCAAAAAACTGAAATTCGTTATTTGGTCCGATTTGCTTCCCAAATCATAGGTCTTGGACTGGTAATTGTTAGGTTTAATCAGAAATTTATTTTTATTGGAAATCACAAAGGCTTTAGCCTTTGAATTTTTGGAACAAAAAACTGAAATTCGATATTTGGTCCGATTTGCTTCCCAAATCATAGGTATTGGACTGGTAATTCTAAGGTTTAATCAGAAATTTATTTTTATTAGAAATCACAAAGGCTTTAGCCTATGAATTTTTGGAGCAAAAAACTGAAATTCGTTATTTGGTCCGATTTGCACCCCAAATCATAGGTCTTGGACTGGTAATTGTTAGGTTTAATCACAAATTTATTTTTATTAGAAATCACAAAGGCTTTAGCCTATGAATTTTTGGAACAAAAAACTGAAATTCGTTATTTGGTCCGATTTGCACCCCAAATCATAGGTCTTGGACTGGTAATTGTTAGGTTTAATCACAAATTTATTTTTATTGGAAATCGCAAAGGCTTTAGCCTTTGAATTTTTGGAACAAAAAACTGAAATTCGTTATTTGGTCCGATTTGCTTCCCAAATCATAGGTATTGGACTGGTAATTCTAAGGTTTAATCAGAAATTTATTTTTATTAGAAATCACAAAGCCTTTAGCCTATGAATTTTTGGAGCAAAAAACTGAAATTCGTTATTTGGTCCGATTTGCACCCCAAATCATAGGTATTGGACTGGTAATTGTTAGGTTTAATCAGAAATTTATTTTTATTGGAAATCACAAAGGCTTTAGCCTTTGAATTTTTGGAACAAAAAACTGAAATTCGATATTTGGTCCGATTTGCTTCCCAAATCATAGGTATTGGACTGGTAATTCTAAGGTTTAATCAGAAATTTATTTTTATTAGAAATCGCAAAGCCTTTAGCCTATGAATTTTTGGAGCAAAAAACTGAAATTCGTTATTTGGTCCGATTTGCACCCCAAATCATAGGTATTGGACTGGTAATTGTTAGGTTTAATCAGAAATTTATTTTTATTAGAAATCACAAAGGCTTTAGCCTATGAATTTTTTGAGCAAAAAACTGAAATTCGTTATTTGGTCCGATTTGCTTCCCAAATCATAGGTCTTGGACTGGTAATTGTTAGGTTTAATCAGAAATTTATTTTTATTGGAAATCACAAAGGCTTTAGCCTTTGAATTTTTGGAACAAAAAACTGAAATTCGATATTTGGTCCGATTTGCTTCCCAAATCATAGGTATTGGACTGGTAATTCTAAGGTTTAATCAGAAATTTATTTTTATTAGAAATCACAAAGGCTTTAGCCTATGAATTTTTGGAACAAAAAACTGAAATTCGTTATTTGGTCCGATTTGCACCCCAAATCATAGGTCTTGGACTGGTAATTGTTAGGTTTAATCACAAATTTATTTTTATTAGAAATCACAAAGGCTTTAGCCTATGAATTTTTGGAACAAAAAACTGAAATTCGTTATTTGGTCCGATTTGCACCCCAAATCATAGGTCTTGGATTGGTAATTGTTAGGTTTAATCAGAAATTGATTTTTATTAGAAATCACAAAGCCTTTAGCCTATGAATTTTTGGAGCAAAAAACTGAAATTCGTTATTTGGTCCGATTTGCACCCCAAATCATAGGTATTGGACTGGTAATTCTAAGGTTTAATCAGAAATTTATTTTTATTAGAAATCACAATGGCTTTAGCCTATGAATTTTTGGAACAAAAAACTGAAATTCGTTATTTGGTCCGATTTGCACCCCAAATCATAGGTCTTGGACTGGTAATTGTTAGGTTTAATCACAAATTTATTTTTATTAGAAATCACAAAGGCTTTAGCCTATGAATTTTTGGAACAAAAAACTGAAATTCGTTATTTGGTCCGATTTGCACCCCAAATCATAGGTCTTGGATTGGTAATTGTTAGGTTTAATCAGAAATTGATTTTTATTAGAAATCACAAAGCCTTTAGCCTATGAATTTTTGGAGCAAAAAACTGAAATTCGTTATTTGGTCCGATTTGCACCCCAAATCATAGGTATTGGACTGGTAATTGTTAGGTTTAATCAGAAATTTATTTTTATTGGAAATCACAAAGGCTTTAGGCTATGAATTTTTGGAGCAAAAAACTGAAATTCGTTATTTGGTCCGATTTGCATCCCAAATCATAGGTCTTGGACTGGTAATTGTTATGGTTAATCACAAATTTATTTTTATTAGAAATCACAAAGGCTATGAATTTTTGGAACAAACAACTGAAATTCGTTATTTGGTCCGATTTGCAACCCAAATCATAGGTCTTGGACAAGCAATTGTTAGGTTTAATCAGAAATTTATTTTTATTAGAAATCACAAAGGCTTTAGCCTATGAATTTTTGGAACAAAAAACTGAAATTCGTTATTTGGTCCGATTTGCAGCAAAAATCATAGGTCTTGGACAAGTAATTGTTAGGTTTAATCAGAAATTGATTTTTATTGGAAATCACAAAGGCTTTAGCCTATGAATTTTTGGAACAAAAAACTGAAATTCGTTATTTGGTCCGATTTGCTTCCCAAAACATACGTCTTGGACTAGTAATTGTTAGGTTTAATCAGAAATGTATTTTTATTGGAAATCACAAAGGCTTTAGCCTATGAATTTTTGGAACAAAAAACTGAAATTCGTTATTTGGTCCGATTGGCACCCCAAATCATAGGTCTTGGACTGGTAACTGTTAAGTTTAATCAGAAATTGATTTTTATTAGAAATCACAAAGGCTTTAGCCTATGAATTTTTGGAACAAAAAACTGAAATTCGTTATTTGGCCCGATTTGCAGCCTAAATCATAGGTCTTGGACAAGCAATTGTTAGGTTTAATCAGAAATTGATTTTTATTGGAAATCACAAAGGCTTTAGCCTATGAATTTTTGGAACAAAAAACTGAAATTCGTCTTGGACTGGTAATTGTTAGGTTTAATCAGAAATTTATTTTTATTGGAAATCACAAAGGCTTTAGCCTATGAATTTTTGGAACAAAAAACTGAAATTCGTTATTTGGTCTGATTTGCAGCCCAAATCATAGGTCTTAAACCGGTAATTGTTAGGTTTAATCAGAAATTTATTTTAATTGGAAATCACAAAGGCTTTAGCCTATGAATTTTTGGAACAAAAAACTAAAATTTATTGTGGTTCAAATGATAGCTCTCGGAACCCTTACATTTTAAGTTTACTTTCGTTGAGATCGATCTTTACTTTCTACCTATTTAATCGATAATTGATTTTTATTGAAAAGGTAATCAAGGAGTAATTCTATAAATAATTAATTTAACATTTAATACATACATTTCTTTGTAAATAAATCGATTCATAATTCTGTTATTATTAATAATTAAAAATTAAAAGCTTATTTAAAATATTGTGATTATAGACTCGACAGATACCGTCCATTAGAAAATTAGTAAATGATAAGTAATAATAAGATAGTAAATAACAAGTAAATAATAATTTTTGGTCATCGACGAGGACTAAATTCAAGACCCCTATCATGTTGATTTATTCTCTTACCAATCTATATGTGGTAGCATGGTCAATAAAAAAGCAGCTCAATTAAAAAAGCTGGTATAGGAGGGGCCCAAAATTATACGACATGACTCGAAATCAACCGAAATTTGTAGTTACGACATTATCGTTTCTTCTAATTTAATAGTAAAAACTTTATGAAAATATCGTACTGATTCATGAGTTTCCTGTATTTCCTGTTTGTGCTTGAACGTTTTCATTTCTCATTTATAAAATAAGTTTACCAACAATTTTTATTTTCAAATACAATTTATTATGTTTTTTTTTTTTTGTTTTTTTGTTTTTGTTTTATTTATTTACATAATAGAAACATTTTTTCATACATTTTTGTTTGTTTTTAATTTTTATTTTTTAATCCTCAGAGGATTAAAACTCACACACCAATAATAATAATAATAAAAAAATCATAAATTATAATTAAGTATAATAAACAATTTATAGAGATTCCCATTACTATGTCCATATTAAATTTTTGTTTAATTTATTAATTTATATATCTTTTAATTATTTAATTTTTTTTTTTTTTGTGACGTAATGACTTAATGAGATTATACAAATATAAAACTCAAACATAAATACATATGTGTAGTATGTAGTAATAATAGAGTGGTTTCTTTATATAATTAATTAATCACTTAATTAATGTATATATAATTTTTAATTCGTTTTAGTTAATTTATATATAAAGTCTAGATTTTTTTTTTGTTTTAAACATTTTGTGTGCGTAAGAGATTTTTTTTTATTTATTTATGTTTCGTTTAAAACTATAATAAAATAATTTAGGTAGAATTTTTATTTGTTTGTTCATTATTAAATTAGTTTTTTTAGTGGTAACTATTTATTATTATTATTATTATTATTAATAATTGATTAATTTTTTTTTGTGTTTTTTGTAATTTATTTTAGTTATTTATTGAAACCACGATGTCTTTCCATTATTGATTAATTGAAAACAAAATAAAAATAAATAAATCATAATATTTTTGTTATACATATGTATGTATGATGTAAAGTATGTTGTACAATATTTAATTTGTTTATAATAAAAATATATTTAAATATTTATTTTTTTTGTCTTCTAAAATTCTAAAATAAAAATATTTTTTGTTTGTATTTAATTAAATATATAATGTATATATAATTTTTTATATAATTTGTGTAACTATTTAATTTATATTTTTATAATTATTTTAATTTAGAAAATTATATATGTAACTTGAGTTATATATTTTGTTTAATATTATTTATATAGGTGTGAAATTAATTATAATTTATAATAACAAAAGTAAAAGATTTTTTAGCTAATAAAATGCGCGTTTTATAATTTTTTAAATTATTTATTGTCAGCTATTTAATAAATTAATTAATTAAGTAAAAATTATTATTAGTTTGAGTTACATAAAAATTTTCTAAATTTCCTGTAAGTGGATAGTACGTATTATTTAGTAGGTAAGTTATGTAGTTAGTAATTTGTAGTGTGTAATTGTGTAGCGGGGGGAAATGTTAAATTAAAATAGTTTTGTTTTTGGCAAAATTTTAATTTTGGTGTTATAATATTTATTTCTTTAGTTTGCTAATATGTAATAATAAAATTTATTTTAAATTTAAAAGCCAAGTTATATTTAATTATTTTTTTTACTTTTGAAAAGTGTTTTATTCATAAATATATTTTTTATCAAGAGAACAGAACCAATAATTTTAAAAATTAAAATAATTAATTTAATTAATTAAAAAATTATAACATGTCATTCATTCTTTCAATATATATATATATATATTTATAATTTAATTATATTTATTTATGTATTCATAATTTAATTAATTAATTAATAATAATAATAATTTTTTTCGTTAATTTTTTTTTTAATATAATTTAATTGAATTAAAAATAATCAATAAAAATTGAGATTTGGAAGACCGAAATAAAATCAAAAAAATTTGAGTAAAATAAATTAAATTCGACTAGGAAAAAATTATATGTAGTTAGTGCCACATAATAATTAAAACTAAAATAAATTAAAAATCGAAATAATATTTATATATATATATAATTTAATTAATAATTTTGTTTTTATTATTGCTCACAATCAAAAATATTTGTTTTTTAATGATAAATAATTTATTTAATTATTTTTTACATTTATATAAAAATTTGTTTGTTTTTTTTTTTTAAATTTGCACAAAAAATAATTCTATACATTTTAACTTTATTAATATATTTATATAATTTCTTGGTTTGGAAAATAATTTTGTTTAAATTAAAATTAAAAAAATTAATAATACTTAATAAATTTCATTACTCATCTATTAACAAGTCGTTTTGTTAATTTTTTTAAATTTTTATTTTGTTTTTTTATTTTTTATATAAATTCATTTTATAACAGTATATCGTTTCTTTTTTTTTTAAATTAATCATTTTTTAATTAATTATTATCAATAATTGTTTTTTTTTTTATTTAGTTTTTAATTTTTTTGTTTATTTATTAAAGGTTTATGTTAACATTGGTTTACTCTGAAATATAACTACCTATATTTATTTATTTTCTTTAATTCATTTTTTAATTTAATTTAATTTTTACCTTTTTTTTGTTTTGTTTATTCTTTACGTATGATTAAAAATTTTGATAAATTGATAAATTGGATTATATATAATATATAGATTTTTTTTTTGGATTTTTTTATTTTTATTAATTTTTATAAAAACAAATCAAAAATAAAACAATTAAAAATTAAATAATATATACATAGATAAATTCGATTTCTAATTAATTAAAAAAAAATAATAATAATTAAAAATAAAAGCATTGTGTTAACTCCAATATAATATATATTTGATATAATTATAAATTGTTTTAATTAATTGTTCCTAATTTTGATTGTTTTAAAAATTAAATTGAAAAATATTTTTTTATTTATTTATTTATTTGTAAGTTCGTATGTGAAACCTAAAGCTTTTTATAAAGAGCGATTGCATTTGGTATACAAAAAAAAATATAAAACTAAATTAACCAAATTAATTAAATTAATCCGTGTTGTAAATTATAAAAACATTTTATTTATTTTTTTTTTTTGGTTTTTTTTTTGTTTTTTTTTTAAGTTTTTTTTGGATTTTTTGTTTTTTTTTTTGTTTTGTTTTTATTTAAGATCATAATCATCTAAATCACAGTCGCAATCGCATCCATCTAAGCATTCCGAACATTCTAATTCACTATCTTGTCAGTAGAGCCACGAGACGGGAACCCATTGCGCGGTCGAATGAACTTTTTCTATGGCATCCTCTAGTTTTTGAATTGTTTCACCAATATCATTATTTACGATAGTTAAATCGAAGAAATGACCGTACGCCTGGCGCAACATTTCCGATTCCTTGGCGAGACGTTCAAGACTGCCATCATACTAAAAAAGAATAGCAAATAAAACATTTTATTTTATTAATGTTTCTAGGTTAGTCCTCAGGAACTTAAATAGCTACTCACATCAGCTATATTTTGTAGTGATGGGGCCGCAATAAAAACCACATACGGTGTAAATTCAGCGGTACGTAATATTTTTAACGCTTGCGGTTCAACATCTAATATAGCCATTTTGCCCTCAGCATGTATACGCCGTATAGTTTCCAATTTTGTACCGTACATTGCATCCTCGTGTGTACCATATTCTAGATATTCGTTGGCCGCTATATCAGCCATCATTTCATCGTGCGATACAAAATAATAATTTCGACCATTTTCCTCGTCGGGTCGTGGTGGTCTTGTTGTATCTATAACATTAGAGGCAGAGAGATAATGAAAAGATAAATATTAAATTAAATATTTGAGCTGTATACAGTTTTAGGATACGTTAATTAGGCGATTTTTTTTTTTATGGTTGCGGTTGATTTGCATCGTACAACAACCGAAAACATAAAAAAAAACTTTCTTAATCAAAAAGTTTTTAATTATTTACGAGTTTTTGTTTTGTCGAAAAATAAATTAAAATTTTACTTACGGGGAATTGGATACGCATATTTATCAGGATATTTAGCTATAAGGGTATTTTTGATATGACGTCTTCCTACACCGTGAGCACCAAGTAATACGAGAGTTCTTCGCTGAAATGCTGGATCACCAACTGAAAAGAAAAAAATTCACATTTTAATTTACTTTTATACACCTACATTGACCCATTTAGTAGTTATTAGTATAGTTTGGTAACCAATTTCTCAATCTATCAGTATAAATTTAATTTCTAATGTTCTAATGATAGTCCCATTTCAACATGCTGCAATCTATAACCTTTTTTTAAAAAACTTTTAAATTCTGTCAAGAAAGTCGCCAATGTTAACCGTTGCTTATTTATATTATTCCCGAGTGCTCTATGAGCTGGGCAGGTGGTTTATGGTCACTCATATTTTTTGAAGTTAGTGTCCTGGAACAATTTAAGGTCAATCGTTTAGAAACGTTGAATTATGTTTTCTATTTTTTTACTAGTTCGCTCTTCCTAAACATACTCCAAAAACACCGAATTTGTGCTATAATTATGGTAAAAATAGTCCAGTAGTGGCAACAAAAATTTCTGTAAAAATATTTTTTTGAAATATTTACCAAATTCCACCAAACTTTTCGTAAAGAACGTTTTCAACAGCTACTTTAAAATTACATATTTCCAGGAAGCTAGAAAACAACTAAAATAATGGCATTTGGCAAAGATGGTAAGAAACCATCATTACTAAGTAGCTATCGACCTATAAGCCTGTTAAGCACCTTGGGAAAGCTTTTAAAAGTCAAGTGCATATTGGTTAACACTCACTTTTCTCTACAACCACGGAGTGCCATTCACTTGCAGTTGTAGTGGTAAATAGCCCTTGGTCCACCATCGATAATAAGAGAGTTTGGTAGTGTTGGCTGCCCGTAGGTTGGAGTGGGTGACAAAAATCTGTAACAAAAATCTGTTGTTTTCTGATAAGACCATGCTTCAGAATATTCTAGAATATATTATCCAACATTGGTGGAGTGTGCTAGTGGGAGAATGGCACAGATGTGTGAGTGAGAGGAAAGATGTGTGAAAACGAGAGAAGATGCGTGACTAAGGCAAAATGATTTAAAAATCAAACAAATTTCTAGAATTTTCTAGAAAATTCCAGATGTTACGAATTGTTTTAGAATTTTTTAGGATTTTGAAAGTTCTAATTAGTTCAGAATTTTCTAGAATATTCCAAAACCTACTAGAATATTTCAGAATGTTTTGGAAATTTCTAGAAAATTTCAGAAATTGTCAGAATATTCTAAATGGTTCTAGAAATTTCTCTAGAAAGTTTCAGATTATTACAGAATTTTCTAGAAAGTTTACTGGAATGTTCCAGGATTTTTTAGATGGTTTTAGGACATTCTAATGTGTTTCAATAATATTCTTTAAATTTTTGAATATTTCAAAATATTTAAGAATATTCTCAATCTGGAATGTTCCAGAATTTTCCTGGATTTTGCTGAAAATTCCAGGTATTTTAGAATTTTCTAGATGTTTTCAGAACGTTAGGCAATTTTCTCAAATTTTCTGAAATTTCAAAAATGTTCTAGAATCGCCCAGAATTGTCTAGGACTTTCTAAAAAATTTTAGAAGATTCTAGAATGTTTTGAAAGGTTTCAGAATTTTTTCTAGAAAGTTTCAGGATATTGCAGAATTTTGTAGAAAGTTCCAGTTATACTGGAATGTTCCAGGTATTTTTAGAATGTTTCGGAATGTATCAGAAATTTTTAGAGTATTTTAAAATTTTCTAGAATGTTCCATAATTTTCTAGAAAATTCATGGTGTTCCAGTATTTTCTAGAAAGATTCAGATTGTTAGAGATATTTCTAGAATTTTCGGAATTTCCAAAATTTTCTAGATTGTTTCAGGATGTTCCAAGATTTCGTTGGGTTTTCTAAGATATTTCAGAATGTTCTAAAAGGTTCCAGAAGTTTCGAGAAAGTTTCAGCATATTCCAGAATTTTTTAGAATGTTCCAAGTGTATTGGAATGTTCCAGAATTTATTAGAATGTTTTAAGATTTTCTAAAGTGTTTTAAGAATATTCTCAAATTTTCTAGAATGTCCCAGAACTTTCTACAATTTTCCAGAAAAATCCAGGTGTCCCAAAGTATTCTAGAATATTTCATAATTTTCTCGGATTTTCTAGAAAAGTCCAGGTATCCCAGAATTTTTTAAATGGTTTCAGAATGTTAGGCAATTTTCTCAAATTTTCCGGAATTTCAAAAATTTTCTAGGATTTTGCAAAAAAATTTTAGAAGGTTCTAGAATGCTCTGAAAGGGTTCACAATTTTTTCTAGATAGTTTTAGAATATTCCAGGATTGTGTAGAAAGTTCTAGGTGTACTGGAATGTTTCAGAATTTTTTAGAAAATTCTTGGTGTTCCGCTATTTTCTAGAAATGTTCAGATTGTTAGGGATATTTCTAGAATTTTCCATTTAGAATAATGGAGTTAGGGCTTGTTTCAGAATGTTTGGCCATTTTCTCGAATTTTCTGGAATTTCAAAAATTTTCTAAAATGTTCTAGGACCTTCCAGAATTTTACAGAATTTTAAAAAAAAAATGTAGATGGTTCTAGAATGTTCTGAAAGGTTTCAGAATTTTTTCTAGAAAGTTTCAGAATATTGCAGGATTTTGTAGAAAGTGTACTGGAATGTTCTAGAATTTTCTATAAAATCAAATTATTAGGAATATTTCTAGAATTTTCGGAATTTCCAAAATTTTCTAGAATATTCCAGGATGTTCAAAAATTTTCTAAAATATTTCAGAATGTTCGAAAAGGTTCCAGAATTTTCGAGAAAGTTTCAGAATATTCCAGAATTTTTTAGAATGTTCCAGGAGTATTGGAATATTCCAGAATTTATTAGAATATTTTAAGACATTCTAATGTGGTTCAAGAATATTCTCAAATCTTCTAGAATGTTCCAGAATTTTCTAGAATTTTCCAGAACAATCCTGGTGTTCCAAAGTATTCTAGAACGTTTATGAATGTTTCAGAATTTTCCGGAATTTCTCAAATTTTCAGAAGGTTTCAGAATATTTTAAAAGGTTCCAGAATTTTATCTGGAAAGTTTCAGATTATTTCAGAATTTTCTAGAAATTCCAGCTTTACTAGAATGCTTTAGCTGGAATGTTCCAGCATTTTTGAGATGGTTTCAAGATATTCTAATGTGTTTCAAGAAAATTCTCAAATTTTCTCAGAATTTTTTAGAATGCTTCGGAATGTTTCAAAATATTTAAGAATATTCTCGAATATTATAGAATGCTTCAGAATATTCCCGAATTTCTAAAAAAGTCCAGGTGTCCCAGAATTTGTTAAATGGTTTCAGAATGTTAGGCAATTTTTTCGAATTTTCCGGAATTTCAAAAATTTTCTAGAATGTTCTAGGATCTTCTAGAATTTTCCACGATTTTCTTAAACATTTTAAAAGGTTCTAGATTGTTCTGAAAGGCTTCAGAATTCTTTCCAGGGATGTTCCAGGATTTTTTAGAATGTTTCGGAATGTTTTATAAATTTTTAGAATATTTTAAAATTTTATAGAATGTTCCAGAGTTTTTTAGTAAATTCGTTGTTTTCCAGTAGTTTCTAGAAAGTTTCAGATTATTAGGGATATTTCTAGAATTTTCCAAAATGTACAGAATGTTTCAGAATTCTCCAGGTGTTTTGGAATGTTCCAGAATTTTTTAAAACGTTTTGAGACATTCTAATTAGTTTCAAGAATATCGTCAAATTTTCTAGAATGTTTCAGAATTTTCTACATTTTGCCAGTTAAATCCAGGTGTTCCAAAGTATTTTAGAACGATTGAGTATTCCAGAATTTTTTAGAATTTTCCGGAATTTCCCAAATTTTCAGAAGGTTTCAGAATATCCTAAAAGATTCCAATTTTTTTTCTAGCAAGTTTCAGATTATTCCAGAATTTTCTAGGGAGTTTCAGCTTTACTGGAATGTTCCAGCGTTTTTTAGATGATATCAAGATATTCTAATGTGTTTCAAGAATATTCTCAAATTTTCGAAATGTTTCAAAATATTTAAGAATATTCTGTAATATCCTAGAATGTTCCAGAATTTGCCCGTTTTTCTAGAAAATTCCAGATGTTCCAGAATTTTCTAGATGGTTTCAGAATGTTAGGCAATTTTCTCGGATTTTCCGGAATATCATAACATTCTATCTAGGACCCTCTAAAATTTTCTAAGATTTCCTAAACATTTTTAAGAGGTTCTAGAATGTTCTGAAACGTTTCATAATTTTTTCTAGAAAGTTTCAGAATATTCCAGGATTTTGTAGAAAGTTCCAGGTGTACTGGAATATTCCAGGATGTTCCAAAATTTCCTAGGATTTTTTAAAATATTTAAGAATGTTCTAAAAGGTTCCAGATTTTCGAGAAAGTTTTAGAATATTCCTGGTGTATTGGAACGTTCCAGAATTTTTTTTAGAATGTTTTAAGATTTTCTAAAGTGTTTCAAGAATATTCTCAAATTTTCTAGAATGTTCCAGAACAATCCTGGTGTTCCAAAGTATTCTAGAACGTTTAAGAATGTTTTAGAATTTTCCGGAATTTCTCAAATTTTCAGAAGGCTACAGAATATTCTAAAAGGCTCCAGAATTTTTTTCTAGAAAATTTCAGATTATTCCAGAATTTTCTAGAAAGTTCCAGATTAACTGGAATGTTGCAGTATTGTTTAAACGGCTTCAAGACATTCTAATATGCTTGAAAGTACTCTAAAATTTTCTCAGGATTTTTTAGAATGCTTCGGAATGTTCCAACTATTTAAGAATATCAAATATTCTAGAATGTTCCAGAATTTTTCCGAATTTTCTAGAAAATTCAAGGTGTTTCAGAATTTTCTGAATGGTTTCAGAATGTTAGGCAATTTTCTCGAATTTTCCGGAATTTCAAAAATTTTCTATAATGTTCTAGGACCTTCCAGAATTTTCTACAATACATTAGAAGGTTCTAGAATGTTATGAAACGTTTCAGAATTTTTTCTTGAGAGTTTCAAAATGTTCCAGGATTTTGTAGAAAGTTCTAGAGGTGTGCTGAAATATTCCAGAATTTTCTAGAAGATTCTTGGTGTTCCAGTGTTTTATAGAAATTTTCAGATTGTTAGGGATATTTCTAGAATTTTCCAGAATTCCGAAAATTTTCTAGAATGTTCTAAGATATTCCAAAATTTCCTAGGTTTTCTAAAATATTTCAGAATATTTCTGAATGTTCCAAAAGGTTCCGGAATTTTCGAGAAAGTTTCAGAATATTCCAGAATTTTTAGAATCTTTCAGGTATATTGGAATGTTCCAGAATTAATTAGAAGGTTTCAAGACATTCTAATGTTTTTCGAGAATATTCTCAATTTTCTAGAATGTTAGAGAATTTTCTACAATTTTCCAGAATTTTTTTTTAGAATTTTCCGAAACTTCTCAATTTTCAGAAGGCTTCAGAATATTCTAAAAGGTTTTCCAGAATTTTTTCCTAGAAAGTTTCAGATTATTCCAGAATTTTCTAGAAAGTTCCAGCTTTACTGGAATGTTCCAGTGTGCTTTAGATGGTTTCAAGACATTCTAATGTGCTTCAAGAATATTCTAAAATTTTCTCAGAATTTTTTAGAATGCTTCGGAATTTTCCAACTATTTAAGAATATCAAATATTCTAGATGAAATTCCAGGTGTTTCAGAGTTTCCTGAAAGGTTTCAGAATGTTAGCAAATTTTCTCGAATTTTCCGGAATTTCAAAAATTTTCTATAATGTTCTAGGACTTTCCATAATTTTCTAGGATTTTCTACAAAACTTTAGAAGGTTCTAGAATGTTCTGAAAGGTTTCAAATTTTTTTTTTGAGAGTTTCAGAATATTCCAGAATTTTCTAGAAATTTTCGACAAAGTTTCAGAATATGTATTCCAGAATTTTTAGAATGTTTCAGGTATATTGGAATATTCTAAAATTAATTCGAATGTTTTAAGACATTGTAATGTCTTTCAAGAATATTCTTAATTTTTCTAGAATATTAGAGGATTTTCTACAATTTTCCAGAAAAATCCAGATGTTCCAAAGTGTTTGAAACGTTTAAGAATGTTCCAGAACTTTTTAAAATTTTCCGGAACTTCTCAATTTTCAGAAGGTTTCAGAATATTTTAAAAGATTCTAGAATTTTTTATAGCAAGTTTCAGATTATTTCAGAATTTTATAGAAACTTCCAGCTTTACTGGAATGTTTCAGCGTTTTTTGGATGGTTTCAAGACATTTTAATATGTTTCAAGAATATTCTCAAATTTTCTCAGGAATTTTTAGAATGCTTCGGAATGTTTCCGGAATGATTTTATTCGCCATATTCATGGCGAAAGAAATCTGATTAAGCCACATGCTTTTAATTCCTGATTCTAATATTAACAATCACTTTGACCATAAGCAAACCAACCTTAATTATACAAAACCATAGTTTAACAAACGATACTTTTAAAAGGAATTAGCAACGAGGAAAAAACCAAAATTTCCATAGTAAAACACATAAAACATTTAGGAAATCACTTTTTTTCCTAAGACAAATTTGTAAATGAAAACGTTGCAAATTCTTAATTATGATTTCTGAAATATTTTCATAAATGTTTGAATTTCAACATACATATATAAATATCGTTTAAGTAAATCGTTTTCATTTTCTTGTAATAATTGATTTATTTAAACCAAAATATAAAAAAAAGTTCATAACAACAGCATTCTGGTCAAATTGAAAAGAAAAGCTTACTACAAATCGTGTGCATTAAGTCAATATACATAGATGGCAGTGGGCAGTAAACATTTTGAAAACTCGTACGAAAAATTGACACCTGGGGAAATTTCAAGTGCATAGGAAAAAGTGTATTGGATCGTTTAAAGCTTCTTCGAAAATATTGCTAAATGACTGTTTACTCAACCAGATTTGTTGACTTCAACTTTAAGGTTTTGAAAACATATTGTTGCCTTTATTGCAAATATTGCTAAATATATAGGCAAATCGTATTGGATGAAGATCAATAAGACCTACAACAGGTATGGTGGAGAGACAATCTTTCGGCAGCAACACGCACATTCAAACGATTTCATTCCCTGTGGCTTCGAAAATATTGATGCACGACTTCACATAAGATGCGCAAACATTTCCGATGAACTACTGGAAGGAATTAGGAAATGCTCAGAAAATTGGCTTTGTCATGTTTGTCGCACTACTACTTCGAACCAATCATTAATAATTGATGAAGAAGTATATTCCCGTGATTCCGACGTAATGGATGTTTTGCCTAATTTATCTTATGGTATAATCCTGCTCAAATATGTATGGAAAAAAAGCTATCTACTCTTAATAACTTTAAAGCCATGCTCGTATCGCTTTTATTGGAAAACGAAAAACTTAAATCCAGAGAACCAGATACCTTAGAGAATCCGTTGTCGATTCAGACATCCAATATTCAACTACTAGAAGCTGAAAATGATAAACCAAGCTAGAAATTAAATTCTAGTAGTTTAACGATTGCCGGTCGGTCTGGTTTAACACGGTTAAAAAAATAGGAGTAGCAATTAATTATGATGACATAGTGAACATTCATGCGATTTCCAAAAGCACGAGCACTGTTTCATCTAAATGAAATACATTTAAATCATTCACTAACGATTTATTACTTGTCAAGTACACGGCAACTGATATTAAGAATAGCATTTTGTAATGTTGCCGCAAAACCATCCTGAGCAATGCATTTTCATTATGTACCGATTGACAGCATTCCAGTCCCAGTTATATCGTGAAGATTCCAAGAAAATTAAAACAACGTACAATTATAAATATTTGTGGTATAATAATGGACGAATAAACCTACGGAAATCGGCTGATTCTGATCGAGTGCAATCACTCAATGATATTTTTCGGCTTCATCAAGAACACAATCTAATTGGGAGTAAAAATGGTGGTTATGAGATCATCCGGGAATCAAATATTTTATAATTCATTAGGTATCCAAATTTTTTTACTATTACAAGCTCAATATTTATTGGTTAGTTTTACTTACTTTTCTGCTTGTTAATAAAAGATTGACTGCTATATTTTTTATTATCAATTTCAGTTTTAAGTTGTTGATAGCACTGACTATTAACGTAATTAATGCGAAACATCGAATATGTTTTATATTAGTGTTATACTCAATTTTCTGCCGAACCAAATTCTACTTGTAACTCACTATTTATTAGGTAATTTTTACTCGTAAACAACAGTATCAACATTTTTTTATAATCTTGGTTTTACCTGTACATTTTATTATCTATACATATTTGTTTCACTTTTTTATGATTTAAATACGAAACTGTAATTTTAGCATATTGGTGCAGAACATTAGAAGTTTACGGGCAAATTTTGATACATTTAGTTTATATGTGGCGAGCCGTAACGAAATTCCCGATCTAATTTTTGTGACTGAAATATGGATTCATTCTAAAGAATGCTGTGAGTTTAATTTAACGGGTTACAAATTTAGGGTTTGCTGTAATGACAGTTACCATGCTGGGGGTGTTGGTGTTTTTATTCGCAATAACATTGTGAATTACTCAATCCAAGTTTACAATTGGATCACAGCATATGTTATTCGTTTTGATCTTGATGTTGCAGGGAGAAATTAGATATGCATTTGTATCAACCGATTTAATAATGGGTCTATTAATGGGTGGTGCGATGAGCTGGAAAATTTGTTGCGTTCCTCGCAAAAAGTAACGTAAATATTCTGGGATCCATTATTCTAAATCTTTTATATATCAATGAGTTGAATTAAACTTTTTAAATGAACCAACTAGAATGTTAGCTTATCTGGACCATTATTCCTGAAAAGTGAGCAAATATTAGATTATTAGAAACCTATCTATTCATTTTTACCTGATTATAATTTGATTATAGTCGATATATCTGCATCAATATTGAGTTCAGGTATACAGTTAATTCTGTGGAATTAAATAAAAACAGGATATCTGCAGATAACCACTTTTTCAATTTATACCACCATTAGCTTCAAAATTTAAAGCTCGTTTCGATAATCTAACCTATTTTCCAAAATTTCCATTATTTTCCGAGAAAATTTTGATTAAAATTGGTTATCTTTAAGTTAGAAATTAAATCATTTTATAAAAACAAGTTATCTTCAGATAGACAATAAAGGTTTATAATTTAGATCAATAAAAATTTGTAAAAAATTAGTTATCGCAACATATACTATTTTACGCATCTAAGCATATGATAAATAAAACATCGAATTAAACGATATCTGTAGTTAGCTGGTTTAATGTAACGTGCCATTAATTTTTTATAGTAGATATACAGTTTTTTTCTAAAATTATCTTAAGATAACCCTTGAGCTATATTTTCGAAAACTCAAAATTTTCATTGTTATTTAGAAAAAGGTTAAAAAAGAGAATTACATACCATATTTTGTAATTCAGGGGAAACACCTTTGTCGTTTTACCTTTACTACTGTTCTATTGTTTCTATTCAATTTAATTTGTCATTCCTTTGTTAAAATTTCTGATGAACGGTTGTGTTTCGTTGTATGATATTATTTTAATTTTAATGCGTAAATTGTTTTACAACTAGTTTAAATAATTATAATATTAAAATCAAGTTAATAAACTTTGAAATTAATATGAATAGTGGCGATTCATTTGAATTATTATTTCAAACATCCAATCAAAGTGATTGTGAGTTGGTAGAACCACCTGGAGAACTCGTCTCTATTTCTTGTGATACCAGTGAAAATCTTCAAACGATTAACTCAGAGCAACATATTTTAAAAGTGAAATGTCCTCTTGGTAAGAATATCAATTTTACATTGTTGAATTATTTAATAAGAAAATTACTCCAACATTTTTATCATAGCATGTGATGAAATGATAAACAAACACGGTGACCCAAAAAAATGCCAGCAAAAAAGACACCGATTAGATTCAGACTACAAGATTGGGACGAAAGAGTGTGAATTGTCGTTTTCTGTCCTAAGAAATTAAATATTATCACCCGCCCTGCTTACCTCAGAGCCCTGTGAAATTGATGATCCTGCAAATGAAGAAATATTAAAATCATCAGACGAACGTGAAAACAATTTTAAGACCACCGTATCTGATGCAATGTATGTTGAAATCACGTATGATGACGATAACGACCCGGAATATGAACTATAGGGAAATTACGGCACTAGCGAGTCATCAGGTACTAAAGAAAATAATGAGACCACTGTAACTATTATAACTTGTGATGAAATAACATATCCTAAAGATCAGCCAGCATCGTCAATCATTAAAAATGGAAATCAAAATGAGACTGCAGAAAGGTTTTTTTTTCGCTGGCGCTACATCCCATAGAGGGATTTGGCCGCTTCATTTTTTTGAAGTTTCGTAATTATTTTGTTAACAGATAATGAGTGATTAATTCATTGATCCTACATTAAACCAGCCGTGATTTTTTCATCACCCGCCGGGAATCGAACCCGGAGCCTCCGGAGCGTAAAGCAAGAATTAACCGAAAATAACAAAACGGGAAGAAATACAAACACGTAATAGAAAACGAAATGCCGGTGAAGAATACACAACGCTTAAAGGGTGATGCGGGAAAGTAAAACACCAAGAAAACTAAAAACATGTAAAATCAAATGTTGTGTCAGAGTGTCCGAAGAAATGCAAACCCAATGCTTTTCTGAATATTGGGCAGTTGAAACATACATTGGTAGAATGGCGTTTATTTCAAAAAAAAATCCTAAAAGAAATCGTTCCATCACCGTTAAATATTTTTTAATGGACAGGGAAACCTTGGAAGAAATCTAAGTGTGCCAAACGTGTTTCCTTGCCGTTCTTGGTGAGAAAAAAGGTACATTACGAACCGCTATAAAAAAGTTAAGCGAGAGTAGAGAAGTCGCTGATGACAGAGGATCATCGATAAATAAGCCAAAAATTACATCCAGTCAGGAACAGGAAGTGACGAATCATATTAACAGTTTCCCTAAGTATGAATCGCACTACTCAAGATCTCATACACAACAAAAGTGCCTTCCGATAGGATTAAATTTGTCAAAAATGTACGAGATGTACTCAGAAATTAATCCACAAACAAAAGTATCTTTATCGAAATATCATGAAATTTTTTAAAGATGCAATTTAAAATTTAGACATCCGCAGCTCGATACTTGCCAAAAATGCAAAAAATTTGCTTTCCAAATTAAAATAGCCAAAGCAGGAGACAAATTAATTTTTGAGAGAGATCGAAATTATCATCAGGAGCTCGCTGAATAAGCGTATGAAGTAAAGAGAGAAGATACAAACGACCCAACTAAACGGTATTAGTGATCTTCAACAATGTTTGCCCACTCCATATTTGAGGTCAAACATTGCCTTTTACAAACGAAGCCTTTGGACTTTTAATCTAACTGTAAGAAATTGCGATGATAATTCAACATACTGCTTTGTTTGGCATGAGACAATGAGTGGTCGAGGCGCCAATCAAATAAGTTCATGCTTATACAAATACCTCATATTCGCGGAAAACTTAAACAACATGTAGTAATTTTTAGCGATACATGTGCGGGACAGAATAGAAACAATATTGTATGCAGTATGAAGCAATATTTGTTGGAACAAACAAATAAATTGAATATCATAGAACATAAATTTCTCGAGTCGGGCCAGACTCATTTAGAGTGTGACTCGATCACAAAATTATAAAGGATAAAAAGAAACACACATACTTGGAAATCTTTGTTATAATAAAATAATTTTCTTTGGATTTTAACTTAATATTTTATTTTTTATTAATTATTTAATAAAAACCCGACGTTTCGACGGTACATTCCGTCATTCTCAGGGGCACAATTTTTACTACACAATTTGAAAGAAAACTTTTATTTTTTTTAATAACGAATGTTTTCCTAATATTAAAATTTACGAATTACTCAGTTTAACCGAAAAAATTTAAAGTTATACAATTTGAGTGACAAAATTTTTTTTTAAGAAAATCTACAAAATGTTGTCGTAATAATTTAACAAATATTTTGAAACTTCCTGGATATTTAATAAATTTTGAGATAAATTTTGTTCTTTTCTGATGTAAATGCTTTCCAAAATTAACCTTTTATTGAGATTTTTCTCCTTATTAAGTATCTTAGCGTCATCTATAGATAACGAGTGGTTACTTCCACGTAGATGATTCGATAACGCACTGTGTGACGGTTTAAACTCATACGTAGAATCATAAATATGTTGACGAATTCGTTTTTTAAAATTTTGTTTAGTTTGACCGATATACTCTTTTCCACATGAACATTTTAATTTATATATTAGATTTGATTGTAACTCTATGGGAATTTTGTCTTTTAATTTAATGAATAAAGCCATGTCCATGGATTTTTTTAATAATGCGTCGATCCGGTTTGAGTTGGTGTACGAATATATTAAAAAGCGTCAAATTAAAAAATTTGTGAATATGTTGGGATCAGAGGTTGGTGAAACGCCAGCTTTAGAATCATACAAGCCAGTTCAGAGATTCGGCCAACTCATGGTCAGATGGAAGGAAGAGACACGACCGATCAAAAGTGGGTCGTAAATTTGACAAATTTGGAAATTCCTGAAGACATCATAAAAATTTTAAAGTTAGGTAATAAATTTTGTTTACCTTTTAAAAAAGAAATTGTTCCTTATCACAAAATTATAGCGGATGTGAAGAGTGGTATTTCAGGATTAGATGAGACGGCTCATAGTAACATTAGAAATAGATTGGTAAATGTGTTGACGAACTTCAAAACAAACAATTTTTTGGGTAAAACATTTGTGAGTATTGAAGAAGTCCAACTGATTCGAGGGGCTCAAAAGGCAAAGAAATTTTTGAATGAGCACCCCGAATTGTATGTGTTGAAAGCTAACAAGGGTAACATAACGGTACTTATGCCAAAAATTGAATATGTAGAAAAAATGGAGTTACTCTTGTCGGACAACAACACTTACAGTGAAATTCGGAAAGTTGGTATTTCTTCAATGCAATCTAAATTAAATGTAATAATTGGCTCGTGGGAACGTTTAGAAAAAATTGAGAACAATTTGGCAAAATTTCTTAAAAATTATCATGGTACGACCCCACGAATGTATGGTCTGCCAAAAGTACACAAAATTGGTATTCCCTTGAGACCAATTGTAAGCTATTTAGGTTCGCCTTTACACAATTTATCCAAATTTTTGTCTAACATTTTGAATCATTACGTGGGAAATAACTTTTTGGCTGTAAAAAACGCGGAAGATTTTAGAAATAAAATTAAAAATTTATCTCTACCAACAGGTTATATATTGGTGTCGTTAGATGTGGTCTCGTTGTTTACAAACGTTGACTCATCTTTGGTAATAAATTTGGTTATAAAATGGTGGAATAGCATAAAAGCATGTAGTAACACAAATTTGGAGTCGAAACAATTTGTAGAAGGGTTGAAATTTGTGTTAGATCATACTAAATTTAGTTTCGGAGGAAGATGTTTTAGGCAAGTGTTTGGTTCACCGATGGGTTCGCCAGTTAGTCCAACAGTGGCTAACCTAGTAATGGAACACGTTGAAACCGAAGTGTTAAAAACATCTTCCGTCAAACCTATCTTCTTTTACCGGTACGTGGATGATATTATTGCGGCTATTCCAAGTTCGGAAATTGATAATTTTTTGGATTCATTTAATAGTTTTACCCCGCGAATTAAATTTACATGTGAAATTGAAAATCAAGATCGTTTAGCCTTTCTGGATACTATGGTAATACGTAATGAGGATGGAAGTTTAACTACAGATTTATATCATAAAAAAACCTGGTCGGGTCGGTATCTAAATTATAACTCGTGGCTTCCATCATCTTACAAAAATAATACAGTGTTTCTGTTGGCTGAAAAAATTTTGAGATTATCGGATGAGGGTTTTCATGCCAAAAATTTCAAAATTTTTAGTAATGTTCTAACTCAAAATGGCTATCCGAGAGGTGTAGTTACTAGAGGAATTAGAAAGGCTATCGACAAACATAGTAATTCGGGAAACATTTTGGAAAATACGCGCGTAAATCCAAATTTAATCGTTGAAAATAACCGCAATATCCCATATGTTAAAATTTTTTTTGAAAAAATAAAATTTCTTTTACAAAATTATGATATAAAACTTGTTGGTAGAGCATTTCACAGTTTGTACATGGCTTTATTCACTAAATTAAAAGACAAAACCCATAGAGTTACAATCAAATCTAATATATAAATTAAAATGTTCATGTGGAAAAGAGTATATCGGTCAAACTAAACAAAATTTTAAAAAACGAATTCGTCAACATATTTATGATTCTACGTATGAGTTTAAACCGTCACACAGTGCGTTATCGAATCATCTACGTGGAAGTAACCACTCGTTATCTATAGATGACTTGATAAGGAGCAAAATCTCAATAAAACGTTAATTTTGGAAAGCATTTACATCAGAAAAGAACAAAATTTATCTCAAAATTTATTAAATATCCAGGAAGTTTCAAAATATTTGTTAAATTATTACGACAACATTTTGTAGATTTTCTTAAAAAAATTTTTTGTCACTCAAATTGTATAACTTTAAATTTTTTCGGTTAAACTGAGTAATTCGTAAATTTTAATATTAGGAAAACATTCGTTATTAAAAAAAATAAAAATTTTCTTTCAAATTGTGTAGTAAAAATTGTGCCCCTCTGAGAATGACGGAATGTACCGTCGAAACGTCGGGTTTTTATTAAATAATTAATAAAAAATAAAATATTAAGTTAAAATCCAAAGAAAATTATTTTATTATACTTGGAAATGTTTCATCCACACGATTGGGCCCAAATAATGCGAATGTGTGGCAGAAAAAAAAGATTTAATGTCGTTGAAATGCATAATTCAGATTTGTACGATTTTGCACACCTTTTAAACACAAAATATAAAAAACTTTACAAAACTGAATGTGGAATGAAAATTAAATGGAACGATATTCGGTTGTTAAGGTAATACTTCGAATATACATACTTTAATCTTTTAAAATTATCAACATTTTTTTATTTCAGATACAAGAAGAATGTAAATGATTCTGTGGAGTTCCAAACGAGCCACAAAGTGACGCAAAAATTTTGCGAATGGTCACAAATCGAAACCTTAATATACTTCCTATGCATCCAATATCTAAAGAGAAACATAAGGATTTACTTTCTTTATTACAATTTATTCTGCAAGACCTTCACAATTTTTACAAAGATCTGCCTGTTAAATCAGATACTGACGAACAGTAGATGTCAATCTAATTATTTCATATAATTATGCTATTTTGAGATATTGTTTATATTTTTCTTATTAGTATTTTGAAAATGGCTGATTAACTCATTAATATAGTAAACACTGAAATCATTTTATTTTTAACCAAAATTTGTTTTATTTTGCAAATTTAATATCCTTACAAAACAGAAAATATCTTATTACAAAAATTATGTGTTTTGCAAAAATGGGTTATGTGTAGCTAATCTAAACCGAATTGCTATAATGGTGCATAGCCAGTTTATACAAAACAATAGTTGGAAAAACAAAAGAAAATATCTTCTTATTTATTCAATTTAAGCTTAATTTTAAATATTTGTATAATATTATTCATCAGCAATTATTATGAAAAATTCTTGTTATTAATCAATTAAAATAAAACAACATAACAATTCAATGCGTAATGTTAAATATTTGAAAAAATCCTAATCAAAAGTTTAAATAAAATTTTAAAACATTTTGGGGTTTGCAGATATCCTGTTTTTGTTTAATTCCACAGAATTATAGATCATAACTAGTCACAATATCACAAAATTGAAACTGTCGATGAATTGTAATCTTTTGCGCATTGCGGATGTTCATGCTACAATAAAAGTATTCTACAAGAACAAATTTGTTTCATCCATTAATAATTCGAAGGCTACTTGGAAGATTGTTGATGAGGTGTTAGGACGTAATTCTCGAAATAAGCAAATAACGCATATATATCAACTCCGAACTGAAGATATCCTTACATGTTCTAAGTCGATTTCTAATGAATTCAATAATTGTTTTATAAACATATCCCAAGAATTAACTCCCACATTTAGTGCTAACTACTAGAAATGATGATATTGACTCTAATAAATTTATTCATGGGTCACAGTCAAATAATTACGTCTCGTATTTTGAACCTATAACTTCTTCGGAAATTATTATTGAAATTAATAATTTAAAAAATAAACGATCGCTTGGTACCTAGTGGATGTTTTAAAATTCTTGTGTAACCTGAGATTAAGGCTGGGAATGGAATATTTCCAAATAATTTAAAATTAGCAATTATAATTCCAATATTCGAAAAAGGCGATGAATTATAGCAAAGCAACCTTGATTATACAAGCCATAATCTAAAAACGAAGCTTTTATAAGGGAATTAGAAACGACGAAAAAACCAAAATTTCCATAGTAAAACCAGAGCCTTCTAGAGTATAGAGCCATAATCATTATGGTGTATTTTTTTGAAGCTTTTTTAGTGGTATAACTTTTCACTGATTTCCATAGGAATCCATAGTAAAAATGGTGTTTTTTAGTTTCAAGTTTTTCAATGAAAACAGCAAAAATGTTACAAAATTTTTATACAAAAGTATTCTACATATATTTAGCAGCAATATACAAGAAGGGTATATTGGTATTAAGTAAATATTAATTGCAGAAATTTTAAAATTAAATTATTTCTAAAATATATTTTTCGAACTTTCATTTTGAAAAATACATCAAAGTTGGCCCTGACAATTAAAATAATACTTGCTAAATTTATCTTTAGTTTTACTAGTGTACGTTAGATGTCTATAATTGTTGGCAGAGAAATACGAAAAAAAATTATTTAATCACATAATTATGACACGTTCTTAGTATTTTCTGAATTTGTTTTGCTTTTCCTACAATTTTTAAACTCAAATTTGCCCAGGTCGCAATTTTTGGTACGATTTTTCAAAATGTTTACTACCCACTGCCATCTATGTATATTGACTTAATGCACACGATTTGTAGTAAGCTTTTCTTTTTAATTTGACCAGAAAGCTGTTGTTATGAACTTTTGTTTATATTTTGGTTTAAATAAATCAATTATTACAAGAAAATGAAAAGATTTACTTAAACGAGATTTATATATGTTGAAATTCAAACATTTATGAAAATATTTCAGAAATCATAATTAAGGATTTGCAACGTTTTCATTTACAAATTTGTCTTAGGAAAACAAGTGATTTCCCATATGTTTTATGTGTTTTACTATGGAAATTTTGGTTTTTTCTTCGTTTCTAATTCCCTTATAAAAGCTTTGTTTTTTAGATTATGGCTTGTATAATCAAGGTTGGTTTGGTAAAACACATAAAACATATGAGAAATCACTTGTTTTCCTAAGACAAATTTGTAAATGAAAACGTTGCAAATCCTTAATTATGATTTCTGAAATATTTTCATAAATGTTTGAATTTCAACATATATAAATCTCGTTTAAGTAAATCTTTTCATTTTCTTGTAATAATTGATTTATTTAAACCAAAATATAAACAAAAGTTCATAACAACAGCTTTCTGGTCAAATTAAAAAGAAAAGCTTACTACAAATCGTGTGCATTAAGTCAATATACATAGATGGCAGTGGGCAGTAAACATTTTGAAAAATCGTACCAAAATTTGCCACTTGGGGAAATTTGAGTTCAAAAGTTGTAGGAAAAGCAAAACACATTCACAAAATATTTAAGAACGTGTCATAATTTTGCGATTAAACAATCTTTTTCGTATTTTTCTGTATAAATCTGAGACATCTAACGTACACTAGTAAAACTAAAGATAAATTTAGCAAGTATAATTTTAATTCGTCAGAGCCAACTTTGATGTATATTTCAAAATGAAAGTTCGACAAATATATTTTAGAAATAATTTTATTTTAATATTTCTGCAATTAATATTTACTTAATACCAATATACCCTTCTTGTACATTGCTGCTAAATATATGTAGAACACTTTTGTATAAAAATTTTGTAACATTTTTGCTTTTTTCATTGAAAAACTTGAAGCTAAAAAACACCATTTTTACTATGGATTCCTATGGAAATCAGTGAAAAGTTATACTACTAGAAAAGCTTCGAAAAAATACGTCATAATGCTTATGGCTCTATACTCTAGAAGGCTCTGATTATAGTTGAACAATTATAGACCGATTGACGATTTTACTGATATAGATGTCGCGTAGGTTTAGTGCTATACTGCTATGGATAAAATCAAATTTGACGTTTAGTGGATTATAACGTTTTAGTCTGAAATGGCTGGTAGGTACAATTTTGTTTATTAAAATTAAATTATTATTAATTTGAATTCGTTCGTATATCATTTAAATGTTTATTTCACATACTAAATCAAACATCAAATTATTTGTATAGCACTAATGTTAGTTCATCATAGATGGCAACCCTTTCGCGGAAAATCGTCAATTTCTCTTCTAAGCACCGAATATAAAGTCTTTGAGAAACTAATAAAACATTAGTGCATTATTTTGATAAAATTAATTTTTTAAACAATACAAATTATGGTTTTACTGCTGGTAAATCCACCGAAGAAGCACTAATTGATTTCCTTAGTCACATATATATGTACAGCTGTGAACAGTTCGCAAAAGCCTACAGCAATGTTTGTTGACATTTCTAAAGCTTTCGATGTAGCCAACCATGGAATAATGCTAGCTAAACCAAGTATGTAATTTGGTATTCGGGGTAAAATTTTAGATTGGTTTAAAAGTTACCTTCATTATCGGCGTTAAATGTTAGAATAGGCGAAAGATTAAGTAACCTAGGTGCTGTTAGGTATGGCGTCCCCCAAGGATCAGTTTTGAGTCCATTATTATTTTTGATTTATTTTAATGCGATTTTTGATGTTGATCTCATAGGGTATCTAACTGCTTTTGCTGATGATTTGGCCCTTAGCTACGCTATTCCTATAACTGATAGTACTTGGGAAATTTGTCATATTTTTGAAAAGGATCTGTACAATCTAAGTCAATGGTTTTATCATAATCGGCTTATTATTAGCGACAAATCAAAACTCATGGATTTTGGGCGAAGGGATGCCATGTGCTCAAAATTTTTTTAAATCGAAGTAACAGTTTTACACAATCGCATTGTAAACACATATAATCAGAGCCTTCTAGAGTATAGAGCCATAAGCATTATGACGTATTTTTTCGAAGCTTTTTTAGTGGTATAACTTTTCACTGATTTCCATAGGAATCCATAGTAAAAATAGTGTTTTTGAGCTTCAAGTTTTTCAATGAAAACAGCAAAAATGTTACAAAATGTTTATACAAAAGTGTTCTACATATCTTTAGCAGCAATATACAAGAAGGGTATATTGGTATTAAGTAAATATTAATTGCAGAAATTTTAAAATTAAATTATTTCTAAAATATATTTTTCGAACTTTCATTTTGAAAAATACATCAAAGTTGGCTCTGACAAATTAAAATAATACTTGCTACATTTATCTTTAGTTTTACTAATGTACGTTAGATGTCTCAGATTTATACAGAAAAATACGAAAAAAATTTGTTTAATCACAAAATAATGACACGTTCTTTATATTTTGAGAATTTGTTTTGCTTTTCCTACAATTTTTGCACTTGAAATTTCTCCAGGTGGCAATTTTTGGTACGATTTTACAAAATTTTTACTGCCATCTATGTAATGTATATTGACTTAATGCACACAATTTGTAGTAAGCTTTTCTTTTTAATTTGACCAGAAAGCTGTTGTTACGAACTTTTTTTTATATTTTGGTTTAAATAAATCAATTATTACAAGAAAATGAAAACGATTTACTTAAACGAGATTTATATATGTTGAAATTCAAACATTTATGAAAATATTTCAGAAATCATAATTAAGAATTTGCAACGTTTTCATTTACAAATTTGTCTTAAGAAAAAAAGTGATTTCCCATATGTTTTGTGTGTTTTACTATGAAAAGTTTGGTTTTTTCCTCTTTTCTAATTCCCTTATAAAAGCTTCGTTTTTTAGATTATGGCTTGTATAATCAAGGTTGCTTTGATATAATACCTACTAGGAACCCGAATAACTTTGCCAGTGTTCGTTGCAATAGCGAAAAATTTAGAAGATTCTATCTTTATATGGCTACATACAAATTAAAACGTGAAATTCGATCCTGGTTGCTCGGTTTAGAAAACATGAAATACTTTTAGTGCAATATATTGAATTGTTGTATATCAAATAAAACTAATTTTGAGCTTGTTGTTGTAGGTTAAACGAAAAAAATTGTATTAGTTTACTTTTATTGAATTGTATAATTGTTGCTCCACCACATATTTTAATCTAAATCTAGTGGAGCTTTGATGGCAATTTCATTAGTATTTGGTCTGTCTTAAAACACTTCGTCTGATGAGTATAGGATATGAAATTTTCTAAGTTCTCATTAGAAACTATCTCCACTAAATTTAATCAAATTCTTCGATAACGTATGAATATTAATAAAAATGTATGCAAGTAATTCAAAACTTGTTAATGGCGACCACAAAATTTTAATTTCTTCGATTAGCGTTACCAAAAATGTTTTTATGTACTTATTGAATAAATAGGTTATTATATAACAACATAGAAAGAGTATAATATTTAATAAGTCATTTCACACAGTTTTATTATAAAAATTTGGCTTTAGTCCACTCATCATAGCTAGCGATTCCGAAACTACTAAGATTTAACATATTTAAAAAAAATCCATTTAAAAATTTTTAAAAATCGGTTTAGGCTAAAAAAAGATTTATACAGTTTGATTTAGGCCGTAAAAGGTTTCATCAAAATCCATGCTTCTCGTACGATATATATTTATAATATTATATATTTTTACTTACGTGGTACTTTAACAACTTCTTCATAAGTAACTAAATCCAATTGATCAAATACAGCATTGTGTTTCGCTAAATATTTATCACGACACTTGTTTTTCTTTCGACCAAATATTGAGCAATTCACTGAAAATACAAGAAAATAAATTTGTAAAAATATAAAAAAATTGCTGACTTTTTCATGGAATTTGTTTTTTGTCTTATTAAATATTTAATTTCATTTATTTTATAATAACAAATAATAAAGCTTTTATTTATTTTTAGAGAAAAAAAGTAAATTTTTTTTGTTTATAATATTTAATAAAAAAATATTTAAGCAATTAGCATTAATATTCGGTCGAACTATTTTCTAATAATTGAAAGCAAAAAAGCTGTATTTTTGTTGTTCCAAATATATGTATGTACCATGTATAATATTACTTAATTATAAATAAACAAACCCAAAATTAAAATAAACATAAACAACATATGTACATATGCGATTTTGTTTTATTTATTCATTAAATTTACAAATATATAAAAAAAATGATTTTATCTAAAAGCGGCATGATACTTCAACGAATACATAAATGAAATGGAAAATTTAAGCCGTAAGCATAATATAATACAAAAATTACAACACCAGCATAATAAAGTAAATTGCATCCGGGGGGCTATAATGAATTAATATTATGTGCTAAAGCGCGCTTTTTATAAACAAAGTAGTAAACGTAACAAAAGTTTCAAAATTAATGATAAAGTTTTTTTTAATTTTTATTTTGCATTGTATAAACTTAATTGCGATAGTGCTTTTGTGTTAATGCTTTTTTGTTTTAAGCATATAATAAAATAGAATTTATTCTCGGTTTTAATATTTGTGGTCGAATAATAATGGTTCGTAGCTTGCGGAATGCAGTAAAGAAACGAACATTGCAGCTTGTAATGTGGTATAAAAGCACAAAGTTTGTACTATGTAGAAAAGATTATCGTAGATAATTTAAATTTATAGTAATTGAAAAGATAGCACACAGGTGCTTGTTAGTAAAACTTTTCTAAATATTTTTTGCAGTCCACAAAAAATAAGATTTTTTCGGATAACATAACAAAAACACGAGTAAAAGGTACGTTGTCAAATAATACAATTTTTACTCTACAATTTTCGGGATAAATCTCAAAATTGGAAGCGTACCGAAATCATAATTCTCAAAATCTTTCTTTTTGACGAACCTTACTTTTTTGAAATCATGATACGGGGAGCGTATCGAAATCTTAATTTTCTAAACCCCAGCATAAACATTGGTACCGCATCCCACGATACGCTCCCATTAAAATTCTCCTTCACCAAAAAGCTGCGGCCCAAGTTACAAAAGTACGATCTTTGGAAAAAGTAAGATTTTGTAAAGTAAAATTTAGTACCCTACCCCTCAAAATTATATAGCAATACTACCACACTCATAATAGTTGGGGCATTCATAATACTGGTAAAATTGTATAAACTGTACAAAAAGTTTCAATTTCAAACTGAAAATATCCTGTTGGCAGTGAATAAAAAATAGTGAAAATAATGGCAATTAAAAAGTGACAAAGTGGAATAATTCTGACTCACAATCACTGACTAAAAAAAACAGTCTTAGGGAAGTCTACTCGTCAGAGATGCCAGATTTCCAAAACGAGTGACGGGGACAACAATTATTTTTAAATTAAAATAAATTTTACAAGTTAATGGCTTGTATTTTAATTTAACAATTATGTATTTATAAATTTAATACACTATCCGATTCGGATTTATAAATTTATAAATTTTAGAATCACACTTTAATAGGGATTGCAATTTTACAGGGTTTGTTCATTACCGGTAATACCGATAATACTGAAATTCAGAAAATGGCTTATATTTTGTAGAAAATGGGCATTATTCTAGAATAAATAAAAAATGTTTCTAAGATTATTAAATTAGTTCATAAGCGATTTTGAAACAAAAAATTAATTAAAAATTAAACGTTTTAAATTATTTTCTTTAGCTCCATAATATTATTAAAATAAAACCGTAAAACTAACAAAAAATAACAGGCTCTTATCACTCAAGTTCGATTCTATTTTCGTACAGCAAAAGACCTGCTGCGAAAAATGCCCGTTCCGATTCAACACTAGTTGGTCTAATTCTCAATAAACACTAATAACTTTGATCAATGTATTGCTCTCTTTTTTATCTTCAGATAATATTTTTACCTTGCGCCACACTATTTTAGCAATATTGGTTTGGTCCTGCTTATTCTGCTTTTGCTCAGGTTTTGACTCTACGCGCTGTTTATTCATTTCGTGAAGCTTTTTCTTTAACAAAATCGAAACAGAAGCGTCCGGTTCTGTTGTTATTTCTTCCAGATCATCATCACTAATATCATGATCCTCTACTTGTGTCATACTCACACTACTATTATACGAAATCTTAATAATGCAAACGTTGAAGTGCATAAAATTACTGCCTACTACCAACTTCATAGGCTGTAAAGCGCAAATGACAATGTTTGGCAAATCTAATTCATTTAAACTTAAGTTTAAATCAATTAAGCTTAGTCTCTTATTTCATAAAAACGTACTAACATATCAAGTAGACTATTCCATCTAACTTTAGTGTCAATAATTAATGATATTTCTTACCGAACTGTTCACGCATTCGCGGACAAGACGACAAATACAGTCAGTACCAGCTAAATTGCGCAGGACACGACGGCATATGCCGAAATTTAAAAAATGCCCCATAGGACAAGACGGGAATTATCGACAACAAATGCATTTCAGTGTATACAAAAAATAAATATGTGTCTCTATAAATACCACTACAAATACAATTTTTTCAGAGCAATAGGGGAACCACATAAATAAATGTCTCGTAGTTTTTTTAATGTATTTTAGTTTTCGGGAAAAAACAAGACGGCGGGAGTTATCAGTAGTAAAAATATTGTGGTACGATCAACAACTTTGTTTTATCGAAAAGTGTAAAATATTGTTATTCTTATTTTGAAAGTGTTGATACCGGTTAGGTAAAATCTTCGTGCTAAGTAATAAAATTAAGTTAACCGTTTTGCAATACATTTAGTGACGACATGAGTAATATGGAAAATCCAAATATTGAACTAAATCATTCGGATCGAGGGGACGAAATATCCGAGATCGAAAATGATTCAGATCAAGAAGATTTAGGTGAACCTGTTGTCGGTGAATCGGGTGAAGAATGGATGAATGACGTTAGAGAAATACCGCATTTTTCTTTTGATGCGAGCAGTAGCGGTGTACAAATTGAAATTCAGCCTGACTATAAGTTTTTGAACAAATTGTGAATCTGTTAATTTTGGAAACGCTCGTCGAATCAACAAGTCGTCGTCCTAACTGTGAATTAACGTATCTGATGTTTTTTCAAAATTTCATCTCTGATACCAAAATGTTCGTCTTGAGAAACTGAAGCCGAATTCCCCCACCAACGTTAATTAACTCTTTGGAGACATCTTCGTCATAACGGTGAACTAACGCAGGTACAAAAATTCAGACAGAGTTTCTCATGATGAACCATTTGGTATCAGAGATGAGATTTTGAAAAAAATGTCCGATACGTTAATTCACAGTTAGGACGACGAAATGCTTATGGTAAAAAACTTTGTGAAATGAACCGTCCAGCAACAAGGAACTGCCGTATTGCTAAATTTAGACCTATACTGATTCCGAGGAAATGTACAAGTTTTCGGAACTTTTTGTGTTGCAATCACAAGTAAAAGCTCCAACAATACGGTCGCTTTTTTCAAATGATCTTCTGTTTCCTGCTACAATGTCCGGACGCCGCTTCGAGCAGTTGTTACGAGCTTTAGTTGTAATGTGGCTAGCAATGATAATGAAAAACTGAAAAAGATTAGTCCAAACTATTCATTCAAAGTTTTCAAAAGGCATATAATCCAGAAAAGAGCTGTCATTAGACGAATCGCTTTTATTGTTTCGAGGTAGACTGAGTTTCAAACAATATATCAAGGGCAAGAAAGCTAAGTTTGGATTCAAGTTTTACGAATTAAATAGCAGTAGTGGTTACGTTTTAAATATCGAGATTTATCAGGGCAAAAATGATGTTTCTAATAGTCCCAAAGGGAGTTCTATAATAAATCGACTAATGGACCCATTTTTGCAAAAAGGACATCACCTTTTTATGGATAACTACTATATCAGCGTGGAACTTTGCAACACACTGTTATCCATGAAAACCCACTATACAGGAACTCTGCGATCAAACAAAAGGGGAAATCCTGTAGAAGTAATAAGCAAAAAGCTCACAAGAGGGGGATTTATTTGGAAACGGAAACGGTGATTTAAACCGTTCATAAAACCTGAACAAATAGCCACCTACACCAAATACATGCCAGGAGTGGATAGAAGTGACCAGATGGTATCATATTACTCATCACAAAAAAAAATATTCGCTGGTATAAAAAAGTGATGTTTCACTTATTGCACCTGGAACTACTACTTTTTGTACAAGAAAACCACTAGCTCAAATCAAAGTTTCCTACAATTTCACGATGTACTAATTAAAGCCATGATACGCTTCCATAAAACGGTTACAAAAGGGCAAGATTTAGTAGTAATTAAGAGGCCGTTTCATGGTGGCTTCAGAAATACGGTAAAAAATTCAGCTGCGATATCCAATCATTTTATGGAAAAAACACCAGTTCCCGAAAATCGAATTTTGCGCCATCACGTTTCAGTTTAAATATTTTTTTTTATCACCGGTTAAAGTGACTTTATGATTAACTAACACCTTTTCTTCAACAATATGTATTATAAAAAAATTAAATTAAAAAATACATAATTAATAATTAATTTCAAGTAAGCAAAATAAAGTATAGTAATCATGAAAATTTTGGACCTTGAGATTTTTGAAGATTTATCTGTTTTGAGGTCTCCTGAGTCCGAAAAAGTGAGTTTCAAAATGGTGTCCGTCTGTCAGTCTGTGTCCTCTCTACAGCCCCGATGGTTTAAATAATCGAACTGAAACTTCAGATTTAAGCTTTTTTGATAAATTGGGAGGTCCCAGTGAATTTTAGTGAAAATCGGCCAACCGGAAGTGACCATTCTCTTGGGCGGCAAAATTTATTTTTCAAATACATATTTCAAATGTAGAAGGTGTACACAAAAACTATTATTATACAAAATGATCTCAAAAGAAAAAAAAGAAAAAATCCTCATATTAATTTTCGAGCTTGAGATTTTTTGAGCCCTTTAGTCCGAAAAATTGGGTTTCGAAGTAGTGTCTATTGGTCTATATGTCTGTCAGTTTGTAGCCTAGATAATTAGCCAATCAAACTGCAACTTTAAGTTTAAACTTTTTTTATAAATTTTGAAGACCAAGCTTCCAGCTTCCGTAAACCAGAAAATTTATTTTTCAAATATTTAACTCAAAAATATACAATTTACAGAAAACATGAAAAAAAAAAATTTAAGTTTGCAAGAAATTTGCATAAATAATTTTCTCAAAATTTTCTGTTCATAAAAGAAATGTCGTGTGTTGGCCACACCTCAATTTTTTTTATTATTGTTTAATTATTTTTAACGTGTTGTAACTAATTTAATGTTGAATTCTATTGACGCAAAAAAACGGATCTCGATCAAAAAAAAAAATTGAACTGAGATCAATTTCTACTATGAAGAGTTCAGCATTTTTTGATCTAGGTTCCGGTTTTGTGAGTCAATTTGGCGATTGTAAAAGTAGAGAAAGCGCCTCTCGAGGAAAAAAGTTAAAATAATACTACTGACAAAATGACACTTGTCACAAATTCGATGAAAGAAAATTTAACAATCCGGTAATTAAAAATTGTTTTTATAATCCAAAATTGGAATTATTTACTATTATTAGCAACCCGGTAAGTAAAAATTGTGTTTACAGTTCAAAATTGGACTTTTTTTTTCGCTGGGGCTACATCCCATAGAGGGATTTGGCCGCTTCATATTGAAGTTTCATAATCATTTTTTTAACGGACAATGAGTGATTAATTCATTGATCCTGCATTAACCAGCCGTGATTTTTTCATCACCCGCCGGGAATCGAACCCGGGGCCTCCGGGGCTTAAAGCAATCATGCTAACAACTGTGCCACCGGGGCGGCTGAAAATTGGAATGGTTTACAACAATTTCGAACGTCAAATTATCAGCTTGCAAATGTCTACACCTTTTTCAGCTTTTGTTGGTCAGGTTTAAAACAACTTGTATCTAAATTTTTGATACTCTCGTTAGATATCAAGGGGTCGTAGCGATATCCCGCATTTCAAAATCCCGCTTTATCAAAATCCCGATCAAGAAAAAAATCCCGATTTTAAAATCCCGCTTTTCAAAATCCCGCTTTTCAAAATCCAGATTCTGCAAAAATAAAAATCCCGGTTTTCAGAAAATCCCGGTTTTTATTTTTATTTTACTTTATGAAATTTTCCTTCACCAGAAAGCGCGGCTCGAATTAAAAAAATACGTCTTTCAAATTTCAAAACCAAGATTTTGAAAAGCAGGGTTTTGAAAAGCGGGATTTTGATTTCGGAATTTTGAAGGCGGAATTTTAAAAAGCGGGCAAACTTACCTTCCCCAGATATCAATAATGATCTTTATTCAACTGCGCTCAAATTTTCATCGAATTGCTATATGCTGGATTCTGCCAAACCTATTCCTAATATCCCACCAATACCGCCATCAATGGCTCACATTTATTTTCGGCCCTGGACTATCTTAAAGGTGCTCAAAGAAATAAACATTATAAATCAGGCTAATATCCCCAATTGCCCTCAAGAACTGACATACTTCTTTAGCAAAAGCACTCAACAATCTCTCAGGCAACAGGAGTTTTCCCATCTCTATGGAAAGTTTTAATTATTCATCCAGTATCAAAAAAGGGAACAAAATGAGATCCAGCCAACTGGATTTTGTCTAAAGTTATGGAGACAATAAGAAACTTTAACTTGACAAATAATCTTGAGAAATACGCTTAATTTCGTATCATCAGTATGGTTTTTGTAAGCAAATCGTATGGCACTCTTATTGTTTAATGCCATCATTTGAAAGGTATTTTAGAACCACCAAGCTTACTCAAGGCCCGTATTCTTGAAATTCACCGACAAATCTTGCCGGTGACTTTAGTATAAAGAAAATTAAATTTTCGACTAAAATGACGTATTTTACTAGAAATTTCGAGCGAATTTCAAAAATACCCAAGGGTCGATGTTTGTGCCCTAGAAGCAGGTTTTTAACGAGCTTATACATTTATTTTATTTATTTACTTGTTATAAAAAATTTAGATTAGTAAACCAATCCCACGTACACAACCCACTTTGAGCTAAAGCTCCAACCATGAGATGACCCAAGCATGGCCCAGAGTGTCGGGACTTGCCTTACCTTTTTGGGAAATTGAACCTTGGCCCTTTTTATTATCTTTTTAGATTGAATCATGAGTGATGTGTTAATTTTTACTAGATAACCAGTATTTAATTTAAATTTTGTAAATTTTGGTTTCACTTAAACTGTAGAACTAAAACTCCCAAAACAAAAACAATTTCATGCGAATTACAAAATACTGAACCACCAAAAAAAAAAAAAACTTTACATCATTTCATTTTACGTCTAATCCTCTTTTGGTATATTAAGCATATTTATATGAAACCATGTGTGGATAGTACGTTTAATGATCTCAACCTAACACATCCTAAAAGTACGCATAATAACAGAGCCTTCTAGAGTATAGAGCCATAATCATTATGACGTATTTTTTAGAAGCTTTTTTAGTGGTATAACTTTTCATTGATTTCCATAGGAATCCATAGTAAAAACGGTGTTTTTTAGCTTCAAGTTTTTCAATGAAAACAGCAAAAATGTTACAAAATGTTTATACAAAAGTGTTCTACATATCTTTAGCAGCAATATACAAGAAGGGTATATTGGTATTAAGTAACTATTAATTGCAGAAATTTTAAAATTAAATTATTTCTAAAATATATTTTTCAAACTTTCATTTTGAAAATACATCAAAGTTTGCCCTGACAAATTAAAATAATACTTGCGACATTTATCTTTAGTTTTACTAGTGTACGGTAGATGTCTATAATTGTTGGCAGAGAAATACGAAAAAAAAATATTTAATCACATAATTATGACACGTTCTTAGTATTTTCTGAATTTGTTTTGCTTTTCCCACAATTTTTGAACTCAAATTTCCCCAGGTCGCAATTTTTCGTACATTTTTCAAAATGTTTACTGCCCACTGCCATCTATGTATATTGACTTAATGCACACGATTTGTAGTAAGCTTTTCTTTTTAATTTGAACAGAAAGCTGTTGTTATGAACTTTTTTTTATATTTTAGTTTAAATAAATCAATTATTACAAGAAAATGAAAACGATTTACTTAAACGAGATTTATATATGTTGAAATTCAAACATTTATGAAAATATTTCAGAAATCATAATTAAGGATTTGCAACGTTTTCATTTACAAATTTGCCTTAGGAAAAAAAGTTATTTCCCATATGTTTTATGTGTTTTACTATGGAAATTTTGGTTTTTTCTTCGTTTCTAATTCCCTTATAAAAGCTTCGTTTTTTAGATTATGGCTTGTATAATCAAGGTTGCTTTGATAATAATCAAAAACTACAACTAGCAATTTGAATTAGTTCTGTTAATAAATTATGCGAATAGGTACGAGTACATCCTTACAAAACAAAAAAACTAACAAAGTTAGCATAAAATATAAACTTTATATTTTCGCAACCAACAAGAAAAAGCTGAAGCATACAGAAAACAAAAATTTCTTGATTTCGTACATGAATCTCAAGAGAATTGATGTTGTTGGGTTTGCTTTTTTGCCATTTATTTTGTAGCCACATTATATTTACTGCAACATTTTAATTGTGTTCTGTTGTTACGGTTGATGATGCTACTTTTGTACTTGTTGTAACACTTCTGTATATGCTTTTATTTTTGGTAGCAGCAAAACAAAACTACAAAATACAAAGTTGACGTTTCATGTTGTACTCGTACAAGAACTATTTACTAGTACAAATATGTATACATATATAATCATATATTAAGATAATATTCAGGTACACGAGATTTATACAAACAAACATACAAACATATTATCATCTTAAATTTTATGCTTCATATAATCTTAAATAATATATGTTTATGAAAATTATACGCTTGAATTTATAATGTTTGGATATACGTTCAACAGGAAGGTAAATAAACTTCCATGAGTGAGCTTTTTGTTTATATTTCATATTATGTATGTATACATGTACTGTAGTAGGTACATTGTTTATAAGTACGTATACCAGGCACATACCAGGGAATTTGGTATATGTACAATGTACATACCACTCGTGCTTGTTTACAAAGAAGAGATTTACAGTAACGTAGATTTTTAATTTGTGACGTATGCTAATGTTGTGTATGGCAAATTTAAAATTCTAACAAATTTATCCTTTAATTCAGTGTGATTTATTTATTAGATAATTTTTGTACGAGAAAACGATTTGTGTATACATGGAATTTACAGCAAATTTGTTATCAGGAATAATCTTATTTAAAATAAAACAGCTTAGATTTGTGTACTCTAGTCTACACTACTGTAGTCTCTATAGTCTACTACATAGTAATTAGTATTAACTTTTAGGTCCATTCGATTTTAGAGAGGGTTGCAGTGAAAGAAAAAAGCAAAATCGTTCTGCATTTTTGTCATCAACCATGAATCGACAAACAAAAAAAAATCAGAAAGAATGAAGGAAGGAAAGAACAAAAGGACGCAACACTGAGTCCATCTTTAAAGGTATGATAAATTCTCTTGATAAATATTAACCTTTATTGAATTCATAAAATCGCCAAGGCTAAGATGGCTTGAGCACGTACTTCGTTCACAAAATCGGACCATCAAATAGGCCTTGGAGTCGGCACCAACGAAAGTAGAACCTCGTGGGAGACAACCTACCCGATGGATGGACGATGTTGAAAGAGACCTATACACACTCGGTCACCGTATCTGGCGTTCTCTTGCGGCGGATCGAATTATTTAGAGGAGCATCGTTGAGGCGGCCAAATCCCTTCATGGGATGTAGCGCCAGTGGAAGAAAAAGAAGAAATATTAACCTTCTAAAGGTGGACTGTGTAGACCTACAGTCCACCTATAGACGTTGTTGGGAATAGAGGTCAGGCTGATCCAACATTTTTCTTTATATTTTATATGGGAATTCGTTCAAATAGAAACAAAAACAAATTATTTTTAAATTTTTTGTTGTTTAAGGTAGTATTCTGTGAGATTTATCTTTTTAGTTACACCATCTTGTACATAATGTGAGTCCTGTTCCCGGATGTTTTTCAAATCCCGGAAGTCGGGATTAAGTTTTAGCGAATCCCGAGATTTCCCGGGATTCTTGGTGTACACTTCAATAAATTATAGTAAATAATAACCAATATAAATTTTGATAAAATTAATTAAAAACTTCAAAAAAACAATGAATGAATGTTTTGAAATATGTTTCGATCAACATTTATTGTTAATTTATTTATTTTTGCTGTGACAACCAATAAAGTAACTACACAAACTGTCCGAAACATAAAACTGGCCGAATTGAGTATTCGTGCCATCTAAGTGTAACCACATGAACTATGTAAGCCAATATTTCTGTCGATTGGCGTCAATAATTTTATTTAAATTAATAGATTGAATGCTAGACAACTTCATTGTGATTTTTTGTGTTAAGGAAAACAAATAAACGTCAAAATATTGTTCATATCTTTTTGTATGAAGTGGCGCAGATGCAATTTTATTTCTATAATTACAGACATATGTTAAATATTTTTTAATAAAAATTTAATTGAAATGTATTCATTTTATGTCATTTTAAGCTAAGCAAGTAAATCTTTTTGTGAAAAGCGTGTGAAAAATTAAAATATAAAAAGAAGGCAAATTCGTATTCTTTAGGTTTAATCTTGTGCCGTTTGAGTTTTTCTATGGTTATTTTTATTAAAATTAAGTTATTTTCAAACATTTTAAGTTAACTTCATATAAACTGCAGTTTGTTTTCCTTAACACTAAAAAAAATCTGACATATTTTGGCTGTCAAATTATCGATCTATTGCAATCAGTGAGTCGAAGCGACAAGATCAAAAATAAGAAGTGTTTTAAGAATATTATTAGTTTGTGTATTTTTCTCATTGGGTTTTCTAACCAAAGTTGGATTCTCCCGTCACTTACTTTGTGGTGCATAATAACTAAAAATAAACGAGTGCACACGTCCACAATTATAGGAACCATTATAATAATGTATATTCACATTCAAATAACGTCGGTTTTTGAAACTCATTTATTCTTCGAGGGTCAAACCTAATAATTGGCCGGCATCTTCCTTTTTGTATAAATTAGTTTTTGTAATTATTTGCACAGATTCGTAGTAAATGAGTTTGATGACATCTGTTTTTGTTTTAGGTATTTGAAAGCGACGAGCACATAAACTTTCTCTAAAATGCACTCCTACATATACCAGACCCTAATTGAAAACCCATCTAATGCACATAGTTTAGGCAACATTTCAACCATTGACTGTGGTTTGTGTACTTTAATAGGGTAGATTGAATTTTAGAATATTTTGACAAGTTTTTATTATGTAAAAGAGATTTTTCGTAAATACCGGGATTTTAACCAAAATGCCTGGGAATCGGGATTATAAAAATTGATCAATTTCCCAGGATTTCGCTCTCGGGAAATCCCGGGTAGGACCCGCATTGTCACCGCTTTGATCAAATAGATGTTGTTTTCCCCATACGTGGACATTCATACATGAAGTGTGACCGAAACATGACTTTTATCAATCAGAAGATAACCATCGAACTGCCACATGAGCTGACATCACACATAAGAAAGTCGAGGAAAACACCAATACCTATTCATATCAAACAATGCACAAGTAATGACTACAAGCCAATTCAATTTTTTGAAATGTTTTTATAAGAACAAATGTCCATCCCCCGTAGGCCCATATGAAAAAACAGAGTTTTAATAGAACATGAAACGTTCGTCTTTCACAAAAACAAAACTGCAAAAATGTGCAAAACTACAACGGACCATGGCAGTGAACGGTTATAACCTGTAAAAGCAACTAAAATTGTTAAGAGCAACTGCAATGAATTTAAGCCTCCAAGTTACTCTAGTTCTGCGTTGGGTTGCTTGTTCCGCAATTATTAGAGATAATTCAAAATTTTTGAGGTCCCTTGATATTATTCGAGGTCATTTCAATATTGCTGAAGAATACTCGAAATTTTAGAAATTTTTGATATATTTTACATTATGGAAATTTTTTCGTGATATGCGGTTGTTGGATATATATATTTTAGATCAATCGTTTTGAGAAAATTATTCGAGATTTTCAGGTGTGCTTCGGAAATATTCGTGTTTTATCTGGTGTACATAGTTTAAATCAAAATTCTTGAAATTATTAGCGATTTCTGAGATTATTCAGGTCATATTATTACCTTATTAGTTTTTATTGACATTTTATCTGCTAATAAAATTTCACTTGACCGAAAAGTTATTTTGCATTCCTAAATGAGAAGAAGCTGTTGGTATCTATTGGTTACCAATAATGGTTAGAATTAAGAATACCTTGTCGTCGTTTACATGATCCAAGAAAACTACATTGAATAGAAAACGCTCCAAATGAATGCATTTCACTAGCGTTTAAGTGCCAATATTTAAGGTCATAACTCAACAAGTATTGGATCAAATCTGTTTTCTCTTTTTTTTTTGTTTAATCTTTCTACAATATATAAACAATGTTTTTAAAATACCAGTTTTACTATTTTCTATGGCCCTTTGTAAAATCTTCCATTTTTTTTATTTTGTCCATATTTTTAAAAATTTACAAAATCATTTGAATATCTTCGAAAATCTGTTCGAAATCAAGTTGTTTGTTAGTAATTTGTATTATATCCATCAAAATAATTTTTGCAAAAAGCTTCCAGTATAATTAAACAGATTGCTTAAAAGCCTTAAAGAAAATATAACTCGGTACGAGTTTTTTTTAATATACCCTCTCCAAAAAAGTATACGATTAGAACTCGGTGCGATTTTTCACTAATTCGTATTTTGAAGCTTTAAACCAGAAAATATTTGGTGTTCAAATATATTTCCGACCTTTTTAGTTAGGTGTCGTTAGTATCACTGGTTGCAAATTATTCAATCGGGCAATACACGTATTTTGGAGGTTAGATGTCAAGCTTGAATAATTACTAGTGACATTTGTTCAAAGCGTAAACAATAGTTATGTTCATGTAATTGAAAATGTCGAATTTTGTGCCAAAAAACAACATTTGCGGGAAGTTTTACTTCATTATGTTTTGTTGCGGAAACAAATCATTTGCTTGTGGAAGTTTACGGTGAACATGCTCCATCGAATACAACACGCAAAGAGTGGTTTCAACGATTCAAAGTTGGTGATTTTGACGTAAGAGACAAAGAACGTGAAGGCAGACCAAGAAAATTTGAAGATACTGATAGATATTGTCAGACTGAAAAACAATTGGCAGAAGAGTTGAATGTTACCCAACAATGTGTTTCGCAACGTAAACATGCAATGGGATTGGTTCAGAAGCTGGAAAATTGGGTGCCACACAAATTGAAAGAACGGGACATGGAACGTCGGAAAACCATGTGCGAATTGTTGCTTCAACTACAACAAAGGAAAGGGTTTTTGAATCGGATCATCACTAGGGATGAAAAGTGGATCCATTATGACATTCCAAAGCGCAAACCAGTGTGGGTCACGCCAGATGAACCAGGGCCGTCGACGCCAAAAGCAAATATGCATGGTTCGAAGGTGATGCTTTGTAAATGGTGGGATATGAAGGGTGTCGTCTATTATGAGCTGCTGAAAGAGCGTGAAACTATTACGGGACAAGTTTATCGACGAAAACTGATGGCTTTAACGATGGCTTTGGGACAAAAGGCACGATACGATTATTTTGCAACATGACAACGCTAGGCCCCATGTTGCTATACCTGTCAAAGATTACTTGGACAGGCAGAACTGGGAAACTATACCCCACCCGCCGTATTCACCAGACATTGCTCCCTCTGATTACCACTTGTTCCGGTCGATGCAACCAGCCCTGGCACAGCAGCACTTCACTTCATATGAAAACGTCAAAAAATGGGTCGATGACTGGATCGCCTCGAAATCACCAGACTTCTTCCTTCAGGGAATTCGTTTATTGCATGAACGATGGGCGAAGGTTATAGCTTCCGAAAAAGCACACTTTGAATAAAACATTCTTTCATTTTCTACACAAATTAATGTCTTTTATTTCCGTAAAAAAGGTCGGAGATATATTTGTACACCAATAATAAAAAAAAATCAAAATTTCTATTATAATAAAAGTTGTTGAAATTACAAATTAAAATTCTGGAGTTCCTGTATGGACGGCTCTGCGTTTGGGTGATTTGTTTCGTGTACTGTCTAATCTTTCTGAAATTATATCACTCCTTGTACATCGTGAATTTTTCCATTTTGAAAATATCGTAAACATCCTCATTGGTCATGAATCAACGAAAATAACATTGCTAGAATGAGTTTATCCGTCGATCATACGGTCTAAGGGTAATGTACTTATTTTAATGCCGCAATCAATTTTACAACATAACATATATAATCTCATTAAATGTTTATGATTTTCTTGTTTTTTATCGTTTATGCAACAAAAAATAAACTTCGTAATTTTGGAGGTATCAAGCACAAAATGCTGTCATCACTCCTAAAGTAGCCGCTATATGTATGTATGTAGTATTGCGAAAGACGAAGTATCAGTATAATGCATATGAAATTCATTACCACGAAGTAATAAATTTTTAAATTTACAACATTAATATGTCGCTTTAATATGAATACATTAAACTACAAAAACACCAACATTACCATAACACGATATTAATAAATTGAATAAACATTGGATTAAAACAAATACAAAACGAGAGTACCTCACCCCTTATCCCTTGTGGGATATTTTGGTAAAATTTTGTAATGTAATATCAAATTACTAAAACAAATACATAAATAACTTTATAAACTATGTGTTGTTTATTTATAATTTATGGTTCATAAGGCAAGGCGAAATGAATAAAAAAACGCATGACCCAATAACCACAAGAAGACGTACACACCCGAAAAACAATTTATTAAATTGCCACCATCTAACCAATTTCCTAATCCTAACCAGATCATATGTATAAACAACATCAAAACCACTATAAACACCCTTATATCTTGTATCCAGCAAAAAAAAAAAAAAAAAAAAAAACAACACAAATACCAAGGACCTCAAAACATCCGAATTTGGAAATACAAAATCTAAGAATATCGTAAAATCGATATATTGTATGTATGACAATTACAAAACAACACAACAGAAGGACGAATCATTTAATCTTTAAAAATGGATAGATTTATCTTAATTTATTCACACTACATATTTTGTTATTTATAAATATGTGTATACGGATGTGTGTTGAGTATTCAAAAATTGATTCCATATTTATAGCGATGGGTACATAAAGAAATGCCGATGTAAGGGAAAGTTTTTTTCTATATTTTGAGAAAAAAAAACGTCGTCATGTTTGTAATGTCATTCGAATTATGAAAGAAACGATAAAAATATGTATGGAGATATAATATTTCACATAACTTTAAATTGAGCGAAACAAATTTTTTTTTGTCCCGAGAAAGGGTTATACAATAAAGCTTTATATGCGATTTATGAGCCATCACTCTTATAGATACAGATGCCAATCTCCAAACTTTAATCAAATTCGAAACCCTTCCCTGCGGTTTTCGATCTTTAGTCTACATATTTTTGGTGTGGGAACATCGAAATGAAGAAATTCCCGTACACATTCTAATTTCAAGAAACAATTTCGTACCCAGACGTTAAAGCAACAGTTCGTTGAACTTAGTTTTTAATCATTATATAATTTGATTTGGTATACATCGATAATTAGAAAAATTTTAAAATCAAAGCTTAATTGGAAATAAAAAATTGAAGGATTCAAAATTTCTTAAAATTATAAATTTAGAATAGTCCTTTGATGTAATATACGATTTTTAACATTTAAAATAAAATTTCCAATTCCAAATTGTTTCGATACTTCGGTTTTCTCAAAACTTCAAATATCGTTAAACTTTAGTGATTAAGAAATGTTCAACATTTTTAACAAAATTTCAAGAGATCTACTTTTTGAAACTCAAGAGTTTCAGAGTTTCACAAATTTTGAATTGCGACTAGATTGCTTGCAATTCTATTGCAGATTTTTAATAAAAACTTTTATTTAGTTTTTCAAAATTCGTATACGATATCATCTCAAAAGCTTTATTAAAGTTTTGCATTTAGTGTGTATTCAATTCTGTGAATATAAAATTCTGTGATCAAAATTAATCGAAATTTAGACGTTAATCATATTTAAATAATCTGCATATCATAAATGAGAAAACTGCATATTTTCAGTTTTGCCATTTTCGTAATAAGGTGCCAATTGCTAGAAAGTTTCTTCAGTTCTAAAGAAAATAAATTTCTTCGTAATTATTTGAGGTTGCCTAAAGTTGGTAGTGCAATAAACGGTGCAATCCATTTCCAGACATAACACTCTAGAGGCTGATTTTATTCCAATTTTTTAGATTTTTCTGATTTTCCGATATTTTCCACAAGTAGGTGGAATAAAATTTTCTACGTAAGGCTATTTCCAAAAGTTTTTATTCCAATCCATATATCCTATTATTTATTTTCAGCTGAAATAATAATAACTTAATCTGCATTACCGGCATTTTACTTTTGGCTGGAAACTTTCGGCTAACTTTAACAGGGTCAGACATAAAACGTTTCCATTCATTGGGCAACATGGTTTAAAAAAAATGATATCACCTAACTCTACTCCATTTCGACTTATTGTGGATGAATACTTGATAAACTGCATTGTCACCGAAACTAATAGAAGTGCTAAACAAACTATAAACGCAAACTTTAAATAATCACTCACCAGGCAACGATTAATAAATGGATCCCAACAGATGCAGCGGAAATAATGATGTGGTTGGGGCTGGTAAGACTTTCTATAGTCTTTCAAACTACTGGTCAAATAAAGGAATTTACCAACAACAAGTTTCACGTAATATCATGCCTCGGAATCAATTCCAAATTTTATTGACAATTCTACATTTCAACGATAATGAAAAAATAATCAAATGGACAATCGGCTTAGAAAACTAAAGCCATTAGTTGATATGTTGAAAAATTAAGAGATGTAAGAAATTATTTTATCTGGGTGAAGATATTGTCATTGATGGTGCCATGAAGAGGAATACTTATTCGAAGTATGCTCAGTTGATGTTTAAACTTGGGTTCAACAAATGTATTCTGGATGATACCCATCTAGCGAAAAATGTATGCCTCAAACTCACTGGAAGTCTTTCTTCTCAATGAAGCCAGAAGCCTTTGTCGATAACTTTTATACGAGTTATGATTTAGCAAAATGCCTATAAACCAATGTTATAAATATGATGAGCTAATAAAAAAGATATTCCCAAGGAAGTTCTTGTTGCTAAACTGAAACGAGGAGAAATCATTTCTCTTGAGGATGCCAATGGAATTGTTGCGCTAAACTGGAAAATAGGAACATATTTGTGATATTCCGGCCGTCTCAACAAATTAAGTATGCACTACATCTTGTTCCAACTATGAACTCGCAGATAGAAATACAACCAGCAAGAGTAATTCTCATCCTGGTACAACACAGAATCTTCTTTTATCTCAGAAAAGACAAAAGTCTAGAAGAGCTACAGCAAAACACAAAGCAATACTGACATATAATAAAGGGAAAGCTGGCTTTGACATATCCGATCAAATGGCTTCATATTGCCCAACCCACGGCAAGAGTATAAAATGGTACAGAAAACTTAGTATCGAACTAATATTAGGTTCAGCGGTAGGTTCAATTAATAAAAATAAAACAAATCTAAATCTTAAGCCTGCTACATATTACAGATGAGAATCAACATTCACCTGTGCCATGTTCTAATAAACATCTTCTCATAACTAGAACTATAGCATGTTATCCGTGAATTCAGAAAGAAAAAGGTATATAAAACTATGTTTCTGATGGTACGGAGGTACCGGGTATTATTAGGTACTTCTTGGCGAGTTGGTACAATTGGGGGAAAGCGTTGTTTATTTATTTCCACTGAATTATGGGTTCGATTTTAGTGGGCAAACTGAATTCGCCAAATACAAACTCAGCTCACCTTTGTCTCCGTTTTTTCCAGACCGCCTTTTACGACGGTAGTGAGCTAATTTTATGTGATAGCTCCAAAAATCAATGAAGTTGACGGATGAAATAGCACAGGCACCAACTAAGGTATCTTTAATCGAGAATCGTTAAAACAGCCATAATGTGGTTGTTCTCGATTTCACCAAACCGGAGGTTTAACACTTAACTCCTCTACAATATATTCTTTTAAAGTTTCAACGAGTCGTTTTTCGTCGTCATTTCCTATTATTGATTTTATTGCTCCCTTATACAATTAATGGTAGGAATGATTTTGCCGGTAATTACGTAGCCGCCGCGCCGCCGCATACATATATCTCTGTTCACGTATTCGTGTTAGTAGTAAGGTGGGGGTAAAATTTACAATTTCGATTTAAGAGAATTAATGTAGGAATATAAAAATGATGTTTTTTGTGTTTCCCTAGTTTATTTTCCCGGAAATAAACAATCATAACATAAATAGTAGCATGTACGATTCCTTATTAAAAAGTATCGATATTTCGAATTAGAAAGTATCGATACCAGTTGGGTATCGTTACAAAGGTATCGAGTGCAAAAGTACTTGTTATAGTAATGAAAGTATCGATACTATAAAGTATCGATACTTTTTGCGGATCCCTACCATTTACAAGGGGGATGTTTAAAACTTCAACGATTGAGCTAATTTTTGGATATTTTGTGCAAAATTAAAAATAAATCGACACGTGTATCATTATTTTTTTTACGGTGATGGTGATGGTGGTGTTGATGGTAATGTTGATGATGATGATGGCTTTGATGATGTTGAGGATGATGGTGATTTTGATTGTGATGGGGATGGTGATTGTGTTTGTGATGGTGATGATGATGGTGATGGTATAACGGTATGAGGATATGAAGGTATTATATCAACATGATACAATGGAGTGATGTTATAATGAAATGATGTATGTTAGGTAGGTAAGTTTGGGTAGGCAAGGTATGATAGTGAGATGGTTTGATGGTATGATGGTTTAATCTACTATATCGACCCAGGCGATAGTTTCCTTTGCTTTTTTTTTGCACGAATCTTTGTAGCAGTCGAAAAGAAACATAGGGTTGTTAGTGAGAAAAAGTGTTACCCCTTTCCAGTGCTCCCCAGTAAGGTGCCATTTATGTACAAGAGGTATTTTTAAAACTTCACCGATTGAGCAGATTTTTGCATATCACTGTAAAGTCAAAAAAAAAAAATCAACACGTGTATCATTATTTTTTAACAGTGATGGTAATGGTGATAGTAAAAGTGAAGGTGAAGGTGATGTTGATCGTAATGGGGGATGATGATGGTAATGATGATGGTATGTTGATGATAGTGATGATGTTGGTGATGGTGATTGTGCTTGAGATTGTGATTGTGTTTGTGAAGGTATATTGGTATGATGGTTTGATGGTTTGTTGGTATGATGGTTTAATATTATATTTGTATGATGGTGTGATGGTTTTGATGGTTTGGTGGTATGATGGTATGATATATGAAGGTTCGATGGTAACATGGTACAATTATGTGATGGTATGATGGTAAACGAGTATGATATTATTATGGTATGATGGTGTAATGGTATGATGGTTTGTGGTTAAGACGGTTTAATGGTTTGGTGGCACGATGATGTAACTGTATTATGATATAGTGGTATGATGGTCAGGGCCGTTATAATATATTTAAAAATATTAGGCGCCTTTGTCGAAGCAAAAAAAGTGTTTCCAGTGCAGAATCATCTTATTTTAAAACCAGTATATTCGACACCATGAAATTCGCATCTTCTGTTTCAAACCAGTACATTCGACACCATGCAATTCTAGAGAAAATACAAGGCATGACGTTCAAACAGCATTTAGAAAGAGAGACAATTAATTCCAGAAAATATGTATGCTCTTTACAATTGACTAGGTCTTGGACATTAAGTGGCGCCTTATTAATGCAGCGCCCTAGGGCTGCAGCCCTTATAGTCCCATGGTAAAGATGGCCTTGATGATGGTATGATAGTATGATGGTGTTGTGATATAAAGGTATGATGATAATATCGTATGGTTGTAAACTATAGCACGATAGTATGATGTTATAATTGTATGATAATTAATGATAACGGTATCATTCACAAAATCTGTCTTCTGACAACTTATTCGAATAAGTAAAGCAAGAGTGTAAGCACAATGAAGAACTTGAGGGAAACAATTTTATAAGCATAGAACTCAATTACCTGAAGCATGAGGGTCTTATGGTATGTGAGTTCTGTCTCACATGCTCACATTCAATATTTTACTTCCTGGAGACGCAACCTCCTACTAATAATTAGCAATTAACAGTGACAACATGGCACCATAGGCAGATCTCTAGCCAACAGATTGACAGAACTCAATCCTTCTCATTTTGTACAGAGGAAAGAGTAGGAATTTCAAAAAACTTGTGTGTTTTAGCACCGGGAGCCAAATAAAAAAATGTGGTTTACAAGCAAACATCGCGGTGAACCCTACAAATTATTTTTGTCTTGATTTTATTCAATTCACTTGAGAAATTATATTAAAATGCGCCTTGCTGTATTTCTAATTATATTTAAAATAAAAACATCTGTTAAAAGTACACCAATTGAATTTTAACCGCCTGCTTTTAATCTGCTGAATTTAAGCATCTCGCATTGCTTATATGAAAAAGTTCCTCTATCTTATGGGTACCGGATGTCAATGCACGATGACTTGCAGATTAGTTGTGACTTTATTTGCGATATATTTTGCTTTGTCGCTATTATGATTGGTGCAACAAATTGAGTAGCGTGCGGCAATGTATTTGTGAAAAATTAATCGTTCGAGACTTAAAATATTTTATTTGGACTTTTGTTCTTAAACCAAAATATATATCAAATCTAAACATACATATAACAATTCCGAAAATTAATCGAAATTCAAATTTTTAACGGTTATTTTGAAACCTTGAATTATTTTCGTTTTCAAAGTTTACACCAATGCAATTGTTAGAATTAAGTTTTTAACCGCGTTATACTAGGGCACGCAAACTGTGCATCTTTATATCAAATCATGTAAAGCAAATTTCGCAAATAGTATTGTACATTATTGCAATAGGGAAGGCATATACAAACTATTGTCTGCCTAAACTAATAAGAATGAAAATTTGTATTGATGTGTGTATGCTCTTTAGTCGTTTCCATGCCATTTATCACACCAGATTTAAACTTTGCGTAGTGGTTTAAAAAACATACAGGACCGAGTTTGGATTAATGGTTAAATGAAATTAATCGTATAATCGTATCCGAAGGGGCGGTTTCCTTGATTTAGAGGAGTTAAAATATCGTTTACCATCTTTTGAAGATTACACTGGAAAAATATTTTATTTACCCCGGCAACGCCGGCCACCTCAGCTAGTGTAATATAATATGAGTTAATAAAAGTGAATTTTCAAAAGATTATTTTCAATCTCTTCAGGTATTTTCATTAAAAACTAATTCCGAGAACCAACTAAGTATATATATGTATACATACTTTTGCCAGAGGCTCCTGGTTGAATTTTTTATTCATCATCGCGAAAGTCTACTGTCATATACGTATGTATGACGTGGCGCGGAATATGTGAACAAAATTTAGAAATTTTTTCAACTCAACTGCCGTAGGTATGTGTTAGCTGAGCCAAAAAGTAGGGCATCCAATTCCGGAATTCGAAAACACTAGTTCCGGAATTAATGAATTTCTATTTAACACACTAATTTAAGTAAATTCAACATAATTTTGTGTAATTATATTCTGTTGTGTAGATAATGAAAAAATGTATATACTATATACAGGGAAACTTAGGCCCGATTGTATGAACGATGATAAATGATTAATTCTCTGATTTAGCGTAGTTTGCCTTGTATTAAACAATGCAAACTATGCTAAATCAGAGGATTAATCATTTATCCTCGTTCATACAATCGGGCCTTAAAGTCACTATTCAAGGGACCGAGAAATGTTGGTCAATCTATGGAGGTGGTTAGTTTAAAGAATAAAGCAACCTAAAAATTTGAAAATTCAAAGTCAGGCTAAAAAGAAGGCAGCGGAAAATATCGCCATCAAAATTCTAGCCTAAGCGACACAAGCCTCGACACAATTGATAGATCAAGAAGAAGACGCGTATTATATATTTCAAATTGATGGTGATAGTTCGATCAAATGTAATGTGGGCGGCATAGATTTAAATATGGTTGTAGACTCCGGCAGTAACTGCAATATAATTGACAATGTACATGGAAGAACTTAAAACAACAAAAAATAATTGTCCAAAAGCAATTCGGAACTTGGAACTTCGAATAAAACAATTATGGCTTATGCCAGTCATAAACATCTAAATATTTTAGGAGCAATCGAAACTTTAATTAATATTGCACCCAAACAGAAGCTGGCCATGTTTTGCGTTGTAAAAGATGGTATAAGATGTCTATTGGGGGAAAACCACGGCTATAGATCTTGGTGTTTTAAGAATAGGATTGATGGTACATTCGATAAACGACCATTTCCAAAATTTAAAAATTTTCGAGTGGAAATTCCTATAAACCAAACAGTTTCACGTACTATACACCCATATCGAAGGATCCAAATTCCACTAGAGGACAAAGCGGAAAAAAATTGAGGGAACTTATCGATTGTGATATAGTTGTGTAAATGAACCATCGAAGTGGGTATCGCCAATCGTTCCAATTATTAAAGAGAATGGACGCATTTGTATCGACAAAAGAAGGGCAAATATGGCAATTTCAAGAGAGAATCATCCTCTATCCGCTATAGACACAATTCTTCCTGGATTGCTTAATGCCAAGTAATTTTCGGGTTTAGATATAAAACACGCTTTTCATCAAATCGAGATAGCACCATCATCTCTCGACTTATTACAACTTTCAAAGTAAATTGTGGCTTTTGGGCCAATGAATCAAAATGTATTTATAAAACTACTCAAATAAAATTCTAGGGGTATATTTTGTAAGCACGAGGAGTGACCATGTGATATTTATGTCAGTATCATCAAATCGTTCAGATCTCCTAAGAAGACAATAGACGAGGTTCAAAGTTTCTTAGGATTGGTAAATTTCATTGGGAGATTGATACCAAATTTAGCAACTTTGACGGCTCCATTAAGGCAATTATTACGACTAAAACTAGGGAAACATTCAAATATCGACGAGTATTGGGGAAGCGAACAAGTTGATGCATTTAGACAATTGAAACGAACATTATCGAATAGAAACAAGCCTCTAGAAACCATTTTTGGTCCAAAATCTCGACCATGCGCAAGGATTGTGTGTTGGGTGTTGTGGCTCCCATCATATAATTTCAAAGTAATATATCGCGCAGGGAAATTAAATATAGCGGATCCTTTGTTCAGACTATGTGTTAATACATCTATTGGTGAGGATTTAAATTTATCATCTGGAAACTATATTCGTCAGATAGTTTAACATGCAAGGCCGATTGCCACTCTGATTTCGGGAATCGATAAATATTCAAGCGAAGACGGTGAGATTTTGAAAGTTAAGGAAGGGATTTTTAATCAAAATTGGGATAAATCGGTTTTCAATTATATAATTATTGAGACATAGTTAAGCTTCTATGGTAATATTTTATTACGAGGGACGAGAATTGTTATCCCGCTGAAATTACGACCTAATATTATAGAAGCTGCTCATCAAGATTACCCAGGCATAGTGAAAATGAAGGCACGGTTGCGTATCAAAGTTTGGTGACCAAAAATAGACCATGATGCTGGTGTCGGTTCCAAATCCCCCAGAAGCAGTGAAACATCGTTAGTTACCTACAACATCTTGGGTGGATACTGCAGTCGACTACTTAGGTCCGTTGCCTATGCCAATAACCTCAATAGTAGCCAGTTCAGCTTTTCAGAATTTACAAACTATTGTATACAGAATGGAATAGAGCTGTTCAAAACGATTCCTTACGGGCCACAACAAAATAGAGAAGTAGAACTGCAGAATCCTAGCATATTGAAAAGACTACGGATAAGTCAAGTGTCTCGTAAGAATTGGAGAATAGAATTATTAGAATATCTAATGATGTATAATAGTACATCGCATTCTACAACGGGTAAGACTCCATGTGAACTGGTCTATGGCCGTTTGATTAACGACAAATTACCTCACATTCAGGACCAATTAAACAAAAGCATATATATACCTAAAAGTTCTGTGGAATAATAACGTGTCTAAAAATGTTCATATCATTGAACTTCTACAAACTGTCGATGTTGCTAGTCAATATTATAAGAAAGGAAAGATATTTTCAAAGCTGAAAATAAACTACATACAACTACATTATTTATTTAATTAAGTTGAAAATTTTAATTCCAACTTTATTTAGAAAAACTAAATCTTTATGTATGTACATAAAAGTTCGTCGCGACAGCATTGACATGGCGTCAACCCAAGTACACCCCCACAATAAAAAGTAATTACTTTGTATGATATTGTCTCAAATTCATTTCTTTACATACCGTTTTGATAATTTTATTTTCATACTGAAGGTTTAAGATGATGAAAGCTCCTAAAATGATGAAAGGTAACAAGAGTTCATACAGCTGCACCAAAAACTGTTTGTTAGCTTTTGGAATATATATTAATTGTTATTAATTTATAACTGTATGAAAACCACAATTTTCAAGGTATTTAACAAATTATCTTTTTGTAACCACCCATATTTCGATATAATATAGAAACCAAAAAAAAAGGTAGAAACGCAACACGATTAAGTTTTATAAAAAGCTTTTGAAATATTTTGTTGTTTACTTTATGTTTAAATAGAATATTATTAGTAATCATATGAAATAAGAGTCGTGTCAGTTTTGTATGTAAACGAAATTAATGTATAAAAACAAGATAAAGATGTACACCACGTCCATATACTAAACCGAATTAAAATATAAAGCATTTTTTGAATATATTACCAAACAACTATACTCACATACATAAGTATGTATATCAAACAAACACAAAAAAAAAATTACGTAATACATACATATGTACACAAAGTAGTAAGTATAAAAAAGCTCTCGAAAATATGAAAAAGAATATTTTATTTCAAAAATAAAATTATAAACTAAAATAAATTATATGGATATTTTGTTTGTGTACTACATATACCTGCACAGAGGTTATGGCTAAATGGAACTTTACTGTACTCACAAAAAATATAAAATTAAAGTTACTCGTATTATTTTATGAGTATAGTGTAGCAAATATACCTTTTGTACCTTTTTTTTCTGGTACGCTCTGAATTTATTAAATTTTCAAAACAACAAGATACAAATGGAAAATTTACAGAGCATAGTTGGGGGGAAATTGATGAAGACAAAAACAAGCAAAAATAAAACGTATTTACTGGTATTAAGAGGTAAAACCTGACAATTTTGTTATTGGAGCAAAAATATAACTTTTATTGTGATGCTTTTGTTGCTTCATTGCGTGAAGTCGCGCAGAACCTCGCTTGCTTGTTTTAGCCCAGTTTATATTATTTTTATATATCGGGATTAATATTGTTTTATGGGTTAAATGTGTTGCTCGTAAATGTTGAAAAAATATATATATAAACCAGGTGCGTATATTTTAAAAGTAATTTTATTGACCATACACTATGAAAGTGGATTACGTTGAATGCTCTTACTCGAGTTTTTTTTACAAAGGAAAATTTTCATTACACCATGATGAAGCTGTGTAATTGTCCTAGACTTTTAGCACACCTCGCAAAATATAGTAATTATTATACTCCCAATATACGTAATTTGAAATTTATTTGTACAGGGTGGCTGAAAAGTCGGTTACTGATTTGTTTTCTCTAAAATTAAAGGAATAATAATGGGGGCGAGTAGACAAGAGAGAAGAGATACAACAATTTCAACAACGATGTGAAGCGACATTTGCTAAGGTTAGTGCAAAATTGGGTTACCGCTTGGGACACATGTTCATGGAACGAAATCTTGCCCCTGTCACCGCCTAACCGCCGAAGGGAAAACTAGTGGAGACACAAAAAAAACATAATTAATAATTAGTTAATTAAATTAAGGGTTTTCTGATCTTGTGTTGCGGTTACAACAGGCGGATGATTAAAATCAACAAATATTGTAAAATTGTAGCTGAAAACCAAAAGTAAGCATTTTACGATATTGTTTATTCTTTTTAGTATCGTTATTAAAGCTAACAAACAGTTCAGTTAAATCGTTTTAAATTCACAGTGTTCAGTTTATTTGGTTAGGCAACTATATTAAACATTTAAAGTTTGCTCACGTTTTAACTGAAAATAGTCTGTATTATTGTACTTTAAATAATTGAGTTCAATCATTTTATTCTGTATATGTATTCACGCGTCATATGAAAAAAACATGTTATACAGGAACAACTAAATTGAACTATACAATGAACCTGGAAAATATTGCAGAAGATACAGTTACGTTTCAAACTAATTTGGAGGAAAATTTAAAAATAGCGAATTGTGAGTTGAATGCTGGCAGAGGTGAAAGTGAGCCAAATGTTCAGTAAATAGTGCAAAGCTGAACATGGATGTAGGCTTTACATACAGTGGAATAATGAAAGGTGCTACATTGACCGAATATCCATTTGAAAAGTTTGACATGGAACATAATCTTTTCAAACCGCTGGATGAGCCAAATAACGAAATTTCTGAAAGTATATCGAATGGTGTTCCAAAGTTAGATGAAAAAAATTATAAAGCAGTTATTTTTCCGCGATATCAATAAAAAAAAATTGAGACCGAACATATTTTTGATTTTAATATGAAAAATTACCAAAATCTATTGACATTAGATTATTACGGCCACATAATAAATGGACGAATTTGGAAAAATAAGATAAACAACTATCGAAACATACTTGTTCTACCTTTATGTGTTATATTTTGACGACTTTGAGGTGAATCTTTTGGATCACGCGCTGGTACACACAAAATATTAGGATGTTACTACAATTTTTCAGTTATTTCTGATCAAGAAAATCTAGATTGAACAATATATTTTTAGCTGCCCTTTTTGAAAGTTGTGATGTTAACATTTGTGGTAACGATTTGGCCTTGGGTGATCTTGTACGACAAATGAAAGAATTAGAAACACGCGGTATCGAAATATGCCAAGGAGAAAATAACATTAAAGTATATATTGTACTGGAGATAATTTTGGACTAAATAAAATTTTAGAGTTTACTGGCTTATTTTCATCCAAATACTGTTGAATGATTCATATAGAGAAGGCTCGCAGAATCTTGTGATTTTAACAATTTAAATAACTTCTATGTTTGTGATAATGTCGTTTTGGAAATTATGCATGATATTTTTGAGGGAGTTGCTAGATATAATGTCTGAAAAATGTTATCATACTTCATCATTGAAAAAAAAAATTTTACAATTGTTACAATAGAAAGCAGATATTTAACTACGGCCCTACTGAAATAGGCAACATACCGCAAGAAATTTCTTTTGCTCATTTAAAAAAGCAATATCATAAAAATGATTGATATAAAGATTTGATGACTTTCATTCAATTCTCACCACTAATGTTAATGGATATGATTCCTCGTAATGACCAAGAAGGAAAGTTTGAATTACTGCAGTAAGACTTCAAGAATTCAAATTATTAAAAAAATAATATTTGAACTCGTAGTACATAAGTGAGACTCTTAAACCGAAATTTAATTTTTTTACTCATTACCCTAACGCAATATGGCGTAATGGACCTTTAAAATCACTATGGTGTATGCGCTTTGAAGCTAAACACAAGATTTTAAAATCGTATGCTTATCCCACAATGTAAAGAAGGAATATTGCTCTATCTATTGGAATTAAAAGTTTTTTTCAAGAGCCACTGACTTACGAAATAAAACATACAGAGTCAATATCATCAGAATTGCAATTCGGAGATGCAATTATTAAAGTCGTGTCCTTGGAACGGCATCCTGTATAAAAAAAGGTTATTTTCTAACTATCTTGACACAAAGTCTAGATTTACTTTAAGTTAATTGAACTGCTACTATGCAACAAATGTGAAATTATTAATTTTGATGATGAAATTCAAATATGTGTGCGTCCAACCAATGGTAAGGTCTTAAAACATATTACAAAATTTAATGTAATTCCAATACATTTAAATATACTATAAAGGCGCACGGTGTCATTCGACTAAAAAATTTTTTTGCTAATTTTTAATCAAAGTGTTAATCTATGTATATAACACAGTAAGGGTAAGGGCGTATCCGACATCTGTGATAATTTTGTTTTTTGCAATATCATAATTTTGGCAAAAAAGTCCGAAAAAGAATATTCGGATAGAATTACATCAATAATTTTGACGTGCGTGAAATAATTTTCTCTTCCACATTTTGTAACAAGTTCGTTTGTTGTCTGAATACTGATATAATTTTGACATAATAAATTTGACAGATAATGCTTGAAGAATAATACAGTAACACTAAAATAGCATCTAGATCAATTTTCTTTTTAAATATGACCCCAATAAAGAAGTCTATGGATCACCGGCACATTTATCATCTTTTTATCACATTTATCACTTCATAAAAGTTTTATTTAGAATCAGTTTTCAAGTATTAAAGAATTATTATTATTACTTTTTTTTCGAAATTTAGCAGTAAAACAAAATATTAAAGTAATTTTTTTTTCTATGGTGGGGGGTAATTCAGTGATTTTCGAACCACTAATTTTTGTATATAGTGGTTGAAAATTACTGAATGGGCGATTCAAGCTTTTTTGTTTAGTCGAGTTTAGATCACTCTAGTTCTAGTTTAGTATATAGATAACTTGAGTTTCAGACTCCAGATTGTTCAATCGTGTTTATTCTATATTTATATTACCAAATAAAAATAAAGAAAACTCGAAGCAATTTTTTTTGTAAAAAAAAAAAACAAAAGAGAAGAAACACGGAGGGTTTTTTTTAACCAAAAAAGAGCCAATCAGTAGTGGGTTAATTGACAGCCTCATTGGCGGCTGGTGAAAGCGCGCTTCATTCCGTCGTCGCCTTTTGGTCAATTACGTGCTACTGATTTAATCTGTACTAACAACTAAACAAATTTTTTTTTTCTCGATTACACCCCAATTTAGAAAAAATTGTTTTGCACTGCTAGTTTGATAATGAGTGGCTAAGGCCCCATTATTGTCCATTCATGCTGGACATTTAACATAATTTTCGGTAGTCACCACAGACAGGTCCGACATCTCAATCAATCCCACCAATTTTTTTTTTTTTGTGATTTTTATTGATCATCAAATTTTTCTTTCAACCACGGTATACCTAGAGGTTTCTCAACTGCGTCACCTTAATCTCGACGATCAACTTTACCTTTACCGGCCTTGAGCACAGGCAAATGCCGCACGGGGTGACACAGCGGTCGAGAAACAAAAATTTGTTTAAGTCGAGCTGAGGTTCTTCAGCTCGTTTCATTACAGATTTCACTGGCAAAAGAAAATGATAAGACAAACGATGGTTTTTCTCAGATCGATTTATTCGGTATCCCTTTAAAGTTTTACTATGTACCTATTATTAAAACCATTAAAGTATTTTTTATAAAGGAATCATTTAGAAAAGCGTATTTGTCAGTAAAAATATGTAAAGAATTTATTTTAGATAATTTTTGTTGTGATAATCCTGAATTACTTAAGTAAACCAAGTTGCTAATTTCAACTGAAGTTAGCTTGTCTAATAACATTGCCGCTTCTGCTCAGAACGCTGCCTCATCATCTAATATCCTTAATGAAATCGTTATGGCATCAGAAGATATAATTCTACAACCAAATATTTCTACGAACAACCGTTTTGATTGTCTATCGCCATCCGCCGGATAATCCTACAGATGAAACAATAAAATTGAGTAACAACAAACAAAACAACAAAATATAATTATGTACCGCTTATTGTTGTGGAAGGTCTAAATTACGCCAAAATTAAACAGCTGCTGCTTTCATTGAATATTTAGAATTATTTGATAAAAATTATCAGCATTGGAATACAAATTATGCTTTATGATAATGTTATTGATCAAAATTTACTTCAAAAACTAAAAGCTGATAACAGAGCATTTTACTTTCAGATCTGTTATTGACCGACCCGTAAAGTTCTGTATCACCGGATTACCATCTGATTTTAATCATGCGTGATATCATAACTGGTTTACAGCATAACAGTTTTGAGAAAGATAACATCATCAGTATTCATTCAATTTATAAAAAAATTCCAGATGCAACAACGGCTTTTAAATACTTTATGACTAAATTTCAATCATATAAAAATGCAAATATTATACAAAATTAAACACATTCACCATACAGCTGTGCGTTTTTCACACTATTCTAATAATTCAAACTTGCCTACCCAATGTCGCCGTTGTCAAATATTTCGCAACAGTTCATTGCGTTGCAACAAAATTTTAAAATGTGGTAAATGCAGCGCAAATCATTCAACTAATGAATGTAACCTTGATGCGATTAGTTACAAATGCGTTAATTGCGGTGCCGCTCTTCCCATCAGCCCTAAAGACTGCGCTAAACTCAAAGAATATCAGATAACCAAACAGAATATTCATATCAATCGACAAATTCGAACCCTATATAATCGGAGGATTCAATATCCAAACCTTTCCAACGAAAAGGAGTTTCCAGGACTTCCGGAACCTTAATCTTCGCCTCTACAATTAACTTGGAATTTTATTTCCAACAACACCGGGAATAATCGCATTAGAACTGAAACCAATTTTGGTCCTGGAAGGGTAGCATAAGTCACATAAGGCACAGTATATGATATCATATTAAACCCCCCTCAAAACAAAAAATATGACACATTGCGAGATGAAATTATAAAGCGCCGCACATTGTCGGAATATGATCGTCTTGAAAGGCTTATGAGCTGTCAAACAATGGGTGATGATAGTCCATCACAATTTTATCGAAGAATTAATGATTTAGGGCGATCATCCGAATGTATTAATAGCGAGCTTTTGAAAAAAATTTGGTTACGTAATCTGCCTAGCTATATAAGTGCAACATTAGCTCCAGTAGAAGAAAAATCAATGGAAGAACTTCAGAAAATGGCTGATAAGATTTGGAATATAGAAAAAAAATAAAACAAAAAATGGTTTAAGTGTTTTAAGTGTTGAACCTAGCGCTAGTAGTAGTCATGACCGTGGTGGTAATACTTTAGATAATTTGGATAACCAGTTAAAAGAACAATTTAACCGTTTTAGTATGAAACCAAACCAGTCAGATAGCTAGAGGTAGATCACAAAACAATTTTTCAAATAATAATCAATATAGAGGTAGGTCTCGAACTTATTCACCCTCGAATTATAATTCGCGTTCAAGGAATGGTTCACGTTCAAATAGTAGAAATGCGCGTAGTCGTACACATTCATTTTTTATGAAACAAGGAAAATTATTATGTTGGTATCATTTTAAGTTTGATAAAAACGCAAGAAGTTGCTATAAGGAAAAATGCGAGTTTGGAAGTTCTAGCTCAAATAACGCAAATAATTCGGGAAACGATTAGAGCCTAACGTTGATCCAATAAACGTTAGGCCTTATAGATTAGTAATCCAGTGTCGAAAAACTAAATTAAGTTATTTGATTGATACGGGAGCTGATGTTTCAGTTCTTCCGTTTTCACTATTTAAAAATGAGTTTACCGTACCAATTTCTCAATTAACAGCGGCAAATGGCTCAACTATTGCGGTATATGGAAGCAAATTATTACAAGTCGATTTGGGGTTACGACGTGATTTCAAACACGTGTTTGTAATTGCAAATGTAACAAAGCCTATAATAGGAGCCAATTTTTTAATTAAATTTAATATTTCTGTCGACCTACCTAACCAAAGACTGTTAGATAATCTTACTTTATTTCAAACCAAAGCTATTCATTCGACATCTGTGGATATAATAACGCCGAAAATGTTTAACGTTGAGGGAATATACGGCTCGCTTTTGGCCGAGTATCCTTCTTTAACTGAGGAGCCGCGATATGATTCTAAGGTGAAGCACAATGTAACTCACCAAATAATTACTAACGGTATTCTACCTTTTTGTCGCCCGCGTCGTCTGGATCAAAATAAATTCAGAATAGCCAAAGCTGAATTTGAATACATGGTTCAGCAAGGTTTATGCCGTATATCGAGTTCGCCAGGATGTTCTCCATTATACACTTAGTGCCCAAAAAAAAAATCCGAAGACTGGAGACCGTGTGGCGATTATCGCCGCCTAAATATAATTACGCAAGCAAATCGATACCCACTCCCACACATTCAAGATTTTTCTCTAAATTTGAAAGGTTGTACAGTATTTTCGAAAGTAGATGTGGTTCGGGCTTTCCACCATATTCCCATAGCAAAAGAAGATATACATAAAACTGCGATTACTACGCCTTTCGGAATGTATGAGTTTGTACGAATGCCATATGGTTTGAGAAACGCGGCTCAAACATTTCAGATGTTTATGAATGAGGTGACGAAAGGTTTAAGCTTTGTTTATGTGTATGTAGATGATATTCTGGTTGCTAGTCGAAATCATATGTTCGGCTTGAACCATTTAAGATCATTATTTCAATCACTTTCTGAATACTCGGTAAATATCAATCCAAGTAAATGCGTTTTCGGTGTTGAAAAGCTTGATTTTTTGAGTCACGAAGTTTCTAGAAATGGTATTCGTCCATCACAATCCAGAATAGAAGTGATTCGAGATGTTCCTGCGCCAACATCGATAAGTGCAACTGAACGTTTTATTGGTATGGTAAACTATTACCACAGGTTTATACCTAAGCTTTCTGAAATGTTGGCACCTATTCATGATCATCTAAACGCATTACGTCGACTACAAAAAAAAGAGTAATTTTTATTGGCCTGAAAATTGTCACGCAAGCTTTCAACAAGTTAAAGCCGAATTATGCAAAGCAACATTATTGGCGTTCCCAAATTTTGATGCCCAAATTGTACTAACCACTGATGCTTCCCAAAAAGCGATCGGCGGCGTACTTGAACAAGAAATCGGAAACACTCATGAACCTCTTGCGTATTTTTCTCGTAAGTTAACAGAGACTGAACAAAAATATTCCACATTTGATCGCGAGCTTTTAGCAATCTACTCAAGTATACAACATTTCCGACATTTCTTAGAAGGTCGTGAATTTTCAACCTTCACAGACCATAAACCGCTAGTTAACGCAATGAATAGTAAAACCGATCGTTCTCCACGGCAAACAAGACATCTCGAATTTATCGCGCAATTTTGTACGTCTATCAAGCACATTAGTGGTCTTAAAAATGTCGTTGCTGATGCACTATCACGTCAACTAGAAGTAATTGTAAACGAAAGTGATGATTTGCAAGAACTTTTTAAATCTCAAAAAAATGATTTGGAATTAAAAACCTTAATTGAGTCATGTAAAAGTTCCACCAAAGTTCATTTGAAATTGATTGAAACTGGTGAACTAAATAACAAAATATAGATATGGTGTGAATGTTCGCGACCCAAACCTAGGCTGTATATACCATTAAATTTGCGTCGAAAAATCTTCAACGACAATCATGGACTAGCGCATACTGGTACACGTGCTGCTACACGAAAATCTATTTCAGATAATAATTTTTGGCCTCGAATGAATACAGTATAGCTAAATGGGTCAAAGAATGCATGGGTTGCCAAACCTCAAAAATTATAAGACACAACAAATCGGAAGCAGGTGAATTTCCAGTGGTATCTGAACGTTTCAGGCACATTCACATGGATTTGGTAGTGCCACTTCCACCTTCAAATGGGTACCAATATATATTGACCATAATTGATCGGTTTACCAGGTGGCCGGAAGCACATTCGTTCAATTACAGTGGTCAAAGCATTTATAGATAATTATGTTTCACGCTTTGGAGTGCCTCTTGAAATCACTACCGACCAAGGAACCCAGTTCGAAAGTAGATTGTTCGATGAATTTAATAAATTTTTAGGTATGGTCGAAAGATTCCATCGCGTATTGAAATCCTCGATCCTCGCTAGGCAAAACGCAATACACTGGGCAGATGAATTGCAATTTATATTACTAGGAATTCGAACCTCAATTAAAAGTGATATTGGGTGTACACCTGCTGATTTGGCTTATGGCCAAACACTGAGAATACCAAACCAAATGCTAATCCATGAATCGCACAACTCAATAGATTCAGCTTCGTTTGTTGAAAAATTAAAACAAGCTATGTCTAGTGTACAGCCTGCGCCACCAAGGGTTCAGATTAAGGATAAAGTTTTCATGCATAAAGGTTTATTTGATTCGGATTATGTATTCGTTCGTCGAGATGCAATTAGGATTGGACTTACACCGCCTTATGAAGGGCCTTATAAAGTCATCAAGAAACTTCGAAAATATTTTGTGTTAGATTATAAACGAAAACCCACGTCAATTTCAATCGACAGGTTGAAGCCAGCATTTATCATGGATTGATTATTAGTTTTTTTTTTTTTTTTGGAGGGAGAGTATTGTAGTGACTCTTATTTCACTTAATGTATTTAAAAATTTAAACTTTCAAAAAAAAAACGAATTTCTGTTTTAACTCGCCGTATAAATTGATGTAACTTATGTTTCGCATAGCGACATCTTTTATCCAGAGTTTTCGTAAATATATATACAATATACAGAAGTTAAAATATTTGATTAACGTTGTGCCTAAATTTGACTGATGTAGTGAAATAATAGAGAAATGTAAAGTAATAATAATAAGAAGAAATAAAAGAGTTGATTCCAGTTTTGACTTTTAAGAAGTTCGCCAAGGTTCGTTTTTTCTCTCACGGATTTATAATAAAAATGTAATTTATAATTGTAATAAAAGTGTTTTATTAATAAATTGTTTTATTTGCAAAATTAAATAAATGTACACGCCATACAAACTACCAAACTAGATGAAACATTTGACTTTCTTGTCAATAATAACGTTCACATGGCTGCTATTACTGAAACATATAGCTTAAACCAGATAATGGGGTATATACACGAGACTCTAGCGAGCAGATAAGCAAGCGATTTTTGCTAGATTGCGGCAAATGGTATACTCGATGCTAATAAGCAAACAAATTTTGCTGAATTGCAAAAAATGATATACTCGATATTTTTGCTTTAGCTGGCAAGCCAGCAAATAGTTGAAATTTTGCGAACGATTTAATTTATCGGCAAATTATTGTTTAGTGTCAATCATGGAGTTTAGACCATTTTTCATTTGCGAAATATTTAGAAACGAAGCTAACTATTGTATTCGACATAATTAATAAAAATTCAATAGTTATTTTATAATCATAACTTTTCAATTAAAATTTTTGAAATTTCTTGGTACCACTTTTTCAAACAACTTTTTGGTTTTTGGTAATAAAATAAAAAAAATTCAAAAAAGGTTTTGTATTTCAGTTTAGGTTTTGTACTCATTTTCAACTTATTAAATATTTTAAAGTTAAATTATTTAAATTTACTGACGTTATTTTTAAAAACAGAACAAGAAACTTTCAATTATTCACGTTTTGAGGTTATATTTTTTATTCAGCGTAATGACATTTGCGTGCTGAGTAAAAAAATTATATTGCATTGCGAAAACGATCGAGTATGGGATTTTACGCAATAAATTTTGACGTATGCAAATCTGCCATATTTAACGAGTTGCAGTTTGCGAATTGATAAATTATCGAGTATGTGCCCCAATGTAGTGTACCATCCTAATTTAAAAGTATACAGATTTAGATAGATTGCACTCGCCACATGGTGGTTACTTGCATAAAATCCCATACTCGATCGTTTTATCAATGCAAAATATTTTTTTTACTCAGCACACAATTGTCATTGTGCTGAATAAGAAACATAACCTCAAAACGTAAATAATTGAAAATTTTTGAATTGTTTTTAACCAATTATGGTAAAAATAATGTCAATAAATTAAAATAGTTTAAATTTAAACTATCTAATATAATAAAATGCTAGTGTGAAGCAATAAAATAGGACAGCAGGAACTAAAAATGTGTACTATTTTCCCTCTTTCGCAATTTAAATTTTTTTTTTTCGATTTTTCGATTTTATCAAAACCTGCTATATCTAACATAATGGCCCCGATTCTAAGACTATAAAATCCATGTTATATTATTTTATTTCCCCGCTTCCTATATGAATTTGTATTGAAAAAACAAAACTAACATAACATAACATAAAATTTTTGAAGCCAGAATCGTGCCCAATGAAATGCCAGCCAACATATGGCGTGTTTTTTAATTACATCGGAGAGACCAGAGAGATATAAAAGAAACCTTTTGCGTTTTTTTTTATTTTCTCGGATCGATCCGATAATTTTTTTATCGTTTTTATTAAATCCGAAAAATCACAAATTGCTGGTTTTCGATCTGAAATTTATTTCAGAGAGTACAGAGAATTACATAGTTTGACCATAGACAATCATAATAGATATGGTGAACACTACAGACTGAGATAACAACAATGAAAAATTAATTTTTTAAAGTCTACTGTAAATAATTTTAACGGTTTCTTGTTCATTTTTCATTTCATTTTTATGTATTAATTGTACGTATAGGAAAAAAATTTTCTTGGCCATAATGTGTTACAAAACAGTGGCTAGCCAATTTAAACAGTTAAGCGTTTAAAATCCGAAAAAGGTCTTTTCAGATTAAATACTCTAATCATCTAATTTTACTTAACAAGGCAAAAGTAAAAGCTCTTAGACGTTTTAAGTTGTATGGAAATAACCTTGATTATTTAATGTTTTCCAGTTATAGGAAAAAAGTTAAGTCGGGAATGCCGAATTGTTGAAAATAATATAAAACAAAATCCTAACTGATTTTGGAATTATCATTGGTCGTTTGAAACGAAGTCTGAGTATACCAATAATATGTTTTTCACAGATAATAGATCAAATAATCAATCGGAGATCTGTAGTCTTTCTGCTGAGCATTTTAAATCGGTGTACAGCATCTGTCTTCTTATAAAACTTCAATCCGTCATGCTAGTTTAAATTTGTCATTAATTTCCGAGTTTGAAGTTCTGGCATTGTTGGAATCGCTCGATATTAATAAAGGTGCAGGTCCTGATCAATTAACTAATTTATTTTTAAAAAATATCAAAAGGATGTTCATGCTGTCCCGCTTAAATTACTGTTCAACATGTCTATAAATAGTTCCGTTTTTCCATATAAGTGGGAAATATCGGTTTTAGAATTTTTAGTATCTGTTCATAAAATCGGTGATTTGGTTAATATTGAAATCTACAAGTCCATTTCCATTTTAAATACGTTAGCTAAAATTTTCGAGAAATTAATGCATAGCATAGTTTTTTATCAGATTAAAAATCAAATCACATCAGATCAACATGGTTTCTTCCTGACACATTCCACGTCAACTAATTTAGCTGAATTTTGTGATACAGCTTATTGTATAGCACATTGAATAGAAAGGCACAAAATGATTTTCACAGTCATTGGTAACAGAAATGATGTAGACATTTTGCAAAGCGATCTCAATTCCATTTATGATTAGTCTGTCAATTATCATTTAGCTTTTAATGTGGCAAAATATGTCACAATGACTTTTACCAAGCGGATTAATAGAAATGAACATCTTAACAATATTGAAGATGCTTTATTATCTAAGCTTGATTCAATAAAGGATTTGGGTGTTACGTTTGATTCTAGGTTACGTTTTAATGAGCATGTTGAATTGATATAATTTGTCGAAAATAATTTAAATTATTAGGTTTTGTTTGTAGACGCGGTAGAGACTTTATGGATCCTTCGGTTCCCATACTATTATTTTTTAGCTTTATACGAACTAATTTGAAATATTTATCACAGGTCTGGAACCCGTTCTATGATGAGTATTGTAATAGAATAGAAAGATTTTTATGTTACAAATATGTTCCATCGACCGATTATATGACATATGAGATACGCATCGAGAAGTTCAAATTAATCACCTTAGAAAATGGAAGAATATTATTTGATGAATTTTTATTTTGAAATTAATCAACGGTCTAACAAATCTCGGTCTGACGTCAATTGTCAATCGAACCATATGCTGTACTTTGGTAATTTAAATTTGTTTAATATGTCGTTGTCGGAATTTCGTAGAAAATGCAATTTCATCTTATGCCGTAATAGCAGCGGTATTTGACGAAGCTTAATTAATGTTTTGTCTTCAACCTTTTGTTATAATTTCTGTATTTTGATTTTTATAGTAGCATTAGGGTTATAATTTTTATTATTTTTTCTTTTGTTTTCTATTCCATTATAATTATAAGTTATGAATTTGATTTTATTGTAAAATTTTGATTTAGTGAGGCAGCATATAATTGGGTTACTCTGTTTGCTGCCCAGATGTAATAAATAAATAAATTAAAAACTTACTTTTTTATATAAAAATTTATATAAGCAATGTGTTATAAATAATTTTTTCTACAAAAAGCATAAAAAGTAGGCTTTTTCACACTATCATTTTTCTATGTCAAAGATTTTTTATCAAATATTTGATCATATTTAGCTTTACGAAGCTAACTTGATAAAATATATTTTTTTAAAGGAATCTTTTAAAAAAGATTCAACTCACACTATCATTTATCTTTGACAAAGATATTTGATCATACATCTTTAACATAGAAAAATGATAGTGTGATTCGTGCCAAAGGTTGCACATCTCCCTTAGTAACGTGCGACCAAGTCCGTGATAATTTTTACAATTGAATCCCATTACCAACTACATTTTTGTTTTCCCCTATATTAAATTTAAAAAAAAAGCATCGAGCTCTGGATTGATAATCTTTGTAATAGAAATATAGAAATAAATCATTTTGATTAATTGATTAAGTATTTGGAGGACTACGCCAGCAAAGTGTTTTGCCACGCTTGAAATGTAGCTAGGTTTGGTATCCCTCGGCCATTTATTTATTTTCTCGCTCGTCAAATTATCACTTTGCGTTCTTAATACACAAATATCCATTATTTATCAGTTATGCTGAAAAAATCATTAATAACCTAAAATACAAATTGCAAAACTTATAATTATCAACCAAACAATTAAGAAATTTATATTCTCGCAGTACAGTAAATTATTAATTTAAAATAAAACATCTGCATCTAAATTTAATTCTACTGTGCTTAAAGCAAAAGTACCAACATTAAAAAAGCTCAAATTTATCTAAGTTTACATTCCAACGGCCTTAATACAATTATTATAAGATGTATTAAAATAGTAAAAAAAAATTGTTTATTTTGAATAGAACGAAAATATAGGAAAACAACAAAAAATAGGTAACAAATAGAAACAATAGAAATAAAAGCTTCTTATGTATATATAAGAAAAATAAATGAGAAGATTTTTTTTTTTCAATTTCGTTCGTCATTTGCTACATCGGAAATTTGTTTTGATATTTTATTCATTTATTATTTTATGGAGCGGTATAAAAGCACAGACGATATACTCCTAATTTGATTTATTTATTCGTATTACGTTTATATTTTCATATATGTACTGAGCTTTCATCATATACACAAACATTTAATATTTAAACAAAAAAAAAAAAAAAAATCATAAAATACAAAAGATAAAAAAAACTGGGCAAAATCATATACAATTAAGGATGAGGAAAATACTTTTCTCAATTTTCTTTTACTTAGGATTTTTTTTTCTTGCATAGTAATATACCTGTTGATCCATCACATCCTTCTGCGTGCGCTGAACATCCTGGCCCAGGTTCTCCTATTTACGTGAAATTTATTTCGTATCGTATTTACAATTTTGGTATTTTGTATTTTGACAATAGAGTTACAGTGTTCAAAATAGTTGAAGAATATTGGTAACAGATATTTTGTAAGGTATTTCGAGTGTTTTGTTTTTATTAATATTATAATAAAACGGCCGCACACAATATATAGTACATATAAAAAAAAACACAAAAAAAGAAATAAAAACATAGAACACATGTCAAAACATATTTGTATAAATATATAAACATAAAAATTATGATAAGAACATTAAACTGATAAGAGAAAATATTTATTTTATATATTTGCGTATGTATGTATAGAAAAAACAATAAAAATAGAGATACAACTTTGACAGTATATTTGTCCGCAATTTACCCATTTTTTGCATAGTTCAGAGGCGATAAGACGTACATATATACAAAACGAGAAAATGCAAATAAATATAAAAATACACAAAGAAAGAAAATCAACAAATAAAGTGGAAACATAAATAAAATCATAAATTGTTGTTCATACAAAATTTGTAACATTTTTCATCTTTTAAATTTTTGCGTTGTGTTGTGTGTGAATAGAAAATTTATGTGTCTAAATTAATCTTATTTTGTTTATGTTGCTCCTACATTTTGATTTAAAAATGTTATGTCTATGTGTAAATGTACTAAAAAATAATATTGCTGAACAGTCTTTGTGATTTATGTACTTTAATTTAGCCGAATTTGTTTGTTTCTCAACTTGATTACCATTTTAAGATTTGTGTTGCATAATCAACGGCACAACAATAACATGTTTTTGTACGCAAGTTTATAAATTTCCATGAGATTTAATTATGTGGAAAATTAGATTATCACATTTTAGACGATTAACGTCTCAATTGTGTGTTATACAACGACATGTTAAATTTATGGAGATTGTCGGAATAACATTAATTTAGATTAGAAACGATATAATTTAAAAATTCTAATTTTTCATGTTTTTTATAAGAACTTTGGTACTGTGAACACATACAATTACGTTCGTATTTTACACACTAAATGTAGAGGGTAAAATAAAATTAAAAATGTAAATGAGTACCGGGAAAAAATGATGCTTTTAACAAATTCAACTTTACTAGAGCATATAAAATAAACATCAACTTAGTAATTCTAAATACAATCGGCGACCCAAAAATAAATTTAGTCACGCGCATTTTGCAATTTGTTGAACTTTTATATTGAAGATGATGGGATAAAGTAATAATTAAAAGAACGAAAAGGTAAACGATTTAGGTACTGAAATTTCGATCAGTTTAATCCATAAACATGAGAGTCCCACTAGATGGTAATGTGAATTATTGTGAAAGAAATTCTTTTAAACAAACAAAAATAATTCGGGTTGGTATCGTTATCCAAAATAAAAAAATCTCAAAAAAACCAAATTCCCAAAAACTAAGTGTTTCTAATATAACATAGGGGATGGGAACTATCGCCCCCAAACCGCACTTTGACAATTTTTTGAAATGCTAACATTCTTAGAAATGAAAAGCATTTTTTTAAATTTTGTGTTTTTTTAATAATTATAGACATACTAAAATAGAGAACTCCCCAACGCCGCTTAGCACTGAACCCTTTGCACAAAGATGACGCGAAAACGTCAGAAAAAACTTTCAAAACGTTTGTAATCATCCATACGAATGCAGAGAAATGAAGAAAGATTTTATTCCGTATCCTAGAAGTGTAGCTGATTTAGAGAATGAAATTTCTAAATTAGACGAGACAATACAGATCAGAATCAGGAGCAGACTTGTAAAAATGTTGACAAATTTTAAATTTAACGATAATTTATCAAATAAATGATTGACCACGGATAAATACTATACTATAAATTGTACAAACAAAGCTAAACGATTCCTATGTGACAATCCCGATATGTACGTATAGAAATTTGGTAAGGGTAATGTTACGGTCCTCATAAAAAAACCGAGTATCTATTCTGAAGAAATGGACTTGCTCTTATCGGACAACAACATGCACGGAGATACAGAAAGTTGGTATTTACAAATAAAGTACAAATAAATTTAAATTGAATAATTTTATGTTGGAAATGATTAGGCAAAATAAATAAATCCGTTGCTATAAGAACTTAAGGAAATACAATGCTATGACTCTACTTCAAGTACAACATAAAGACGCAATCCTTTGAGGCCAATTGTTAACTATAATGATTCAGCATTATACAAGTAATTTGTCTAAATTTTTGTCAAATATTTTAAATTGTTTTTTCGGCGGAAGGTTCCAAAGTTAAAATGAAAAATATTTATTTGCCATCAAATTCGAATGATGTAAAATTAAAATGTAATACGTAGAGGCATTTAAATTGGTCCATGATCATACTGTATTTAGTTTTAACGGAGAATGATTCAAGCAAGTGTTTGGATAGCTCCACAGCATCTAACTTTCGAAGGTATAAATTGAGACTAAAGTTGTGGAAGCATCTTCGCTTAAACGCATATTTTCTTTTTTTAGAAACGTGGATGGTATTATTGCGGCTATACCGAACTCTTAAGTTGACATTTTTGTTTGATAATTTGCACCGCGAAAAAATGTTACACGAAATAAAGATGGAAGGTTGACCACTGATTGAAATCATAAAACAGTATGGTCAGGTCTAAATGTAATATCCAAGAAATTAAATCAGTCATGTGGAAACTACCACCGACTTGCAAAATATAAATGTTGAAAACACACAGCAAATTTTAATTTTAATTCCATAAGTAAAAATCCTTTCCGAAATAATTAAATGTGCGGGTTCAAAAGTATGCTATACAAATTTTGGTAGACCATTAAAATGTTTACACAAGTTTTTGTCTAAGAGTGGAAGACCAAATTTCTTTAGAATTGCAGTAAAATTTGGTGCACAGATTGAAATCTTCTTGTGGAAGAGGATACACACAGTGTTCCAAAAGTAAGTTAACAGAAGCAATAACTATAGAAAACCAGACCCTGATCTGTTTCTCCTCACAAAATTCGTGTCTTAATCATGTTTATGCGTCTTGCTTACTTTTTAACTATGTACCTCACCACAAAACCAAATAACGCATCATTTGAGTTTGTTCTGTCGTTCTACGTGCATCATAAAGAAGTTAACAAGCTATTTCTAGCAAAATTGTGATTTTATTTCACTGTTACTGATTAATTAAAATGTTGATGATTAATTAAATTTATTTTGAGAAGTTGGGGCTTACGCAATTAAAATAAAAGGTACATTATATTTTATTACTGGTTCTTGATTGTTTTGTTTAAATTTATTTAAAATTGGGTTCGTATTTCAGGAAGTATGGCTAAATTTAAGCATTTAACTAATGAAGATAATAAAACTGCATTATTCAGGCAAATCAATGCGAGAAATTGCAAAACTAGTAGGAAAATCGGTCAGTGTTTAAAACAATAAATGCATTTAAGTTTGGAGGCAGAATAACAGAAAATAAAAGGATGGGATGACCACGAATGGACTGGATTTTAAATTTCAAAATATTTCTTCTACCGACCCAATGATATCAGCTACAAAAATTCAGGCTATAATTAAAAATGAAAACAAAAATCCACCTTCTGAACAAACAAGTAGGAGAAGACTTCATGAGGTGGACAAACTTAGTGGCACGTAAAGTACCCTTCATAAGTAAAGTCAACAAAGCAAAAAGGATGCAATTTTACCAGGAACACATTTTAAAATGTTTGGAATTTTGGAGTCGTGTATTATGGACATACGAATCGACGGTCCGATTAAAATACAGCCTTGGAAGAATGTACACGTGGCGAACGAAGTCGGAAGTATTGCCTTTCAAGTGAACACAGCCCACCTTAAAGACATTAGACACAGGTTTAATGGTGTGCGGTTGCATGAGTTCATGAGGCGTCAGCAAAATTGTTATTATAGAAGGCAATATGAAGACTGCTGTCTATTGAAATCTACTAAAAGAAGCAGCAATACCAGAAGGAAAGCGACTCATGGGTGAGAATTTCATATTACAGCAGGACAATGCGCCTATACACCGAGTCAAAACTGTCGACAGATACTTTAGAGAATGTTATACTAACATTTTACAATGGCCACCTCAAAGCCCAGACCGCCACCAATAAAAAATCTATGGGATCTACAAAAACGCGAATAGCAGAAAAGGCACCGAGGAACTTAACAGAATTGAGGAGTTTAATTAGTGAAAAATGATACAGTATAACACCTACAGAGTGTCAGAAATAAGTTCATTCGTTACCTACTCGCTAAATTATCGCATAATAATGGCGGACACTGCGGTTATTGAAAAATTGTTAACTTAATTGTGGAAGATCCAATTTTGCTCATTTTCAATGAAGTTAAATTTTTCTTACGAACTAGTAATTTATTTATTTTGTTATTTTAGATTTCTTTAAGCATTGTACTTTCGTAATGAATTAAGTTTTTCAATTTTTTAATTTAAGAAGAAAATGTTAATAAAATTGAACTGATAAAAAAATGTAAAAGTGTTAACTTACTTCTGGAACTCTCTATATACAGGGCCTTTCAGAGCCAGCAGGGCGCCTGGACCAATCTTAAGTTTATAACACATGATAGAAATTCTCTAATGATGTGCTCAAAATTAATTTTTCTTGCGATGTCATGGTTAATGTTTAACATTGCCAATCCATTTAATCGTTGTTCTGCCATTGTTGAGCGATGATAATTTTTTATTCTTTTAAGAACACTGCAAATCCTCTGGACAGAGGAATCAGATGCAGGAATACTTAACCAGTTAACTTTTTACTGAGAATGTTTTCTAATAAATTGGTTGGTGTCGAATCTGCATTGAAATTAACTGCATACATTTTTTTAAGGAATTTTACCTCATATAGTATCTCGTTTGATAACTCACTCGTGTATTTTGAATTTAAACGGTTTACTACAGCTTCAATTTGTTCATCAGTCAAATTAGCAAATGACCAAAGAAAACCGAAAAGTTGACAGACATTTTGTAAAGATTGATTAAAAATTTCGTATAAAAAAAGGAAATATATCAGAAGGTTTATGATGAGTGTAACTTCTTTTCCTATAAGCTAGGTACTCTATTGAAAGAGAGAACTACCACAAAAATAAAATTTCGTTTGTTACGAATTTTCTATTGTACAGTGTCTACGTATTGCCTACACTGTCTAATTCGAAAACTATTGTCTACGCTATTATCGACATTTATCAGTCCAAGCGCCTTTTTTGATAATTTGAGTTATACATGCAGAACTACTAATTCGGCTACGAGAAATTCGATTTTACTGTTAAAAATTATCTATCTCCACTAATTAGAGAGATATTTAGCAAGGATTTTGCTTAAGTCCCTAAATTCACCTAACAAATAGGGTAATAAGGCAATAGTTTTGTCTATATCCAACAATATTATAATAATTGTCTATATCCATTGCAAACATGTGCATTTCACTTTCATTCAAATAATTTTAAACACTTTTGCCTATATCCAAAATGTCTCCTCCTTTTTCACTATTTTATGTATAAATCATTAGGCATGTCGGTCTTTCTCCTTTTGTGATGAAAAGAATAAGTAGAGAAATAACAAGTATTGATAAGGTTCTAAAAAAGGATGTATATAATACATACAATTAACCAAAAAAAATAAAAACAAAATGTTTTAACGGTTTTTTACGTGTACAAAGTTATTTAGAATTTCAGATAAAGTCGCATCAAAATTCGAAGTGGAAAATAATTGATTAGAGAGAAATTTATTTACAATTCGTCCTAATAGTTAGCGAGCCTACGACAAATTCATTGAATATAAATAATTTTTGGAAACAATTATTTCAATTTTATTTAATTGATTTTAGCGAGACTTTACAAACTTCTGAAAATGTGGAGATTGAAATAGTTGATTGCCAACCGGAATAAATCGTACCAATTCAAGACGCGGTGAATAATTTGTTTGATACCGAAAATGAATCGATTAGGAAATCAAGAATATAAATCAAAAGTAATCTAAGTAAATGGAACCAAAATAAACGTAAGTACAACAGACAAAATGGCATAGAGCATACTGATCTTGGCTGTCATCACATAAATTAATTTCCACATATTGATTCACATTATTCTTGATCTTCGTCATCGAAAAGTTACCTTGATACAGCCGTAACCGTTTCACGCATGTAATTGTATGATCTTTTGAAAGAAAAATTTCCCGATTCAACTGTAAAATTCTGGAAATACAGAGACATTTTCAACACAAAGTTTAATTTCGGCTTTCATGTACCCAAAAAGGATTTGTGTGACCAGTGCGAGCTGTTGAAAATGGTGATAGTCCTTCTGATACTGAAATAGTTGAAAATGAATTTCATAAGACAAGCATACTTCAGGCGAAATTGGAGAGAGACGGTGATCTAATTGTTTGCCAAAATAACCAAAGGACAAAAGTGTTTGGTTTTGACATGTAAAATGTTTTCCAATTACCTAAGGCAAATACATCAAATTTCTTTTATAAAAGAAAATGTACCTAAAACTTAACTGGGAAATGTTACGGAGATCCAGAAGTCTTTAACTCTATTTGGTAAGAAAATTGGAATTAAACTGCTTTTAAAGATTTAAATTACATAAAAAGTATATTGTATTTTTTAGGTATGAATCATTATGCAGGCGGGAAGGTATTCATATCGCAAACACATTATTAATAATGCTTCATCGATTTCTTATTTCATATCCCGATATAGAAAGAATAATAATCTAATCAGACAGTTGCGTACCGCAAAATCGAAATTGCGTAATGGCATTTGCATTACAAAATTTTCTTTATAACAACAACAGCTGTTCCCTTCGTTTCATAGAACAGAAATTTTTAGAGGCTGGCCACAGCAATATTCAAGATGTAGATGCTCCACACAAACTATATGATTTTTTTGTAATATTCCAGCAACTAAAAATAACCGTAATAAGCGTTTACAAAAACCAGAATTCTAAAAACTTATACGCCGTCATATACCGTTTGCTTGTGGCCACAGATTTCTCCAAAATATACTTCCTGTAGTCAATTAAAGGTAGACCAAAAATGTCCTTTAAAGATTTTGTTTAGTACCTCAGTTTTTGATTTAAACTTTGATTGCGAATTTTCAAAATTGGGGTAAGTATGATATAGACAAAAGTAATACTAGGACGACGAATTCCCCAATAGGTGTAGATGCACAACACTGTTAAGAACATGTTAAACTAGGGATATACCATCATATTCCCAAAAATAACAATCCCGAAAAAATCTCCAAAAATGCAAAATAACGTGCCTCATTGAAAAGGAAGACCCCATTAAAATTTTATTAACTACACTATGAACACAAAGGGAAGCTACATAATTTCTGGTCATCCTTGCACGGAAAGGACCAATGCTAAGCGGTTTTGAGGTATATTTTATTTTAGTATGTGAGTAATTATTAAAAACATAAGGATTTTAGAAATGTTTCAATTTCTACGAATGTTAGAATTTCCAAAAATCGTCAAAGCGAGGGCTTGGAGCCGAAGCCCCGATGCTCTAAGGTATAAAGCAAATTAAACTAATATTTCAAAAATTTGTTATATTTAAAAAACTTGATGTTTGGGATTGTATCGTTTTTGGGATTATTTTATTTTTGATAACGAAAGAAACCAGTTAAACCAACGGTTGGTATCGTTATCCAGAATAAAATAATCCCGAAAAAACGAAAAATCCCGAAATATTAAGTTTTTTAAATAAATATGTATGTATAACAAATTTTTAAAATATTATTTTAATTCGTTTTCAACCTTAGAGGATGGGGTTGCCTCCCCCAAACCCCCGCTTATTTTTAAAATCCTTATGTTTTTTAATAATTATTCACATACTAAAATAGAAAACTCCCCAAAGCCGCTTAGCATTGAACCCTTTACACAAGGAAAACAGGAAAACGCAAGAAAAATTTCAAAAATGTTTTCGTTTGTATTTCACATACAAATTCCCAAATACATATTTCACAAAGCCGCTTAGAAATGGCCCTTTCGTTTTCATATTGTAGTTAACAAAATTTAACAGGGTCTCTTATGACGATGGGGCACTATACTTTGTATTTTTTGGTACTTTTTAAGGATTTTCGTTCGAGAATATGATGGTATCCCATTAAACTAAGCTTGCAGATTAAATCAGCAATATTCTAGTGAACTTTTAAAATGGTTCTGTATATAAAATCAATATTTTCAAGTGCAGGTTTTTAATAATTAGTTAAGGGGAATATTTCTTTCATAATCGCAAAGGCCCGTAACTAATTCTCAAACAATTTTTAGAATATTAAGTTTACAAAAATCAATGAATTACTAATTATGTAGATTTGCGCAGGAGCTATGTTGAAAATTATCCGTATATTCTGTATAAAACAAATTCCGACCTTTCAATGTTCCTATTCAGAAATAGAATTATAAATTTCTGAAACGTACGATGTTCAAAATTCGATATTTCCTTAAATACAGAATTGAGTTAATTAAATCTATTATGCATTTAGTTAGGAACGCACGTTGGTTATGACTATAACTATATGAATCACTGTGGAGTGCAGAATTTATAGGCCAAACAATCTTTCCCGGGTATAAAATTTAAAAATTGTGTATTTACAAAATATTGACTACAATGAGAGAATATTATGATTGGAATTTTTATATGTTCTAATTTCTTTACCTAAGCATCCGTTACCTCTTATATTCAACGGGTGGTTGCAAAATGAGTTTCAATTTGCTATTACTTTAATTTTAACCAACAACGTAAGGCTTAAATCTTTCCAAGATGCATCAGTTTATATAATAAATACATGCTGAAATGCTGATATAAGTTTTAATTGATAAATTATATGGTTTGAAAAATATCGGTAAGCTATTGATAAAATGAACAAATTACTACCTTAGGGCCACATCCATTTGGGCTAATTTTCTCGCTACTAGAATGTAATAACGTCAAAGAAAGAACAAGGTGGCCTTTATAAAACTTATGGAAATTCAAAGAAATTGAAAAAAAAACAACGCCTTTTTAGATTTTTCTTTTGCTTATTGCAACTGAGTTGTAGCAACCCATAGGCCACCAAAAATGGAATATAAGGTCAATTAAATATGTATAATAATAATAAATTAGTACGCCTTATCATAAATATGCGTTAAAATGCGCTTTACTATTGTGTCTCTCTAATACATCGTTTACGATGAAATTCATTAATACGTATATGACTTCATTTACTTAAGAATTAGCATAGTTTCAATCCAGTTTTCATAATTCCATATCTTTATCTAAAAATCGATTTAGAATTGCCTTTCTACTAAACATCTCGAATTTGATCCAGTTTCTTCCAGTTTATCATATTCCATTACTGAGGTCAAAATTATTTTAGAATCGCACTTCTGTTGTATAAGTGTCGAATTTTATCATAATCTTCTTAGATCGTAAAATATGTTATAAGTATTATTCCGTTATTAAATGTCATTATTTTAGTAGCTTCTTAGTTCTGATTAGTTTTAAATTATGATAGTAAAATTTACATATTGCTGTATAGGCCAGTGACATTTTTACCAGTCAACAACTAAAACCGTTTTAGTAAAATATAGCATAAACTGGAGCTATGCTCTTCCAGATTTTTTAATCCAAATTGTATAAGGAAATTTTTAAATAAAATAGCTTTAGCGTTGTACTTTGATTTTATGTTTTTTGGTCTGTCCTATATCCAATACATTTTAGTTTTATTGTAAATAAAAAAAAATGTGTTAACACTATTACATAGAGACCATCCATTGTCCTATATCCATTTTATTAACTTTTTTGGGCAAATTGGAGAATTGGTTTTCCAGTTCTAATGGAAAGAAAATTAAACTTTTTTTTGTAAAATGTTCAGAAATGTTACAGCATAAAACCAGAATTAAAAATACATCAACATTTGATTTGAAAAAGTAGCCGAAATTTTAAAATTCGATTTCTCGAAAATTTTATAAATGGCATAATAGTTTTACAATCGCAGTTTTACAATATATTAAAGAGGACAATGCATTAGTGCTTAAAAATTAATTTGTTCTAGCTCAACTAAACTCAAAAAAGAAAAAAACGTCACCTTTAAGCTACTAATAATCAATGGGTTTATAAATACTTGATTGACAATTTTTTGAAATTCATTAAACTTAAAAGCTTGAAAAAGATTGACTAAAATGTATGTATTGTCTCAGTTTATAATTTTATATTCAACAACATTCCTAAATTTAAGAAGAAAATAAAATTAATTAGCAACGCATCTAAATAGAGGAGAGGACCCAAAAACACAATTTAGTGACATTTCTCTTCTCTTTCCTCTCAAACAAATATAATACTACACAAATCTAATTTTGTAGTCTCCCCACTCTATGATTGTTGTTGTTTTAGGCTGTTTCAACACATTGCACTTGCAGTTCCTTGTAAATACATTTTTCAATTGAATAGAGTAGAAAAACATGTTTCTTCTGTTTTGATCACTGTGGAGGGAATAGTTTCGTGGATAATTTTTTTCATAACGCTTTAATGTACAATTTTTATTAAAGGTGCAGAATTAATTGGTTTGCTATATTTCTAAGGCAACATCGCGAGTAGAATTCGAACAGAGATAATTTTGGCCCGAAATTCGATTATTTTGTGAAAATTATGTGTAGATTGAAAATGAAAAAAAAAATCATTTTTCTATGCTTTTGTTTCAGTCTTCCCCTGGTTTGAATGACGAACAGAATCTGAATAACCCAGAGGCTGTTTTCTTAACGAACATTTATTTATGGAACCTAACTGATTCAAATAAGTAACCTGGTGAGATGACTTATTTTTTATCTCTTTCTTACAAAAAAGGTAATTAATTCGTAATGTAAAAAATTGGTTCAGATGAATGGTTTATATTTAAATTTCAAATTAATTTGTAAATACCAATAACATAATATTAAAATATAGATAATTAAAATAAGATGAGACGCAAAAATGGTAAATTTCGTTGTCGAATTTTCGTTGTTTTGGTGTTGCTATCAAAATAAATAAGCTAAATCGATTGGAATGACTTTGCTTACTTATTTAAGACGTCGGCAAATAAGTAATAGAAAACAGCCATAGCATTGGATTTGACTGAGTATAGAATCATTGTTTTTCTTCTTTATATGATGCCAAAAATGAATGATCATTACAATAAAATTTGTTTTCGATTCATTTTTCAGATCGACCAGTTCCCAAAAATGATTAGTTTTCGATCAGTAAGGAGCGAATAATAAATTTTAAAGATCGAGTTTCAGAATGCTCGTTTTGTGTAATTATTTCATGTGAAAATATTAAAAGAATTCATATTTGAATCAATAAGGTCTAATAAGAATCAAATATTCACATTTGAAACAAATTGAATAGGAACCCGAGTAACCAAGAATGGTGATCACAAAATCTTACACCAATTTGTCACAAAATGTAAGTTACTTTTTGTCACAAAAAAAATTGACAATTTGGGATACACTTAAGCGAATATATTGTGATAAAATCTATGTTAATTTTATCGGAAAAATCAAAAAATTATTTTTGTCGCCTATTTGTCACAAGATTTACGTATTTTTTGTGACACATTATTGTTGACAATTTTTCGACTCGCATTTATGTGAATAATTTGTGTTAAATTACATTTTGATTTGAAAGGTTCACAAATTATTCCACCAAAAACCGACAAATTTGTTCCACAAAATATTCGTTTCCGTGTAACAATGACCGTCAACCTCATCCACCAAATTTATCCACTTTGGCACAAATTGTTCCCGAATATTTTCCACCAATCACCATTTTATGTGAAATTTTTGTTGTTTTTTTGTGATGAGTAATTCCTCAGGAAAGTCAGTTGTCAGTATACAAACTATTCTCACAATGGTTCTCTTAGATAGTTGTGTATATAACCGATAGGAGACAATGGAAAATAACTTCACAACATCACTTGTACGAACCGCAATAAAACTGGGTATTGGAATTGAAATGTCTTGTACATTGAAATTGTAAAAGCCATTCATTTGAGTGCCTACCAATATTTTTTTTGTTCGCGAAGTACAAAGCTATTACAAAAATTTTGTGAATTTTTTTTTTTTTTTTTGAGTTGTGTTGATTTGGTTAACTACTAAAACTCGTTACTTTAATATTATGTTCAAATAACTAATTAATCAGTATTGAACCGAACATATTTGTCTGGCGAAATTAATTCATTTTCAATAATAATTAAATCCGCCAGTTCTAATTTGTTTAAATGAATTAATTCCGCGCGGCTTTAATACAGTTTTTAAAAATTAAATGTTACGGATTTCATTCATACTGAAGAAAGATTTAATTAATAATTAAAAATGAATTAACTTTCCGCGGATTTAATTCACTTTAAAAGCAAATTAATGTCGCTCATCCGATTATGACTGTTGGTTACAGAATGTCGAAGAGCCGAGTCTCAAAATGCCGAATGTGTTCAAGGGCCGAATATCAAAAAGCTAAATGTTAAAGGGGTTAAATATCGAAGGACCGAATCCGATTTATAGTACTCTGTGATTCAAAATTTATTTACGCACAAAATTTCCTTTCCTCATTGCAATTCTCACGTTTATATGACCCTGGTATTCAAACCATAGGTGGTATGCTAAATTTCCAGATTGCAGATACTTTTAAAGCAAATGTACCACTTAGTACAGATGGACATGACATGCTAACAGGATGTTTCATTCTACTTTCTTTTTCCCTCTATTAGTTTTGAAAATCAGAATGCTGTGGACATTTTTATCGTGTACCCAGTGTATTTCTATAAATCGGTAAAATTGACTGATGATCCTGTAAGAATTTCTATTCAGAACGCCAAAATATAATATTTTTGAGGGCCCAATGCATTTAATGTATTTAATGCCTGAAGGTCAATTCTCTGACAAACCAATCAGTACAGTAAACGTTGAACTTAACCGCCAATCTGCAAAAAAGCATTTTTCCTATTTTTTGTCTACTAAATTAGAACTACAATAAAATATTTCTCCTGACTTTTGGTTCGTCGTCTAACAATAATTGTTTGGTTCAGATTTACTTTTGTGAACATATGTCGTAAGAGATTGTTCATAATCTATAGGAATTATGCCAAGAAAAATCGAATAAAAATTTGCAACAACGCAAACAATGGAACAACGCCAAAGTTTGTATTAAAGAAATACAGTTCCAACCATGCGGTTCAAAGAAATCAAAGTCTCGTTAATTTTTTGACCCGTTTATGGAACGTCATTTCAACATCGTGTACCCGGCAAAAGAACTGCATACCAGTATGATAAATTAAACAATTATTTGAATATTATTGGAGTAGTGTTCCCAATTTACAATTTTTGTAGTGCCCTAAAAGTCGTCGAACGAATAGCAGATATTCGTTTCTCCGCCGTAGTGTTGCAGCCCCGAGGGGGCCAGGGCATAGCTCCCAGTAAAATATTTAATATTATGCTATATCCAGCCCCTATATTCCAGACTTGTTTGTTGAATCCCGCCCCTGAGCCATCCTATTTTTTGAAGCACCTCAGAGGCCTAATGCTGGGCGAAGCGAAGCGTCCTCTAAATGCTTCAAATTGACGAACAATTATACTGTGGATTATTCGTATTTACTGTTTACCGGAAAACGTGACAAATTCCAGAGAACATTTACCAATTTAGAAGGGAATTTAGCATACAAAACGATTTTTACGATTTCTTTCAATTTAATTTAATTTTAAACAAAAAAGAATCGACCTGTTTGGCACTATTACATGAAAAAAGTGGAATTAGACTGGGGAAATCGGATACTGAGGTTCCCGCGTAGAGCGTTCGTTAAAGTAAACGATTTGTTTTTATTAGTAGGTAATTGATGATATCTAAAAAAACCTATAATTGTGAGTTTTCCAACGAAAGCAGACTAAGAGTCACTGGTAAATTTAACGCTTAAAATTAAAATCCAAATTTGGAGCAACTACAATACTATGGGAAAAATCAAGCATTTAATGTTGCTCAAAGAATGTGAACCCAAATCTACAAAATTTTAACTTGATCAGAACCTAGACCACACAGCAAGTTACACGTTACAGGAAAATAGTTATTATGTGCAAAAGCTGCAAGAACTTAGTGATTTCGATATATGTACAAGCTTAAAAAACCTTCCGATCTTTGTATTTACTGCAAAACAACTTTATTTGTAAATATAAAGACAACTAATATCTCTACTTCGAGTCAAATTGTTTTTGTTCAGATTCGGCTGAAATTTACCCTTTTTCTAATAAATTGGGTTTCACCTAAAATCCTAATTTATTTTGTTTTGTTTGTTTAAATTTGTATGTTTTTATGCCGAAACCATGTTATATAAATTACTTATTGCAATAACTCATTCCCTATAGACATTCATAACCAGGTTTTACCTTTACGCATCAAACATAAATAAATTATCAATAAATTTATTAAGAATGAACCTTTTAAGGAATTTTTGGGTGTGGCCCCCGGTAAGTATACATACATACTTTAGCACTTTTAACGTAACAGAAAAGGGTATACGCAATATCCTTATAAAATATTTGATTTGGCTAATTTTTAGCAAACACCTTTTGCTTACCTTTTCCCAAATATAATAAGAAAGTTTATTTTTCATTAAATTTGAACGAAATTTCCTAAATAGGTATAACTAATCAAAAACGGATCCATCTGGATTTTTTTTTAGTAAGCACCAATCTGTAATATTGAATGCTTTGAGAATTTCCTTTCGATGCTATAAGTATGGCTTCAAGAAATACCGAAACTATGATAACCAACCATATATAGTGTTTAAGGTTTAACAGGTTTAAAGCTTTAAATTAAATTAGCGTAGTGCTTAAAATATAAGCTACCTGCCCCTAAAGCGAATTTAATCAAAGTTGAGAAACACAAATTGTATAGGTGTGGTGTAAATAATGTAAATGTGTGTATGTATATTGTATATTTAAGAACAGTGTCTTTCCTAAATGTTTCAACGCCAATAAAATCAAAATAAATTTTTTTATGCAAATCAGCAAATTAAAAATAATTAATTATTATTATTCATTAAGCTTTTATATAGAGCTTAATCTCTATATATAAAATGTAACACAATAAAACTTTTTTGATTAATTATAATTTTACTTTATATAAATCCATCTTAATTCAATTGATAATTAAAATAATTACCTGCCAATTAAACTGTATAAAGATAATAATTGGTTTTTGTTTTTGTATAAAATTTTGTAATTGGCTTAAAGTTGTAATTTTATGATGCTTGAAACGTAATAATATTAATTATGTAGGTATTTACATTTTGAAATAATAAAGTTTCTCTCGTGTCATCGATTATTCATAAATTAATTCGTTTTTTTTTTTGTTTTGGGGAGGTTTAAATTTATCAAATTTAATTATTTGTTGTTTTATTTCGGTTTAAAATTTAAATAAATACATTTATAAAAATGAAAATCAAAAAAACTCATAAAAACAACAACAACACACACATCTAATAAATTTGTATACGAAAAAAAAAAAAAAAAGTTTGAAATATTTTTTTCGTTTAATTAAAAAATTAAATATTTATATTTGTTTATTTATATTTAATTATAATTTAGTTATTTTTATTAATGCTCAATTTAATAAATAAAAAGTGTACTTGCCTTGTTCTTGTTTTGTTTTGTCCATCGTTTGGCAGGCGATACGCCATTCTTGTAATTCGGGTGATGGTATCAGACCAGCTGAACCACCGGCTGTATCGTGTCTTGCTTGCCACCAATGATGATCATCTTTACTAATTATCTAAAAGATGGAGAAAATAATGGTACAGAAAAATTGATTGAATTAGGGATATGTGCTCAAGTTTATGGTGGCAGACGTACATCAATACTCACTTGTAATATATCACCAGTTCTAAATGCAATACCAGCTTGAGCACATGGTATCAGATCATCCTCCAATGGATCATAATCAAATTGCGCACGAACGAAAATCTGCTCAACCAGGAGTAATTAAAGAAAAAAGAAAAATAATAATATTTTTATTTAAATAATTTTTAGGAAAAATTTTGATAATTTTTATTTTTTGTTTGATGTTTTGTTATTTATGCCAAATTATTTGTAAAGCCAGTTAAAAAAAAGCTAGGTACCACACTAAAAACATTTTCAACCATAAAGTTTTGTTTTGTTTTTATAATTAATTTTAAATTTTTAAAATATATCCTAGTCGGTTGATTGAGATTTACACGATCAAAATTTGGAATAACCACAAATTAAAAATTTATTAGCGCATTTCGGACAATATTCACAATATGTTGATACAAAGCTGTCAAATGACTCTCTCTTTCCATTTCATTCTTCATTGTGAAATCATATCGATCAGTCATACTTATAAAGGAATATTTTAAAATAATTTTAGTCTTCTTAATTTATATGATGTTTGTGGAAACTACTTAAAATATCCAGTTGTATCAGTTAAGTAAATAAGAGGAAATCAGTTTAAATCTAGAAACTACTACATTGCTGACTAAATTTTAGAATTCATTTTGATTTTAAACTAAGTTACTATTCTGAATACCACTTACATATCAAAAGTAAAATTACAATAATAAATTAGCAGAATGCCTTAATATTTGTTAAAACTTTAAATAAAAGGTTTTATTTCAATGAGCGTGATCAAAATTACAATCAACATTCAAGTACAGTTTGAAAGTTTAACTCAATTTCGGATTAAAATGTCACTCAAAGTTTATTCAAATTCAGATGGAATTGTTATCTAATTTTATTCTGGATGCATTCAAAGTTTCATTCGAATCCATTAAAATTATTTTCATTTCCAGTCCAACTCCAGTCCAGTGGTTCTAATTCAAATTGGATTCAAATATGTATTTTGGTATTCCCTTGTCACATCTATTCTTTGCTCCACCTAATTTGCTGTCATTTTTTTGTTTTTAAATTGAAAATCCACTTAGTACGCCTATTGTGCAATGTAAAGTTACATTTCTCTAAAAATTTTGTGAAATCAAAATTCGGGTTGTAACCCAACTCCTATATAACGTATGAGGAATGAAATATGGACAAATGTAAAATGTATTTGTATTTGTATTGTACAACCAAAAATAAAAATTTCCTTGTTTTTAAATAAGGTGGTTCCCGTATATTTTATAAAAAATACATTACAACTGCGTCATTTTACGATTAGTTACAAAAATGTCGTTGTTACAAGTAGATCGTCGTAAATTAATTTATAAATTTTGTCAGGAAAATCCAGACAAAAAAAAGAACGAGATTTTTCACTACTTCAAGGATCTTGGATTCAAAAAATCCTTTATCTACAAAACAATTAAACTGTTTGAGAATAATGAACCTGTGGAAAGAAAACCCGACTCTGGTAAAAAATGTCAACTACAAGGTAGCAAAGTTCGAATGAAATTGAAAGGTGAAACAGTGGGTCGAACTGCAAAATCGTACAGACAACTGGGTCAAAAATATCAAGTTGCCCCAAAAACTATCAAGAAATATTTACAAAGTATGAATATTCAACGCAAACCCAAAAAATCGGCACCAGCAACTACAGACAAACAATTAGCTACAATCAAATCTAGATTAAGAGTGCTTTCCCAAACATATTTCGCTGCTTCTTCAGCTTATAAATGTGTGATGGATGATGAAAGTTATTTCACTGTTGAATGTAATGAATGGCAGCCAAAATACTACTACGAGTCTCCCGATCACAAAGCACCAGAAAAGGAGAAGTTTATTCATAAGACCAAGTTTCCAGGTAAAGTTATGTTGTGGTTGGCTATTAGCGAACGAGGTGTCAGTGACCCAGTATTTTTCAAAAGTGGTTTGGCGGTTAATGCGCAAACATACACAAACAAATCTTTACCTGTGCTTCAGAAATTTATAAATAAATATCATAAAAATGATAAAACGATTTTTTGGCCTGATTTGGCATCCTCACATTATGCCAACGCAACGTTATCTGGTTTACGTCAACGCAGAAACGAATTTATCCCTAAAGACTATAACCCACCAAATGTTCCACAATTAAGGCCCATTGAAACTTTTTGGGCAAATCTGAAGAGAATGGTATACAGCAATGGATATCGTGCCAAAAATGTTGAATGTCTGATTAGAAAGATAAAAAGAGATTTAAAGAAGATTGATACATCAGGAACGCAGGCGGCAATGAAAAGAGTGCCAGAAAAGATCAGGAAAGCGAATCGATATGGAGCGCAAATTTTTCTGTAAATTTTATCTAAGAATTAAAGTTTTAAATAAATTATGGATTAAAATCGTTTGATTAGTAAATAATTTTTTTTTTTACTTTTTTTTGTTTATCCTTAATTTATTCCTCATACGTTAATATAATTGCATCAAAGATTTTATTTGGTTCGGAATGCCAAAACCATTCTTTTAAATTTAAATTCCTAATTCAAATTTCACTTAAAATTTCCGATACAAATTTCTAAACAAAATTCAAAGGAAATTTTCTTATTTGTTTGAGATTAAATCTCATATTGCAAGCTAATTCTTACCTAATTGCAATTAAAATTATGTTTAAATCGAATTTGAAAAACCAAATTTGCACTAAAATTTTTTGATCAAAAACAAGTAGAATGTCATAATCAATTTCCAAATCAATTTTTAGCCCAAGTACCACTGTACAAAATTTTCTTAATTTTTTTTAAAATTTCACTACAAATGTTGGCGGCGTTGTGTTACGAATTGTAACTCACGTAACACTCTACTTGTTTAATTTCAAACTAAAAATTTATGGATTTAAAACCGAGTTTTTTTTTTAAATCTACTCAATATTTAGTTAATTCCTGGTTGGAATTTTTATTCAAAGATTGGTACTTAAGATTAGCTTTTGATTTACATTAAACACAGGATGTTGTTCAAATCTAGTTTGTAATCCGAATTCATTTTTTACATTTTTAAATTCAATTTAAGTTCCTACTCAAGAATTTATTCAATTACATTTGGGAATTCAAATTCTTTGACCGAAGTCGACAAACAATATGTTGACTCTTCTCATGTAAATTGCACTCAATAATTTTTACCAAAAATTCATGTTTGAATTCAGAGCTAATTTCATTCAATCAGTCACCATTAATTTTCTAACAACAGCAAATATTTCAGAGAATAGAGGGTTACATACGCAAAATTTTGCTAGGTTCACACAGGCAGATTTTATTTTATCGAAAGTCTTGTGAAGCAAACCTTGAATATTATTTTAGACTAAGGAATTCTTTAAGTATTCAGGATGGATGTTTGTTTTACGGGAATAGATTAGTGGTCCCAAGCCAAGCAATACCGTATATTTTGGACTTACTACACAGTAACCACGAAGGGATTGTGAGAATGAAAATGTTGTGTAGAAGCGTTTTCTTGTGAGCAACTATGAACGGTGATATCGAAAATTAAATTAGAACAAGTAGTGATGCCTAAATGACTGCAAAAATTCATTTAGATTTGTTTCACTGACAAAATGAATTTTTTTTATTCATAGTAGATTCTTACAGTAAATTTATCGATGTAAAATACTTGTAAAAATATGATTCTTCAGAAGTGATAAGCCAGATGAAATCAATCTTTAAATGTTTCGGTCTGCCGTAATCTATTTGCACTGATAATGGACCGCGTTTCAATTCGTATGCTTTTACCCAATTTGGCCAAATACCCAACCACAGTGTAATGGTTTAGCAGAGCGAGGTGTACATACCATAAAACTTCCTTAAAAATACATATCTTGTAGATTCAGAAAATGTTAACAGTGAATCGGTTAAATCAACTATTATTTGCATACAACAATACACCTTCCACTGCCACTAATGCATCACCAAATGATTTATTATTTCCATTTAAAACAAGAACTTGATTAATTCACTCAATCCGAAGATATCGACGGAAAACTGTGAGAGGCAGAATCAAAAATTAGAAAATCCAAAGAAAACAGTAAGATTCAATTTAAATGTAAAACATGAGAGGAACTACAAAACAGAGAAGAACTTTGTTTGTATTATGGTAAGAATTATAGTAAGTATGAATTATAAATAGGAAAATATTGTTTTTAGAGTAGTGTTGAACAAGCTATGATTAAAGTAAAATAATCTCCGTCCCAAAGATCAGTAATCCTTCAGAGCTATCCCATTTGCGGCCAATTAGCATTTTAAGTTCTCACTCTCTAAACCTTTCGAGATAGTTGTTAAAACTTAAATTCAATCGCATCTAAATAGCAATAGATTAATTAGTTTCTTCCAATCTGGGTTTAGAAAATTTCGTAGCACTTCTGCTGCGTTATTAAATGCATGTATATTTTTCTAAGGCCTTTGATTCTATTAGTCACAGAATTCTTTTTAACAAACTCTTATCTCAGTTTAGATTTTCGGTTTCCGCTGCCAAATTAATTTTTAACTATGTTTCTAATCGTTCTCAGGCAGTTTTTTTCGACAATTCTTTGTCTGATTTCCTTCCTGTAATTTCCGGCATTCCTCAGGGTTCAGTGCAGGGTCCTCTATTGTTTTCTATGTACATTAATGACATAGAATCCTCTATTCATTATTGTTCATTTCACATTTTCACTGATGACATCCAAATTTATAAAAATAGTCATTAAGATCAGGATTCTATTGATAGGAATATTTCTCTGATAAATGAAGACTTAAGTAATATCGCTAGTTGGTCGGTCTCTAATAGGCTCGTTTTAAATGCGAATAAATCTCAGTCGATTATAATTTATAAAAAATCGTTAGATACCTCGTCCTTTCCTGGTATTTTTCTGCAGGGTTCGCTAATTAGGTATTCAAATACCGTTAGAGATTTAGGCTTAGTTATTAATAAAACTCTTTCTTGGGGTGACCATTTAGTTAATATTAGTAAGAGGGTGTTTGGTATGTTTAGTTGTTTGTATAAAGTAGTAGGATTTTCTGATAGTCAGTTTAGGCAAAAAATGTTTTTATCTTATCTTCTTCCTCATTTTATTTACGACATAGTTTTATTCGGTATGCTTCAGGAAAATATGAACGTTCTCCAAAGATGTTCCAATGCTTGTACATACTAGGTTTATTTTTGCTATTAGGAAATTCGATCATATTTCTGCCTACTCTAGCCTTGTTTTAGGATGTAGTTTATCTACCTTTTACGAATTTCGCGTTTGTCTTTTTATTTTTAAACTTCTCAAAGCTAAGAAGCCTTGTTATCTATATAGGAAGTTACTGTTTAGTAGGTTTCATTCCTCGAACTTTCGCTTGATTCCGGCCAAAAATTGTTGTAGGTAGCTAAACAAATCCTTTTAAGTTAGGGGAGTTTCTCTTTGGAATTCAATTCCATTTGAAATTAAGAGGTTAGGATCGGCCAAATTATTTAAATCGAAATTTTTGGAGTGGCGTGATTGATGGGCAATACGTAGGTTTTTTAAATTTATTTTTAATTTTATTTCACCTCTTGCTGAACATTTTATTGTAAATGAGCTACTGCTCAAAATAGAATGTGTATGCATGAGGTGGAAATTGTTTGAAAACATTTAAGAGGTTTTTCTGCCTAATGGAAGCAGCTTCATCATTTTATTTTTGTTCTTTTGTTCCGTTTACTCTGTTTCCATCTGTGCTTTTCCTTTTAATACTAAATTATTGTTAAAGTACAATAAATAAATAAATAAAATAAATAAATAAAGGTGATATCAAAGCACAACGCTAAAAGTTTATTTTCTGACGATTTTAGTGAAGTTTGCGGACACATATTCTGGGGTAATTTTCTGCTCTTCCTAGTATTATATTCTCCAAAAAAGAGACGAGACATATTATGGAAAAAGTTGAGAGAAATTCTTTTAAATAACTTTGGAAAATGGGGAAATTACCTCTAGGGATAACTGTTCGCTAGGCACACTAGCTAAAATACTTTCCAGACATGACACTTTAAAGGTTGAATTTATACAAATTTTTACATTTTATATGGGCCTTTGATTCAAACGAATTTTCTCGGGCTCCCCACATGAAACTTGTCCTGATAATTTTTCTGAGGATAACTGTTGGCTATGCAGTATGCACACTAATTGAACCACTTTCCAGGCAAGACACTTTAAAGGTTGAATTTATACAATTTTTCATATTGTATGTGGACCTTTTAAATTTTATATGTGCCTTTGATTCAAACGAATTTTCCCGGGATAATTTGTATGGTAATAAATGTCCAGACGTGACACTTGAAAGGTTGAATTTATACAAATTTTTAAATTTTATATTATTCTCCTCTTAGTCTCATGAAAATTAATTTGTAATTACCGTTGCAAACAGTGACATCCAAGGCCCCCAACCCCTCTTTATTTTGGGGAATCTAAACCGGACTATGCTAATGAATGTTTGAAGCCATTTGTAGATGAAATGAAAGTAGTAAACAATTCTGATATTTTATTTGACGGAACAAGTAAATACATTGTCTTAAGGGCGTTTACCTGTGATGCTCCGGCACTTTCATTTATCAAAAGTACAAAGGGCCAATCTGATTATCTTGGATGCACAAAATGTACTACAGAAGTGGAGTTTAAAAATAGGAGAATTTGCTTTCCGAAGTTAAACTGTACATTACGGACTGATGAAGATTTTCTAAAGAGATATCAGGAAGAACATCATAAATTAGATTCTATTTTAGAAGTCTGAATATTGGAATGGTAACACAATTCCCTTTAGACTACATACATTTAATGATTAATTAAAAACACTTTAAAAACCTATCATATCTTAGTTTACAATGCTCACATTACCATAATTTATTTTTCAATTCAGGGTCGGTTGAGCAGGAGCACCAAAATAATTTGGTCGAGGTGATACCCGAGCATAATAATCTTAATTATAAACAGATTGAGTTGATAATATATTATTTTATCTACTTAAGTAAATTAATTTTAATTATAATTAATTTGTAATAGGACTGGAGCTGTTAGAAGTGCAATACAGTTGTTTGAAAGACAAAATAATTTTCTTGGAAAAGACATTAGAGACAAAAAATAAACACGCATACAATTCCTCGAAATACCCAAACTCAAATAAAATTGGACTGGCTTAAAGCGAGCCTTATTCAAATAGGCATAGCACCAGACGCTGGATAAAAATATATTGGCAATCGATAGATACAAACAACAATTGGTAAGTTTCAAAACCGATTTAATCAATACGCAAATTTCTCCAATTATACATAAATATGTTTCAGACTGATATTATTAATAATTTCGGATTCAATGATGAGGGCAAGACATATTCCGTTATTTTAAAATTAATTGCAACTAATGAATGCTTGGTTGATTTTAGTTGGGCAGGAACTACTAAAACATTAGAATTTAGAGCACTAACAAATTTAAAAAATTTAATATTTGAAATCATTAAACAAGGTTACACCAGTGTTCGCAAATAGTTGATTATTGGCGTGCCACAATAAACATAATTTCTTTAAACAATTGATTTTTTTGCGTGCCAAACTAATTTCGTAAAATAATTGTTTTTATGAGTAACATTAAAGATCAGTCAGAATCGGGCCATAATACGCCAGATTTTTATTTTTGTTTTTCAACGCAAATTTTTATAGGAAGAGAGCGAATAAAGCAACTTAAGATAAATGTTATTATCTCGGAGTCAGGCCCAATATCTTAACCCCAGACAATTATCTTTGGCCGTTCAAATCCTAATTATTTTTATAATATTCATCTGTAAAAATAGAAACTCACAACGATTTGTCGAAGGAAAATCTTTTAGTTCAGCTTTTGTCAGCTGGCGCGCCGAACTTTTTTATACGATAATTGGAATGGTAAAATAAATTTTTAAGCAGGTTGCAGTAGATGAAGCATAATGATTTTGAATATTAGGTCTTCATTCGAACTTCCAGTTCCAAATCTCTTCACGTGAATTAACCTTTTTGCTAATCGCATTTCTCTGCTATTTTGATTAGATCTTATTTTATTTAAAAATTCGACCAAAATATGACATAAAGAATTCTTCAGAGCGTGAGTAATTCAATTTTATATTAGGAACTACTTACTGAATCGACTTAATAACCAGATATCCGTGCTGGAACTGTAGAAAAGGCCTGCATTGGCTATGTACTTTAAAAACAAATTTCTTTTTGACAAATCTATTTTTTATTTATTTAAATTTAAATAAGTTTAAATTTATGTACCAAAATATAATTAGCAGTGACCTGGAATATTTGTTGAAAATTCTGGCCATTCTGGACATATTTAAGAAACTCAATCCCTGCTCCAAACGAAACTTCTGCGCGATTATGCACCAATTTCATTGAAATTTATTATCTGACTTAACCAACATATTTGATGATAAATAAATTAGTTGCGGCATACTTAAATTATGAATCGAGGTGTCGGGTTTTGAAACTTTCCTAGAAGAAATCTCGGGTTTGTTACGAAATCTCTCATTACAAAATCTCTTTTACAACATCTCTACTACAAAAATTCCTAATTACAAAATCTCCCAATTACAAAATCTCCTAATTACAAAATCTCCTAATTACAAAATCGCGCATACAATTTTCCCCGTAAATATATGAAATCGCGCGATTCAAAAATTTTATGCGAGATTTTGTAATTAGGAGAAAAGTGATTGTGTGTGTGAATGTTGGGTGTATGTTTTTTTTTTTTTTTTTAGGATCTGAGTGTATCCCTTGTCCTCCTAGTACCACCGTCAAGCATTTCATCAGTAGGGGGACTTAACTTACGCTATTACTCCTGTTATGTTTCTACGGTTCGACTCGAGCATCCGTATGCGCTTCATTACAGTGGCGGCGAAATCTCTAACCGCGCTCCAATTACCTTCCGACTCCAGCACGAGCTTAACACAATTGTCCGGGCTTACTTGCACCCGCAACTTTTCAAACATTTCTTGCCTCGGATCGTCGAATCCGGGATAATGAGAAAATACGTGCTCAACGTCTTCAGCCAACAAAACACAATAAGGGCATTCCGAGCTGTTTTCAATTTTAAATTTACACAAATACGCTCGAAAGCATCCGTGGCCTGTAAGGAATTGGGTGAGATAAAAGTCGAGCTCCCCGTGACTACGGTGGGGGGTGGATGTGTGTGACAGGAAAAATACTGTATGTGCATGTTCACATCTGTCGCTGCCATCCCAAAATACAATTATTCAAAAGGAGGTTTTAGGCGATTTTGTAATTAGGAGATTTTATAATTTGGTGATTTTGTAGCTGAGATTATGGAATGAGGGATTACGTACCGATCCCAGTAATTTTACTACAAATCTGTTTCTAACCATGGATGGTCATCAGCACCAAACCAATTTTATAAAGAATTTTTTTTTTATTATAAAGACAACAAATTTCGAGACAAAAACTGTCTTGGGATTTTAACTCGAAACGTTCTACTTTTTCAAAAATTTTCAGACTTTCTGTTAAGTTGTTTTCGATCTGATCATCCTAGTGACAACTCTCATTGGCTATCGGTTTCTTGTAATTACTCCAAATTCAATGTACTTCTTAATTTGTTATACGAAATAAACCTAGAACTAAAACTATTTAAGCCAATGAATAAAATATCGCTAAACTCGTAAAATTTGCGATGGTTTAGCGAGAGGTTTGGACGTTTGATCAAACCACGTGCAATTTTTAGCAATCGATAAGTTATATGTGGTTTGGTGTGCTCGACGATTTTATGCTTGTTGGAAAAATGAAATAAAGAATCTGAAAGCAGTGTACAACGATTATTTAATCCCAAAATTATGGCACGTTCCTAATATTTTGTGAGTTTTGTTTTGATTTTCCTACAATTTTTGAACTGAAATTTCCCAAGGTGACAATTTTTCAAAATATTTACTGCTATCACTGCCACCTATGTAATGTATATTGACTTAATGCACACGATTTGTAGTGAGCTTTTCTTTTTAATTTGACTAGATTGCTGATATTATGAACTTTTTTTTTTTATATTTTGATATTTCATAATGATTATGGCTCTATACTCTAGAAGGCTCTGGTATTACTATGGAAATTTTGTTTTTTTCCTCGTTTCTAATTCCCTTATAAAAGCTTTGATTTTTAAATTATGGCTTGTATAATCAAGGCTGCTTTGATACTATATCCCTATAGTTTTCTCCACATTAAATTGGAACCCGTGGTTTTTTATACAGACAGATAATTTATTAATGGAGTTTTGAATAACTGTTCCGCATTCTTCCAAATTGTTTGATTTTGCAAAAATAACTAAGTCGTCGGCAAACATAGTTGCCTTGACCGGTGATTCAAATAGATCTAGGACTGGATTAATAGCTATGAGTAATAGGAGTCCGCTCAGGACTGATCCTTGAGGGACTCCATTTTCCTGTTCATACATGTCCGACAATTTATTATTGGTAAAGACCTCGAAGTTTCAGAAAGTTCTTTAGAAACGTGAATAGATTTCCGGATATGCCAAAGTTGCCAAGATTTGATGTTTTCATGTTCTGTCAAAAGTTTGTTAATGTCATTGCAATCAACTTTTCTTTATTTCGAAAAGATATTTGAATTTCGTTAAATAGTGGATTTATTTTTTTGGAATCCCATTTGAAATTTGGAAATTAAATTGTGTTTTTTGATAACCCACTTAAACCGTTCTGCAACGAGTTTTTCCATGACTTTACATATAGTGTTTGAGAGCTATTGGTCTATAGCTAGAGGGTAATTTTGGATCTTTTTCGGGCTTTAAAATAGGAATGACATAGGCTATTAGCCAATTATTAGGAAGAGTACGGTTCCTCCATAATTTGTTGTAGACATTTAGGAGCGATAATTTAGAAACTTTATTTAGATTTATCAGCATTTTGTAATGAATACCATCTGGGTCTGGTGAGGAACCTTGACATGTTTTCATTATTTAAGTAAGCTCACCAAGATTAAATTGGAAGTTGTAACTATTATAAGAGGAACAGTTTTGATTCACAAATGGAATATTTTCTGAAGTTTATTTTATACTAATAAAATTTTCAGAGTATTGATCTGTTTTAAAGATAGTCGAGAAATAGTTGGCTATAGTGTTTGTTATTACTTGGGGCTCAGAAGGAAATTAACCATCTGAGATGATAGTGGAAATTAATTTAATCCTGCTGACTCCATGAATAGATTTAATTTTCTGCCAGACCTTTCGTTAATTTTCGTTTTGGCCGAGGGATGTTACGAATGTTTGCCACGATACTCTTTTTGATATACGCTATATGTTTCCGAGCAAGAGCTCTACATCTACAGAACTATTGTACTTTAATTGAAGTCGGGTGATTAATTGCATTCCTCTGAGCTTTCCTTTGATATTTGAAAAGTTCGGATATTTCGGTTGTCTACCATGGTACTGGTGATTTATGAAAACGATTAGATGATACTGCAATAGAGATTGATGCTATTTTGATTATCTCGTCAATTATAGTTTTGTTTTCAGCATCTGGATCATGGTAATGTACTTCTTCTGTAAGCTGATACTCCGTATATTCTTTTTATTGGTGTTGGTTCAGGTAGCTCACGAAAATCTCGATTAGATATAGCGAGAGTTTCGAACCTGTTTGTATGTTCAACATTTTGTATCCTGCTGCCAGAAGCTATGATGGTCGGATTTCCACTTATAAAAGTTTTTTTTATAACTTTACAAAAAAAAAATAATAAAACAAAAAATGTATAGCTTTCTAAAAAATCGATTGAATCTGTTTCGAGTATCGAAACAAGACTGAAACTGGATTTTTGATTAATGAAAATATATCTGTATTGAATTCAACTAGTTCTTGTGGTTTTGATGGAATTTCAAATTTTTGCGTTAGGAAAATTGCTCTTTATATTGTTGAACCTCTTGCAACAGAATATAACTTTGCAGATGTATTTATTTCTATGCTGAGAATTTTCAAACTCAGTTAATTTTTTTCTAATAACATTTGCTTAAAAATCGTGTAGAAAATGACGCTTCTTTGCACAATTTTATTAATGTGCGATTGTTATGGAAACTTTAGAAACCCTACGTTTTCATGCATAATTTTTCCTTTGAGGTAATATACCAGAGCTTTCTTAATATTACAGCCGTAATCATAAATATAATCAATTTTTAGCAAGATTCGCAAAATCCTAGAAAGAGGATGCTCCAAATGCAATACCATGTTTATCGCCTTGTATCCAGGTATAAATTTAACCCCGACAACAATTATGGTTGGATATTTGTTCAAAGGTATGTAGAAGGCAACAGGCCTAATTGTCTTACACAAAATCAAGATTCACTGCGCATGGTAAAATACAAGGCTTTGAATGTCCAATTACAAAATTTTGCACATGGACATCGTTGGCCAGCGAATTTTTATTTTATTTTACAGTCTTCATGTATTGGGTGTCCACGAAATATGCTTTCAAACTACCAAGATAGGCAGTAGTTCGTAAATACTGACGTCCGGACCTCCTCTCACTATAATGACGTGAAATCCTAGGTTGAAAACAGACCAAAGTTAATTGCCCAAGTTTTTCACTTGAAATTGAAGAAACTGATGAATGACATTAGTAAAAACTTATATTGTATTTAGTAGCCAACCTGCCAAAATTTAGGTTATTTAGTTTGACAGGAAAGGCTTTCCATATGTCCATATTCTGATAATTTTTAAAGCATAGGATAAACCAACAAGTTCTAAAATAATACACAAAATCGTATCTAACGAAATTCCTGATAAATGTTCCCTTCATTGTATTTATCGTGTTTTGATGGTCAAACAAATTTCCGAAACAATTTGAGATGAAAAGGCCACAACTGAGCAAACGCTACCATCAATGAGCAAATCGTTTTATATTTGGACTCAAGATTAAGTTAGTCTGCCAGAAGCATCTTTTCGATTTAATAGGTTTCTAGTGCTTGAACAATCACATTCAATTGCAAGGCTACTGAAGATAGAAGTTACCTTCATTTTCCAGTCGAGCAGGACGTCTTTCTCTATGATAATCAAGATTAAGATATAGTGGTACGAATAAGAGCAATCCAATATGTGGAAATTCTCAAACATTTCGTTTTTGAAAATGCTCCATGAAAATGGATGCCTCGCCTAGGTGGAGGTAACAATCTAATTGGCCGTAAGTATTACATGCATTTCAAAATGGTTGATCATATATTTTAGGAGGCGGCACAGGCCTTGAATTTAATTAGTAATGAAGAGGAGTGCCAAATCTGTTAGGAACGATACAGTGGTGGACACATAATTAGGAACGATCATATTTTAGCACTATTTAAATTTTTTAAACAAAGTAACCGCAGTATTAGCCGCATCAGGGTACGTATTTCAGTCCAAACAATGTGCGATGTGCGAGTGCAAACCGGAAAGAAATAGTATTCGTACTGTATGCGAGCAAAAAGCATGGGCGACTTGTGATATTTGGGAAAGTAAGCACCAACAATTTGAACCGATTTCACGCGACTCAATTCTTTTTGATACTGGGATCACAAAAAATGCACTAACACAAGTAAAATATTTGACAAAACACAAACGTAAGAAGTATATTATATACCATGTATGTATAAGAAATGCACATCGCACATCGTACATTTTTTGGACTGAAATACGTACCGTAATTTTACAAATTTTTGTTTTTGGATCAAAATTTTGATACGGATCAGATCAAGCGTCCAGAAATGCAGCTATTGTAATTTAGTTTCACTGGTTTGCTTAATCCATTTTGTTTTATTGCGTTTTGGTTGCCTGTTTTTTTGTATAATTTGCCGAACGGTAACATTTGAGGATTATTGTTTGTATTGCCAAAAATTCGTTAAAAGTGTGGACATATAATTAAGAACAATTCAATAAATAAAATTTAAGGGTAAGTGATTTGTTTGAAATTAAAAAACGATTTTTACTAATTTAACTGTTTACTATACAGTGGCAAAATGAACAAAAATAAAAGTTTTTCCCAAAATTACGGAAGTTGATCGAAAACCAGTAGAAATACTGCAGAGAAAATGTATCATTGGGAACGATTGCAGAGTCGAGTTATGTTGCTCAAAGGCTATGGTTTTTAATACCATTAAGTGATACAACGAGCCTATCAATTGTAAAAATAGGCATGGAAGTGCACGACCTTGTAATAACGGAATTTATTTTTACCTTCCTTTTAATAACGGTATTTATTTTCAATTACTTAATTTATTTTTGCAAATCGGTAGCTAAAGAATATAAAATCATCTTGTTTTACTAATTTATTTGACGTTAATTTTATTATCTGTCCTATTAATTAAAAAAATAAAAATCGTCTTAATTAGGTATTCACCACTATGTTTGTTTAATATCAGCGAGATGTTTGAAAAATAGAAAACTGAGCTGTGTGAAGACTTCGTGAATAGACATGCAAAGCATATGGGGAAAACCCTTTAATGTTGTTTCAAAGTAAAAATAATGATTCGACGTGTGATAATATTTTAAAGTTCTCGCAGAAATAGGGCAAATACCACTGTTAATTAGGAATCTCTCCTAAATTTGGAGGAGCCACGTAACAAAGATTTAATGTATGCGATTGGGGCTCTAATATCAAAATCTGCAAAAATTTCATTGAATGACTCTACACTGAGTCGTTTCATATAGTTCCAGATTCGTTTCCAATTGAATGTATTGGCATAATAGGTAACGATTTTTAGAAAATAACAAATGTAGAATCAATTATGAATTAAACGAACTAAAAATCGAATATAAGCATAATGATCTTCTGTTACCATTGGTGAGCCATTAAAAAAATTAAAATAATGACAAATCAATTAAATTTCCAATAGAAATACAGCTAGAGTCGAAAAATTCATTACCAATTTCTAATTTAAAAGATGGTAAAGATTATTATTGTGAAGCACGTCCGGGTGTTTATTATTCCGGGTGTTTTTATTGCAAATTTCGTAGTGAAACCTGAGAATGGATAAGCTGTTTTTAGTATTTTAAACAATAATCATAAACAAGTGTTGGTACATGAAATTAGTGTAGAATGTGAATCAATTGATGTTTTTCATATTCAATCATGATCTAATGAATTTTAGGTTAGAATTATTAGAATTATAAATTAATTTAGAACATTTGAATGGCGAAGAGAAAACTACACTACAACCCTTTTCCGGGAATTTAACGATGTGTTTTATCTACCGGGTAATAAATTAAGCGCAACCGAAGTTTACTCATTCAATTGATTTAGTAGCAGATATTCGCCCTGGTTTAAAATCAAATGACAATGAAAAGAAATGGAGACTCGCTGTGGATTTTCGTCGAGTAAACGAAATTATGATTAGCAGTATATTTCCGCTACAAAACATTTGTGAAATTCTAGATCAGCTAGGCAACGCTTGTTACTTTCCGACATAAGATTTAGCCCAGGGATACCATCAAATCAATATGGATACAAAAGAAAAGGAAAAAACAGCTTTCTCAACAACGTACGGTATCTATTGTGGTCGAAAATTTGGATTAAAACTTAAATCAAGAAAGTATAATTTTCTGCGTACCGAAGTGAAATACTTGGGCCACACAATTATTCGCGAAGGTAGGAAACCGGATCCAAATTAGTTGATTCTCTATTGAATTATCCAAAACCCAAAACGTAAAGGAAGTCACAACATTTTTAGGATTGTCAGGCTACTACCGACAATTCATACTCAATTAAGCTCGAATTGCTTCAATGAAATGAAAAAATGCCAAATTCGTTTGGAACGCACATACTGAAGAAGCATTTGAAAAATAAAAGGTAAATTTATGTAATCCACCTATTCTTCAATACCCGGACTTTAACGAGCCCTTTATAGTACCCTACCGTCAGATGCATCGGATAAAACCATAGGTGCCATTTTGTTGCAGATTAAAAATTCAAAGAAACTTCCTATAGCTTACGCTAGTAGAGCCTTGAATAATGCTGAACGAAATGAAGAAACCGGAAAGAAAGGACTCCTCGCTACAATATGGACAGTACGTCATTTTCGTCCTTAAACCTCTTACATATTTATATGCGATACCTGAGCCAATTTCAATTTTATTAAGATGGAGATTAGAATTAGAGGATTTCGTTTTTACAGTAAAGTATATAAACCGGGTAAACTAAACATTGGAGCAGATGCTTTATCTCGTATCGAATTACCTAATGAATCCGATTCTGATGAATGCTACCCAATCAATGTCGTTACAAGGTCTAAGTCAAAATACTTACAATAACGATCAACCGACATTCAAACAATTTCCAAATTACGACTTTACAAAATCCAGTTAATTTAAATGTACAAAACGAACCTGATTTAATTCAAAATGAGAAGAATTTAGATGTACAAATTTTAGATACGGAAACCATTTTACCAAAGAACTCACACAACAAATCAAAAATAACCGAACGCAGATACTAAACGATTTTCATATATCTCCAATCGATACACATCACGGTATTTGTATAATGCTGAATCGTTTCAGATACTACGAGTATTATAAATTTCCAAATATGATTAATAAAGTATAAAAAAGTTTATATTATATTAGTTTATATTTAAATATGAAGATAGTAATGAAAATAACTAAAACTACGCAAATTCCATTCGAACGTGTTTTCCTAGATATTACTGGTCCAATTAATCCTCCTTCACATAGTCTAAATCGTTATTTTCTTACAATCCAAGGCGATTTGGCAAAGTTTTCACAGGCAACCCCATTACCAAATCAAAAAGCCGAGTCCGTCGCAAAACATTTGCTGAAAAATTTATTTGTCAATACGGTCTAGCGAAAGTTATTGTAACCGACCAAGGAGCAAATTTCATGTCACAAGTATTTGAACAGTCAGCAAAACTTTTTAAAATTAAACATATTAATTGTACAGCGTATCATCCACAGTCGAATGGTGCACTCGAAAGAAGCAATCGTATGTTAGGCGAATATTTGCGATCATTTACAGAAAACGATAGATTTAATTGGGATAACTGGTTAGTTTATGCTATGTTTGCTTATTTACAGTACTTCTCACACTTCTACTGGTTTAATGCCATTTGAGTTATTATACGGTGTATAGCCTTTAATTAATCCCAAGTTCAATTACAAAGAAGTCTGAAATCCTCTATGACTACAACGATTACGTAAAAGATTAAAATTAAAATTACAAAATTCTTGGCAGGTTGCACGACAAAAGTTGTAAGAAAAGAAAATTAAATCAAAAGAACACTATTGATGGCGATTATGTATTATTGCGCGATGAAACTGGTGATTCTAAAACAAAGCCATTATGGATTGGTCCTTATAGAATATCTAGAATTATTTCAGAAGGAAATTCAGAAAATGAGGTTGGTAAGAAACGAAAGATCGTACATAATAATCGTTCAAAAAACAATGATGATGATTTTGATAGCTCAACTTAGCTCGAACTAAATCTCAACCGTCTGCTCAACTCTACACTTAATGGTCTTAACCCAATCCCACAATCTACTTGATTCGAAAGCTACATGTGTGTATGAACTCAACTCAATCTAACGTGCCACTAAACCCAAAATTCGAAGCCAAAATTATCCCTCATTTTTCCTTTCTACCATCATACCGCCATACTAGCATACCGGCATACATTCATACCATCATCATCATACCATCAACATTATACAATCATACGATCCTGCACCATCATGTCATCATACCATCATACTGATACTTGGTAAATTTGACATGTGCATTGGAAATGGGATTCTAAAATGAGTTTTAGATGAAGTACTGAAATATGGCCAATTAGTGAAGCGAGTGAAATTTGACATCCGCGGTAGAAATGGGATCCTAAATTGATTTTTTGATAAAGTTCTGGAATATGATCAATAAGAATATAACTTAGCTATTTTTAACCGATTATGATGAATTTTGACGTTTCCAACGAACAGAAGGAAATGCTACCCAAAAATTATTTTTAGAGAGGTTGTAAGAAATATGGCAATATGGCTTCTATAATGTTATCTATTTAGGTTTTTGTGAATAATGCAGCTGTTGAGGTTTCTTTGAGACAGCGTAAACGTACTATTTCAATTAGGTTAGACACTTTTCGTGCCAATCCTTCGCTTTAAACTTTGGGTTATGTTTTCTAAGTATTTGCTGTCAGAGCCATAAGTTTAAAAAAGTATAGTGTGTGGCGGATACGCGCTGCAATATTGAAACTACTAACGGGACTATAGAGTTTGGGAATAATAAATATTATTTTAAATCCTCATTCCCAATCTCAAGTTTCATTATAATCGGTTAAGGAATATCAAAGTTCCATCAATAAGATTCTTTCGGCTTTTTATAGACAAAATATATTAACAATAACGGTATTCACAACATTTTTCGATTTGTTAATCAGAAAAAATGAAGAGGCCAATCATTTACAATTTATCTACAAAAAAGTAGAAATATAAAAATCCCCCCTACTTTAATCCAAGAGTCATATAAAGTTTATCGACCCCAAAAAATGAAAACCTTCCTTCAATTTCTATGTGGTAGTTTGGTTTCGTACTGAAAAGTACGCACGAACCAAAAATTCGGTCTACTCTTGAGGCAGCTACGACCAAACTACGAAAATATAATTCTAACTTCATATACATTAAGTATGAGACAAGAACGTACTAACTTAGCGAATTATATTTACTAAATAAAAAAAAACTCAAGGAAAACCCTTATTTTTTGATTTAGTGAATATAATTCGCTGTCAGTACATTCTTTACTCATTCTTAATAACCAATTTGCAATTTGTAAGTTGATATATGCTTTCGTTCCTAACAATGTCATATATAGTGTCATATTCAAAATATCTTTATTTTTATTCAACATGTATATCATTCAATGATGATTTTTATAATTAGTTCTATGGAACATTTAGACACATAATAATTGTAACTTTGCTGATAGTCTACGAGTCATTCCAATTGACTACAATAACACTTGAAATTAACTCATCCGGTAAGATAGTAACTTCTTGTAAAACGACGTTTCGTAGGCATATTAAAATTATATTGTTAGGAAAGACGACACTAAACAAATATTATCGTATAATGAACGAGTATAATGTACAGTGTAATTATAATTATTTAAAAATAAATTAAACAGGAAAACCATTGTTCCTATATATATGTACATAGTACTTAAACAAATACGAGTACCTAATATCTGGTTTTGTCATTAAGTTCTCCCTAAACCCATAAAATGTTTGTCTTCTGTACATTGTTAAGGAATAGGAAATACACAAACTCTACAAAAAAACTATAAAATAAAATAAATTAGAGATAAATGTCTACCATGTAGATGTAATTGTTCTAATGAATTATTTTGTGTTCTATTCAACAATATATATAAAGCCAAAAAATCCTAATTATAGTCACAATTTATTATTTTATTTATCATTAATATTATTACAATTATTATTTATGTTTGTTTTATATACTTGATGTTATGTTGCTTGAATTATGTATGTCTAATCTATGTAAATATAATTAAAGATTGTGGCGATAACATCTTTTCTTACATAAACATAATACATACAAACTGTAATTAAATCGAACCTATATAACTTAAGATGAATTGGACAAAAATCCGCATATAGACAAAATAAATTGGTTGTTTTATGTTGCCTATTAAATAGGCATAATGTTTTGACGTGATAAAGATCTGATTTTGATTAAACTAAGTTGAGCTACTTTAATATTTTAGTAGTGTCTATATAGCTAAATAAACGTAAAAATACTACTAATATAGTCTTTATTTATTTATCGAAAATACAAAAAGCGAAATTAAACTTTTGTTGGAATCGTAAGTTAATTGGCCTAAGGCGAACATTGCGAGTTAAATTAAGATTTTTTCGTTTTTTTGATTTTCATCGGTTTTTTTTGATATAACTGACCACGATATACATAATACAGGTAATATATTGCGCATCTGTCAAAAAATTACAACAAAAACAATTTTCAATATGGCGGAATTCTGTGATGTGTTCGATTAATCTATGTAGTAAGAGAGGAAATCATAATTAAATAAAATATATTTTTAACTGAAACAGTTTTTTTTATCATGTAATTGTTTTATTTAATTTTCTTTTATTTCTTTTGATGCTTTCTATTTCACTGTTCAGCGTTTTAATTCGAAAATGCATCCGTGATCGGAAAAAAATTTCTTTCACCTTCTGCTCGCACATAATATCTTCTGACAATTTTAGTAGACGGTTTATGTAACCCCGACAATACACAATTCCGTCTCCATTAAATTGCTTGAAAATGGATTCGAGCTTCTCCATTTCCTTCATCAATTTGTCAGTAGGTTTTTGAAGACCACCTTCAGATAACTGATTTGTCCATGTAAATGATGAATCTTGGGATGTATTTACTACGGAACTAGGAACCACCAAATCGGGGTTTTTAACTCTGTGGCATATGTATCCTGCCAGGTGTTCTAAACCGTCGTATTGTAGTGACTCCAGTTCATCCTCATTTGGGTTTTCCGTTACATTTAAATTCGACGTCAGGGTACTTAGTAAGTCGCCACTTAAATTACCAACTGCATCCAAATCCGGTGTATCATCGACCATTGTATTGCCGCCTAAAGATATACTTCCCTCATTTCGACCAAGTATGTATGACCGTAGTCTATACATGAATTCAAGGCGATCGGGATGATCATGGAGCCCACCTTTCGCCCGAATAACACCGAAAAAATTCTCCAGAACATCTTGATTGAGTCTGTACGTGATAAGGTATGAGATACTATATTGCACCTTTAATTCATCGTACAACATTCTTAACGAATTATTCGTCATCATAATATCTGCAAAAAATTAAAATCATTAGCTTGGAAATTTTATTTCGTTAAATCATATCTAACCTTTTTGGAATGGGAGCATACTAAATTTATTTTTCGCACGCATGGTGAACATAGTTTCATTCATTTGTTCGATTATGTCAAATTGAAGTGTCTCGGAAAGGCCAACACCTTGCACTCGCGGCCGACTGTCTTGGTATGGAACCCTTACGTTAAGGCAATCAAACCAATCGTTAACCTAAAAGTATAAAAAAATTAACTTCTGCAAAAATTTTTAGTAATTTTTATTTACCAATTTGAAGAACTCGGAACATTTTAGCCAATTTTGTGATTTGAGTTCACCCAAACTGCCAGCTCGGAAAATCGCGCTGGAAATAGTGTGTGAAAAAAGTTTCGCCGCCAACTTTACTTTTTGCCGCTCTGCTCCTCGCACGTTTAAATTATTTGCCGAAACTTTGTACGCCACACTTAAATCTGATTTGTCATTAGTTTTCTCTAGTAATTCGGTTATGATCGTTTTATCAATTGCTAATCCGTCAATCATAAAACCGCTATCAACAAAATTATTTCGGATCAACTTAATGAGATGAGGCACATCCGCGAAAACGTAAATATTTTTAGTCATATCAGCTGGATTTTGAAATGACGTTGCCTTAACTGTTATGTTTAATTCTCGAATTAAACCTTGATTCGATCCGCCCAAATCACACACCACCGCTACGACATGAAACCCGCAGGATTGAATGGATTTTATTACTTTGAATAAAATGTCTTTCGTCATCTTTTGGTCGTATTCGTAGTAAATGGGCTGCTTCCAGTTCCCGAACAACCCACGTACCATGCAAACTTGGACATATCTGGCAGCTTTTAAAGTCTCGTCCTTCGATTTATTTATTTATTTTATTTATTTATTTATCGTAGACAATTTTTTCTTTAGTCATCATCTCATCAAATGAGAGAACACAAATTTTGTCGATAATTTTCATTTCCACGTTTTTCATGATATTTACCACACACTTCAATATGCCGGGATAGACTTCAATTTTTGCGCACCATTTCTTGAGCGTTATCACTGCTGGTAGCGGATAGTTTTTTTTAAGGAGCAGTCGGTATGCTTTTGGTCCTGCTGCGTGTATCGAGATGGCGTTAGCAATGTCGTCTATTGTCCATTTGAGCCGTTTGTTTGGGCATTCCAGCTTCTTCATTTGCCCTTTTGTGAAAATACGATTTATGGAATCAATCACTTTATCCTTTTTCCAGCAGTGTTTTCTCAAAGCAGCGATTTCGGCTTGCGTTGGTATAACTTCTTCCGTTTGTATACTACAATTGGTGCTGCACACAGGAACTTGATTGTGGCTTGGAAGTAGCTCTGGAAATGTAGTTTGAGTGGATTTATTAGAATCATCTAATATTGTATTTGTTGAATCGACAAAGTCAATGTCCGTTTCATTCGAATTATTTTCTAAATTTATTGCCAAATCAACATCGGCTTGAAAAGTTGATGGACCAGCTTGAGGACTTCCATTATATATGATTTCAATCGCACTAATCAATAACAATAATATTAAAATACAATGAAAAGTTCTAATAAATGTCACTTCTGCTTACCTTGATTGTAAACTTCGCTTTTGCATTCTTGCATTGCGAGAACACGCCAATTTTACCGTACTTTTCATAGGTAGTAAAAGCGATGGCACTACGTTTGGTTTCAATTTTCGGGTTACATTGATCCCATATTGAATGTACATTGGGTTCACAGCTAGATCCTCTGGTGTAAAATGCTTCGAATATATTCGAGCATTATCGACATTAAATTTATCCTTTCTCCGGCATAAAAATGTCCACCTGTTGCGTAAAATTTTTTGCTTCGGAAAAGAATAATACGATATTTCACTGTCTTTCTTTTTTCTATCGTTGTTTTCATTACAGCCAAATATAGCGCAACGCATTTTTAAACAATTTTAATAATAACACTTATTAAAAATTTAATTTAATTTGCCACAAAAAATATTTTCACAAATAAACACAACTTCGTAAACAAATAATTAAACACAATCATCACTTTCGGTCGCCATATTGGGAATTTTTGACATATGCGCAGAAGAGAACGAAAATGAAACCGATGAGTATATTACCTGTATTATATATATCGTGATAACTGACTGCTTCTAGGCATTTGCAAAATATCTAAAGAGAATTGTATAATTCTATCTCGGGCCTCGGAGGGGTGATATGATGATAAATATTTCAATTTGAATTCGAGTTTAAATTGTTTGGGTTAATATTTATTTAGATCGAATAATTATAATTTGGTAAAAAATTATAATCGTCATACATAATGAAGCTTGAATATAATATAAATTTATATCATTTGGGCAAATAATAATAGTTTCTAGAAAATAGGCTTGATTTTGATTTTAAAAATTAATGCCTGATTTGTTTTTGTTCCCATGTACATATATTTATTTATTTTGACGTGATATCGTCTTACACCGCATGTTCAGAAAATTGACACGAAATTTTGCCCTTAGTCGTGGGCAATTACTCATCAACTGTAAGCATTACCTATAATTTTAATGTATAAATTCTTAGGTTGGCCCTTAATATGATCACAATGATGACATAAGGTGGCGAGGAAAGCCGCGCCGCTAACCTCTGATTTCGCGCGATTTAAATGCTTGAACCATTATGGCGAGAGAATGCCTCTTCGGATCGGAGCAATTCTGATGCCAGTTTGTGCATAAAGAAACTGTGGCAGATAATTAATTGTAAATTAAAATAATTAGTCTCCACATAAATTTTAATTTAACTAAAATCTGCAAAATATCGATTTACATTGGTTGAGAGCACTGTAAAAAGAGAATCCCTCATCTAACCGGAGTAATTCTGGTGTTAATTTGTGCGTAAACAAAATGTGGAATGTAATTTATATTAAATTAAAATAATTAATCTCAACATATTACAAAAGTTATCGCGCAAAACACCTCTGGCCGTGCAGACACAGCCCACCCAGATTCCAATTTCCAACGACAACTTCGCAACTTACTAGATGATTTTGTTCAAATTATAGTAAGTTGTGCTCGTTTTCTATTTGAATTTCGAATTCCAATTATGTATAGCTAAACATTGATAATTAGTTTTCCTATTTTCGTTTCGAGAAGGCTGGTTTATTCCAAAATGTCAACTTCAAAATATTTTATTCCATTATTCAATTAACTTTATAGGTCGGTACGCAGCTCGAGCTAAGATAAATTTTCCATACAAATTTGATGTAAAATTTAGCTGGCTAAATAAAATATTTTTTTTTTAGCTGACAATTTCGCTGAGCGGTATGCACCTTTGCGTGAAAAATTTGAAAAAATATCAGTTGCTTCATTCAAATCTAGATTGCGCCACTATAAATTCTCCAAACATTTTAGCCGCAATTTATCTCACAAGGACAATAATTTTGATTCATTTTATAATCGAAGTACATAGACACGAAGTAACATTAATTTATTTTTATATAAAGAAGACAGAAATCAAAATGGCCAACCAACATTACCAAGTCGAGTATTTAGAGGTTTATTTAGACAGAAACTTCATTCAAAAACAAACGAATAAAAGTCAAATAAAACCAACAAAATTTATCTCTACACAAATTATTAGCTTGACGATTTATCTGTAATTAAATGGAGACTTGTAGAGACCGCGGTAAAATTTATCTTAGCTCAAGCTGCATACTGAGCTATACAGATAAAAAACGAGCTAAACAAAATGTGTAGATATAAATTTGGACATTTTTCAAATTTGTTATTTTACTTAGTTTTTGAATATCAAATAATTTTTTGTAAAATGTTGGTGCTTTTTTAATTAATTAAGAGTTTTGTGTTATTTTTGTATTTTGTGTTTTAGCCACTTGATGAATGTCAAAATTTGACGTACAATTAATGTTCCGTACATTTAATTTGGTGCGAAAACTTGTGGAGACTTTATAGTGGTGACATCTATATTACAATCCGCAAGACATTATTTTAAAGAATTTTTACGCGTCAACTCCTTACAGGTTACTGAAATCGTGAGCGAAATTTTTTATTTCCATTTTAGCTAGCATTTTAGCAGCTTCCAGCTGAAATTAAAAAAACGGTAATGCAGATTGCGTTATCCCAGCCGAAAATATAAAATGTAGTCGATGTGATTCAGTAGTGTTAGCCTAAAAATTACTAAGGATGCATGAATAGCATTGAAGACCTTTGTTAACATTCTTATGTATATGGCAAAACCTGGCTCCACCTCCTCGTGGAAAATTGTAGAAAACTCGCGAAACCCCAAAAAATATTTTAATTGGAATAAAATCAGCCTCTAGAATATTATGTCTGGAGATGTATTTTATTGATGTGACTTGTCAATAGCTATCGCAGGAAAATATTCAGTCAAGTTTCCCGTGGAAAATCTCGGAAAATTCAATTAAGTTTCCAGGAAATGATTTTTGTTTTCTGCGATATATGATTTGTTTGCCTACTTCAGATATACCCTCTATAGGTGGATTTTATTCCAATTTTGTGAATTCTTCTGATTTATCGATCGATATTTTCCGTAATTAGGTTAACATTTTTTTCTACGTAAGACTATTTACAAAATTTTTCATTACAATCAATGCACCCTATTTACTTTCGGCTGATAACTACGAAATGTTTTGTTATCGGTTGAAAGTTAATAATATAATCTGCATTATCGACGGTTTCCTTTCGACTGGAAACTTTCGGCTAACTTTAACAGGGTATTAACTTTCTAATAAAAACAAAACAAATTCTGAACCGAAACTAAACTAATTTGATATAACAGTTGCTTTCCAATCGACCAACCGCAAGCACCCGCTAGCGAACCGCTAGTAGAATGGTTTTTGTCTTCGCTAAATTTCACTAGTGGGTGCTTGCGGTTGGTCGATTGGAAAGCAACTATTGTTACTAAAATATAAAAAAAAATTAAGGGAGTGACAAAAATTTGTAAAACAACTGTGTATGGCTCAATCACAACTGAATTACAACCATCAACGACCGGTAATGGTGAGTTCGAAATATTACAGAAAACGAACATTTTTTACCATCAAGTATCAAATTAGCCCTGATTAGATTGAAAACAGAAATTTTGAATTTTTGAAGAATAACTTTTGGAACACAACTCTTATACAATCAAAAATAAATTTTTTTTCGAGTTGTCGAAAAATTGGATTTTTATTTATATTGAATCAGATTCGTTCGTTTCTTATTTAAATCTAATACAAATATTATATTTCGAAGAGCAGAATACGTTCGAATCGAATTCACAAATTGCCTCCTTGTATTTTGAAACATAATTTTTGTCATTAACTTATCGATCAATTATCTACTCAGATAAAATATTTACTGTTCTGTGCTGGGTCCATTGTTATGGAGTGTTATGTACAACAGCAACGGTGTTGCTGACTTCGCATACCTGAGGATACAAAAGTGCGAGCAAAATTAAGAGATGATGGAAATTTCATCTCATACCAATGATAGATACTTGGCTGGACCGCAAACAAGCTGAAGTTGATCTCTATCTGACCTGCTGAAGCTGAAGTTGATCTCTATCTGTGGCTACTCATAACATCATAAATGGATAAAGAATTGAATAGATAAATAAAACAAACAAAGGAAGGTTCGATCAAACCTCACCTCCCGAAGTAATCTCGAACGGTGTTTTCGAGGAGACTAATCCATAGTGAAAGGATTTTCATTATCCATTTGTGACTTTATCGCATATAAGAGAAATTGCGTGTGCCGTTTTTACCCGTGACATTTTATGATCCATAATTGATTGCTTTGAACGGATTTTAGGTTTTTTGCACCACATCGAGCTTTCAGAGCGCATTAATAGCCGCATTTCTTGACGCATTGATGATCCGAATCAGATCAAAGTTTACATTGAAAACAACAACAAAAATTTAGTTTTTGTTGTTGTTTTCAATGTAAACTTTGATCTGATCCGGATCACTAATGCGTCAAGAAATGCGGCTATTATATAGGGAAATGTTTTTTTTTTATTTCATTTTTCTATATAAATTCGGTTAAACCTTAAATAAAGCAAACCACAGGTCTATGTGTTCAACAAAATTCACATCTAAGCGTACACAAACGAAACGGGTTATTCTTATGATAATCCATTATTTTTTTGACACACTCCAAGCAAGTACATTTTTTCTACATAAGATACTTGACAATTTTAAAAGAATAAAGTTTTTCAATTCAAAAATGAATGATTATTTGGGTCTAATATTTTTCAAAAATACAGTATCTCAACCAATCACAAGTACGATACCAAAAAATATCAAATATATCAAAACAAAAATTTAATTAAAACTTTAAAAACCAAATTTAATTTATTTATGTGAATAGTTTCTAGTTACGATTTTTTTTTCGAACACAAAATCGAATTATGCTAATTGAATTATTTTATTTGAATAATTTAATTTGGGGAACCTCAATTGGATTCATATAAAATCCCCCTACATACCTATACTATATTTTTTGTGTAAGGAGATATTTAGTTGGTGTACAATTATTCAAGAGAATTTATTATTAATTGTAAAAAAATAAAGTTATTAACTTTTTTGTTATTTATTATTTATATCAGATAAAGTTTATTGATTCGTATATAATTTGAAAATGAAAACTTTAATTAAAAATAAATAAAATGTTTTCGAAATTTTTGAAATATCATTTTTTTTTGTGTATATTAAATAAACTTCTCAAGCAAAAGGGTTTACTAATGATTTACCTATATGTTAAAATATCCAAACGTTACAAGTAACAACAATTTTTTTTTTTTATATTTAGTTTACAAGGTTTAGATTAAATCATCGTAATAAAAAAAACCTAAAAGTGGTCGTTATTGGGGCCAGAAAAGAGTTATTGGAGCTAAGTAGATTGCAAATGACTCTCCCTTTATGTACATAGGTATGTATGTAATTTAAGGCAAAACCAGTTTTTATCGCGAATGTCGAATACCAGGCTGATGTGTCCCGATACATGAATTTTGTGATTTAGTAAAGTATTGGAAATGGTTTTTATGGCATATTGCCTAATGTTGGAAAGAGGATAGACTAGAGAACTTAACAAAATCGTGCGAAGATCGCGATCACTCTTAGTATTTTTTTTATTGCAATGTTAAGTTGAATTTTTACTACAGATTTCAAATATTTTAAGAGTTGATGAAAAAAAAACCGTAGGGCCAAAAATGGGTTATTGGGGCTTAAGAGATAGCAAGTTCTTTCAGCCAATTCAATTTGGCAAACGATGCACCAAACACCATGTATATGATTTTGCTTTGGTAAGGCTTGTGTGATATCCAGTTAAGTATTTCTAGTCTATATCTACATGGACATTTGTAGATCATATTATTCTGTTCTAATTTTTCTACTCAATAGTTGTTTGTATGTATGGTATAAAACTGGAAATTATTTGTAAGTGTGTTTGTGTGTACGCAGAGTAAATTTCGAGTTTGGAGTTTGAAATTTAGAATTTGAAGTTTACAATTTGGAATTTAAATTTGAAATTTAAAATTTGGAATTTTAAATTTTAAATTTGGAATATGAAATTTTGGGTTTTGAAATTTGGGATTTGGAGTTTAAAATTTGAAATTTGTAATGTGGGATTTGAAATTTGGAGTTTAAAATTTGTAGTTCGGAATTTGGGATTTGGAATTTCAAATTTCAAATTTCAAATTTCAAATTTCAAATTTCAAATTTCAAATTTCAAATTTCAAATTTCAAATTTCAAATTTCAAATTTAAAATTTAAAATTTAAAATTTAAAATTTAAAATTTAAAATTTAAAATTTAAAATTTAAAATTTAAAATTTAAAATTTAAAATTTAAAATTTAAAATTTAAAATTTAAAATTTAAAATTTAAAATTTAAAATTTAAAATTTAAAATTTAAAATTTAAAATTTAAAATTTAAAATTTAAAATTTCAAATTTCAAATTTAAAATTTCAAATTTCAAATTTCAAATTTAAAATTTAAAATTTAAAATTTAAAATTTAAAATTTAAAATTTAAAATTTAAAATTTAAAATTTAAAATTTAAAATTTAAAATTTAAAATTTAAAATTTAAAATTTAAAATTTAAAATTTAAAATTTAAAATTTAAAATTTAAAATTTAAAATTTAAAATTTAAAATTTAAAATTTAAAATTTAAAATTTAAAATTTAAAATTTAAAATTTAAAATTTAAAATTTAAAATTTAAAATTTAAAATTTAAAATTTAAAATTTAAAATTTAAAATTTAAAATTTAAAATTTAAAATTTAAAATTTAAAATTTAAAATTTAAAATTTAAAATTTAAAATTTAAAATTTAAAATTTAAAATTTAAAATTTAAAATTTAAAATTTAAAATTTAAAAGTTAAAATTTAAAATTTAAAATTTAAAATTTAAAATTTGGTATTTGAAGTTTGGAATTTGGAATTAGGAGTTTGAAATTTAGAATTTGGAATTCCCAAATTGTAATTGGAGTTTGAAGTTTGAAATTTGGAATTTGTGATTTAAAATTTAGAATTTATTTTTTTAATCGCCCAAGGCGGAGAATTTTTGAATTCAAATAGTTCATACCATTGTTTGTTGTGACAAGGTTAACAAAGTTTCAGATTTCTAAATCAAAATGATTCTGAATTTAAATTTATATCCTTTTTCTAGCGGGAATTTTGTTTAGCAGATTGTGAGTTTAAACTTAAAAGAAAGTTTATTAGCCAAATCATATATTTTTGGAAATTGTTTGTCATATATGGTACTAATAAGAACATATTAATGTGGATACTCAATTTAATTTAATTTAATTTAGTATGGGCAACTTAAAGCTGTTGTTGTTTAATGAGTTCAAGATCTAATTGAATTTAATTTATTTAAGGGTATTAAGGGCTGCTTTTAAATAAAGAATTAATGGTGAAGTAAATTGGAATTCGGTTTCACTGAATTTAATGAAATTAAATTTAAGTTGAATTAAATTTAGTGAAATGAATATTTCGAAGTAATCGAAGCATTATTGTCATAATTTTTGTAATGATGTTGGTATTGGTATTGATGTGGATTGGTATTGGTGTTAATGTTAATATTGGTATTAATGCTAATGTTAGTTTTATTATTAGTTTTGGCATTTATGGTGCTATTGGGGTGGGATGGTAGTTTGTTTTATTATTGTTATATAAACTATTTGTGTTAATTTATTTGTAGTACATAATGAATAATTTATAATTTATTTCAGAGAATTTAATTTATACTTAATTAATTTTAGAATAGTTATTTTAAAGGTTTAATACAGATTTTAATTTTTGGGAATTTTTGAAGAGCTAAAACAGCTTTGCAGGAACTTGGTGATTCTTTGTTACTAACATACCTATTATTTCCTTCGGGTTTTCGGTTTTAGGGTGTACGGAGGGCCCGGTGTCATCCGGGAGTTTTGCTTAGACTTGGTCATACATTCTGATCAATCAATCAATCAAAAGAGAAAATTGCCGCCATTTTGACTTTCTTATTGTAGATATTACAACATCCTGAATAAAAGAGCTTGGAAGCAATTTTGTATTTTCCTTAATACTCGTTTAACAAAATAATTAAAACATTTTGAATTATATAGTGAACTTGAATTTGAGTAGGGTCAAATGGGGTAAAATAATTGACTTCTCGCTAAACCCTATCAGGAAGGTGTAAAACTGATTTCAAAATAATTAGGTTAATTTAGACCTATTTACGCGGTACGAATTAGTTTGATAACCAAACACACACACACACACACACACACAGTTGTTTACCATTCAATTAATATTTATTATACAAAAATAATTTAACCCATTTAATTTAGACTTATTACAATTATTACAAAAATGAAAGTCTTTCTACATTCATATATTCAAAACAATGTACTCACACTCGCGAATGTAGAAATTGGTAAGCATTCACATATTGCAAACATTCACTGTGTTTACATTTCGTCGTCCTAACTGTAAATTAACGTATCTGACACTTTTTCAAAATCTCATCTTTGATACAAAATGGTTCATTTTGAGAAACTGTGTCTGAATATTTGCACCGGCGTTGGCTCACCGTTAGAACGAGGATGTCTCCTAAGAGTTAGTTAACGTTGGTGCGGGAATTCACCTTCAGTTTCCCAAGACGAACATTTTGGTATCAGAGATTGGATTTTGAAAACAATATCAGATACCAATTAAACAGATTTTTTATTTGGTTTAGGGCTCATTTTTATTTCTTTTAAACTAATTAAAGCTTTAGCTTTCGAACCCTATTCGGATTCATTTTCAAAAGCGTAAATTAAAAATGAATCCGAATAGGGTTCGAAAGCTAAATCTTTAATTAGTTTGTAAAATGAAATAATAAAAGCCTCATAATTTCTGAAATATGACCTCTGCGATATGTTCATAAATGTTTGAATTTCAAAATTTTAAGGATATCGTTTAAGAAATTTTTTTCACTTTCCCGTAATTGATTTATTTTAAACATTCTTAGAAATCGTGTGCTGACTAAGTCAACAACACCAGTTAAATGTAAGCACAATTTTGTTAAAATCGAACCAAGTTATCACCTGGGGGATAGATTCTGATGATATGACAATTTTTCTTCACATTTTTTTATCAGTACAAATGAGCTATGTATGAAATTTACCGTAATTTAAAGCATTTAAGAAGCCGTATTCCTTGTCAAATTAATTTTTACTCACACATATTTTAAATTAATCATCCTTCAATTTGGCAGAATTTTTTTTTTTTTGTGACATTTTGAAAATTTTAGTACTCACAATATTTTGTCAGTTAAGATTCTGTCCGAAACAGGTGATACATTTTTGTTAGTACTAATTTATGACAATTACTTGCATAATATTCCTCTTCAACATTTTTTTATTATGCTGTCCGAATTGTGCAATAAATTGAACATCGTAGCTGAGGCGATAATGTCCCGTTGGTCGTTTACTCATTATCACATAACCGAAGGTTAAAAAAAATCTTCTCGGTGCAGACATCGAATGAGGAAAATCTATTAATTTGAAACAAAACGCAAAGACGACTATACGTCAACCACAGTGAAATTATTTGGTATCTGTCAAAAATTATCCTAGGAATTTACTGTGATTAGTTAGGCGTATTAGATTTTTCAAATTAATGTCGGAATTAGTACTAAATAATATTTATCACAGGTTTCGGACACAGTCTTAAAGCAGTTAAAATTTTAGTACAGTCACAAAAAATGTCATTTGTCATAAATCTACCCTCGAGTAGGATCAAAATTTTGTGATTAGATACTTTTTGCTAAGAACTTTTTTTCGCTGTGTATTTACAATAATCCGGACATAAATTTTCAAGTAATTTTAAGTGCCTTTTAGCGGTGCTTTAAATACAATTTTTATTTTGACTCAATAGGGTAAATAAAAAAATAGAGAAAAAGTACTGACATATTTTACTTCATTGGAGCCTATTTTGATGCAAGCGTACAAAATATAGTTTAGAATTAATTTATTTTTAATGTCCATGCAATTAATATTTATTTAAGTATTCTTAGATGTTGCCGTTAAAAGTATGTAAAAAATATCTCTAATATGTATCTGTATTTTTTATAACATTTGTTGGGGGCGAGTCGCAACATTTACTACGGTTAGTAAAAATTTGGGTGACTGCTTGGGAACATGATGATGGAACGAAATCTATCCCCTCCCATCGCCCAACCGCCGATGGAAAAATACAGAAGACACAAATATTTAATTAAAATTAAGGCTTTTCAGAGTTTGCCGTTACAATTGGGGGGCAAGGAAAAAAAAAATAGAAAAAATTGTGTTGTCTATAACCAGTGTCAAAATTCTAACAAAAATTTACTAACGATCGATCGCTTGGGTGTCTGTAACCGGATCGAGTTATGTATAAACGGGTGTACGGAGTGGGACCCGGGAGTTTGGGAATCTTACTATACTTTTCATTGAAAAACTTGATCCTAAAAACATCATTTTTACTGCACGAAAACCTACGGAAAAAGTGAAAAACCCCTAAAAAAGGCAATTATCAAAAAGGCTCTGGTATTAAAACACAAAAGTAAAAACTAAGAATGAAAAATCGTTGCGTTTCCAAAGTTTCAATGACAAGCTGCGAAAATGCAGAAATCGCATTTTAATGATATACATACATGTAATTGTGCGACATAGCCTTATTTACTAGACGATTTTTAAGCTAATATGGTCGTCGGAAGTTGACCTTTCTACACCATTGTAGAAAAAATAAGTTTTTAAAATAACTTCTGAAAATTTTCAGAACCTCTGAAAAGTTATGATCTGTTACAAAATAAAAATGGACAAAAATCAAGTAAAAATTTTACAAGGCACAGTCGGAAGTACCGCTTTTCATTGTCATTTGACAAAGTTGTTGAACATATTTTTTTCCATGCGTGGATTATATCCTTAAAAACATGAATTTTGAGTTATCTTTCTCTGACGTAATATTATGGGCCGAAATGCTTCGATTAAAATTTAGTTTTTAAAAAAAATTGATTTTTAATTTATTATAAATTGAGATCAAAAAAAATGTGTTAAAAATAATGCACGTAAAACCAACATCACGCATATGTGGTTTTGAAATAAGTCTTCACCAAATGCGCATTTTGCATTTTTCATGTTAAAATACACTAAGGTGGAAATCGTTGGAATCACAGAAAAATTCCGCCAAATGAGTGCGATAATTTTGTCCCTTCAATTCGCTTGAGTCATCAATTAAATCTAATCTCCTCATTTATTTTACTATAAAAAAGTCTGAATTCTTTATATAAAAAATTTCTTTTTTGCAAACGGTTCAGCGTCAGCGACAGTAAGATTTTTCTCAAACATTTCTTTTGCGTATATACATTGCCCTTTAATTGAAATATTTTGAAAGTGGTATGAACTTACTACTGGCTTCGGCCATTTCAGTTCATTTGTCTAAACTCTAAAGTCTACACTGAGTAAGAGGACTTTTCCTCCGAAAGGATTTGTCATTGCCCATTAATTCTTAAAGAAGATGGCCGATCGATGGAGCCTGTAGAGACTTTGTGTTTACCGGTTCTAGAATTCATTCATATGGTTGTTGTTTCTATTATAGGGAGAGATTATTCGAATTAGGGTTTGCAACAATAATAGGTGACGCTACTGGTTAATCAAGTTTACCTTCACCTGCGATTTAACTTAATAAGATCTTAAATGAGAAACAGCTTAGAAGCAAACTTTTATTGCTAAGCAGCTACTATTTCATTGAAAGCTTTTTTCTGTTCAAAATTGAGCAAATCTGCGATTTCCTGTAAACAACAAAAGCACTAATGTGGGTTAAGCTTGTTTTATTTCCACAAAATAAATTAATCACAAATTGCTTATATGATTAATTAAATCAAGTGCACTTAAACTTTTAACCTTTAAACTTTTTTATTTCACTTCTTAAAAATACGTGATTACTGATTATTACCATTCGGATGCCATTAAAAAAAAAAAAAAAAAAATCTTTAAGTCTCGGTGGAGGTGTTAATGCGGGGCATTTACAATGTTTCAAAGTACTTTATTTTGGAATGTCTGCATCATGTCTGAATCGGTCAATTAGCCAAATTTGCCGGTACAGATGCAATTTGTTATGTAACGATAGTTCGGCGTGTCTATCCATATGAGCCAGTACATTTTCCTATATACATTTATAATTTATGTTCAGCTCCTCATTTTTCTTTTTGACATATTCTTTCCATTTTAACATACCTAGATATTTCGCAATATTCGCATAAGCAAACTGTTTTTCTTGATTATGATTGGAATTCAATTTGAAATGCAATTGAAATTTCAAGTTCATCATGTTTTATTTTCTGTATTTCGATTTCTTTGCCAAGACTTTCAAGCTTTTCGTTTCCTTGCCATAAGCTCTCTTAGTTGAAGAATACTGATGCTATTTACTTATCTAAATGGAGTACTTTGTGTCGCAACTTGTATATTTTCTGTTAGCCTTTCGACTTCCTATTCGACGTGTTTGGTGTTCCTTATTGGCATTTTAAGATCAGTATTTTGCTATGACGGTTCATGAAAAGGTTTCAACTAGTATTCTTATTAGAGAGTTTTGCAGGGATTTTATTTTAAATTCATATTTCACTGACTGTCATAATAACAAGAGAGTGATCCGACGTATATAAGCTCTTCATTATTCGTGTTGTAACTCTGGAACCGCCAATGATGACACATCGCTCAATATTATTAAATAATTCTTCATAATCTTCAGTTTTCAAGTTATGTCGTGATGCACGGTGTAATGCTGATATATTTACAGTTTTGTGCTTTGTTTGAATTTTGATAATTGTAACTTGCATATCAATTTCAACTTTTAATTCTATGTGCCTCTTGCTCTTTCTGATGGCGCGGTAAAATCTATAACCATGTATTTTGGCAAATGAGTCTAGTGAAATGATTTTCAAAAATTGTTATCTTTTGTTTTTGCCTCCTCACCTTGATCCACTTGTGCATAAGATTCTTTCTCTATCAGGTTATATGACCCCTGATTTATTTGTCGATTCATTTAGCTACCGAGTTCCTATCTGATGTGCATATGCTCGTGAGGTTGTTACCAGCTTATATAACACAGACATTTTTTGCACTGAAATCGTCAGTAACCTTTTCATTACGGTTTCAGTTCTGACTTTCATATTTTGAATTGACCGAATGTCGATATTTTTGGATATTTTTCCCATTGTTAAACAGCCCCTATTTTGTGAGGATGCTGTTGCCTTTATTATTTACAGTTCTCTCTTTCTTGATGATGTTTACAGCATCCTTAAGTATCTTAGTTTGGGACATTTACCTTCCAGACATCATTATTTTGCGCTACCACCTTGAAGTCTTTATGATAATAGGGGGGGGGGCTATTTTTTATCTCTTTAATTTGATTTTTCATATTGTGCTGAGTTGAAAAGTTACTCGATGTTGATTTTTGCTTTGTTTTCTGGGATTGCTTTTCTTCATGCTCCAATCGGGTTTTCTTGCCACTTCCGTTGCTTCAATAGCTTCCATATTTAATGTGTCGAATATTCTTGGTTTTCTTACCACTAGTTTCCAGTTTTTTTTTATCTGTGCGATATTCACTACATACTTTATTATTTTCATGGCCCTGATTGGATGTTCCATTTCAGGTCTTCATTTTCCCTCTTTTGTTTAATAATTGCTTTACTCAGCTTTAAAACTATATCTTCTGGGCTTTTGAACTGCGTATGAAATATGCGTGTCTACAGAACATCGCTGTACTGCGTACCCGAATCTCTGCGCCATATATTTTTCTGACCCACTACTCTTGTTGCTTTTTTGATCATACCAGCATTTTATACCTACTACCAGAAAAAAAATTAGCCGCCTCTTACATGAAAAATAGGCGCTCCCTAAAGCCATACCTCCTGGTGAACAGACGCTTCTCGCAAATTTTGGTCCGAGTTTGAGTTTTTTTGATTTAGAGAATTTATAATTCGCTAAGTCATTACGTTCTTGCCTCATACTTAATGTATGAAATTGAAATTGTATTTTTATAGTTTGGTCGTAGCTACCTGATGAGTAGATCGAACTTTTTGTTTTGAGATTGTCAGTACGAAACCAAACTACCACACAGAAAGCTCAAGGAAAGGTTTTCATTTTTAGAGTCAATACATTTTGTATTGACTCTCGGGTTAAAGTACGGGGGGGGGGATCTTGATATTTCTACTTTTTTGGTAGATATATTATAAATGACTGGCCTCTTCATTTTTCTGATTAACCATTATTATTAATATATTGTGTCTATAAAAAACCGAAAGAATCTTATTGAAAAAACAGCTCTATTGAGGCCGATCTTAAAAAGACTTCGCGGACCAGTTTTACTTATGCGAAAATCAAACTAAATAGATTCTCGTTTTGTCAGAATTTATGTTTTACGATTTCCAAAATTGTAAACATTCGTAATTTGGTGGTCGTCAAATTTTCTGAAAATTATCTGAAAACGTAGCATATTCCATTCATATCATCGTTCAAATTAGCAAAAGATTTTATAACAATCGTAAAGAAATGAATGGGGTATACGATTTGCTTAACAGACAAAGAGAATTGATAAGATTTGGATAACAATAGCGACCTTTGTTCGCAAGTTCATACAAAGAAAATTGTGTGAATTGGTCAATTAAATTATGTAACTATATACAGACAGGCCCACACCACAAAACGCAGTCGTAAAAATAGTTTTCAATTTAAAATTTTACTATGTATATAGATAAAAATTCGATTATTATAATCCAATTTAGCATATTGTGAACAATTTTAAAGCTTTGAACCATATTCAAACCTCATACAATTTTATTTAACTGTATTCCATTTTGTCTATGAAAAGCACTCAATTTTATATTTCCTGGTATATCTATCTACTTACATCTAGGATATACATATGCACATACATACTATTTTACTACTACTTACTGATTTTCATATAAATGAAAATTTCGTATATTTCCATAAAAATTTAATGAAAAAAAAAATCGAAAAAAGAAAATTATTTTAGGTTAATAAAATGGATATTTTCTAAGTCTCTTTTGGGATACTTATAAGATTTTTGTAATCTTATTAACATTACAGATAAAAATGGAAAAGCAAAATAAAAAAAACAAAATTTTATGGTAGATTTTATTTAATTTTATCGGATTTTTTTTAAGATCCTAATTATTATTTATTCCAAAAATGAATCAAAGATAAGGATTTGATTTGGATATTGTAAATAGACTTCCGGATATTGAGTCCAAAGATTTGGGTTAACCTTGAACTATGGTTGATGTTATATGAAGCTATTTTATCTACACGAGTACACAATAAGCACAAAACATTCTCAACTTTAAATTTTTTCAATTTATCTTGCGAAAATTACTTTGGGATGAACATAGGAAGAAAAAAAAATTAATTTTCTTTCTTGTACCATAGTTTAAATGTGTGTGTGTGTGTGCGCGCGTATCATTTTAAAAACACGAACATGCCTTGTATGTGGTTTTGTTATTATATTGAATTGCGGTAAACCCCTAAGTAAAGAGGAGTAATAATCAATGCGTTAGGTACGAAGAATATTCGTATTTTAAGGTAATATTTTAGCTATCTGTATGATGTTGATGATGATGATGATGATGTGTACTCAACAAACTTAAAGGTATGAACCTAAGAAAAGGAAATTTATTGTAGAGCTGCGTGTGTGTGTATGCCGAAATTGATAACAGAAAATGATAAATTTTTGTTTCGTTATTATATTTAGGGGCCCCCAGGGCCCAAAGGGAATTTATTTGTTTTTAATGTTAAAATTTTTTTTTTTCTACGTACTTTATATTGTTTTCTTAAATATTGCCTCCTTGGTTCCACGATGTACAAAAATATATTCAAAATTTTAATCCTTATGGATCCGTACATTTTCGGAGAAATCAATATAAGAAAGTCGTATTCGATATGAATTATTGAGTTGGTAAGATTTTACGTTTTTTTTTTTCAATTTTCTAAAAAAATACAAGGCCACTAATTTTATTTAGTTTTCAATTATGATTAATGGGTATGGTGTGTGTTATCACATGGAACACAGTATTTATTTAGTCGTAGAGAAAAAGTCTTAACATTTTTTATTTTTCGACTTTTGGGTATTATAAGAAATTACAAGATTCGATATAAAGTTTTTCTTTCAAATTCAGAATGATAATTGATAATCGAACAAATTTGAAACAATAGATTATTTCTAGGATTTATAAATTTAATTGGAAAAGTGCGTGTGATTTTCTTAATATTTCACTGCCTAAACACCCACATACCTAGATGCTGGCAACAAGATTATTGGGATTGTAGCGATAATCAAGAATTATAGCGAAGGAAATATAAAGGGCTGGAACTTCATGAGGTGATCATAGCTTTGGTCCTGAAAATTAACTCAACTCCCAAATCAATTCCTAATTAATGATAGAATTGGCGAAACATGATTATATGATCGAAAATTAATTTTGTTAATATAATTGGTTATGCGTCGTTTCACAGTACCCGTGAAAAGAGAGGTGGTGAAGTTATAGTGTTTTTATAAATGAAAAAATTGTTGCTATTGAACAGTATAATATCTGCATCGAATATTCCAACTTTTCGTTAATTAAACTTTTAAAACTAAAATTTAAAAATAATAGGTATCTATAGACCTTCAAATGCATTCTTAGCCCCCAAACTACAGACCGAATTTTAAAAAAATTTCTAATTCGGTTTTATTGGGCGACTTAAATATTAATTACTTAGATCCAGACGATAATAGTACCAAACAATTAGAACACTTGATTCTAATCAATAAATTTTTCACATTAAACGGCAGGGAGAGTACTTATAGCATTTGATCAAAAGCAATGGTTCAATATATAACTTTTAAAAATAAATAAAACTTGTTCTGCATAAGAAATATCCACGCAATAAATTTATTAAGGAACAACTTAGGCAGCTCAGTAATAAATTCACTATATGGTTAAAACTCTAAAAACAGAATTCTATTCCAAGAAAATTATTAAAAATAATGGAAACTCTAAGAAGAACTGGGCTCAATTTATTCACTTATTTTTAATAAACCTTTACGGTCTACAATGTTATCAAGTTTTACACTTTGCTTTATCATTTGATCCCTTAATTGTGGCTAACTATCTAAACAAATATTTTATAAATATAAGCAATCAAAACTTTTGTGCCTCTAATACTTCCCAAAGCATAATACTTCATTTTCAAGACCCAGAGGGTAGACCCCTATCCCTCCGTTTTTGGGTTCGCTGAACCCGAATATGACCATAAAAACAATTTTTAACTAGTTACCACCCCATACACCCCCTTATGGGAGTTGAAATGCAAATTCTCATACAAAGTCGAGTAGAGTGTGTATTCCTATGTTTTCTTGGCCACTAAGAACGAAGAAAATGAACAAAAAAAATGAAATGAATGACAAAAACTGAATAAAATCCCCTCGTTACCGCCTAGCGTCACTTTACCACCCCCATACACCCCTTCTGGGAGTGAACCGTACACAGAAGAGGAGTGCTACATATGCATGACTAGATTCAATGGTATGTTAACAGCCAAAAATGTCGTGTATGCAAATGCTTTGTCATTTACACATCCCATTTTCCAGTATGATAATTCGGTAACTACTGATGGAATGGACGTTATTGATCACTCGGTTGCGGAAGAAATTCAAATGGATATTAATGAGCCAACAGATAATTCAAGCAGTGTAGAGAATGAAAGTGAGGAAGAAAGTGTGAGCGGTTCAAATACTGACATTAGTGAAGAGGCTGAGCCTTACAAGAGAAATCGCCCTATGAATCTTTGAGACCAAAAGAGATTGAATGATATGATAAGGGATTTGGGTTTACCAAAAATGGTATAGAGCTTCTCGCATCAAACCTTAAGAGAGATAGTCATTTGGCTAAGAAAACTTCTGTTACTTCTTACAGACTTCGGGAAATAGAATTCACGATCATTACCTTTTTCACGAAAGAGGAGTCTCTTGTTTATTGCAAAGATGTTCGAGGACTTTTTGATTGTTTAAAACCAAGCATGTGCAGAAGTGAATAATGAAGACTATTTATTGACTCTTCTACATGCGGCTTGAAAGCGGTACTGTTGCACAACACAAATAAACAGGCCTCCATCCCCATAGCAAATTCCGTGAATATGCCAGAACAGTACGAGTCATTTGCTTTGTGCTTGAAAAAATTCATTATAATGATCACAATTGGCAAATTGCGGAGACCTCAATATACTCTCCATTCTCTTGGAGCAACAAAAGAGGGCATACGAAATATCCGTGCTTTTTATATTTGTGGGACAGTCGTGATTGTACGAATCACTATCCATTGAAAAATTGGCCTATGAGAAATACTTAAGTTCCTGATTTAGCTAATATTCTCGCTAAACCATTGGTATCACATGAAAGAGTTCTTTCCTCCATTACATATAAAACTCGGATTAATTCAACAATTAGTCCAATCATTTAAAGGAGCAGGGGATGCTTTTTGGTACCTCCAACAGAAGTTTCCAATTAAATCCGAAGCCAAACTTAAGGAAGGAGTTTTCGGCGGGCCAGAAATTCGGAAACTCCTTCGCGACACTGAATTTGTCGAATCAGTGAACGCCCAGCAGACAAAAGCTTGGCTTAGCTTTACAACTATAGTGGAAAACTTCTTATGCAATAAGAAAAGTCCTAATTACAAAAAAGATATAGAGGGGTAACTTGAGAACTACAAGGTTGTTGACTGTCTTATGAACTTGAATCACCTTTTCCTCCATTTCCATGTAGACTATTTTCCAGAGAAGCTAGGAGACTATAGCGAGGAGCAAATTATGAGGTTCCACCAAGATCTCAAGGAAATGGAATGCCGCTATCAAGATAAATGGGACGTCTTTATGTTGGCGGACTATTGTTGGAATCTGAAGAGAGGTGCACCAGAAGAGAAAAGAACCAGTAAAATAAGAGGAAGCCCCTCAGAAAATCCTTTAAGAGCAAGCGAATCCGACACCATAGGGCGCAATAATTGGGGAAACAGGGCCGGTGAGATACTTTTTCAACTTTTCAAGGGGTGTTCGCGTGAAAATCTGCCAGTTGAACAACCGTGAGGGGTGAGGCAACTTACGGTTAAAAAGCACTATGATTCGTGAGAGGCCAGGGGTCTCAAAAGTTACCCGAATCACACCCCACTTAACTTTGTATGAAAATTGACATTCCAAACCTCATAAGGGCGTGTATGTGGGTGGCAAAGGGTGCTGATCGTTGACGAGGGAGTTGGATTCATTTCTGGTAGTTTTCTTTATTTTCAGCAGCCTAGAAAATGTAGGCATACACACCCCACTCGACTTTGTATGAAAATTGATACTTCAACCCCCACAAAGTGGTGTAGGGGGTGGTAAAATGACGCTAGGGGTAACGAAGGAGTCTTATTCATTTTTGGTAGTCTTCTTCGTTTTTAGTGGCCCAGAAATCATAGGAATGCATACTCTACTCGACTTTGTATGAGAATTGACATTTCAACTCCCAGAAGAGGGTGTATGGGGGTGTTAACGGGGAAATGGCTAGTTAAATTTTTTTGTATGGTCATATTCGAGAAGGGTGGTCTACTCTCTGGGTCTTGACATTTCTTTTGTGTGCCAGTGTAATGCATAAGCAGAACTAAACTTGAAATTGATTTAATCATAAGTTCTCTCAAGTCAAATTCATCGCCTGGCTATGACACAATCACAACAAATATTTTGCAATCATCTAAAACGTATTTTATTCCAAAGTTAGCTTCACTTATAAACGGTTGCATTTCAACAGGCGAACTTTCCCCAACGAATTAAAAATATCAAAATTTACGCCCATGTCCCATATTCAAAGGTGGAAATATGACCGTTGCTTTAAATAAGAGACCGGTCTCGGTTATAACATGTTTTGCTAAAATTTATGAGTTTGATAAACAGCTTGAGTAGGTTTTTGGAGACGATATCAATTTCATCAAAACCAGCAACCCTCAAGCCGCACTAGCTAACCTATTTAACTTAATATATTATTTATTGATATATAAAAGCCATTGGATTATGTTAACTATAATATTCTAATATCTAAGTTAAATTTCTTAAATCTAATTGAGAAAGCTCTGAAACTTTTTAGTAATTATTTGAGTAATCGTAAACATTTCATTACCATTCAAAATAAAATTAACGAATTCCTTGATGCGACTAATTACTTGATGCAATTTTTACATCAACGACATGCCCCAACTTAATTTGGTAGGTTAATACACAGACCCGTGCCTAAGTACACGGCCGTTTGTATGCAAAAATGTTGTCGGCCAATAATTCTTGATAGATAACATGTTAATCTAACAAATAGTGTACGGTAGCTCAAGTCGTTTATGTTAAGCTTGGCTTCAAATGTCTCTAGTGACCTCTCGTGGAATTTCGAAGTTGATTTTTGGTTCATGATGTCCGTAACATTTATTATCTCGCTCAAATTGATTGACGGCAAAAAGGAAGGTTTAAACACGCTGCTGAATATCTTGTATCCTGACGCTGTAAATGTATCACCTTTGAAGAATCAGTTTGCATGCAGCTGCAGGATTCCCTCACGATTAAAGGATGTAATTGTGGTTTCAAATATTTCATCGATTTAATGTTCGCAAATTACATTACAAGTTATTCTTATCTAGTTATAAAGATCCATTCGTTGTATCTGTGCTATGGAATCTGAATAGCGGTGTTTGCTGTCTAAAGTATCTGTTAACTTGTTGGTATTTCGCCATTCCACTTGAGTAACTGCATTTCACATCTGCTTTCATTAGAGCTGTAGTCATATAGTGGCTGTCGTATGTTGCATAAATGTTCTCCATTTAGATAACCGTGGGTGTTGAATTCATGAGCAGAGAGTGGCATGTATTTACCCTGAAGGCTTGTTACCATCAAATAACTTGAAGACGGTTGAATATATACATATACATACTTTCCTTATTATATTATATAAGGTGTATCGGGTCCTCTGTACCAACAAGATTTTAACCTCGAAATTATGATTTCTTGAGTTTTTATGGTTTTGACGGGGTGATTTTATATATCGGAGTTATATCTTTATTACGATTTGTTATGTCTTGGCTTGGTTTGAGATTATCGACCACTTGACTGGTTTGCACCTGAAGTTGGTGTGGTGTCAAGATGAGCGGAGTGAGCCTTGGTGTACTTCTGTTGTAGTATATCGATTACTTCTGATTGGAATGTGTGGGGTTTCATCATTTCCAACATTTGCAGTGAATTCGTCCTGAAATATGAGGTCTAACATTGTTTGTTTAAGTGCTTCAAATTTTTGATTTGTCTCTTCGTGGTCGTGCGATGATGTTCATTGTCGATGTTATTGGCTTAGATTAAGATTTGCTATGCTTTCCTCATATATAAGTTTCCGGCACGTTGATCAAGTACGCCAAATAGTTTATTGGCCATGGTTCCAATGAAGTTAAACTGTGATCTTTTTGGACAAGCTCTCTTATTTCTTCCTAATATATTCAGTATTCCGTTTTGCTCTGCTAAGTCGATGTAGAGGTTACGCATTTGGGATGAAATTAATCCACCATATATCTTATGTATATATGAAGGCTTGGATTGCGTTATATTTTTGCATAATTCATTTAGCTGCCGAGTGGATTTTTCCAGATGATTGAGTTCTGCCAAATATGTTGTTAGATTAAAGTATGTTATTAGTTTCCATTCGCCATTGATCAAACTGCTTTGACCAATTTTGTCAAAGTAGATATCTGGATGAGACGAGAACTTAAATATGTTGTACTTAAATATTGTTTCTGATACCATCAATCCTAATATATAAAATAATGACAGCGTGTAAATCAAGAGATTTGATTTTGTGCTTGCTCTGGTTACTCGTCTCTATGGTAGTTTTTAGGTTTCCTTCCGGTTTGAACCATTTGTGTTCATGCCGTATTGATCTTTCGCTTATGGCTCGTCTACTGATAGATTAGATATTTTGGTAATTGCTCTTTTATAGAGAGCATTTTCCGGACCATGTATTGAAACTACGCGAACCAATCCGTCTGGTTCCGGATGTGTTTCAACAATTATACCTCCTATCCATTTTCTGGGAGGTAGATTGCCTTCGATTAAAAGCATAAGATTGTCTACTTATAGTTGTGGCCTTGATTGTAACCTTTCTGGTCATTGTTACAGTCTTCGGTTTGTTTCAGTTTTTGTAGCCTCTGCCATCCTGACAAGCGATGTATATTTGAATCTGATCGATTTTCTTCTGGCTTTTCAGTTATAGTGACGAGCCGATTAAAGGTTGTGTTAAATTATGTAACAATATACAGCGTAAACATTTTATAAAATCAACACAACAATACATTTTTTCATTTTTCTTGAGACACAAATCCAAATGCAGTACATGTACTACAATAGTTACTAAACGTTAAAGGGTTGCTTTCATGCAATTAGAATTGTAAACATTTCGTGAGATTTTAGAAAAGTTAAAAAAACTCTGTTTATTTTCAACCAATGCCCGTTTTCAGTTAATAATTTAAAATAATACGTAAAAAGATTTAATTTTTGGCCGCCTTTTGAAATTGACCGCCTGTGTGCGGTGCACATATTGTATACAGGCAAGACACGACAGTGTGTATACAAGTAGAACTAGCAGCTAAATTCGAATATTCATGCTTCTAAAACTAATTGGTTGCTCATTGAAAATAACAAATATTTTTGTTATTAAACAATTAACTGCACTAATTTGCATGATGCAAATAACCGAGCTTTTTCGAAGTAAATACTATGATAAAAATAGCCAGTAAATTGTTTTAAAGAAGTCAATTAGGTAGTAGCAATTTAGTTTACAAGCCTGCAATTATATTTTATATTTTCCCGTTGTTAATTAGCCTGTCCACGCTATGCAAACAGCGCATCTCAACACTTCCTCATTTCATACCTCTTTGCCTACAAACTTTGATTTATTTGTCAAAGTTTGTAGGTAATGTTGGTGTTGTGATGCGCTGTATACATGGTGTGAACATGCTAAATAGGATATTTGAGGTTTTATCTATTACAATTGAAGAAATGCGTGGATTTGCCTATTCTGATCAAGATTTTGTTAAATTTACCTTTAGTCAAATGACGTGAACGTCACCCATGAAAAACACTTAACGCTGTGAAGGTTTGAATTTGGATCAAATTGTAAAAATCCAATTTTCGTGGTTATCCAATTTAAAACTATGTTGGAATTAATAATTTCATTTTAAATTAAGTTTTTAGGGGTTAAGTTAAAATTTGAAAATTTACGAATAGATGATGTTTTATCAAGTTCTACTATAATGTTACGTTCCATTGATCAAAGTAAAGTTTTTCATCCATTTCATGAATTTTAAACTATTTACTTTTACCGGAAGTAGAGGGAAGAAGTAGAGTTTTAGGACATCTGCATATTTCTAATGCCAAGGTTTAGCCTGACTTCAAACATTTTTATAATGAAAGTGCTAAATTTACAGAGATTATGGAATTGAATCTTCAACAGCTGAAATGCAAACAACAGCGAAGAGCAGTCAGTCACTGAAATGCAATAAGCAAATAATCTTCTCTTAACATTTCTTGCAACTCTTTGGGCTATCCCACTTTTTTTTTTCGTCTCTATCTCTGCAATCTTTTTCTGGGGCTCAAGGCACTCCCAACTCTTTCGCAGTTCCCTTTCAACGTCCTACCTTACGCCGTTGCCAGCCAACTCGAGGACGTACGGCTATAGTCCCGCTTTTGCTTAAACCACCTGCACATTGCATTGCTTCATGGCAGCCTATAGTATTGACATGAAAGGTGGGTCGGCCCATGGATTCCGCACTCTAAACATAGATGTGGGGGTCATAGATGTGTTCATCGTCATCACCGATCGTAATCAGATGATGAAAAATTCCTTTTGCATCCCGCCCCTATAGGGATTCGAACCCGGTACCTCCCGATCCAACCGCTGTAGCTTTAACCACTGCGCCGTTTGCTATCCCACTTTTAGAGCAACATTTTGATATGGCCAGTTCGTTAGGGATATTTGAAATTTTCTAAATATAAATTTGTATGTGAAAATTTTGCCAATATACAAACCGTTCATAAACCCGCGAAAGTGCAATATGCATGCGATGCAAAAACTATACATTACCAGAGGCGGATAAACGCCTAGGCACACTAGACACGTACCTAGGGCCCGTGAACTTTGGGGACCCATAATTTTCATGTTCCATTAGTGGGCTATTGATTAAGAGCCGCCATACAGTGTCTCAAAAGACTCGGCCCATATTCTTGAATTCAACGGAAAATATCGCCTCACTTAGAATATGGCAATTGAAATGACATATTTAACTAGAAAGTTACCGATAGATTTTTTCGGGTGAATTTCAAGAATGCGGGCTTTATTTCTTCATATGACGGAACAGCATGTCTAAATTCCTGAAACTTTTATTTCTTATTCCTTACTCAATTTCTGCCCATCAGTTATTGCGATTGGGTTAAGGTAACGGGCATTGCGCTTCAAACATCAATTTTCTGATCCGTAAAGTAACGCATCACTAATTTTGCTGTGTGTTTAGGATCGTTGTCCTGTTGGAAAATTAATGAAACCGGCAGGTTTTCGAAGGAATAACGCTTCATCACCATGGCCCATTTTCGTACTTTATGGTCTTAATAATGTATCTGGAATTCAGAACCCAGTTCTTTATTTTTAAGGCATCTCACTTGCACCTTGCCTTCTGACTGAAACAAACTATAAAGTTCGATTCGTCGCTCCAGAGTCAATGGTTTGTGCAGGTGTTGTTTTTCCAAATTTATCTTTCGTTTTAAATTTCTTTTCAAACGATTCGCTTTTTGCATATAATGCACCCACACAACCACGATTAAATCAGCCGGCATCTAACGGGCCCGTTCGAACAACTCTGCGCAATTTGAGGTGATATGGCTTCATTTAATTTCCTGGCGGTCAAAAAAGGATCACTCTTAATCATACCTTCCCTTTTTGAGGTTTTTGGAGCTCGTTCTTTTCTGAGTCCGTTTTAGAAATACCCAGCTCTATTATAAGTTTTAATGGCACCGTAAACTATCTTCTTTGTACCTGCTGTAATTGCTTGTAGTACGGGGAAGGGGACGATAGAGCACAAAATTCTAAGTAAAAAATAATAATGCGTGAAATTCGTCATGGTTACGTATAAAGGTGATTTATATTATCCGTTCCTTTCAGTTCCTACATGTACCGACACAGACTAATATTGTTAAAAAAATATTTATATGAGTAAAGATCAATATGCAGAACGGGCTACATTCAATGTCCAAGTATTCACTCAGTATATACATTCATCTCAAATAGTTTGTAACTATCAAAACTATCAAACATTCATTCGTAAATTGAATCTCTTTGAACAATAAACCAAGTACTTAATAGGAATCAATTCAAATGTAACCTTTTGTTCACATTTAAAAAAACCAAATTTCAATCACTCTTTACAACAAACTAGTTAGTGGGGTGACTAGGTACCCGCAGCACCCGCAGCCGCGGGGGGCCCACGAGAGTTATCAGGCGTTCGAATATTAATTCAAAGTCCTGTTGCTAATAAGTATTTTCTTAAGAGAAGTCCAACAATTTCTTCTCTATTGCTGGATGTAAATGTATGAGTAATTACGCGTAATCTGACTCCATAGAAATTAAAATGACTTTGGGTTCTGACGGTTATTAAGATTTAGAATAAAATTTGCCAAACTCATTTGAAATCAAATCTTTTGTAATCAAAAGATAACGAATTTAGTGTTTGCTGGGTTGATTTATTTGTAAAATACGTTTTGCACTCCAAATTTACCTCTTTTGCACTTCAAATTCAACCTTTTACAAATCTAGTTTTGATTAGAAAAGGTTGAATTGATTTGCAAAAGATTGAATGTGAATGAAATAGTTTCCTGTTTGCCGAATCTTTTTTATTATCAGTAAACGGTAAATAAAAACTTAATTTACCGGTTAACCCGGTGAAACCGGTTTAATTTGAAAAATTATTTTAAATCGACAAATTGGAAATTTTCCTGTTTCATATACCCTTGTCTCGGATTTCATTTTTTTTTCATTTTTTTAAATTTCTCGAGATCATTGGAGCATAGCATAAAAATGGGAGGCGTGATTGGTGCGTACCTTAGCCTCAACTTGCTTCCCAAATATGTATAACAAAATTGAACTCATTCATAAGTTCCAAGTTTGTTTTCCATTTATCAAAATTATCGAACTTATGTAACTCACAGCTATCAAGTTCCCTAGGTTTAGAATTTTTGTTTCACTTTTCATAGGAAATCTTATAATAAAATGGAATTCAAGCTTGGAACTCAGTTCCAAAAAAATCAAAATATATTTGAAGTAATGATACTTAGGTTAGTATAGCATTTTGCTTACTAGTATTAGTAATATTAAATTACTTGACAAATAATTCGATATTTACACGAAATTTCGAAATTTTTCGAAATTTGCGTGGGATTTCTAGATTTTTACAAGCTTTCCGAAACTATTTATTAATATTTAAATTTTTCGGTATTATTGAAATTGTTCGAGATCAATCGAGGTACCTAATATAGAGATTAATCGTTTTCTGGGGTAATCGAGATTGTTCCGCGGTTTGTTGTAGATTTTTAAAGTTTTCCGACTTTTTTAGGATTATTCGAGATTTTCAAAGATTTTCCAATTTATTCGAATTCTGCATGGCAATGTTCTGCGCTTAGCTTTGAGTTGTAGGAACTTGCAGAGTTATACATATAAATCTAAATCATGATATTTTGTTGATTTCTCTAGATTTCGATATTTCTCTAATTTCCTATATACTTAGGTTATTCGAAGTTATACAAGAATGTCCAGGTAATTTAAATTTTACGAAAATAGACACTTTTAATTAATGTGAGGCTGGACAATAGGAATAAATAAGTATTTGACTAAAACTTTACTTGTTCATAGTTACAAGAACATTTTTAGGGACCAAAGAAAAATTTTGCGGGGGGCCCGAAATTTGTAGTTATACAACCACTAAAGGTAGTAATACTAAATTTAAAGTATCAAATATTGATTTTGATGTGTAAATGAGGTGTGCCTGCGAGTACCAATTATTGTAAATGCGGTGATGGTTGGATGAATGATATCGAATATTAGAACTATTTTACAGATTTGTTGCTATATTTTGTTACATTTGGTTGGCCAAAACTTCAACAAATATCAAAACAAGGTCAAATCATCGATCGGAATGGATGCATGAAAAATTTTAAGTATCAGAACGAAACCGAAGACAGGTTTAAAAAACACTGTAAATAATTCCGTTTCGAGTAAATTTTTTTAATGATAACATTAAATACAAAATATTTATCGAGCAGAAATATTCCGGCAGAAATAAGTTAAACCACCTTCTAATCAACGAAGGGTAAAAGTAACTGCGAATAATTTTACTGGCAAAGGTGGTAAATTTTCAAAATTAAATTAAAAATTTGTTACCCTCTAAAATATGCTTTTGGATCACAAGCCGTCGTTGGGTATTTATTATTAAAATGGTCCACATTCCATAATTTGATTCCTATCAACGGACAAATGTTGTTGTCAATTTAATATCAAATTCTAAGTTATTTGTGATTTCAAAACTTTTAGAAAAAAAACATCACATCTGATGTCTCCAAAGCAGTTTTCTGAAAATTGCTAAGGCCTAAGTTTATAATTTGAACTTTAATTATTTTATACAAAGGAAGTTTTTAGTTTATGTCGTACGATCACATAAACATCAAAACATTTCCAAAATAACAGAAAGGACGATTATTTAGCATTTTGAATGCTAAATTAGCCCGCAACTATACATTTTTAATGTCCGGCATATTGGGACAACTACAAAAAAAATCCTCATAAAACATAAAAATTTGCTCTAATTCAATCCACATATGCCGAATCATTATATCATTAATTAAAATCAGCTAATCTTGACCTTTTGCATCATTTACAAAACGAGAAAACTCTTAACGATTTTCATCAAATTTACAATATAATATCAATTGCCTAATCAGTCCACATATGTTGTGAACAACATTAAATACAATAAGCTATGTTGTGTGTTGTTCCTAACTTTCAAAATAAAAAAAATCAAAAAAAAATCAACAAAAAGAGAGATAATCCCTCTGATAAGGCGAATCAAACACACAAAACAAAAATTATAATAATCAAATCAAAATAAGTATGCCTTTGAGTCATGTAGCATATAAATCGCTTATGTTTGTTGTTTGAAATAGGAATTGGATAAACTGGATTAGGTTTTCGTAATTTTCTTCTCATCCTAATGCGATTGTAATTTTCTCTACATGTAATCAAAATTCTTGATATACAAAAACAACGCATAAAGAATCTTATGTTATTCAACATCTTAACAATTTTGTTTCTCTTATCTCCCGATTATATGTATCTAAAAAAAAAAAAGCGAAACAAATCGTAAAACTGCGACCCTTATCAGTTTTTTTTGTTTGTACGTTAAACTTGATATGGTTGAATATGTTAGTAAAATATTTTAGCTACTTATGTATATCAAAATCAACTAGTTTTAATTTATAGTTTCATTGTGATAGATAAGAATACTTACTAAAACAGGTGCTGGCCTTATCCTAAATAGCTGCTTTTTTATAAACAAATGATTAGAAAAGAAAATGAGAGAAATAGAAAATTAGTATTTGTTAATTTATTTATTTAAAGTACATTATAGAATAATTATTATAGATTTAGAAAGAAACAAAACAAAAATAACTAAAGAACTACATAATTAATATTGTCATGCAAATTTAGTGTTTATCAAGAGATGGCAGTATATATCAAAATACTCCCTAATGAAATTTTAGATATTATCTGTATTCATACATACATAGTAGATGTTATCTGCATTGAATTATGACAAATTGATTTAAAATTACAATAATTAGTTTTAATAACAACATACTTTTAGCATAATTAATTTATTGTTGTTTTTTGTAAATGGATTAAATTTATTTTACGTTTTTTGTTGTTGTTATTGTTATTTGTGTAATAAATTAAAAATTTAATGTCCAACAAAAAACTTCTGTTTATAGCCTCAAACTAAAATAATAACATGAATGTTATCTGTATTTTATATGTGCATACATTAAATGATTTGGATTTATTTTAAATATATGGCGTGGGAATTTGCAATAAATTTGCCTATATAATTATGTTAATGCTGTTAATCGATTTAAATGTAATAAAATTAATACAGTTGGATGACATACGGCATGTGTTCAGTTGTTTTTTTGTGGAGCCGGATCTGAATTGGGGGTCGAATAATCTGAATTGTAATTTTGAGTGTGAAAAAATTAGGGTGTGAAATTTGGAAAGTTGGGTGTGAAATTTGGTTTTAGCATATTATATAATATTTAAATTACGCCAAATTTCAGGGTAAAAAAGCGGTATACCACGCTGAACAGCAGTAGATCACTAGCCACTCGTTCCTGAGGTATTCCCCATATTTTAGTTTCGATTATTTATTATAAAATTCCTTAAAATCCTTTTATTGATTTATCTCTAAGAAAATTAGTGATTAGCCTTTTTAATTAAATTTGTGTCAGCAAAACGTTCAATTAATTTCGTATTGAAATTAAAAATTAGAAAAATTAAAGAATTTTTAAAAATACTGAAATTTGTAGAATTTATAGGACTTATTGAATTTTTAAAATAAGTCAAATTTGAGTTTGTAAAATTAATAGAACTGAAAGACTTGAACAATTTATAGAATCAATGAGTATCGATAAAATTTAAAGAATTTATAAATCTTCAATATTTATAAACATATTAAAATTTATAATACATATTTCCAGACTTTGTAGAACTTATAAAATTTATAGAATTTATTGGACTTATAGGAACTAAAGAATTTATGAGATTTTTGAAATTTATAGAACTTACTGAATTATAAATCTGTATCCACTAAATCCATAATATTATTTATAAAACTTATTAAATTTATAAAACTTATAAAAATTATTCAATTTTTAGGATGATTAAAGTTGATCGGATTTAATTTTTGAATTTATAAAATTTGTTCAATTCAAAGAATTTATAGAAATTATGGATTATATTGGAATATGTAAGTAAAATTTGAATTTGTATATTTATAGAACTGACAGACTTAAAACAATTTATAGAATCCATAGAATCTATAAAATTTTAAGAATTTATAAAATTTATAGAATTTGTGGAGCTTATATATTAATTTATAGAATTGATTTAATTCGTAAAATACATAAAATTTATAGAGTTTATAAACAAATTAGAAATTATAATATTTATAGACCTTGTAGAATTTAGAGAATTATATAATAACTAAAGAATTTATGAGATTTGTAGAATTTAAAATATTTATCAAATTTTTAAACTTCATTCATAGAAATTATTGAATTTTTAGAATTGTTAAAGTTTATTAATCGACTTTTTTGTATTTATAAAACAAGTAAAATTTGAGTTTATAGAATTTATAAAATGACTTGAAACAATTAATAGAACTGAAAGAAATTGCAAAATTTGAAGAATTTTATTATTCATAAAATTTATACCATTTATAAATTTTATAGAGTTTATAGACATATTAAAATTTATCAAATTTACAGTTTCAATAGGATTTACAGAATTTACCAAATTTATAGAATTTACCAAACTTATTGGATTTCTAGGCTTTACAAAATTTGTAGAACTTACTGAATTTTATAGGATTGTTATAATTTATAGCGTTTAAAAAATTTTTAAACTTAAAGAATTTTTATAATTACTACAAATTCTATAAACTTTATGAACTTATCTAATATTTATTTTAAACAAAATAAAAGAAATTTGTTGGTTTTTGTAAAATTTTGATTTTTAATTTTTAATCAGAGAGTATTTTAAAAAATCAATTCCGGAATTGATTCCGGAATCGAAAACATTCAAATTCGAAAATTCCGGAATTACTTTATGGCCAAAATTTGGAGGCCTTACTAGTCACAATCAAATTAAATTTAAATAAAATGGGATTTTTCATCATCTGATTATGATCAGTAATGACGATGAACAAATCTCTGACCCCCTGTTGAGGGCGCGGAATCCGTGGGCCAACCCATCTTCCAAGCAATGCAATGTGCAGTTGATTTAAACAAAAGCGGGTTTATAGCCGTACGTCTTCGAGTTGGCTGGGAACGGTGTAAGGTAGGACGTTAAAAGGGAACTGCGAAAGAGGTGGGAGTGCCCTGAGCCCCAGAGAAGATTGCAGAGATAGAGACAAACAAAAAAAACAAAAAAAAAATTAAAACAAATAAGAAATTAATGAAATTTTCTTTTTATAAAATTCATTAATTTAATTAAACATTTTTAAAATCCGGATTTAAAATCCGACGAATTAAACAAATTTAAAAATTTCAAAAACTTCAGAGTTTCAAAATATTTACAATTTCAAGGGATGCAATACTTCTCCAAATTTCGAGGGTTCGAATAAATTAATAAATTCAATAAATTTAAGAATATCCATAATTTTAATAATTTTATGGTTCGACAAAGTTTAGAATTTAAAAATAATTAGAAGTTCAAAATCATAAAAATTTCAAGATATTGTTGTGAGTACTTAGAAACCCTAAAATTGCAAAGCATTTTCTCAAAATACAAAATTCAGTTTTTTTCTCCTATTAAGGTTTCAAAGATTACACTAATTGTATGAATTTATACGTATGTCAGTAATTTAAATAATACCAAGAATTCAAAATTTTTAACAATTTTAAAATTTCTAAGGAATTAAATTGTTTCAAGTGTTTTAAAAATTTGCAATTTTTCGACCAAAAAATAAATGTTACGTACTTTTTCATAAATTAAGAATTTTCAGAATTTCAAAATAGGTATGATTGAATTTTAAAAATTTCACTAATTATATCTCCCTTAAAAAGATTTACCGATTTAAATTTTACCGTGCTTTTAAAATTTTCGAAAGGTTTCGAAAGGCCATTCAGATTTTAGAGAGTTGTAAAAAATTTTAGATTTTCAAAATATTGAGAATTTGAAAGATTTTGCTTTGTCTCGATGACACTCGATTTTGAGATTTTAAAATTAAAATATAAAGGAAGTCAATTTTAAGGATTACACGAAATTCAATTTTATGGAAAAAACACTGTATTTCGAAAAATTCAAGAAATTTACAATAAAACAAAAAAATTAAAAAACATCAAATATCGGCAGGTGTTTCAAGAATTTTAACAATTTTAAGCAATTTAAAATATTTTAGTGTTCTAATAATTGTTACAATTTTCAGGAATTAAATTCAGAATTTCATAGCAATAATTTTAATAATTTGGTTCTTAAAAAATTAGGAAGTTCTAGATATTTATTTCTATAATTTAATATCGGGCTCCTCGAATTAAAATGGCTGAATCAAAAAAAGTGTTCATTAATGAAATAAAAATAGCGAATATTGTATGAAAAAGAATACATTTTTTATTTCAGAAAATTTGTGAAAAAAATGAATTAAAAGTAGGGATGTGAAGTTTATCCTAAATTTCTCCTAAAACTAGAAAAACAACAATTTATTAGCTAGTATGTGTGAAAAGTAAACATTTAGGCGTTTTTCAGAAAATTACGATTTATAAAGATATGAAAATTTAAATGAAAATAATATATTTTATACATTAATTTAGTTAAACTAAATAAATTTTGATTACAATTTATATTTTAATATATTATTATTTTAAGATAAACGAAAACAGAACGATATGTACCGATTTCAAAATTTTCGAATGACGTAATTTGACGTATTAAACGAATTTATGTGTATTGCTCATGGGATTCCTTCATTAGGTGATAAGATGTAGGCCTAATTTAACTATTGACAAACTTTTAGAATTTTCTCATGGATTTCAGGTACACAAATAGATACGGACTACCCCAATATTTAAAGTTGATGAACTTTGACGTAATACTAAACGCATTTATAGGAATTGCTCATCGGATTCCTTTATTGGGTGATAAGATGTAGGCCTAATTTAACTATTGACAAACTTTTCGAATTTTCTCATGGATTTCAGGTACACAAATAGATACGGACTACCCCAATATTTAAAGTTGATGAACTTTGACGTAATACTAAACGCATTTATAGGAATTGCTCATCGGATTCCTTTATTGGGTGATAAGATGTAGGCCTAATTTAGCTATTGATCAACTTTTAGAATTTTCTCATGGATTTCAGGTACACAAATAGATACGGACTACCCCAATACTTAAAATTGATGAACTTTGACGTAATACTAAACGCATTTATAGGAATTTCTCATCGGATTCCTTTATTGGGTGATAAGATGTAGGCCTAATTTAACTATTGACAAACTTTTAGAATTTTCTCATGGATTTCAGGTACGCAAATAGAGATTAATATACATGTATATAGGGATTACCCCAATACTTAAAATTGATGAACTTTGACGTAATACTAAACGCATTTATAGGAATTTCTCATCGGATTCCTTTATTGGGTGATAAGATGTAGGCCTAATTTAACTATTGACAAACTTTTAGAATTTTCTCTTGGATTTCAGATACACAAATAGAGATCAATAGAAGTTGGTTACATACCAATACTGCATATGTCTCCGCCCTTTTCCAGAATCTAATACTAGAAAGAGCAGAAAATTCCCCTATTCCAAAATATTTTTGAAGAACTTCTCTCAATATTTTTTCCAGAATATGTCTCCCCCCTTTTCCAGAATCTAATACTAGAAAGAGCAGTAAATTCCCCATTTTCCAAAATATTTTTAAAAAACTTCTCCCAATTTTTTTTTCCAGAATATATTTCCGCCCTTTTCCAGAATATATATATATATTACTAGAAAGAGCAGTAAATTCCCTCTTTTCCAAAATATTTTTAAAAAACTTGTCCCAATTTTTTGTTCCGGAATTTGTCTCCGCCCCTTTCCAGAATATATTACTAGAAAGAGCAGTAAATTCCCCCCTTTTCCAAAATATTTTTAAAGAACTTCTCTCAATTTTTTACTAACTCAATAATACTAACCGCCAGGTTTACTATTTAGGAGAAATTTAGGACAAACTTCACATGCATGATGCATACCATATATTTAAATCGAATAAATGTTTTCAATTTACTAATACAGTCACATTTTTTTAATACTAACCGCCATTTTTTTTATTTAGGAGAAATTTAGGACAAACTTCACATGCATTTAAAAGTATCAGGTGTTCATACAAAAATCACCATTTTTAATTAACTTTTTTTAATTCAGCCCTTTTTAATTCGTAGAGCATTTAATATCCCTTAAAATGACTGTAATCTTGTAAACCTTAATTTAAGTCCATAGTAAAATTATGGTTTAAGAGGTTTCAATCATTTTAGAGAATTGAAATTATAAAAATTTAGATCGTTATACTTAACAATAATTTAATATTAATTTTTTTTAGTAATTTTGAGGATTCTATGAAAGCACAGAGATTTTAAGAGAGAAATCGAGCCAACTTAAAAATTTTAAGAATGGAAAATATTTTCAGAACAGTTGATTTAACAATATAAAAATCAATTAAGAATTTTAAAAATCTCTGTATTTTTTAGAAACCCAGAATTTTATTAATTACAACTTAAAATTTTCTGGTAATTACAAGAAATAAATAACTATAAAAATTTTAAGAGCTTTAAAAATTTTAAAAATTTTAACTACAATATTTCACGGAATTCAAATATTTTAAGAACTTTAAAAATTTTAATAAACATAAGAAACTCCAGAAATTTGAAATTGCCGCAATAATTAAAAATTAAGAGAACATCAACAATTTTATTTATTGCCTATTTAACAATTACAAATTTTAAAGGTTGAAAATGTCAGAATTTCAGGATATCTACAGATTTAAAAAATTCAAAAAAAATCCAGAATTTAAACATATTTGAAAAATTTCAGTGAATTTTATATTTCTCTTAATTTAATAATAAAAATAATTTAAATCTAGATTAAGAGTGCTTTCCCAAACATATTTCGCTGCTTCTTCAGCTTATAAATGTGTAATGGATGATGAAAGTTATTTCACTGTTTGAAGGTAATGAATGGCACCCAAAATACTACTACGAGTCTCCCGATCACAAAGCATCAGAAAAGGAGAAGTTTATTCATAAGACCAAGTTTCCAGGTAAAGTTACGTTGTGGTTGGCTATTAGCGAACGAGGTGTCAGTGACTCAGTATTTTTCAAAAGTGGTTTGGCGGTTAATGCGCAAACATACACAAACAAATGTTTACCTGTGCTTCAGAAATTTATAAATAAATATCATAAAAATGATAAAACGATTTTTTGGCCTGATTTGGCATCCTCACATTATGCGAACGCAACGCTATCTGATTTACGTCAACGCAGAATCGAATTTATCCCTAAAGACTATAACCCACCAAATGTTCCACAACTAAGGCCCATTGAAACTTTTTGGGCAAATCTGAAGAGAATGGTATACAGCAATGGATATCGTGCCAAAAATGTTGAATGTCTGATTAGAAAGATAAAAAGAGATTTAAAGAAGATTGATACATCAGGAACGCAGGCGGCAATGGAAAGAGTGCCAGAAAGGATCAGGAAAGCGAATCGATATGGAGCGCAAATTTTTCTGTAAATTTTATTTAAGAATTAAAGTTTTAAATAAATTATGGATTAAAATCGTTTGATTAGTAAATAATTTTTTTTTTACTTTTTTTTGTTTGTCCATATTTTATTCCTCATACGTTATTAGCATTTTACGAATTAGAAAAATTTCATTAATTTCACATTTTTTATATTGAAATTGAAATTTTATACAATTTACCGATTATTAAAAATTTCAAGATTTGTAATTTATTGTTCCAATAAATTAAGAAATTTAAGAATATCCACAATTTTAATAGTTTTATGCAAACCATTTTCTCAAAATACAAATTTATTTTTTCTCCTAATAAGCTTTAAAGGTTACAATAATTTTAGGAAATTATACGTACGCCTTATATTTAAATAATACCAAAACTTCAAAAATTTTAACAATTCCAAAATTTCTAAGGAATTAAATTTTTTCAAGTGTTTTAAAAATTTGCAATTTTACGACAAAAAAATAATTGTTACGTATCTATTTTTTCAATTTCAAGGAATTTAAATAATTTTAAAAACATTAAGAATTTTAGGAATTTCAAAATATGACGAAATGCTTTATGATTGATTTTCAAAAATTTCACTAGTTGTATGTCCCTTGTTGAAGATTTACCGATTTAAATAATACCGTGCTGTTAAGAAAGGTTCAATTCAGATTTTACAGAATTGTAAAAAAATTCAGAATTTCAAAATATTGAGAATTTTAAAGATTTTGCTTTGTATGAAGGAATTCAATTTTATGGAATATAACACTCTATTTCGAAAAATTCAAGAAATTTACAATAAAACAAAACAATTAAAAAACATTAAATATCGGCAGGAGTTACAATAATTTTAACAATTTTAAGCAATTTAAAATTATAGTGTTCTAATAATTGTTACAATTTTCAGGAATTAAATTCAGAATTTCATAGCAATAATTTTAATAATTTGGGTCTTAAAAAATTAGTAGTTCTAGATATTTATTTTTATAATTTGAAATCCCTAAATTAATTGTAATCTTGTAGACCTTAATTTAAGTCCGTAATTAAATTATGGTTTAAGAGAGGTTTCAATCATTTTAGAGAATTGAAATTATAGAACTTTAGATGGTTATAATAAGCAATAATTTATTATTCATTTTTTAAAATAATTTTGAGGATTCTATGAAAGCACAGAGTTTTTAAGAGAGAAACAGAACCAAGTTAAAAATTTTAAGAATTTAAAATGTTTTCAGAACAGTTAATTTAACAATATCAAAAACAAATATGAATTTTAAAAATCTCTGTATTTTTTAGAAACCCAGAATTTTATTACTTACAGCTTAAAATTTTCTGGTAATTTCAAGAAATAAATAATTTTAAAAATTTAGGAAGTCTAAAAGTTTTAAAAAATTTTAGAATTTTAACTACAATATTTTAAGGAATTCAAATATTTTAAGAACTTTCAAAATTTTAATAAACATAGCAAATGCTAGAAATTTAAAATTGCCACGATATTTATAAATTAAGAGAACAGCAACAATTTTAATTATTAACTATTTAATATAATTAAAAATTGAAAAGGTTGAAAATGTTAGAATTTCAGAATATTCACAGATTTAAAAAATACAAAAAAAAATCTAAAATTTGAAGAAATTTTAAAAATTTCAGTGAATTTTATATTTCTCTTTATTTAATAATAAAAATAATTTTACGAAATGACAGTTTTAAAATTTTGTTATTTGTAAAATCCCAAAAAAAAAAATTCTATCTTAATTAATATTTTGAATTTGAATTTAAGGATTAAGATGGCTTTAATATTCAAATGGCTTTATGAAGTATTAGCATTTTACGAATTAGAACAATTTCAGGAATTTTACATTTTTTATATTGAAATTTTATACAATTTACCGATTATGAAATATTTCAAGATTTGTAAAGATTTCCTAAACTTCAACAATTTCAAGGTATTCCGGTAATTTAAAGGATTTCAAGTATGTATCGTAAAAATGCCAGGAAATTTGAAATATCTAAATTTCAGGATTGCAGGATGGTAAAAATTTAATTTTAAAAAATTTAGTAATTTTAAGATTTTAAAAGAATTTTAGAAATTGCAATAAATTTGAGAATTTAAATATATTTCGATACGGATTTTCAGAATTTCAGTTTTACAATTTTCGAAGAATTTAAAAAAATTAGGCAATTCAATAATTTTAAGAGCCATACAAAATTATCAGTAGGCACATCACAGAAGGCCGCGAGGATACAAATTAACGTTAAAAATAGTTGAAATATTGGGGATCTATACATAGGTACCACGGTTGGGCGAGTAAATTACACTATGTAATTTACCCAGTTTTTTACACGTAAAAAACATGTAATTTACATAAGGCCATTTTATACATTATGTATGAAAAAACTGTACCGTAAATTAAATAAACTGACTATATTTAATTATTTGTATTGAATAATTGTGAAAACTTCGTCAAATATACATACAAAATAATTGTTTTTTATTTTTTGTATAGCAGCTCGTTTTAAAATACTCATCGGAGGAGGGCGAGTAGGAGAGTCAGCAGACACGCAACAGAAACGTCAAGCAACACTAGCTACAGTTAGTACAAATTTGGGTGACCGCATGTGAACATGATAATGGAACGAAATCTCGCCCCCCTCATAACCGCCGATGGAAAAAATAGTGGAACCAAAAAATAAAATTCTTTACAGTTTTTCAGAAAAAAACGTACGGCACTAATGGGAAACGCTGATTGTATATGTTATCTCATGACTAACAACTTGTCATTAAAAAAAAACTAACCAAAATTTACTAACTATTGACAGCATAGATGGCTGAAATCGGGTCGAGTTCATAAAAACATTACTTTCCTGTGCTGCGGTGTTGTTAAAGCTTGATCCGTATCAATCAATCAAAAAAAGCTACTCGGCTTAAAATACTTATGTTATTAGCGCCTTGCTTAATTATATCCTAATGATTACAAACACCACCTAACTGTAAAAAGTTGGTTATTGTATGTCAAAATTATTATTAAATGTATTTTAATAAAGAAATGTAAACAAAACTTTAATTTTTGTTGTTGTAACATGAACCTACATTTTCAAATTTGTAATTCGGAAATATTTTTGTTTTTGTACAATTCTAAGAAACTGATATATCGAATTCTGACCATCGTAAGTTCAAATTCGAATATGATTTATCTAATGACTCAAATTCTGATGTCACAATATTAATTTCTGTCACTACTTATCGAATTCTAATATGTTTTATCGAATACTGATATGATTATCGAATACTAGTATGATATTTCGAATTTTGACAAAGTCAAACCCTGAAGAAATTCATCGAATTCTGATATTATGAGATATGAAATTCATGACTTCAGAATTCGATATATCATCCCAAAATTCGAGATGTTATGTCAGAATATCCCATGATATATCCAATTCTGATATGATATCTCGAATTTTGAGATGATGTATCGAATTCTACTAAGACCTTTCGAATTCTGGCAAAACATGTCGAATTTTGACCGAATATTCGGTCATTTCTCCAATATGGAAAAAGTTAAAATATCGACGTGACATATAAAATTTGACTTGTGATATCGAATTTTAAAACCAAAAATTGAAATTCTGATATAACCTATCGAATTCTGAGATAACATTCGAATTTTAAAATGATTTACGGAATTCTGAAGGTTCCATTGACAGATTTATCAAATTGTGACAACCTTTCAAATTCTGGAATAACATATCGAATTCTGTCATCATTTTTGACATAATACCGTAGACAGACACAGAATTGATCGCGATTTTCATTTATCCCGATTGTTCTGAAAACGAAATGTTTTTATGAAAGTTGTGTATAGGCAAACAGGTAGGTCTCCCTACGGTATAAGATATACAATTCTGACATTATAAATTCAAATTCTGACGTGTCATATCGAATTTTAACGTCTTATGTAGAATTCTGACACCAAAAATTCAAATTCTGATTTCAGACATATCGAATATAGCATTAACTCTAATTTTGACAGGACAAATCAAATTCTGGCTTGATATACCGAATTTTGACATAACATACATAAATGCGAATTCTGAAATTATTTATTGAGTTTTCCCTTGGTATGTCAAATTCTAACATGATATTCCGAACTACATACTACATTAGAACATTACATATCAAATTTTGATATGATTTACCAAATTTTGATATGATATTATCGCTCTGACATAAATAACTCTGGCATCATAAATTCAAATTCCGACTAGACATATTCAACTATGCTGTGATTGACACATTTAATACATTAATTCAGAGAACAAAAATGTAAATTCTGACGATGTTTTAAATTCAGACGTGACAAAATCAAATTCTGGCACGACAAACGAATTCTAGCTTGATATCATGATATATCGAATTTTGACATCTGATATTTAATTTATGACATGACGTATCGAATTCTGACATGAAGTAACGAAATGGCACAATTTATCGGATTCTGTCATAATATCTCGAATAAGTGAAATGTCGATATCGAATTTTGACATTAAAGATTTAAATTTTGATATGACATATCGAATTCGCTTATAATTTATCGAATTCTGATAATGATGTATCTATTTATGGCATCACAAATTCAAATTCTGACGTGATATTTTGAATTTTGACATGATAAGTCGATTTGTAACATAATTTATTTTATTCTGGTATGGGCGAGCAATTTAATCGTCCAGCTAACGCTTTTTCTACCTAATTTAGAAAAGATGATAATTTAGAAGACGATTTTAACATTTAACGAGCTTTTTGAAGTATAACTATTTTACGAATTTTAAAGTTTTCACAATTTTTTGAATTTGATATTTTTTTTTAATTAAATTTACATTTTTACACAATTGACCATTTCCCAAATTTGAACAATGTCATGCAATTCGAAATGTATACATTTCAGAATCGCAATACTTTCAAAATATATCATAATTTTAAAAATTTTAAGATTTTAAAGGAGTTTTAAAAATTTCGATAAATTTGAGAATTTAAATATTTCTAAACATTAACAAATTTAAAAATTACAAGGACTCTCAGAATTTTATTAATTTCAAAAGTTTTCAAATTTTAAAGATTTGTACAATTTTTGAAGGAATTCAAAAAAAAAATTCAGCGATGCAACAATTTTAAGATGTGTGGTTTTATAATCTTTCTGATCTTATGATTACTTGTCAGTAAGCTGACTCCTGGTAATCCATAAAGTGACTGTCGTTTGATGGATTATTATATAAAAGCTTATAAGGAATATCTAAATCGTTCGTGGTCTATCACAGATTTCATAAAATTTGAATTTAAGGTGACCCTGCTGAATTTTTTTTTTATAGTTTGGATCTGAGGTGTAATTTTCTGAAGCCGCACGCTTTTTACGAGTTAATCTATTTTGTGACTATGTATAGCAAATTGAAAAGTATTTCTTATAATAAAACTTGCAACCCTAAAAGATGCCTGGTTACCTGCTGTAACCAAATCAACAGAGCAAATTAAAAAAAAACCCAAAAATTGCACAAGGGATTTCAGCTGATTCAATAACATAATTCGATAAGGAGATTAATTCAATTTCATTCTTATTTGTACGAGTTTATGTAAGCATTCTATTTTTATTACGCAACAAAAATGACCTTTTACATACAGCTCCCAACCTTGAATTTGGATGATTTGTATTTTACTTATCAACCTTTTTATATTGAATCCATCTTCCAGAAAGCTATCTATACGCGATACGAGAAGCAAAGCCTTATACCGAGGTACCCCAAAAATTTTATGTCTGATTTTTTTTTTGTTTTTGTACATTTGAAAGAAAAGAAGATTTGGTTTTATTACACTCCGACCATAAATAATAATCATAATTCAAAAAGATCGTACATATTTCATATTTCATTTGTATAAAATGCGCCTTTTTTGTTGTTTCGAAAAAATATAAGCGCTGAAAAGAGCTTTATCCATGAAAAAAGTATTTAGTTGTTGTACGAGTGTTCTTAAGAATTTTGTATTGTACGTGTAAATATTAAGGGAGATCATTGGTTTACGGACATTATTTATGTTTTGTATGATTCAAAGATACTAAATAAGACAAATTGAAATATAAAAATGGTTGACTGACATATGCACATATAATACGCTATACAAATCCTATACAATTGGAAATCCCTTTATAAATACAAAAACATTAGTCGCGAGGTGACATTTTATGTTGTTAAATATAGACAACGTTATAAAATTTGTAAAAATTGAAATCGAAAGTTTTAATCTTAATTGTACTATTAAGACAAGTGATGTGTATTACAAAAGTTGCAGGAAAAAAGCTAAATTTTGTATGGTCTTTGCTGCGCTGGTGAAATCTTTTTTATTATAAAAAATTTAATAGACCTGATTTACAAAGAGCTTTGGGGTTTATTAAATTTAGAACAAACCACGACTAATTTAAGTGGAAAGTTTTGAAATTATATAATTCGTCTCGAAATATTGCTTTATGAAAATCTTATTATAATTTAGCTTAACGTTCTATATTCTGAAATATATAAATCTTCTTAAGTATTTTACGTTTTTTTTTTGTAATTAGCACAACATCTCCAGTGAAGCTTTAAAACGTTAAAAAATTTCTTGTTGAATCATAAATCCAAACTCATTTAAATTAAGAGCTTTAAGAGCTTATTTTTTACGACTTTTGTACGGTATAATACGGTACACTTCAAATAGGCTGACAGATATGAATTATTTTGTACACAAAAATAAATTTATACCTATTACGAAAAATGTATTTCGCAGTGTTTGGGAAATACGAAAAAGCTTTGAAATTATATTTGATTCCCTGACTGTTTTTTAATTAATTTTCCAATGATCGAACATCACAAAAATGTTATTTTTTTAGCGTATTCCTCGTTGGTTAATATTATTCGCTGTTTACACAAAATACATACAAACAAACACATAGGTGGAATTATCTGAAGTATGAATATAAGCTTTTAAGAATAATAAAACAATTATTTATTAACTTGTTTTCGGTATGTTTTATAATCTTCAAATTACGTATCTATATATTAGAATAATACTTATGTACGTGTTTTCATCATTTTACAAACACAGACAACAGTTAAACTAAGATTTTATTATTCAGTTGAACTTAAGGGAATTTGTACATAAGTACGTACTCGTATATACATAAATTTCTAAATTCACCGAAAATACTTTTCTTTTGGAACACGTACATACATATAATATATGAATTAATTTTTGTTGTTCTGTTACAAGTCAATGATTTCAACCTACACCGCAATTTATATATTTTAGTAGCTTAGAGGAAATATTTTGTGGAATTAGAAGTAGCAAAGATGAAATAACAGTCATTATGTATTAATACTAAGTATTTGAAGAAAATCAATAAACTTTACTAGATATTGAACCTTATAAAAATGCTTCCATAAATAAAAATTGGTTGTTGAAATTTATTTCTTAGAATTTTTTGCAAGACCTGTTTTAAGTCAAATTGAAAACTGTTAACAAAATATTGAAATTTTAAAAATGTAGAAAGTCTGAATTCAATCAACAAAAAATAATCTTAAATTCGTCAGCGAGTCAGGAGCGCAGCATAGAGGATAAAAACGAAAATTTAGTTTCATGAAATACGGTTTACCTTGTTTGAAATTGAAAAAATTACTGGGATTGTTAAAATTTAAATTTTAGACAACAACTTTTACGCCTCTGTACATCATATAACTGAGTGCTATGCTTAATTCAACTCGAAGGCTCGATTAATACAAACAATTTTGAAATCCTGCCAAACAAATCTTGAATAAGTTAGAAAATCCTATAAAATATCGAAATATCCCTAATTCTGTTAACATCACGCAATTTCAATATTTTGCAAATTTAGTAATAATTGGAGACTCGACTAGACTCTAATAAAATTAGAATTTTAGATTAAGCTTGAAAAATTAAAAAATCGCTAATAATCTTAAATCAGTACACTGATCCACCTTCTTTCGTGAATTTAACTTCCGCTAATTCGCTTATACGTGATTGAGGTTTTGCGGCGTTCCCTAAACTTCCGTGCTGATTAACGCGATTTAGTATTTATGTATCATACTAGGCTATTTTTTTAATTTTTTATGCTCACAGCACTACCGCATTAACGCATATATACTCCTATCTCTTAAAAACGAATTCAACCATGAATTTGAACTGCTCCTGGAAATTAAAATTCACTGGAACTCGGTAGCGCCAATGTTAGAAAGGTTCTTAAAGGCAAATACGGCCATTACTCAAGCTCTAAAAGATATAAACGCTTACTCGATGATGAAAAAAGTTGATTTACAGTTAATCAAACATTCCAGCTAATCTATCCAATAAAGCTGGCAGTTGAAGCTCTGGGCCAAAAAGATGCCAATAAAAAGATTGCTGCTTAAAGTGTTTTATCTTTTTTAAGAAGTAAAATGGAAGCAATTAATTCCGAAATAAGTCGTGATTTGCTTAAATCAGTAGAAATGAGAATTACTTTACGAAAAAATGACGATATTTCAGCGTTAATAAAATGTCTTGTTGATCCAAATGTGAATCCAACAAAATTAGTTTTGAGTTTTGCAACAAACCTCATGAATCGAATATACGGTGATGAACCCACTCGAGTTTCCGAGGATGACGAATCAGATCATTGCAATGAAACTGCTTTGACTGTTGAATCAGATTCAGAATTAAAACTATCACATTAACCCAACAATTAAATTCTTATATTTCAAATGCGACGACCATTGAACAGGTAACAACATCGAATTTTCCGAACAGTTTAAAACAAGAATACTATTTAACTTTAACTACTTTTGTTTATTTTTTACGGTTAACCGGTACACAGAAAAAAATTAACTGGTCCTCAGCTAAGAAAACGGACTTTTAATTCAAGAAAATGTACATTTTCTTGATTTAAAAGCTAATTTTCTTATTTCTTCATTTCAAGAAACACAATTCTTACATGAAGAAAAACTTGAAAGAAATAAGAAAATTTGCTTTTAAATCAAGAAAATGTACATTTTCTTGAATTAAAAGTCCGTTTTCTTAGCTGAGGACCAGTTTATTTTTTTCCGTGTATCCGTCAGATACTTCATATATTTCAATTCACTATCCGCGGTTACAGAAAATCCGGATATTTGGAAACCCCAGATAGAATACACCACTAGAGTTCTAATTAGAGTTTTCGTTCACATATTTTTCTATTTTGTTTTTATACTTCAGTTTTAAATGTAGGTGTATTAATAAGGTAGAAAGGGAAAAAATGGTACAATGCACTGCACCTTTTGAATAAACTAACATTCACAATAAGAGTTCTATTTATAGATCAGTAAGGTATTGAAAATTTTGGTTTAACTGAAAAAAAAAATTAATCGTTTAGTAACGAGTAATAGTGTTACCTCAGATTTTCCTTATAATCGTAAGTGTTATATACATCTTTAATATTGTTTTGATTCGAATAAAAATGTCAGCGTCTAAATCACCATCTACGACAATTTCAACAAAAAAAAGATCACGAAATGTTTTAAATATCGAGATTAAATATGAAATTATAAAGTCACTCGAAAACGGAGAAGGGCCTTCAGCCGTTGGACGCATGTATAATGTTAACGAATCAAAAATACGAACAATAAACACCAACAAAGAAGCGATAAAATTGGCTATTCAAAATACCATGCTTTGGTCAGCTACACGAACCTAACACATTCGAGACCCAAATATGAAACGAATGGAAAATCTGCTAATGCAATGGATAGAAGACAACAACCAAAAGAAAATTGGACTAGATACAAATTCTATTTTAAAGAAATCTAAACAAATGTATGACAAATGGCGGGAAAATGCTCCATCTAGTAGCTCAAGCGATTTCCTCGCAAGCAACGATTGGTTCGATAGATTTCGTAAAAGGCATAATTTACATAACATTCAATTTACTGGTGAAGCAGCTAGTGCCGATTCAGTTGCAGCGAATAAGTTTGTGGAAGATCTAAAAAATATAATAGAATCTGGCAAATAATCTTCCCATCAAAGTTTTTAACGCCGATGAGACAGGATTATATTGGAAACGGATGCCAGACGAATATTTATATCAAAGGTTGAGAAAAGAGCAGCGGGATTCAAAGCTGCAAAGGACAGAGTGACAATTTTTTTAGCTGGAAAGACCAATCTGAAACTCCGCGCGCCTTTAAAAATGTAAACAAAGCTAAGCTTCCTGTACATTGGCGTTCAAATAAGAAAGCGTGGATGACTGGTGTCACTTTTAAAGAATGGTTCGATAATTGTTTTTATCCAGACGTTGAGCAATACTGTAAAAGTCAAAATTTAGCATTCAATGTTCTGCTTTTGCTTGATAATGCGCCTAGTTATCCACCAAACTTAGCGGACAGAAATCCGAATGTGAAAGTGGTGTTTATGCCGCCAAATACGACATCTTTAATACAGCCCATGGACCAGAGCGTTATTTCTGTCTTCAAGAAATCTTATTTAAAAGACACTTTCAATGCGATGATACAGCAACGGACAGTCCACGTGAAATGGCTCTTATAGATTTTTGGAAAAGTTGCACAATTTTGGATGGTGTTAATAATATCCAAGCTGCATGGACCGAAGTAAAAAATTCAACAATGAATACAGTATGGAAAAAGTTATGGCCAAATTGCGTAGAAGAAGATGACGAGATGGAAGATGCCGGAATTCAAGATTTGGTTAATCTCGGCAGGAAAATCAGAGGAGAGGGATTTAAGGATCTTGGTCAGGATGAGTTAATTTCAGATTGTGAGGAAGTTGTGTTCAAAGAAAACCTTACTATTAAAAATCTTAGTAAATTAATGAATATGGTTGGCGGTGCGGTCAATTTTTCTGAGACCTAGGACAGCGATTTGATAAGAAAGTCGAATTTTAAAAATAACCTGAATAAAGCTCTTAAGCCGTATCAAATCATCCTAGATGAAAAGATGAAGCAAACAAAACAACAAACAATTTTAAAGTTTTTGTCAAATTCAACTTGAGTTTTAATTTATCTTTCTGATATCTTTGTTTTGTGTCTCTATGAATTATTTTTTTTATTTTTAGCAAGATGAACAATTTATTTTAGATTTTTTTTATTCAATTTAGCTGAATTAGTACATAAAGTTATTATTTTTGAATTATTTTTATTTATCTTTATGAAGAAAATGACTCGAAGTAATTAATGCAAATTTATGTACCTATGCCTTAAATTATAAAAAATATTCAATTTTTTTTTCATTTTGGAACGCATCCTGTATTTTGTATGGCTCCTTTAATCCTAAGTTACGCGAATTCAACATCCGCGGCGTTTTTCCGGAATGCGTCGCTCGCGTAAGTGGGGGGTTTAGTGTACTAGCAAAATCAAAAGCAACAATAATAAAAAACAATGTTAAAAAATAAAAAATAATAAATGGACAGTATTGAATAAACTCGATCATTTAGAATAGTGTTGACAATTTCGAATATAGCTTCGATGCCAAGCAACTTGACGCTACTCAAACCCACAGAAATCTAGCTTTGCTAATAGCGTTGCCCCACTGTGGTTTAATAAATCCGATTTAGCTAAACTAGTTCAGGTACTCTATGGAACAAAACGCGATTAGCAAAAATTAGGGTTCACACACTACGGCTAAACTCGAAAAATTCACTAAATCTGATTTATTAAATCGCAAATTTAAGAAGGTTCGACAAATAAAAATTTAAAAAAAAATTGGAAAATTCCAATGTAGGTACGTAGATAAGTCAGTAATACAATAAAATTTGTCTAATTTGAGAAACTCAAATAATTCCTGTTAAGACATAATTCGAATGTATAAAATTTTGCTTCAAAACTTCAAATCCGAGAATCGGGACGTCTGGGATTATATCGATCGTAATTCGTATTACGTTAGATATACATCAGTATAGCCCAGTGGAAATCCCCGGAGATGGAATTGAAATGTGGATGTAATACAATAATTACCACTCCCTGTGAGATTGAATTAGGGTGAGAATTTTTTATTGATCCTAATTGTTTTGTGATAAGTCATTTCTCATTCTCATTTGTCATAGAACCAGAATTAAGCGGACATTTTTTTTGACGTGATAACGTTTTAAACCGCATGTTCAGAAAACTGACCCGAAATTTAGCCCTTGGTCGTAAGCAATTACTCCTCAACTATAAGCATTACCTTTAATTTAAAGATATGATTGCTTAGATTGATCCCTCGGCTTTATGTGTCACGCATAATATTATCGCAATGATGTCATCAAGCGGCAAAGGAACCCGCGCCGCGAACCTCTGATTTCGACCGATTTAAATGCTTAAACCAGTGTAGCGAGAGAATGAATGGCTCATCCGATCGGAGATCAGATGTTGTAAATTTTTGCGTGAAAACCGAGAGTGTTTAATTTATGTTAAATTAAATTAATTAATCTCCACATAAATTTTTATTAAAAATTCAAACTACAAAATAGCGATTTACAGAGATTGACGGCACTACAACGAGAGAACGCCTCATCTGATTAGAAAAATTCTGGTGTCAATTTGTGCGTAAAGAATCTGTGGCAGATAATTTATTGTAAATTAAAATAATTAATTTTCACATAAATTCTAATTAAAATTAAGATCTACAAAGTGACGATTTACAATGCTATTCAGCAATGTAAAGGGAGAATGCCTCATCTGATAGGAGCAGATGAGGCATTCTCCCGAAGCCAGTACGTACCGCCATATGTGAGTGGGGACTCCGCTATAGCTCTTGTGCTCTGCGGGGATTTCATCATCGATGTTATCGCTAAACCTGAATTCGTGCGCTTCACCAAGGACACCTTGAACCCAGACTGCGTCTCCAACACACTAGCCTCGACGACTTTGAGAGGCACTTGCCTGGATCTCACATTTGTCAGGCACATCACCGCTGAGACCCTGTGCTTCATATCGTACTTCTCGTACCATCGCCCAGTAATTAATCGTTTGTAAACACCCAGTGTACTCTCATGCTAATAATGGCTACATGAATTTGAAGCCGTGTAGAAGACACAGCCTACCCCGAATATTTTTTTGAACTCCCAAAGCAACAGGCCACCATTTATTTTTGTACGTATTTTTTTTTAATATACGGAGAGCTGGCTACAAAAACGTGAAATGATCGAGTATAGTCGAGATTGTGCTAAAACAGTTTTTAAGGAGGAGAGAGACAAAATCCCGAGAATCAAAATCCCCCAGGGTACAAAAACCCGAGGGCTGAAAAAATCCTGAGGTACAAAATCCCGAGGATAAACAATCCCGAGGATACAAAATCCCGATGATACAAAATCCCGAGGATACAAAATCCCGAGGACACTAAATCCCGAAGATGCAAAACCTGTAGAATACAAAATCCACAAAGTCTATGAAAATTCTAAAATCTAGTTGTTGCACAATTGGTGCAATTTTTCTTTAATTTAAAGATGGCACACGAAAAATCGATGGGCGTGACGATATCTTACATTTCAGAATCCCGCTGTATCAAAATCCCGCCCAAAAAAATCCCGCGTTTTCAAATGCCATTTCTGCAAAAATAAAAGTCTTGATTTCAGAAAATTCCGGTTTTGACTTTTATTTTACTTTAAATTAAAACTCGGGTAGGGTAGGTTTGCCAGCTGTCCAAAATCCCGGATTCAAAATTCGGATTTCCAAAATACCGGTTTTTAAAATCTCAGTTTTCAAAATCCTGGTTTTCAATCTCTTGGTTTTGAAAGACATATTTTTTTTAATTCGGGCCGCTCTTTCTGGTGGAGGAGAATTTTAATTTAAAGTAAAATGAAAATCAAAACCGGAATTTTCTGAAAACCAGGATTTTTATTTTTGCAGAGATGGCTGGGATTTTGAACCTGCCCTATGGTATATGAAAAATGGGATTTTAAAAAGCTGAATTTTTTTTGGCTCGATTTTGATAAAGCGGGATTTTGAAATGCGGGTTATCATTACGACCCCTAAAATTCTCATTTACCAGAAAGGACGGGCCGAATTAAAAAAAAATATGTCTTTCAAAACCTAGATTTTGAAAACCAGGATTTTGAAATCCGAGATTTTGAAAACCGGGATTTTGGAAACCCGAATTTTGAATCCGGGATTTTGAAGGTGGGATTTTGAAAAGCAAGCAAACTTAAACTCCCCAAAAATCAAAACATCACCCCTCGGGATTTCCTCGGAATTTTGTCTTCTAGCGATTTTGTACTCTCGGGAGTTTGTATCCTCGGGATTATGTAGCCTATGGATTTTGTACCCTTGAGAATTTGTTCCTTCGGGATTTTAATTTGCGGGATTTTGTCCCTCAGGAATATGTCAATAACCGTTTTTAATGGAGTTGGTATCGTTATCCAAAATAAAATTATCCCAAAACACGAAAAATTCCAAAAAATCAAGTTTTTTAAATATAACAAATTTTTGAGAATAATATTATTGTAATTCGTTTTTTACCTTAGAGGACGGGGCCTGACGCTCCAAATCCCTGCTTTGACCATGTTTTGTAATAATAACATTCACAGAGATTGGAGCAATTTTGAAAAATTTATGAAAAATTGGCAGGAAGTACTGGAACTTAAAAACTAGTGTAGCTTTCGATGAAACCTATGTCGATGTAATTATACCCCGTTGATGTCGCAATTTTCAAAACTGATAAATCCGCATAAATAAAGTGTTTGAAAATGGAAAGTAATACATCTCTCCACACGGACAAACTTTTAATCGACAGATTTTTCGTATTTGGAGGAATAGTGATAAAAGTTGTACTGCAAAACTACAAATTGTCACGAATAATATAGAGCATCATATAACATACGTACGTATAATTTTTGGATCAAAACTGCAGCCTATCTATTAAAGATTACGAGCGCCCGGTAAGTTCAAAACCGCTCTTTAAGGAAGTTGCTTTTTACATTTTTATGTTCACCGCATGAGAAAGTACACAAGAAAATAGAGATCACGATTGTAATTATGCTTGCAAATCTCCATCATAAGAAAAGCAAATCAACTGTCTGGTTATAAAGTGAGATTACAAATCATCGAAAAATCATCAATGTTTGAGCAGTGCATCGTGTGATGAAGAAAGGATGTTCGAAATCCTGCAAAGTTACGTTAGTTATATGTATTGTATTAAGAACAGAAATAATGACAATCCCATAAACACGACAAAAATTATAAAATCAAAAACATCAACGAGCCGTTTTACAAGAAACCATTGAAAAATTTTGACGCTTCGAGTTTGAGTCCATGCAAATCGGAGCTACGCAAACAATTTCTCAGAGCAAAATACTTTGTAAATATTTTTGCTATGCGTATATGGAAGCAACTGAATCGTCGTAAAAGTCGACATCCTGTCCGTTCCGCTCGGTTTAGTCGTCCAAATTTACTCTATAATTCCGAATGAAAGACGGAAACTTCAATACTAAAAAAGAAGGCGAATAGAACGAATGCCGTATTAGGATACAATTTTAAATTTTTGCTTAGGCGAAACATTCGATGCGAACAGATAAAAAGTGAACGGAACGGACATTATTGTGTTAAGGCCTGAAAATAAAGACCAAGCCTAAATAAACTCGACGCGTACCTCCCTAAGCCCTTTTAAATGCCTGAATAAATTAAGTAAAAGTGAAATCAGTGAAGGTCTTATTTGACTTATTCTGAATTTAGGCTGTTGCACTCGTTAAAAATAGTATAAATAGGTAGTATTTTTGAAATTTTCAATTTGTTGGATGTTTGAAAACTCAAATATGCATAAGGATTCAAATAATCATTTTGGTTGAACCATTTTACATCTCTCAATAGGCTTATTAGAAATGCCAAGCAGATAGGAACTGGATTACACAAGTAACAACATAAAAAGACGAACTACCCACTTCTCTTTTTAGAAACCAATGGATATTAAAATATGTAACTGGATTGCGGTTATTCGAGTCAGGTAACGATCAGTATTCTGTTTTTCTGTCTATTTTTCTTAACAAAACGAATAACTACTATACCAATAATATTTTCACACAATATTTTAACTTATCGGCTTTTGCTTGCAATTTTTAATAAAACTTAAAAAATAAAATTCCGAGTATTTTACACAATCTATTGAAACATCAATGCACTCTGTATGGGAGGGACACCAGATAAACTCAAACATTACAGAGATTACATTATTTGCTTTGGCTAAATATTTATAGATTAGGGCCTCCTGAGTACAAAAATTACGCTACAAGACAAATTATACGCTCATGTAGCCTTACCGCACAAAAACAATGTTAGGTAAGTACCTATACTGTAAGATAATTTCTGTACAGTCAAATTTTCAGACTATAAAGTTGTATGGAAGTCTGGATTTCTGCATTGTAATATGGGAAATTTCATTCGTCCAATAAGCCTATCAATATTCTCAAATGTATTGTTTATATTTTCTTTCTCCCAGGCATCTTTCTTGTTTGGCAAGATTAAATGCTGACAGCAGAAATTGTCTTTCAGTTTTATTTTGACATTCTCTTTCTCATCTAAGTATGGTCTAGATAGAAGAAATAGGCTGACGCGTGACGAGGTGCCTTGCTTATTCTAAACTATGTTCAGTTTTTCCAAGCTACTGTGGGCATCCAGGGCATTATTAGTGGCAATGCAAAATTCAGGAGGGGCCAGAAAAATAATAATTTTACCAAAATTGAATTCGAACTTCAGGATGTATTTTGATATGTTTAAAGGTTAGGAACTATTTATATATAGAATCGGTTTAATATCGCCGAAATAAAATTTCACTAAAATAAGCGAAAAATGTGTATGTTCCATTCGGTGCTGGGGCGAAGAAAATTATCTGGGTTGGCAGTTTTTGATTTAATTATTTTAATTTTTGATTTATGCTATCGATATAACATTAGTACGAGCAATATTCCATAATATTTCTTGCCGTTGGGTCATGTTTTATAATAAAAATTCCTAGCCCTACCTTATGGTAGAATTTTTTTTCAGGAAATGAAATAAAAGGTTTTATAAGGTTTTGTAATAGGAACTGTTACAATAGGAATGTGCTTGTTCCATTTGTTACTGGAGACTGAAATAAATTTGCCAAATATTATTTTTGATTTAAAGTTTCAACCCAAAAATATCGTGAATTTAAGCCGTGGTTTAATTAAGATATTTATATATTAGGAACAGCTTAAAACATCGACTTAATATCTCAAATATCTGATATAAATTCTATTAAACTCCACCCACAAACGGACCACCCAACTCCATTTGAAGCTGGAAACGTAGTACACTGCCTTGATTGGTTGTGTCATTGTTCTGGAATGGTCAAAATTGGGTCCGAAATAAGCGACTCACTTAAATCTGAAGATATTACATCATTTCAGATTTTATATCTTCATATTTTGTGAGTCGTTTGTTTCGGGCCCAATTTTGAACATTCTGGAACTATTAATCAGATTACTGAACCAGTTTTAAGAAATCTGTGGTTACAACGACTCCCAACACATGCACAAGAAATTTTGTCTTGCATGGATGATTCGAACCTGCAGAAACTTGCAAACGCTGCTGACGAAATAGTCGACTACACCGGCTAGTATTTTCAACCTGAAAGCCTCGACACGAGACGACGACAGAGTACAACAAAATAATTTAACAGTTCAGGTCAACTTCATAACACAACGAGTGGAATCATTGTTTGATCGTTACGGGAAATCTAAAAATAATTCATACCGCGGACGTTCGCTAAGCCCCAGGAACAATGACAATAATCGTCAGCGCAACAGTTCGCGATCAAAGGAAGAAGTGGCAAAACACCCGAATTGCTGGTATCATTACAAATACGGTCGGCGCGAAGGTGTTTAAAACCGTGCTACTCCAACGAGGCGCAACAATCAACAACGAATCCGGAAAACCGGGAGGCACCGCACTTTACGCGGAAAGTGACGGTAGCCAAAACTCAAAAAGCCGCCTAATCATAGTCGATTCACAGAACAAACTACAATTCTTGATCGACACCAGCGCCGAGGTGTCGGTAATACCACCGATAAATCTCGAAAAGTCCAATTCGTCCACGTTTAAATTGTTCGCGGCGAACGCTACAACGATTGATAAATACGGTTGCAAAAACCTCACTCTCAACATACGTCTTCGTAGACCATTGACATGGAAGTTCATCATAGCAAAAGAGGATCGGTGTATTCTTGGAGCTGATTTCCTGTCGCATTACGGTTTATTGGTCGATATTAAAAACCACAAGCTTATCGACCCCAACACGAACCTCAGCGTCAAAGAAGAGCCAATTCAAATTCCTTCATAAGGCATCACAAAAATAAAGGCCGATTCAACACTTCCCGAGATTCTGGAACTACTACATCAATTCAAGACAGTAGCTCGTGAAACAACAATTCTAAATACGGTGAAACACAACGTCACACATTGTATCGAAACATCCGGTCAACCATTCCATGCAAAAGTATGTCGGTTGAACGTGGATAAGATGAAAATAGCCAAAGCCGAGATTGAAGCTTGGTCGGCCCTCGAAGAGCAATTGGGCAAGTCCGCTCCATATTATAAAAAAGAAAGTCGGAAACTGGCGATTATGTGGTGACTATAGGGCATTAAACTCGATAACAAAACCTGACCGTTATCCGATTCGCTTTGTGACCGATTTCACACATCAACTCGAGTCATGCACGATTTTCACGAAAATCGATCTCATCCGTGCGTATCATCAGGTTCCTATCGAAGAACGAGACATATGAAAAACCGCAATTATCACTCCTTTCGGATTGTTTGAGTTCACCCGGATGACGTTCGGATTACGTAATGCGGCTCAAACATTCAAACGTTTGATCCACGCAATATTTCGAGATGTGGCATTCGTGTTTCCCTATATCGACAACCTACTGATCGCCTCACAAAACTGGGAAGAGCAGAGCATCTAAAACACATACGGATTGTTTTCCAGCGCCTAAGTGATGCAGGCCTAGTCATAAATCTCAACAAGAACGAAATATCTTTCCTCGGATTTCATATCACCGCAAGCGGCATGCCGCCTGGTAAACACAGAGTGGAAGCAATTCAAAATTTTCCACAACCAACTACAAAAGATGGTATTCCATTCCAATTTTTGGGGATGATAAATTATTATAAGACCTATTTACCGAATGCAGCACACGAACAGGGGATTTTATACGAATTTTTAAAAGGGCGAAAGAAGAAGAAGGATAAATCAACAATAAATTGAACCGACGAATCTATCAAAGCATTCGAAACGTGCAAAACAAAGCTGGCGCAGTGTACTCAACTAGCATATCCGATTCCAAATGCCAAATTTGCAATTTTCGTCGACGCGTCGAATACAGCAGTACACAAAACGGTTGGCAACCACTGTTTTTCTACTCACGAAAGCTGAGGATTACCGGAACCCGCTATAGTACGTACGACAGGGAACTTTTAGCAGCTTACTCAGCTACCAAACATTTTTAAAATTTCGTCGAAGGTCGAGAATTTATTCTGTTCTCTGACCATAAACCGCTGACATTCATACTACGTCAAAATCCCGAGAAAGCATCACCTAGACAACGCCGACACTTGGACATTATAGCTCAATATACGTCGGATATTCGTCATATTTCGGGGAGCAACAACCTCGTTGCGGATATGCTTTCACGAATCGAACAAATTCAAATAGGAAGCGCAATTGACTATGACGCAATAGCAGATGAACAAATGAACGAACGAGGAGCTCGTAAAACTGATGGAATCAAACGCGTCTTTAAAATTCAAAAAATTCCCAATTTTTGGAACTGATAAGGAAATTTTATGCGATGTTTCAACGGGAACTCAAAGGCCGTTTATCCCTAAATCATTTCGGCAACAAATTGACGAGTCATGGCACAATACCTCTCACCCCGGAATACGCGCCACAGCAAAATAAATCAGAAAAAAGTCGTGTGGCCGCAGCGATGAACAAAGAAATACGCCATTGGGCCAAACATTGCATACGCTGTCAAAAGTGTAAAATTACGAAACACGTCAGAAGTAAAACTGGAACTTACGAACAGACCAGTAATCGATTCGACAAAATTCACATCGATATAGTCGGACCGTTACCTCCATCCGAAGGTAGCTTATATTGTTTGCCCATGATGACTGCTGCACACGTTGGCCAGAAGCCACACAAATTCCGAATATCAGAGCAGAAACCATAGCTGATGCACTAATTAAAACTTGAATCACCCGATTTAGCGTGCCATCGAACATCGTAACTGATAGAGGTGCACAGGATTCCACCGCAAACGAACAACGGCTTATAATCCAGCATGCGACGGTTTAATCGAAAGATGGCATCGTAGTTTTAAAAGCGCAATAGTGTGTGCCACTGAAAAACAATGGACAAGATCTTTACCGATAATACTATACTCCAACTGAGAACCTCATTCCGGGAAGATTTTCAAAATACGTCAGCTGAACTCGTTTACGGAGAACATATACGATTGCCCGCGGATTTCATCCAATCAAGCAGGAACATTCATCAGTCCGATTTCATCACACAGTTGAAGAACCAGTTTAAAGACATTCAACCCTCATCGACATCACGGCATGCTAAAGAACAAATTTTCGTATTCAAAGAGTTGTTAACTTGCGAATTCGTACTGTTACGGACAGACGCAGTTCGTCAGTCTCTACAACCTCCATACGAGGGACCTTTTCCGGTAGTCAAACGTAACGAAAAATATTTCACACTGCTGGTCAAAGGTGTCGAATCAACGGTTTCAATAAACCGGATTAAACCTTGTTTCATAGAGGCGCCGCAAACTGATAAACATACAAATACATCGAACGAAGTGCCAACCAAACCAAACACTACGTTGGAAACAACACATTCACCACCATTACACACCGGTGAAACAGGCAGATCACTTAAGAGAAGAGTAACGTTTGATCCCAAAATTACCGAACAAACCAAATCCAGAGGGGGCCGCGTTATCGTTAGGCCGGCTCGTTTTCGATAAACTTCTATCGTTCATTGCATTCACTGGGGGAAGGATAGTGCAAGTAAAATCGACATCAGCTTTTCTCGGTTTACTGGGTTGATAAAACCACGGTATTCTAAAACCAAGGCATTCTAAAATGACAGTAGAAAAATCACGGCAGAGTAATATAAACACGTGTGTGGACGTAGCCTTTGCGAATATAGTGGAGTGTTAATAGAGGGAACACGCATCATCATCCTCACATCTACACTACCCACACATCTAATATGGCAGACGCCCCAACATGGCGGCCTAAATTTCCTTACCTCGCTCCATGACATGGGTATCAAATGAAAGGGTTTGTCAAGCACAATACGTGATGTCATTCTAAATTCAATATGGCGGATGTACCAAAATGGCAGACGCGCCAAGATGGTGGACTAAATTTATTTTACAAACCCTTTTGACATGGGTATCAAATGAAATCATTTGACGAGCAGAATAATTTATAACAAATTCGATTTCTCAAATATTTTTCCCAGGTAACATGCTTAAAGATACGCATATGAAAATTTAAATTATACAAAACGGTTCGCTAAATTTTACATGAAATTAAAATGAATCTGTGCAATTTAAATATAACTTTCTGTCACGTTTCAAATTTAATAAACGTGGACGCTTTTCCTTAATCAACAACCGCAAGCTCGGTCCAACCAATTTAAACAGATATTTTGAATTTCCGGATTTTTAGATTATTGCCTCTACATTTGGGTCCGAACCTTAAGACTAAATCATGACAAACCCGTAACTGCTTAAATTATGATTGTTACTTTGCGAAATACTATTTTATATCGAACCAATGTATAATGGGCTGCAAGTTACAACATGCACACAGCTCAGTAATTTGAATGATATGACGTATATATACAATTAAACATCATCTTGCTTTCACCATACTGAACAATAGGAAATACAATTTGGATGTAAATTCACCAAACTTTTTACTTTTCAGCTTAAAATAACTATATTTGGTATAGATAACTATAAACACGTCGTATTGCTACATCGTACTATTAAAATTGATATACCAAATTTAAATAGAAAACGACATGTTGCCAAAACCGTCGTACGTGATTATAAAGTTATACAAGTTTTCGAAGCTTTCGTAACTTATTTGTTTTTAAATTATTTTAACGTCAGCATGTTTATATAGCAGTTATAAAATTTAATAGTTGCAAGCTATCAAAAATATTTAGTTTAGAATTTTATACAATAAAAAAAAATTTTATTTTTATTTATTTCCCTCTGGACGTCTAGTCTACATTACAAAATGATTTTGTTGCATTTGCAATTAAATTTAAATTTAAATCGAATTGAGAATTCTCGATCCAACTATTAGGTATGTGCATTTATTGTAATCCTAGGAATAAATAACACAGGAGTAATAAAAATAGATTTTTGATATTCAACAAATACCCCCCCAAGAGAAATATAATATAATATAGCAGTTTGCTACACATACTACATATATTAAAATGTAATGTACATATTAGTAAAAATTATCAAATCATAAATACATGCAATCTAAATAGTGATACATTATAAAGTATGAAGTTTTGTAGATTATTGTATAAACTCACCTCGCATGGCGGCGGGGCACTTCTATAAGAAGGAACTATTTTAAATGTAACTGAACCGCGTGCATCTCGCTGAAAATAAAAATGGTTAACAACTAATATTTATAACTGTAAACATTTAACTTACAAGCATTCGTTGCAGCTGTCCGACCGACTGATGCTGTACAGGTTGACCATTTATTTCACGTATTTCATCGCCAACATGTAATGTTGCTTGTCTATGTATCATACCACCATGCATTATTCTTGCTACAATACAACGACCATCTTCTGTCATTTTTAATGTTATACCCTGGATTGGAATAAAAAAAGGATACAAAAAGCATTAAAACATTTTTCTTTTTAGAGATGTACGTTTCTGTGTTTTATTATATTGTGGTTGTAATTTTTAATGTGGTAACATGAACACGGAAAACCATTAAAAAAACTTTGCAAATACACATACAAACCACTAAAGTAAAAAATGTATAATTTACAAAGATACAAAAAAAAAAAAATCTGTTTGGTTTGAGGTTCAAATTTATATACAATAAATTCAAATGAATTCCAACCATATTGTCAACACTCACATAATAGTATATATGTACGCAGGATCTTTTGTTATCTAGATTCAATTTTCAAAGGTAAAATGGATGGTTCATAAAAAGCTTTATCACCATGCTTTATAGGTTGATGCATCATATATCAATATGAATATGTTCCTTTTTTGGTTGTTCGATGTTTTTATATTTTTTGTATCATACTCCTATAATGTTCATTTTTCGATTATCTATCGCAAAAAATCTATGGTTTTTTGGTATGTGGGCTTTAGGACGAAACCAAAGGATTATTTAAATATTTATTGAGGTAATTCTGAAATATTATTGGAATAGGCCTACATTATGTTTTATTTGAAAATAAACCTGGGTTTAACACGAGGATAAAGTTATTGAAAAAGGGACAAAGGTGTAAATATTAATCGAATATAAATAAATATATGAATTAAGCCATATATATGTAGCTTTAAGCTATAGGTATGTTGTTAAGGGAAATATGATAAACTTGTTTACACAATATGTTATCTCGTTTTACATTAACAGTCTTAACATTCTAAATAATTTCCGGTTACCCATGTACATACTATGTACATATACTCGTTTTAAAACCCAAATCAACTGAGTATTTATATGTGCCATTGTATGTTTACCATCAGGAATCTTATGCTTTGAAGATTCGGATACTTTGTATCCCCCCCCCCCCCCCGCTCACCCACAATTTTGGAAAACATAATTTTAGAAAGAGTGCTTCCCGAAACAATGGCTGCAAAACCTGATTCCGGAAACCATGGTATTGAAAACCACAACTACATTGAATGCAATATAGAACTCATGCTGCAAACCACAAGTGCAAACTGGAGAAATTTGACCCACGATGGAGAGGCAACGTAATATCCATTAATTATGGGGTAACAACAACATCTTGTAGAAGCAGTACATTTTTTATAATCTTTTGACCGATTTTCGGCCGATTTTTTCATGAAAAAAAAAATTACTTCATATTGTCACCATTCTAGTAAAAATCAAAATTTACAAAAATCCTATGTACTTCACTAGATTTTGATATCTTTTTGAAAAATCATGTGATTGAAAATTGTGACCTGTAAATTTCCTCCTGTGGAGGTCATTAAAAAAAAGAATTTCCTTTCATTAGACACTGCGCCAGCATTTTGTTTTTAAATATGAACCCCCCTAGAAAATGACCCTTGATTGCGCTCCCAAAAAGTGTTATTACTTCTCAAACACTCGAGACCTAGCGTCGTCGAAAGCCAGATATCTGCACACAAAGTGACTTCGTCAAGATCGTTTTCGTGCCATTTCGTCCTATAAAGCATTTTGAGTCAGCCTCATATTGTCTCCTTATATAGAATTACTATGTCTACCTAGTTTTGTTATTTTTGCTAGGAAATGGAAAGAGCTAGATAGATTATGTGTATACCGTAAGATGGAGGAAAGAATAGACATTTCGAAAATATATGAATGGTTTTGGTAAGTTGGGTCTGAGTTGACAGCTAACATCTTAAAAATGAGCCAGATTTTGGCCGATTTTTTCCGCCGTACTTGGTATTTTTAGTTAGGCTTCGACTTCGAATAGTCGGATTTTAATTAAACAAAAACCATATAGGAATATTCTTATTTGTGAAAAATCGTCGTGAAGTGGAAAAAAAGGAAAAATGCTAAATAATTTATTTTACCGTTTTATTTCGGTAACGTATGAAATCAAATGTATGAAACAAACATCGTTAGACGCGGTTTACCGATCTCTTTACAATAATTATTTTACTTGTTGAAATCGCCACCTTTTGAAGTGAAAAGAAAATCGGAACGAAACATTTTTTAGTGCTCACATTTTTTGTTGTGACAAAAACCTTTACTCATGGCTTATAATTTCAAAACCAGTTTTCGAAACAAACAAACCTGGCTCGGAAAACCATGGTTTCAAACCCTGGTTTCTGAAACAATGGTGTCCAACATGTAAATTGGATGGAATCTATACAGATGTTCCGCATTTAGCGCCACCAGAGAACCACGGTGCAAACCGGGGTTCTGTCACAAATTGCAAATGCCTTAATATAAACTGAAGGAGTTTGAAATAAGATTGTTTTAAGGCGTTAATATACCTGGAGTTAAAAACTTGAAACCTAGTTCTTAGGCCTAGGGCTCGGGAGTTGCACACGAAATGAAACCAACGGTCTACGAGATAATAAAGCACTTTCAGCCAACTTTAATATATCCTTGACCGATAAGAGTTGGGATCAAAACTCTCATCCGCTCGTTACCTAGGTATAAAACAAACTTATAATTCTTATAGTCGAATTTAGCTAGAACTAGCATACCACTTCTATATTAACTCACGAACAAGCGTAGTTTTTAGTTTTTGATTGCTGGTTTGTAAATAACAATAACGTTACTCTTCCTACAGATAATCAGTCTTAAGGATAGCTTACATATAGTTCCGGCGCGGTGGCTGGTTATTTATCCCAGGAAAATTGGCTTTAGGCTGAAATTCTGGATTTAAGTGGATATTCGGTCACATAATAAAAAAAAATTCCGAGGAGTGGTAGTGCGGCAAAAATTTGCCATTTAGATGCAAAATCACTAATATTTCAATAAACTACATAACTTAAAAAAAATTGGATTTACCCAAATAAAACAGGGGATTTCTTAATCAAAAATGTTATGACGTAGTGTACCTTGCACTTGCAAGCTGGCGACGTCCTAAAAATGAGATAGATTTTGGCCGATTCTGGTCACCTTGCTTTGTTCTTAGTCTAATTTTCGACAAATGATGGACAAATTTTAATTAGATAACAACTGTTAGATGTAGCTTAATTTATTCTTTTTAAAAATAATTTTATTTCTGATAATCGCCGCTACTGATGCAAAGAAAAAAGCAAAATATCTTTATAAAAGTAAGATGAAAAAATGAGAAAAACAGCGAGCTATTTCTCGTTTTATAATTGTCATACGTAGTGTTTGAATGTACAGCTCCAGAAGTGCCAAACGCCCGTTATTAAGTCGTTGCACAAATTTTATCCGAAACCATACGGTACCTGCCTTATTTATTTGATCGGCCTAATAAATCTTATTAGATTTAGTTAAGCCGGGTAGAAGATTGTTGCTCACGCTGAAGTCACCAAACTCGAAAGATAATGTTTGACACTTCTTTGGGTTAAATTCAACCCTGTTTGCCTCAGAGGCCAACCACTGAGAATCGCAATCAGCTCATGATCAAGCCGTACTCTTCTTTCATGGCAACCCTACCTGCGAGAACGCTGTCTCGTGTTGAAGAAGAAGTGTAAGTGAGCTTTCTTCAGTATAAAAAAGAATCGGATTTAATGAAAATAAGAAAAAGTATACGGGACAGAATGGATCCCAGACGGACCCCAATATTTACAGTATGTGGAACGGATGTCGCATATATCATCATCAGTTGAATTCTGTGACAGAAATAGTTATTGGCCAATAATTAGAGTGTACAACGTAGTCAAGGAAACTTGCCTTGGGCTTGGTAGTACACTCTTAATAAATCAATGTTTGCAAGAACTTTGCAACTGTGCCATAGAACTGAGTTATGGTACTATTTTTATACCTCGATAACGGTTGAACGGCCATTAGCGGGACAAAAACCTTTACACGCCGCTCGACGGTGTCTTTATAAAATTGTTTGTTTTATGAAAATGTCCAACACTAAAGAGGAGAAAAACAAGAAAACTATTAAATTTTTCGCATTTAAGAGTTGTGTTCGGTGAGACGAGCTCTTCATAAATTCATAAAATAATTTTTATTTGTAAAAATTGCTACCTGGAGAAAAAGTTAAAAATTATGACATTTTTCTCATTTTAGAGTCACCGAGAATATTAATGTGACAAGAACCATTACACGCAGTTCAAAGAGCTTTTCACAAAAATATATTTACTTGCAACAATGGCCATCCTTAAAAAAGCGGAGAAAGGTAAAATAAAATAAAAGAACGCTGTTTCATTGTCAAAAACGACGCAATTAAGGTTTATTTAATATTGGGAAACAACTTCATATACACCAAGCTGAAATTGTATCTGTTGTAACTTTTCATACAGATGATGAACATGTAGCAAGTATAATGAACATCCAAGTGGAAAAAGATGAGGAGTTTAAAAGTTTCATTAAAATATGCGGAAATCGTTAAAGATTTTGTTAGAAATTGCAAGCCGAGTAACGCGAATCCGCACTCTGTGTCACTGAAAACTGTTTTAACTAATGATACTACTATTTCCGCAAGACCAAGGAGGCTGCCTTTAGTTGAGCAGAAAGTGGTTCAGGAACAAGTAGTGCAATGGCCGCATGAAGGAATTGTCAGGCCGTTAACTTCGGGATATAGTAGTCAAGTGGTTGTAGTAAAAAAAGGATAATAGTTCTAGAGTATGCATCGAATACCGTAAGCTAAATTCGCTAATAATTAAAGACCAGTTTCCGATGCCGATAATAGAAGAGCAGCTGAACAAATTAGCAGAAGCAAGAGTTTACTCCACATTGAACCTAAAAAATGGCTTCTTTTGGCATTTGTCACTTACCAAGGTTATTTCGAATTCAAAAAAGTTCCATTTGGTTAAAAATATCACCGGCAGTATTTCTAAGGTTCATTAATTTAGTGTTCATGGAGCTGATAAATAATAATGACATTAATAAACTTTCGTATTTACCTCCTAGATATTCACTTTAAGCTCGTGCCAGATTGCCATGCGTTAATAAGTACAATGAAGAAAAATGACTTGCCAACCCGTTACCAGATGGGTATTATATTTTGATGTAGAACATAGAAAAACGAACGTATGCATCACGTTGACTCCCTCAGCAGATATTTTACGATTTTTTCAATCAACGATAACGTTTTAGCGTGTATTAAAATAGTGCAACGTGAGGACAAATGGTTAGAAGCAATAAGAGAACTCCTGAGAACTCAATGCTATACAAGGATTTTATTATAAAAACCGATATAATATGCGAGCAGCACGATGGACGGAAATTGGTGGCAGTACCAAAAATAAGGAAAAACAAATAATTCAAAGTAAACATGATGAAGGTCATTTTGGAGTCGAAAAAACTGAATGCAATTAGTACAGATTTTTATATGCCGAACGCGAAAAAAAAAAATTCAAAGCGTTATAATCAATTGTATAAAATGCATTTTAACCAACAAAAAATCGGGTAAACAAAAAGGTTTCTTGGAACCCATTGACAAAGGTGACAAACCGCTGCAGACTTTCCATGTAGATTATATAGGGCCAATGAATCTTATCGCAAAGCAGTATAAATAAATATTCTTAGTAATAGACGGGTTTTCTACATATGTTTGGTTATATCCAACAAAAACTTTATCATCAGCCGAAGTCTTACGAAAACTATCAGATCAGCAATCATACTTTGGAAATCCTATCCGCATAATAACTGATCATGGACCAGCATTCACCTCAGGCGAATTAAAAAAAAAATTGGGAAGATGAAGAAATTCAACATGCGTTAATTACCACAGGAGTTCCTCGCGGCAACGGTCGGGTTGAGCACCTAATCATCATTCAAAAAAACACCTACAATAAAAAAGAAAAGCAGCAAAATCATACAAGGTTGGTGACTTAGTGGCAGTAAAAAAAACTAAGTTCGGTGTTTGTTAGTAGCTGTGTCCCAAATACCTTGCACCGTACGAAGTAGTAAGAGTTGGCCGTCATAATTGATATACCGTCAGAAAATTTACCGATGGCGAAGCTCTTTGGCAAACATTGACTTAGTGCCGACAACATGAAAGATTGGTAGCAACCATAAAGTGGGTCAGAAGACGAAGAATCGCCGGAGACCGAGCGAATGCAGGATTGCGATTGTAGGTGTAGAGGTTCGCAACCACTGTTAAAACGGGTAAACAAATACTCATTAATTTATTTATTAATTGCTTTCTTTTTTTATATATAAATATCGTTATCCAGCCGTGTGCCGTATTAGCCGTCTGTTTAAAAACATTATGTATGTGTTGTAAATTAAAGTTAAAATAAATTAGTCTCTATTCCATTTGACTACTGACGAATTTCTCTTTTAGCAGGACTCAATGCTATTAAGCATTCCGAGTACTAGTTATTATTAGATCATACGAGGGTAGTCCCGAGGTACCCCACCTGACAAATAAAATACAAAAAATTTAGGAAACATATCTTTATTTCACACTATAGTCTCCTTTTAGCTCTATGCAATTTTGCCTGCCATGTTCAATAGCTTTGATACCCTGTTTATAGTGAGAACCGTCGAACTCTCCAAAATAGCAATCAACCGCAGACTCAATATCTTCATTGTTGGCAACTTTTTTAACCAACAATTAATTTTTTCAAGTTTGGAAAGAGAAAATAATCCGAGAGAGCTAAATCTGGCGAATAAGCTGTGTAAGGAAGCAATTGGAACTTTAACTTTGTCCATCGCGATAACGAATGTATAAATTCAAGCATTATCTTCACTAAACGGCACTTTGTTTCCGCCAATTTTTTTCTTAATTTCATCACTCAAACGTTGAAACAACTTCGAGAATCCTCGCCGTTGACTGTTCTTCCTTTTTGAAAATAATCATTAAAAATTGTCCCACGCACATCCCAAAACAACTTTCGCCATAACCTTACCAGCGGATGGATCTCTCGTTGCCTTCTTTGTACCCGATTCTTCCTTTTCGGTCCATTGTTTTAACTGTTCTATTATCTCAGGTGTGAAATAATGGACCCATGTTTCATTCATGGTTATGAATCGACGCCAAAACTCGGCATTATTTATTGAAACATTCTCACGAAGCTTTTTTTGCTCCATTGTCAGCAAATGCGGCACTCATCTTGCGCACAGCTCTCTTATGTCCAAATTTTCAGTCAATATGCACAATCCCATTATGTGGACTTTCTTCGACCACAACTATGTTCGTCTTGACCGCTCGTACGGCCCCGTTAAAACTCTGCCACCCAATGTTTTATTATTGTAAACGAAGGAGCAGACTCCCCCAGAGCAAAGTCCATCTCGGCTGTAATATTTGTTAGACTGAGACCTCAAAGTATTGTATCACATAATGATATCCATTTTTTCCATGTTAACAAATTCACTGGGAGCGTTCACTATTGATAACGGTCAAATAAATACTAAACTACGCAGTGTCTTGAAACTTCAAACTTAAGCTTATAATGTTGGTACTTCCAACCATAGTAATTTTTTTCAAACAACAACTTGTTCTTTGGTGTTGATTTTGTCGTTTAACAGTAGTCGGTTTTATTTATGTCTCTAAATTTTCAATTCCTCAATTCTATACAAGTTATCGTCTTTTGGCTATCTATACAGAACTCGTAGATTGGTATTAGTATCTTTGTATGTGTAGTTTTCGATGGCTAAATGCTGTGCGTAATTTGATTTCATGTTGTTTATTATGTGATTGTGTAGCTCGTCTGTGTTCTCTTTAAATCTGTTTGTGTATGACCATCCCGTTTGTCCTACATAGAATTATTGGCAATATACACCTCGCACTTTCGAGATTTTTTTTTTTTGTGTATTTACCTTCTGCTGAAATTTATGATTTGTTCTAAATGTTGACGTGTTGGTAATACTTATTTTGTATAGGTCAAATAATATTCACAACACAGCGTCAAATTTTATTCGTAATTTGGAGTATTTACTAGACAGACACAGGAGGTTGTGGGAGAGGCAGATGAAGTTAACTGAAGTTAAAATACCCGTGGAAATAGCAACTAGTGAGGGGATTTCGATAACATCGTTGATAACATAAATTGTTTAAATTAAACAAATTTAATTTTACCCCGATTACTGAAATTGATTTGAGGAGTAGATAAAAAAAATTAAGAATGGTTCACCGGGGTATGATTCTAATTCTAAAAAGATTATTTAGGGTATTGCGGAGTATATTTGTGGTCCTCTGACAGTTATAAGTATAACTCTTGAATATATTATGCAACAACAAATTTCAGATTACCTTCAACTAACTGAAACAATAAACAAACACCAATTTGGTTTTATACATACAACATTCGAATACAACGTCGGCTTGTGTCTCAGCAGTAAACTCAATACAATCCTCGTTAGATAGGAAACTGATTACTGCAGCACTCTTTCTTGACCTTAGTCGTGCGTTTGACTCACAAAATAAAGAATGCTCTTACTACGGAAAGTTACTTGTCTGAGAGGGTCTATATGGAAACTGTCTCGTGTTGAAGTGAAAGATGGAAAAGAACAAGAGAAGGAAAGTGAGCTTTCTTAAGCATAAAAAAGAATCGGATTTGACGAAAACAAGAAAAAGTGTAGGGGACATATGGATCCCAGAATTTTGTTACAGAAAATAGGTATTGGCCAGTAATTAGGGTGTACAACGTATTCAAGGAAACTTGCCTTAGGCTTGGTCGTACACTCTTAATCAATCAATGTCTGCAAGAACTTTGCAACTCTGTTAGAACTGAGTTATGGTGTTATTTTTATACCTCGATAACGGCTGAACGGCGATAACGGGACAAAAACCTTTACATACAGATTTTTCTCATTTTAGAGTCACCTAGAATTATCTAATTATTTAATTCTAGATAACGGCCAAACGGTTAATTATGTGACAAGAACCATTACACGCAATTGAAAGAGCTTTTTACAAAAATATACATATTTACTTATAACAATCATTGGCCCGGACCCGGAGAAAGGTAAAATGGGAACAAATATTAAGTTTTTCTCTATTCTTTTTAATATTTTTATTTTTAAGCTTTCTACAAAAAGTAGTCAACTTTCGGTACGATTTTACAGCTTTAGGACCATTTTTACAAAAAAAAACAAACGTGCATTTGTTTGTGAAATTTTCCTCTCTCAATATTAAGTAGTTTGATTATAGCGAGAAACTTAAATTAGCGGTTTTTTGCACCTAAATGTGGGGTTTTTCTTCCACTTTCGTCCTTCGAGGAGGTGGTAAGATATTTTTTTTAATTCTACGCCTAAAAATTTACTTACTTCCAGAATTTCATTCTAAAATAATTTTCCCTGGTTTTTGCCTTTTTGGACTAGCCGCCTGAACTATTATGAAAAGCTTTTCAGAAATTTTATTAATTAATTTAGTAAAAATAAATGAGATCGGAATGCTTAAATTTAGACTTGGATATTCCATCTTCTTCAAATGAAACATTTGGAAGAGGTCGAAAATTTGTTAAGTCGATTTTGGTAGAAAGCTCTTAATTTATACGTTTTCTACAAACTATTTATTGCACAATGCCTTTATCCTTTTGTAAAAAAAAGTTTTTGAAGGCTTGTGAACTGAAAACATTCTATAAATACTAAAAATTTGAGGTACGATTAGAAAAAAATTTAGAGACAATTATTTTTCTGTTCTTAGTGAAAACTTAAACAATTTTTTCAACTAAAAATTTCAGATCACTTTGCACTGTGTTATAAAGGGAGATATAACCGGGGAAAAATTACTAAATATTTGTGGGACTACCAAAATATTTATTGTAACGAGTGCAAGTTTATGAATGAAAAAAATATTTCTGCCATTTTTCTGAAAATGTATTTACTCATTACTTTTTAGGCTCTGAACACCATATGATAAATAATAATTTGTGACACTTACTTATATATGAGTAAATTTATATTCGTTTTGATAGCAATTTCAGCGATTTCTCCGCCTGCCCTGTATTTCGGAGTTTTCGGTGGAATTCTTAAAAAACATTCGTTACTTGCATGAGCTTTATTCGTGTGAGGTTTCTACAATCTCTAACATGCAGCTTGAATTTGAATTCATCAGAGTAAATCACGTTATTCCACATCTCTTGAGTCCAAGAAACGTGCTGCTAGGGCCACAAAAAATTAGTCTTCTTCTCAGGCTGGACGGTAGGTGTAAAAGTAACTTAATTGTTTGACTAATGTTTTTGTACAACACATGTAACGTGCACCATAATAAAAGCAAATAGTGGTCCAAAAAATATTAATATTAAAGATAGAAGTTGCATAAACCAATAAAGCATAAAAAAAAACAAAAAAAGAAATATTTACTTTCAGGTAAAGTTTTTTTTTAAATTGGATCATAAATGTATTTTAAATGAAACAATAAGCCAATTGCTTTCAAAAGTTTTGTAATTTTAGCAAAAAAAGATTCCAATTTGTAACAAAATATGTTTGACCAATTTTTTTCCCAGCGCTGTAAATTACCAAATTGATCTCTGAGCGTCTGATTCAGTCATACAAAATATTCAATCGCCTGAGGATATCGATCGTATTATCGAAAGTTTTAATCATTTGGAACTTGAGGCCGGAAATATTGCAGTACCTAGATCCCCAAATCGTAACATAATAAAAAATGACTCTATTATGGATGGGATGCTCCAACAATACTGAAATTACTATAACCTTAACTGAGTTTAATGCCAGTTCACCTGGTCTCAATAATCTGATTGGTACAATATTTATTAAACCAGTTGAACTGAAAAGCTATATTCGCAGGCTCAAATCAAAGAAATCTCCTGGTGATGATAAATTGAATAATCGGCTAATAAAAAATCTCCCTCATAAGGCGTATAGTGTTCTAAACACAAATTTTCAATTCGTACCTTAGACTATCATACTTCCCTAAAAAAGACCCATTAGTCTTCTTAGCTCAATTGGAAAGCTGTTCGAACGTAGTATATTTAGTAGGACCAAAGATTATGTATTATGCAACGATATCGCTCCTAGCTAAACAACAATTTGGTTTTCGTAATGATAATTCTACAACACATCAACATAAGACTGGCTAGTACAACTAGTATTAATCTTTTCAATAAACTGTCTACTGGACTAATGCTATTAGATTTAGAAATAGCTTTTGATAGAGTATGGCACGACGGTCTGTTGTTCAAAATGATAAAACTGGATTTTCCGTCTTATTTACTTAAAATAACTCAAAGTTTTATTGCGAATTGGTTTTTCTACATCTCCATCAATGTTAAAATATCTACATTAAGGCCTCTAACTAGCGGTGTCCACAATATATTTTTAGGGCAGGTTCAGAGTATGCTTTGTATGTAGACGATACGGCGATATATTATATATACATCTGCTAGGTGTCCCAATGCAATAGTCTGGAATAAATGGAATATTAAATTAAATAACAGTAAATCACTATAGGTATATTCTTCACTAGAAGACGAGCTTCACGATATTTACCAAGTAATATTGGTTAAAAATAAATAACACTCGGGTACAGTGGCAAGACAGCATGAAATATTTAGGCATAACATTTGATAAAAAATTATCTTTCGCGAACCATACATAATGCTTTATGAATGTCCCGCATGTAGCCTCTGTGCAAATTCTCTTCGTAAAAAACTTCAAATTATCCAGAATAAATGTTTGAAAATAATCTATGGAAAACCTAGATGTTTTTAACTCACTGTCTTTATGAAATGTCAAGTTTTCCATTAGTTGATGATTATATGTATTAATCATACAAATCAATTGTTCTTGAGCACTTGCAGATTGTATTCGAACTCATTTATCCGTGATATTAATTTATAACAATACATATAAACTTGTGTAATATGTAGTCGTCGCAGAAAATCTAGACAAAAGTGCTTTACATGAAGTTTTTCAAACTATAAAATTTTTATAAAATTTGATTATTGCCTTAGAGTTCTTTATATTTATCGAAGCAGTTATATCGTTCTATCGCTTCTACTACTGATGTACCATACATTTTTAAAGTTATAACAAATGTCTATATATACCTATAAAATTGAACTTTTTTCGGTTATTTTCACGATTTCGTTAAATTTTGAGCTTTCGTCTATTATTTTAAAATTATTGTTTAGAGCTATAAATAACTTTTAATCATTAAATTATTGTTGACCCATTTATCAACCACTTTTACTGATTTGATGACTTTTCTACCATCATTATAATTTGCTCGTTTAGAATGAGCAACATTAAAGTTAAACTATCGTTAGTAATTTTCAAACTGAGTATTAAGTTCAACTGTTGCATGACGACAGAAATAAAAAGATTTCGAAAAGTAAACTAAATAAACCGTAAAAGTTTATAAAATTAATAAAGTAGAAATAATTAAAAAAAAACAATTGAAAATGTGTCACACTTGGATGCGTCCCATTAGTTTTATTCACCACATCAATTTCTAATACCGCAAAGAAACAAAACGATAATAACAAAAAATTTCAAACTCTTTCCAAATTCTTAAACAACCCCGAAAAAAATAGTTATAACTTTAATGATGTTTGAATTTTTCCTAGTCCAAAGGCTATAGCAAAACAAAAATATTAAACGCGACCAAACTTATATTAAAATTTCAACCAATTTAATTGGAACCTTTACATTTTTGTTTTTACTTTTTATTGAGGATGGTTCACCAAAACAAAAAATTATTATTAAAAAGTGAAACAAACAACAACAAAACCATGAAGGAATTTTCATAAAAGTTAAAGTCTACGGCAACTATATTGCGTACATATAACATTATTATACAACATCACCACCACCAGTCATCCCCTAATGAAATATAACAAACAACAACGAAAACTGTCATACAATAAAATTTAATTTGAAAAGTTTTTTCTCCGTAAGCTTAAAGTTTCCTGGCACATATATATAATTGATATAGCAGTAGCACACCGAATTGGAAAAATTATAATGTTTCTGTCGTGTTTTTCAAACGTGTGTGTGTGTTATGTTATTCCAATATATTTGAATAGAAAACGATAACAATAACACCAAGTGGAAAATCATAATTTTCAATAAAAGTTAAAAAAAAAAGTAAAGTTTGGGGGAAAAATACGAAAGCGTCAATTCAAATATTAAACGAAAAAATAATATCAATTGAGCTTTTCTTTATACTATTTACCATCTTTATTACTTTTATGCTTGAATAGTTTTTTTTTTGTTGCGTGTCAGGATCGGTAATGTTAATAACGGATATTTAAAAAAAAAAAAAATTAAAGCTTTGCTACGTACACAAAAGCTTTTGTTGTTTTTCAGATGATATAACATTGAGAATTTATTAGTTAGGTATAAAGGTTACGATACCACCTGTGCACATTCAATATATAAATCCCAAGAAATTTTTCATCACCACCCTCTCCGTTTATCTGACTCGCATAAAAGTAACGTTATTTGCTTTGAAGTTATTATTATTACTTTTGCTATTATTATATTTATGAAGGTGTACTTTTGGGATTAGATACGTACCTAACCTACACCATATTCCATTCGTGCAAGAATGGAGCAAAAAATAAAAAAATGATAACAAATTTTCTGAAAATCATTTTCGTCGAAAGTTTTAAAGAATTTTTGTGCTGATTGGAAAAAATGAAACGAGTCAAAAATCACGAATTGATTTTTATATACTTCTGGCTCCGTCGGTATATCTCGTCGACGACAACACAAAGAAAGTGTTTTCATTAAGTTTATTATGGGTAAACAGCGTATTGCTTTTAATTGCAATTCTCTGTTTTTTTTGATACACAGAATTTTTCATTTCAAATTGGGAAAATTTGGAATTTATTTCAATTACTTTTTTTATTACATATTTTAAATTCTTCACATTCTAAATGATGATGAACTTTTTATATTTAGTAAATAGTACATATTGTAAATGTAAAATGATTTCGTAGCAAAAATTGTTTTTGCAAAATACGCTTCTTCTTTAATATGAATGCAGAATGTATGTATGTATGTATGTACTATGTTGTTTTGACAGTATTAAGTGGCACTTGGATAAATATAGCACTTTAAAATGTCGATACGTATCACGTAATTATTTGAAGTGTGTAAGCTCAATTAGATTTAGCGTTAAATTAAATTATTTAGTTCAGTTCATTATTCAGATAAACAAGAAAATTGATATTTGGATTAGATATACTTCAAATGCTTTTAACCAAAACAATTTTGCTAGATCTTGTAGAAAAGCTGCGTAAAAGATTTCAGGATTTTTATTTGATTGCATTTTTATTTGACTTAATCTCAAACAATTTCTACAAGCAGTCTCAAGCAAATCAAACTGTTTTAATAATTTATTTTTTTCATTTTCATTTGATTAGATTCGACCCGAATTAAAAATTATAAAATTTGGTCTAATATATGTAAAGTCTTATGTTTTCGGAAATCAAAAAAAGTATTAAGAGAGAATTCTAGAAAGTCGATTTTTGGAAATTAGCTAGAAGCAGAAATTATGAATGGCTGGTACCTTGGGTCGATCATATAAATAACAACAACAACTATTTGCATCAAACGTTGGACGAAGTCCCACCGATGAATTTTATTCAACAGAAATCAAAAGTCATGAAGTCAATTGATTTTTGTCAAATGTCGTTGGTAAGAGCACTAGATATAAAAATTATCAAATGGTCAGTTCATGGGGTCAGTCATATAAGTAACAAGCAATATTTGCATTAAATATTGTACAAAGTCGCGCTGAAGAAATTTGTTCGACACAAAACAAAAGTCCCTCAAAGTCAAATGATTTTACTCGAAAGTCCCTAATATGCACTTTATATGAAAATTATCAAATGGCCGGCCACTGATATCGGCCACATAAATAACAACTTTACATCAAATATTGTACGAGGTTCCGACGACGAAATTTTTCGGGTTGGTGCTACATTGTGAAAGGTCTACACTTTTTTTGGAAAGCTCCAGTATAGTTAATAAATGAACTAACTTACGTCTAGATTATGTTCGGGCTAAATTTACAAACATAAACGGACCTCAATCGTATCTGTACGTTTCACCGGCAGATACCGTTGGAGCTCCGAAAACTCATCCCTGACCCATGACGGATTTGGAATCACATCATAGGAAACCCAGTATTGTGAAAAATGAAATTTTAGAAGAAGCATTCTGACAGCTCACCAAACACCTTTCAGTAGTAATAATATAATCAGTACTGTTAAAATTGAAGTGATTGTTAACTAGGCTTATCAGATTTTTTTTTAACTAGGCTCAGTCAAAAAACGAACGGAGTTTCAATTATAAAAATATAAAGGGCTGAACCTCACGAGGTGATCAGAACTTCGGTCTTTGGTATCTTCAATAATGTTATAAAGTTGGTGTGACAGTTTTGACATTATTGATTTCTATTTTAACCAAATTATATTTACTTATACAACAACAGACAAACAGGTCAAAAGCTTCAATAACATGGGTACAGGCATCCAATTTAAAACGAAAAATCGTATTCTAGAACTTTATACCGAAAATAGTATAACAAACTATACTGATACTTCTAACCGTTTAACTGACTATATTCCAGGAACTTATCCAAAAACTCATTTTAGAATCCCATCTACAAATTGCATGTATAATTTCATAACAAACGGGTAAGGAATAACTAAGTACCATCCTACAAAGCCATATTCCAAAGCTTTATCCAAAAATCATTTTATAATCCCATTTCCAACACACATATCAAATTTCATCATAATCGGTTAAGAAATAGCAAAGTTCCATCATACTTGGCCATATTCCTGAACTTCGTCCAAAACTCATTTCAGATTCCCAATTTGAATACACATGTCGAATTTTATCATAATCGGTTGAGAAATGGGCAAGTTCCATCATATTTAGCCATATTCCAGAACCTGATACAAAACTAATTTTAGAATCCCAATTTCCATTACACATGTCGAATTTCATCATAATCGGTTGAGAAATAGCCAAGTTCCAACATACTTGGCCATATTCCAGAACTTGATCCAAAACTCATTTTAGAATCCCATTTCTAACATACAAATTAAATTTCATAATAATCGGTTGAGAAATAGACAAGTTCCATCATACTTGGCCATATTCCAGAACTTCATCCAGAAATCGTTTTAAAATTCCAGAACTTCATTCAAAAAACATTTTAGAATCCCATTTCAAATACAAATGTCGAATTTCATCGTAATCGGTTGAGAAATGGGCAAGTTCCATCCTACTTGGCCATATTCCAGAACTTCATCCAAAACTCATTTTGGAATCCCATTTGTAACATATACATTGAATTTCATAATAATCGGTTGATAAATAGGCAAGTTCCATCATATAAATAGTTTGTTAACTATTCACTACATCCAAATTCAACCCCAACTCAACTCCAACTCAACTCCAACTCAACTTCAACTCAACGCGCAAATTGACCCCTAATTTAACCTTCAAATCAATTCCCAATTCAATGCCCAATTCAATAATCAAATAAGCTTGTATAAAAAAATCGTAAATATTTATAAAAGCAGTTATTTTGGGTCAATTCGTATGGCAGGTACCCCACCCCCTTGGCGTACAGTCTCCAAAAGCTTTTCAAATCTCCGCCTTGACCATAGAAACAGATTGGCGCAAAAAAAATCCAAATCGGACAAGCCGTTCTCTAGATACCATGGGTCCAGACACACAGACACACAGACACACAGACAGACGGACGGACATTTTTTTTTTTTTGCATTTTCAGACTCAGGGACTTTCAAAACGTCGAGAAAAATGGTTTTGGACCAACCAAATTTTTCGTCATTTTTGACAGGATTTCAATACTTTGGTCTTTTTAGACCGAAATAACTTCCGATAAGAATTTTTGAAAAAGAATCTTTGACTTATGTATTTGGTCTAAACAAACTTCTTGAAATGTATTTAAATCAAAAATTTTGAACTGGAATATCTTTTGAACTGAAATGCCTCGGTTTACCGGTTTATTTTTACTGATGGTTCATGAGCCACGATGCCGTGATCCCCACGGTGCTTCCAAAGGCAAAGACATTATCCCCAACTTAATCCCAACATAAACCCAAACGGACTTTACTAATGGCCAGTAAAAATTATTAACAATTTCTACTTAAAAAAGAGCTACAATACCGAAATGAAGTGCTCCGATTTTGAAGGGTCGTACCTTTAAAAAATGTTTTCGACGCGCAATTATTGAGTTACAACTTTAATTTGAGTTGTTTTTTTTATTTTTATACAAAGAAGGTAACAAAAAGTGCCTAATTGTTGGTAACATCAACACACCAACATAAAATATTGCAAAATGGCTAATTGCCGAATACAACAAATTTACACCACCTGACAACCTAAACATCAAAAATAGTTTCGAGTTTGCAGAAAAAATCAGAAATATCCAACTGAAAGATGAAAAAAGTTTAGTCTCTTTGACATTGTTTCTTTATGTTTACAACCTACCGAATTTTTAGATATAGTAAACTATAGGCTACAAAATTTAACGTTCCCGGGAGAGCAAAAAATTCTCTACTCAAAACTAACAGAAATGTGTATGAACTAAAACCAACTACAATACAACGAGGAGTTTTACAAATTAACACACGGCGCCTAGTATTGGAAATTCACTAGCTTGTTTCATTTCAAACGCATTTATTGGTCATCTGAAAACAAACTTAAAACAAAATGGTAATCTTCCAGAAATTTGATTTAGATACGTCAACCACGTATTTGCAGTGATCAAATGCACAGAAGTTGAGAAAACATTAAATATTCTGAACTCTTAATACGAAACAATCAAATGCACCGTCGCGTCGTTATTACTAACACGAGTTAATAATGGGATAGACATAAACATCTTTTGAAACTCAACGAACACCACAACATATATAACAAACGACCCACATATTTCAAATATCATAGAACATACAGCGTTCAACAGTATGGTGTATAGAATGTGTCGACTTCCATTGTCTATCAAAAATTTTATTTCGGAACTGGTATATATCAAAAAGCTAGCAATGATAAACGGTTATGGAGAAAAACTAGTCGCGAATTTGGTCAGCAAACACTCTAAAAAATTAAGACGACAAGCTTTAACAACATTCACAGTCGATCGGGAAGATGTTAAAAGGGTAAAGTGTTACTTTGTACATAATAATCACCAACAAACAGTGTTGTGCTTCTACACCTATTTTGAGGTTGTCTACATGCAAATGTCAATAATGGCTTAGACAATATAGTTTTCGACGTAGGCAATGTAGACAATGTAGAAAAATGGTAGACAATTCGTAAACAATGAAATGTTGTATTGTTTTCCTTTGTAATTATGTAGTTCCAAACTCCATTTGCGAAAAAAAATGTTACGCTCAATATCTGAAGTTTCCAAATCCAGAGTAGGTATACAATATAAAGCATGGAAGCCCGACATCAAAGATAACTTAGGTTTGCAATTAATAACAGATATTTATGACATCACGTGGTATTTCTATACCCTGAGAAATCCTAAAAATAATTAACAAAATGACCCCGCAATAATCTTATGGAAATTGGGTTTCGGTCAAATTTTCTGAATTTTTGATATGTTGTATATTTTATCATCCTGAACAAGTCTCCATGGACACAAAGCTCCAAATTCAATATTTTGGCAGCTACGGAGCCCCAAAGCTCCACAGATCCGATACAAAACTATTCATTTTTAATACTATTTATAGATGTCAAAGCATATTTTAATTATTTAAACATATAAGTTTATATTTTTGAGGTCGCTGAATTCAAATCTGATGTCAGATTTGAAAAATTGACAGTTGACAGCTGCCAGATTTCTGTATCGGATCTGTGTAGCTTTGGAGATCGCATTTTCTGGAACAGAAAAATAATATTTTTCTTGTACATATAATTCGTATTTTTTTTTAAATTGTCAAAACAATATTTTTGTTTTGTTTTGTTTGTTTTTTGATTGAATTATTTATTATTACATTTAAAAAACGTGAAAAACCTGAATAGATCTTGTTTGGATTATTGTTTTCTAAATTCTGGTGAAAGTTAGTACAAATTTAATATATTTTAATTTAAAAAAAAACCGGTTTTTAAACCGGTTTCCAGTTTTTTTGGAAAATTAAAACCGAAAAGCCGGTTTTAGAATTGTTCCCCAAATTTGCAATCACTACCCCAGGTGATATGGTCAAAAGAATTTTTCAGAGTCGGAGCTCATTTTATTTTCGGATATCCAAATTTAGAAGTAAAATTGTATTAAAATCCATTAACGAACATGCTACTGCTACCCAGACCCTCTTTGTGGCGTTCCGCAATATTCCTTGAATTTGGCTCTTATATTTTATTTAAGAAATTCGACCGCAAATGATAAAACCCAAGGAACTCCTCAGAGTTATAAAATAGATATAAAATTTCACTAAAATCGATTGACTACCGTGCGTGTTCTATTTGGTGCTAAAATTGTTGAAAATATCTGGACTGGTTATACATAAATTATGCCAGAATATTTGCTAAATTCTGGCCACGTTCTATTTAAGAAACACCATCCCAGCCCCAAACGAAATTCTGCGATTATGCACCAATTCCATTGAAATTTGGTATCTGAAGAGATTTCACTATAAATCGAGTGGATCGTCCTCTCTACCAAACCAATTTTATAATGCTATTTGTGGTTCTTTTTTTTCATCAACCATAGACGTTTCTAATCTGGTCACTCTAGTAACAAATCCCATTGGCTGTCCTTTTTTAACTAAAACCAACGCAACCGTGACTCTTAATTAGTTGTAAACAAATCTTGAACTAAAACTACCTAAGGCTTGTAAAATAACAGTAAAATCGCAAAATTTGTGATGGTTTCTAGTGACTGCTCGGTTTGAATCATTTCGAGATCTCTTGTATTGGTACCTACAATATTGTTGGCTGTCGAAAAGCTGTAACTGAAAGAAAAAAGATTTGATGATTCGGCGAGCCTTCTATATGAACAAATCAAGCATTTACCGGTGTACAAGTGTTTCACAGACAGCCTTGAAGCCGTTTAATATATCACGAGCTCGTTGGATGCCCGAGAACATAAAAACCGACAGCATCATCGAAAAAGTGAACAAAATGGTTATGGACAATTGCCGAATCACTATCAGAGAGGTTGCTGATGATGTTGGTAGATCATTTGGCTTATGCCAAACACCTTTAAAATAATCGATTTTTAAAACTCAACATTTACCCACTTATCATTTGTTTGACTGTTGCATTTCCATAAGCCGTTGGCCATAATTACTCTAATCCGTTTGATTTCATGAAACATCCAATTGTGCCAAGATACTACTTCGTTCAAATACACCTGCATTATCAAATATGTATATGAATCAATTTGTTTTCAACTTGTATTTCGGAAAACTCTGTTGCCATTTAAAAAAATTATTAGCCTCTCTGCATATACCCATAGAATTCAATAAATCAATGACATGCCAAGAATCTATACTTTACGATGATGATAAACCAATAATCCAAGTTGCACTGATGATATAAACAGTTTCGGCCTGCAACTGTATAAATCATTAAGTGATTAATAAATATTTTCATTTTGCTCTTCTTTGTTATTGAGGATGTACTTTGTTACTTATGCTTATCTAGTTCATTCGTAAATATTTCCAATATGTCTAGTACAAACTCTTTCCAGCCATTTTCTATTTCATCAAATGTGAGTAACGTTATGGGATTGGAAACAATTCTTATGCGCTCTTCTTTCATGGAATTGCATTTGTTTCAGGCCCAGTTTTGAATTAGAAATTCGGTGGGTAGCATGCCACCAAAAAATACAATTATTGTTTTGCTAAATATGTTGAGCAAAAATTATCGAATATTGTAGAATAACGGAGGAACCGAATCACTATTTAAGGTATTTCAAGGTCAGTCAATAAATCTTTTGATTTCTCCTCACGTGCTGGATTAAATCGTAGTTCTCAACCGTATCGTAGTTTGGAAAACACCAGAAGTGAAAATGTCTCAACAGCCAGCAGAACCAGATGTCGTTATTGTAACTATTCCCATCAGTTTAACAAATGCCAGAATTTAGGAAATATTGCAGCAGATGTGGAGAACAGGGTCATTTTGCAAAGGTGTGCATTAATTTCAACAAGAAATTAAATAATAAATATAAAAATCATTGCGCTCCGCGATTTTACAGGCAGAAATCAGTTCAATTTTTAACGATCAGCTGAAATTTTGATAATTGGTATCCCTAATGATAGTTTTCAGACAAGCAATCAGTGAGCTAAAACTTTCAATTAGATTGCTCAATTATGTCTAATTGTCTACCAAATTTATTTGATTTTAATAACCTTTAAGTTCAATTTAATCAAAAAATACTGCGCTACGTTTTTTGAGGTAAAAACTAAAATCCTTTAAAGTGCTCCGATTTCGATGGTTGTTACTTCTAACAAAAGGTTTCGGACTGGGAATTATTGAGCTACAAGTTTAATTTGGATTGCTTTATATAATTATAAACGAAAGACAAAGTATACACCAAATAAAGTTTGCGGCACCATTTTTATTTTCATTTTGAGACAGACATGTTATTTGTCATTTCGTTATACCCAGAAAATCATTATAATGAGAGAAATTTATCGAGTTGCTTATAAAAATCATATAATGTATATACATATAAGCCTTATTGATTTATGTAAACAGGTTAAATAAAAAATTCACGAATACAAATAATCAACGTATCAGTTCGTCGTTAAGAAGCAAAAAAAATCATCTTAACCACATTTCAAGGATAATGAAGAAATTTTCTTTGCTGTTTGTTTCTTCATTACTCGTTTATGCTCAAGGTAATACAGAATAGAATTCTAAGTATGTATATTGGTTATATATAAAGGTAATGATAAAATAACAACCATTAGCCGAAAAGATAAAAGAAATAAGTATCTCTCGGTAACAGATAATCGTTTTGTATATTAAGAAAGTGGTTTTGTTGTTATTCATGATCATGAATATGTATATAGATAAATTAGGCGTTACGCAATTTTAAATTTCTTGCAAATTATGATAACAAAAATTGGGTGTGAAAAGTAGCTGCGCTTATTTAGTAGCTAAAACTCCTATTACTTGTGACGTTGAACCTTACAAATAGGTTTGTCATTTATAATTAAAATTTTGTCCCCATCTATCAGGCGAACACACAACACAACCATAAATATTTATGACACCAAACATCCGATAAAAAAAAAAATGCCAACGCATTTTAATTTTCGCCGATATAAAAAAGGCAGTTTCACATCTCATAAAGCTTACAAAAAAAAAAGGTCAAACATTTAGAATAAAATGGGCGAAAATCAATAGAGCTTTTGAAACAACCATTAAAAATGATAATTTTGTTTAGGCTGTTTTTTATAATTTTTTAGTAGAATGGTTTTCCGTATTTTTATTTTTTTTAATTTTTAATGTGATAAATAGATGTTTATTGATTTGGGACTCACCATTGGTTCATCAGTATTTTTTTGAAATTGAACTAGTCGCACACGAGTAACATGCTGTAAATCACCGTTATCCACAGCATCCAATTCATCGCCATTCAAATAAGGTGCTATTGGAGGTGGCGTAACACGTAACGCTTCCTCACCGTATACTTCTCTGGCAACCACATCATGCGTATGTAGCAACGCCTAAAAATAAAAACAAAAAAAAATAAAATTGGAATCAAAAGAAATTATTATTTATGGCCTGTCAAAATCATTTCAAATAATGTATCTCTGTAGTAAACAAAACATTCTTTTTGATTTATTTATTTGTATTTATTTGCATAAATATCAAAGATAATTTTTCAGATTTGAGATTCAATACTTATAAATAGTCCGTATTATTGATATTATTACACCCCGGATATATACAAACAACATAAACAATTAAAAACGAATAAAATAAAATGTTAGATTCTCACAACCACATCACGTTTCCCATTTTGTACATTTCATCAAAGTATAATTACCCGAAATTAAATCGAAACACGTAACTATCGTACACGTATATATAAAAACCACATCTCCTCAAGTATTTATAATAATAATAAAAATGGAATCAATTTAGGTAAAGAACTTAACAAAAATTGTACGCGCGTTGTAATTCCAAAAAAAAAAAGTTGTGAGCAATTTCGGGTAAAAACAAAAATAAAAAATGGTTGTAACACAAACATAAGAAAATCACTCAAGAGATTCTATTGATTAACTACCAAGCAAACATCCGTATGCGGGAACCAATCAAAACAAATCATTTTTTTTTTTTATTAAAAGATCAAAAATATTTTTAACCACAAAAAGAACAGAAAATAAAGCTGTCTGTCTTAATATTTATTTGGCAGAAAAAAAAATTCTTTGAGTTTCACTTTTATCAGTTGTTTTTCTTGTGCGGTTTGGGTAAAATGGTTTTGACAAATTTCACAAGAGATTATAGATAAATTGATTTTTTTGTTTTTGTTTGCCATCATCACAAGAAACGAACAAAATAATATTTTGACGAAATCGATTCACGTTGATCGAATATATTTTGAACACAGATGTTTTGGGCGTTTAACTGTTGTGGGTTGATAAACTTTTAACATTTTAACGCTTTCACTTTTTCACCCCAAAGCAGTCCTAACCAAACGCTGACTATTATTCTGATTTGTAAAAAAACAGATAAGGGGTTCTTCTATAGATATTTATCGTTTCGTCTCGTTGGATACCTGAAATTGATAAATTGACAATCATCACCTTTTTTAGAACATCCATAATTCATAATTTCGTTAACTGTTTTGTTACAAATATTTAGCTTTTCATAAGTTTGGTAATGTTACATTTCCTAGAAAAGTGTCCCCAAAATACATAACTTCCTATGAAATAAATTCCCCTTCAATCATTATGAAATGAGTTCCCAAATTTGGAAATACAATCCCAAAAAATGTACAAATCCCAAAAGTAAAAATGAATTAAATCCCCAAATTTTTATTTTTATTTCATATAAGTATGAATAAGTATTGCTTTGCTTCAACTGAACATGATGTTTAGATTCCTTATTTTAAAAAGGAACATACTTATTGAAAAAATTTAATAAGTTAAAAATAATATAAAACTTGGCCTTTAATTATTTTTTTATGTATAATTGTGTAATAAAGCCACCATATTGGTACTCAAAAAGTTGAATTCTGAGAAAAAAAATGTTCTGGAAAAGGGAGGGATAAACAATTTTAAAATTAGAATGAAAATCTATTTCAGAATATTTTAAAATTAATTCTTCCTTATCCAGCATGAATATCTTTGTCGCAAGCAAAAACAGATAACAAAATTTTGGGCCTTTAATGGATGCGATTCTACAACTAAAAAACCGTTTCGTGTTCCTGTTATTATCATAGGTACCGTTAATATCATAATTTGTGAACTTTAGCAACAACATCACTATGGAGCCTAATCGGCACATTCACTATTTTTCTATAGTAGAAAATGGAATCCATTTAATGAATGCAGAGTAGCAGCGTCAACAATTAAGAACTTGGGAGGTAACAAGTCAATGAGTTCGAATACCAATTTTTAAAAGACGCGTTCATCCGTCGCCATTCATAAGCGAAGAGCGCCCAATTTTAAAGTTATTATCAAACATAGAACTTGGAAACATGGGGATTAGCGGATCCATATCTTCGGTAATTGGTGACGGTTTTAATTAAACAACTATGGCTAAGGCGGTTGCTTCAATTGATTAATATAGCTTTAATACCACAGGAATCTATCTTGGTCATTATTCAGTAGCAAATACAATTTCTGAATCGCTAAGATCGACTATTGCAGGTTTCGGTTCTCCATCCGCTGAAAAAAGTTTTCCTACAACTGAATTCGATATGAAAATCTCAAATCCGCCAATATTATCTGATTTATCTATAGAGATTTCAGAATTGAAGCAGTTGGTATCACGGTTAAGTTTGAGAATCATGTTTGATCCCGATCACGATTCAGAAGTCGAAATGCTAGTCGGGCACGAAGAAGAGACTGTTTTAATGGCAGTTGTTGCCACGTCCAAACTCGAACAATTTTCCAACAGCCTTTTTCAACCTCCGTTCAAACCAATAAATACAATTGTTACCGCGACGAACAATTGGATAGATCGACCTAGTCGCCTTTTGATTACAGATAAAAATAGTTTGTTAACATTTTTGATAGATACAGGGGCAGAAGTGTCTGTTTGGCCTAATTCTTTTATTGCTAAACATATAAAAAATCCGGAGTTTAAATTATCGGCCGCTAACGATACCACCATTGAAAGTTTTGGTAATCAAATGTTGTTTGATGATTTGGAATTGAGACGATGTTTTTTATATTTTATTTTAGCAGTGCCACTTATTATTATTGACGCACATTCACCCCAACTCCGGTTCGCAATTCGTGATAGATAATGAGTATGGAATATTGCTCAGACAATTTTCATCTCTTGTTGAAACACCAAATTTTAATTTGCCAGTGAAACATTCAGTAGTTCATCACATAGTAACAAATGGTCAGTTAACCTTTGATCAGCAAAAGTGATTGAATGCAAGGAAGTTCCAAACCGCAAAAATGGGAATTGTTCATACGATTAGGTGGATATTTGTCGGCCGTCTACATCATCAGTGTCATCTCCATTACATAATGTTACGTAAAAAGGACACCATAGACTGGAGTCCCTATGGAGACAATAGAAAATTCAAAATTTATATTCAAAATTTCAGTATGCAAGTAGAGGGATGCACTATTTTCCTAAAACAGACCTCATACGGGCATATCACCAAATTCTGGTTGCTTGGTTTACAGAATGCGGCACAGTTATTTCAGCGAATCATAAATGAAGAGTACGTGGTTTCTTATTCATTTATCTAGATGATATTTTGGAAGCCAGTCGTAATGAGACTGAACAACTGAGTAACTTTTTAATGTAATTTATGTAATTGAAAAAAACTTTTTTTCTTATAATGATTTTTATAAATACTATTAACTTCACTCTGTCCATTGGAGTCGAATGGACCCCAGTCGACTTTAAATTGTAAAATATCAAACTTTTCGCCATAGAAATCGTTTAACAGACAGGATTAGCCTCAAGTAATGTTTTATACAAGCAATAGAATAAAAAGGTATTAAAATTATTTATATATGGGTCACTCTCTATCAAATCGGCCCCCCGCCACCTGCATATTTCATTTTTTGAGATAAATAAACTTTTTTGGGCTTAAAATTTTGCTTAGAATGTCTACTTTTTAATGCCGTGTGTCGTTTTTATGGCGTCCTTGGATTTTCAAAATGGCGGACCATATCTTGTAAGCAAGTCTGTAATTTTTAATAAAATTGATATAAAATCGTAATTTTAACTCTGTTAATTTACTCAAAAGTATTTTTGGTGTCATACACATGTGTTATTATTTTTTACAATTCCAAGATGGCGGATCCAAGATGGCCGCCAAAATTAGCACATTTTTCGACGTTCATATAGATCGTTAGGAACATGTGCTAGAAGGTTTTCGGGGTCGCTGATCACGAATTTGAGGTCAAACTTGTAATATTGAAGATGGCGGACACAAGATGGTGGTCGAATATGGCCGAAAAGAAGGCTAATTTTTCGACGTTCGTAGAAATCAATGTAAACTTGGTCTACGGGGTTTTCGGGGTCGGTGATCATTAATTTAGGGTCAATATTTGAAAATTCAAGTCGGCGGACTCAAGATGGCCGCAATAAATGCCAATTTTTCAACGTTTATGAAAATCGATAAAAACTTGATCTAGGGGATTTTCGGGGTCGCTGATCATGAATCTGAGATCAAAATTCAAAAATCCTCTCAAAAAGTACCAGATTCTCGATAAAAATTGTAATTTTTAGACATTTTTTAAAAAAACATCTAAAAATAGCACTGTTTATCGAGAATCTGGTATTTTTTGAGACAATTTTTAATTGTTGACCTTAGATTCGTGATCAGCGACCCCGAAAACCCCCTAGATCATGTTTTTATCGATTTTCATAAATGTTGAAAAATTGACATTTATTGCGGCCATCTTAGGTCCGCCGATTTGAATTTTCAAATTCTGACCTGAAATTTATGACCACCGGCCCCTAAAACCCCCCACACCGAGTTTTTATTGATTTCTATAACCGTCGGAAAATTAGCCTTCTTTTCGGCAATACTCGACCACCATTTTGTGTCCGCCATCTTGAATATTAAAATTCTGACCTCAAATTATTGATCAGCGACCCCGAAAACCTTCTAGGACATGTTTCTAACGATCTTTATGAACGTCGAACAATTTTCTAATTTTGGCGGCCATCTTGGATCCGCCATCTTGGAATTGTAAAAAAATAATAAAAAATGTGTAATTTATGACACCAAAAACACTTTTGAGTTAAAATTACGTTTTTATATCAATTTTATTAAAAATTACAGACTTGCTTACAAGATATGATCCGCCATTTTGAAAATCGAAGGACGCCATAAAAACGCCACACGGCATTAAAAAGTAGACATTCTAAGCAAAATTTTAAGCCCAAAAATCTCAAAAAATGAAATGTGCAGGGGGGGTGGCCCATTTGACAGAGAATGCCCCATATTTATTAGTTATAACAACAGATTAAAGGAAACTAAACGCATTTCTGTCCAATGGGGTCAGGATGACTCCAGATTTTGGTTATGTATTTTGCATAGAAAACATTTTTTTTTTTACAATATGTGCTTGCATGTTACGTTTTACTAATTAATTTACGTGTTTGTGCAATATTATATCGTCAAGCAGCATTATCATACATTTTTGTGTATGCATTTAAACATTTCCAGATATTACACGGTTATTTTATGTATACTTTGCCGAAACAATCGATGCACGTGTTTAGTTTTTGAATATATTTCATACTGAAATAAGATGGAAATAAAAGTAAATCATGCTGCTTTCTCTGATTACGATAGAGATCCACAAGCTGAGCAATTCGATTACTATTCATATAATTCTGTAGATGAAGAACTCGTTGAATTATCTACCGAAATCCAAGCAGAAAATAATTTTGATCCTGAAAGTTCAGCTCAAGGCACTTGGTATTTCGCTCAAAACAAAAAAATCAAAGGGAAATAGAGCGTAACACCTCCAGTTCTGACAAGAATACCCAATTTTCGAATAATGCGAGAAAAGGAAGGCGTAACAGTTAAAATGGCACAAAACTTAACTAATCAACTACTTACTTTTCAAACAATTTGTAACGACTCGCGTTTGTCGTCGATTACATCTCTGATTTTTTATTTTAATTACTTTATTTATTAATTTGATCTTCATTATTGATTAGAATTACATTGTTAACTTTTATTGCCTAATAAAACGGTACGATTTTTGTTTTACACGGGAAATAATCCGGAAAAAAAAAAAATATTTTTTTTGTTATGTAGCATAATGACATTCAGTTTCTAAAATTCGAGAAGAAAACAACTAAATCAATAATATTCAGCTTGTGAATTATTTCTCGATTATAAAAATTTAAAAACCATCGAAAACAAGTGTGTAACTGTTTATAAAGTTTCTTGTGCTTTAAAAACCAAAATAAACTATTGGGCATGAAAGTTGTAAACAATTCGATTATAAATAAAATATAATAGCTAACATAATGTACATACATGTGGGATATGGTCATATGTATCACCCTGTTTAAATAGAAAATATAAAACAAAACGAATGAGGTAGTAAACTAAGCGATGGAAAAAATAAAATAGTTAGTTGAATTACGAATGGGAAAAGAATAAGACGTTTGTTTAATTGTTCATGAGGAATGAAAATAAAAGATATTTTTATTATATGTAACTTCGTATAATATTGTTCGTTCATTTATGGTTTTATTAACTTCCCAATCTTAATTCCCACATGGGGGCTCAACCAAGATATTAAAATCTAGTGATTGCCGTCGTAGCATATAAACAAAAAAAAAGAACATTAAAAACGTGTTAAAGAAGGACCGAATATTGTTAAATTGAATTCCAAGAAATAAAAATTTAGACATTTTTGAAGTGGTTTTGCGCCGAATAATAATTAATGTTATTATTAAAAATACGCATATTGTATTAATTATTGAAGCGGCAAGTTGAGACGTGAATTTTCATACTTATTCTGTCACCAAGTGTTTAAATTAATAAAAGTCGAAATGAATGTTAAAAAAGTAAGATCAATATGTAGACGGTGAACTTGAGAAGTTGAAAGGGCAAGTAGAAGTTTTGGAAAAGGCGAAGTCGAAGCGAGCATTTTCATTTAATGATATGGAAGATTCATTGAAATGTTACATTGGAGCAGAAGTGATCAGTGTAGATGTGTGGATAAATGATTTCGAAGAGAATGCGGAATTAGCGGGATGGAATGAAAAGCAGAAGTTAATTTGTGCGAAAAAATTGTTAACCGGAAATGCAAAGTTGCTGTTGGATAGTAGCAATTTTTTTAAACCGTTACAGGCGTTGTTGATTAAACATTTCAAGGTTAAGTACACCAGTGCACAAATTCATAATCAGCTAAGTACCCGATTTAAAACTAATGACGAAAGTTGCGAACAATATGTTTTCAACATATTGGGGCCGTAGAAGGCGAGTCGCTAATCCAATATATAATTGACGGAATAAGAGATTTAGAATTCAACAAAGTAATCTTATATGGTTGTATGATGTTAGACGAATTAAGGGAGAAGTTAAAAATTTATGAAAACGTTAAAGTAAAAGCTACCAAATCTATAACAAATTACAAAAGTAGTAGTAAAGTTAGGCAATTTGAGAAAAACCAGGATATGACGAAGCCTGGAACCAGTAATAGCAGCCGAAGATGTTTTAATTGTGGTCATGAGGGTCACGAATCAAAAAGTTGTCCAAGTAAAAGTTTGGGGCCGACCTGTTTCAAATGTAAAGGTGTAGGGCATAAAGCGCCAAACTGTCTAGATAAAGCAATAAACATTAAACATGGGAAAGCACAGACAATGGTTATTAGAATGACCAATGTATATAAATTTTGAATAAAACTGTGAGTGCACTTATCGACATGGGAAGCGATATAACAATAGTTAGAAAAGATCTATATATAAAACGAGGATCGCCAATACTAGAAGATGATAAATTAGCAGTGTTGGGTTTTGGATCATCAGAAGTGAGAGCAATTGGAAAGTTTGAAGCTGAAGTAAAAATTGACAATAATCAATTTAAACTTGAATGTTATATTTTTGGTGAGAGGAATATGAGTTTGGAGATGATTGTTGGGAATAAGTTATTACTAGAAGGTGCAGATATTCGTCATAATCAAAGTAGAGTAACAATTTCAATAGGTAAGGACGAAATTGACAAAAAACAAACCGAAGACATTGACGATGAGAAAGAATCGAAATGGTTGATGACGATTGAGATAAATGAAACAGATGCCCTACAAGTGCATCCAAAATATGCCGAAGTCGTGGAGGAGATCAAACGAAACTATAACCCTAAAAAAATTGATGAGACAGAGATAAAAGCAAAAATTATAGTAAAAGACGATATTCCTATATACCACCAATCACCATCCTAGAAGATTGGCTCCGCTGGAAAAGGAAATAGTTTCAAATCAAATTAAAGAATGGTTACGTGATGGTGTGACACGTGAATCTGTTTCTGAGTATGCTAGCCCAATCGTTATTGTGAAAAAGAAGAATGGGGCTTCGAGATTGTGCGTAGACTACAGAAAATTAAATCAGAAAATTGTGCGAGACCGATATCCAATGCCTATAATTGAAGACGAATTAGACAAGTTGGCTACAGCTAAGGTATTTAGTACATTGGATTTAAAAGACGGATTTTTTCATGTGTCAGTAGATGAAAGTAGTAGGAAGTACACTTTGTTTGTGTTGCATAACGGGCAGTATGAATTTTTAAAAGTTCCGTTTGGATTGTGTATAAGTCCTGCGATTTTTATGAGATATATTGTTTATATTTTTCGACCGTTTCTAGAAAGTGGGGATATTGTATTATATATGGACGATATTATAATCTTACCCACTACCTATAATGAATCTGAGCTTAAGTTGAGACAAATTATAAAGCGTGCCGAAGAGTTTGAATTGGGAATAAATTGGAGAAAATGTCAATTCATGGTTTCATCATAGTAGAGTATTTGGGTCACATAATTGAGAATGGTAAAATCAAGCCGTCAAATATGAAAGTGAAAGCTGTTGAACATTTCCCAGGGCCGCGAACTAGTAAACAGATTCAGAGCTTTTTGGGATTGACGGGTTACATGAGGAAGTTTATACCCGAATATTCCATTAAAGCAGGCCCGTTGAGTGTATTGTTAAAAAAAATGTGGCACTTGTGTTTGGCTCAGAACAAAAGTTTGCTTTTAAAACGCTAAAAAAAGAATTATGTCAATGTGCAGTGTTGAATTTATATAAACAAGATGCGGAAACTCAGCTACATACGGATGCCAGTAAATATGCTTATGCTGCGATATTGTGTTGAAACAAAGTCCAAATTATAAGCAATTTTTGATGAAAGGTGATATACTTTACAGAAATTTAGATGGGATCGATTTATTAGTTATACCGGGAATAATGCAGAATGAAATTATACAGCTGCGGCAAAAATAATAGTAGTGAATGCATCAAGATTATTCAATACAAACTGCCTTGAAAACAAAGCATAGTTTTTACAAAATATTGTTTTCCAAATTTCCATTATTTATTACATAATAAGAAAATAATTCATAATCTTGTTTAAAAGTATGAAAAATTCGAATATGTTGCTATATATATGTATTTTGCCGCAATTGTAAGTACCATACATGAGAATGGCTATTTTGCTGTTTGGAAAATGGTGGATGTGATTAACAAACAATTTTATATACCGAAGCTGTTCGAAAAGATTGACAGTTGCATAAAAATTGTGTGAAATGTATTTTGGTGAATAGAAAGGCAAATAAGAAAGAAGGTTTTCTACATTCGATAGATAAAGGAGGCGTACCATTAATAACATTTCATGTAGATTATTTAGGACCGATGATGACAACTGGAAAACAGTATAAATATATCTTTACGGTGATGGATGCATTTTCTCAGTTAGCTTGGTTATATCCGACGAAATCGTGTACATCCAAAGAGGCCATAGAGAAGTTGCAATTTCAACAAAAGAATTTTGGTAACCCCGAAAGAATAATAAGTGACAAAGGAGCTTGTTTTACTTCTGGCGAATTTACAATCTATTGTAAAGACTAAAATATAGTGCTACATTTAATAACTACTGGAGTCCCTAGAAGTAACGGCCAAGTTGAAAATATTCACAAGACCATTATTAATGTGTTAACCAAACTAACCATAGACGCGCCCGAGAAATGGTATAAACATGTCAGTAATGTATAGGGGTGTTTGAATAGTACTTACCATCGAAGCGTTGGATATTCTCAATTTGAAGTTTTAATGGGGAAACCAATGAGACGGAAGGAAGATATTAAAATAACGAAATTATTGAAAGAAGAGAGATATTCAAATTTTGTAGGACACTTGAAATAATTGGAATAATCTTGAAGATGCATGCCCCTAAAGCGTGTGCAACAGTTGTTACGATTCCTACAGTTCGATAGTTACCAAACGAGAGCAGAGCGTTTAAAATTAGATAATGTATGGAATATGTTTTTAGCAAACCTCAGACAACCGTATAAGCCATCAGGCTATTTGATCATTGATGAGCAGCTTGTCCTAACGTTTGGAAGATGCTCGTTCAGACAATATATTTCAACGAAACCTGGAAAATACGGCATAGCAATTTTTGGTTGTGCGATTCAAAAAATGCTTACCCCCTGAACGCTGAAATTTATGTTGGAAAACGACCGGATGAGCCACATGCCATTGCAATGGTCAACTTTTTTACCAGTTGCTTATTGGCAGAACAATTGCTGCTAAAAAAGACCACATAAATTGGCACAATTCGTAAGTATAAACCGGACCTCCCAAAAGAACTTACTGGAAAATTGGAATTAAAACCACGGGAGCTCAATTCTTCATAGTTTTGTTTTGACAATCATTTGACTCTAGTCAGCTATAAACCTAAGCCAAACAGAAACGTGTATCTATTGTAAACTCTGCAAAATGATGCTAGCGTTGACACTGAATCTGGGAAACAAACATCATTCTGGACAACAACAAAACGAAAGGCGGGGTTAAGGTATCAATCAGACAAGCTAGTGAGGGCATACACATGCAAAAGGAAAACCAAACGGTGGCCAATGGTTTTATTTTTTAATTTGATTGCGCTAACAAAAAATGTTAAAATTGCAATAAATCAGATAGGGTATAAAGCGGTACACGTAGAACGTGTTCCAGCGGAAAATGAAACAGCGACCTCAGCAGCTAAACGCCCAAGATTTTATCGATGTTAACGATCCACTGATACTAAGACCAATCCAGATGTCATTCATATAACTTAAGCTTTGAAACAGCTTAAATATATACAATTAAATGCTTTGAGTTTTAACGAAAGGATAAACCACAGTTGCTGTAACATTATAAAATAATGTAAAGCTTCTGTGTATAATAACCAGAAGCGCACAATATTATTTTAAAAGTGTTTTAAATCGTAGTGCTTTTAAATTGCACAAAAACTGTCCAAATCAATTAAAATTTCATTAAAATTAATTTAATTCACCGTAGTAAATAACATTAAATAAAATAAAATTGAAAACAGGAAAATTTATTATTTGCACAGTGCAGAAGAGAAAAGTATTAAGTTATGTATACGAGTGTATAGCGCATAACATATATAAATTTTAAAAGCACATTTTATATAAAAACACAAAACTATTATTTTTATATTTATTTTTAAACTCATTAAAATATTATAATTACTGCTCATTCCGAATATATATAATTACATAAAGTTTTTCCGGCGAAAACAAATCATTTCCATGTACAATTTTATTGTTAGCACACAACCAGAGGCAAAATACATTTCCTATAAAATATTTGCTTAGAATTTAAAATCTTGAAATCATAAACAAAAATGAGAAAACTTGACATAATTATATTTATGGTCGAATCCAGCAGCAATGGTCAAGTACTCGTATATATTATACAGGGTGGCACATTTATTTTAAATTAACTTACTGAACCATTTAAAATGGGAAATAATTCGACACAAGTTTTATGTTTTATCATCAGATTTTGTAGGATAATTTATAATTAAGAAAACCTTATCACTGCATGCACACAATACAACACATACATATCTACAAACCCTTATAATTAAAATGGTTAAGATTATTGAATAATTATATTTTTTATTACCCTTCTATAGTTTGCTTCATTTCCTTATTTTTTTTTTAGTAAACAAAATTTATCCAAGCCCACAAAAATGTAATGATTTTTTGGGATGATGGAGGGTTGGTAGCTGTAATTTTTTTTTAGATTTATTTTAATAAAATGTTAATAAATTTAATCAAATTATCTTCAGAATAAAATTAAACAAAGAATTATATTCGAGAAGCCTGTATTTTATGCTTATATTTAATTGGGGAGCTTTCTCCTTATGGACGTAACAGGATTATGTATTTGGCAATGGAAGAATTTATAGTCGTTTCAAATTTGACAAAAAATCAAAAATTTATCTTTACAAATTCATGTTATGTTATGTGCTGGTATTATCGTAACAGAAGGAAGTGTTATTCAATTTAATAATGACGTGGCAATTTGCGTAATAAAAGCAACTGATGCAAAATATTCTGTTTAAGAATGGAATATTTTCTATATTATAATACTACACAGATGGATGAACTGAGATGAGTTAAAATTTGTTTTATTTTTGGTATACGACAACATAAGTTTTGGAGAGTTGGTTTCTGATAAACTTTTTGTTTTTTATTTGAACTGGTGTGTTGGTTGGAAATTTTGACATCTAAAGTTTTTCTGCATTATATCTACTGCAGTTGTTATCTTCGAAAATTGTTGAATTTTGTTGAAAAACCCACTATGTAAGAAAATTGTTTAAAAAGTTTAACTTAATGTTAAAAATATTAAAGTAAGTTTTTAATTAATCGACCATCGACCATTAAACTTGTTAAAGATTAATGTTAGAGCCGTAAGTGTTTAGTGAGGTTTAGCTAGGTTTCTAACGAGTTTTTGGAGAACAATCGAAAGCTTTCGATCGGTTGATTCTAGCCGCGATTAAATACAATTTTGATCAAACGGCATATGATTATTCTTAATTTGTTAGTTAAGTATAGTTAAGTGTTACTCGTATTGAAACTCAATCCCAACAAAAAAAGGGCGAAGTTCCGTGACTTTTTTCTTACTTTTTTCTTGTTATTTCTTTTATTTTAAGTTTCAAGTAAATATAAAAAGTCATTTACAATTTTATAAAGTACATTTCCTTATGAGATGCTTGCACATTGCCATTAATAAATCACGTAATGGATACAATTTGATTAGACATAAACAAAAATTGAAAAATGGTCTTCTACATATTTATGTATAAATTTCATGCTCAAAAACGATTTATTTGTACAGTTTATGTACTCTATATACAAAAATACATTTATTATAAAAAAATATAAAAATAAGTTAATCATATTTTATTCATGGCTGCGAATAAAAACAATTTAGGACGAACTTATTAAATTTTTTTTGGATAGAGCTATTTGATTTATCTTTCAAATGAAATTTTGAACGAGGTAATTTTGCAGAGTACGTTAGACAGGTTGTTTTGTCGTCCCAAAAGATAATAGATAATATCGTGCACAAAATAAATGAAACAATTTATCATCAAAAATGTACTCAATCATTATTTTATTTTGGTGATTCTATGTTACTCACCATTTATCACAATACGGAAGTATCTCTACATAACAATCGAGAATCGTTTATTTTCAGATTCATTAAACCAATTTAGTTTGGCATTCAATCAATTATGGAGAAGCTGAATAATACTCATCTAAATAAAATATTAATTAACTTGTAAACGACAGAGTTCTGTCAACATAAACAAACATATTTGGCTTGCAAAACCTAACAGTATGTTTATCAAAAATGTATTCAGTAATCTCAAAAGACTTAAGAGTGTTCAAAATAATTAATAATCATAATAAGATTTTTATCGAAAATGACATCAATTCCCAATTATATGATAAAAAAATACCTTGACGTATGTCAATTAATAAAAATACAAAGAAACAAGTACAGAGATATAGAGATGACATTTAGGGAGTGGGAGTTTATCGATCGAGCACAAACTAATACAATGATTGTTAAAAAGCTCCAAAAAATTTATAAAGTTTTCGTAACAAAACTTTTCTGATTTTGTGATGACAAACATATTTTCTTTATATTTCTGTTATGTCGGAGAATATTACGGATCAATATAATATCTAAAAATTGATTATTTTTGAATCAATCATGTTTAATGTCAATTTTTATGTTTGTCTGTATGTATTACATTGTTGTAAACTTTTAGATAACAAAAATAATTAATTACGTTCAATTATTTATAAAAATTATTGACAATAATTTAACATTGTTTCAATAAATTAAATGATAAATTAAAACTGATTTGTATACGTTCTCTAATTAATGACTTAAGAAAATATTTAAATTAATAAAATGAAATTATGTAGGTTGTGGATACATGTTAAATTAATAATGGTAAATACAAAGTGAAAAGTTTATGGTGATTAATGTTTCTATTGGGTTTCATTAAAGTGTACAGTTGGTGTATGGATGGTGCTTACACCGAACGGAATTTCCCATCGGTTGTTAGGTGACAGTTGCAAAATCATTTGTTGATCTAGCGAAATTGGTCGATTATCCAAAAACATTACTAATATTATTCAATTTGAAACATTACATAGGTTTCAAGCTTCATTTAAATATGCGACGGGCGACAGGTGGAAATAAACGTGACTCTTTCTTGACAACAATTTACATTTGTGAGCGGTGCCGCCATGTTAAAATATTCGCCTCTAATTGGTTATTACCTCCGGTGCTGCATATGTAAATCAACCTTCATGAATCTCCGGCTGAAAAAACGAATGCGAAAACCAATTAAATACCTGTTTTAAATTAAGAATATATTAATTTGGATTTCGAAATTTTTCGTTAGTTAATTTAAAAGTTTTGAAAAGATTTTTGATTTTTCAGAAATTTTTAGTATAAAATTTAACATAAATTTAATATTTTTAAATTTATTTAAAAAGCTTTCTACCTATAACAAGTTATCAAAACCATCTAATTCTAGCAACAAATATTCGAGTTAATTTAAAAAATTAAAATAAATTTATGAAATTTCAATATTTTTAATTACATATTTAACGTTAAATTTTATTAATATACTAAGAATTTCGGTGGTGTGAAGTTTATGACAAATTGGCAAGAAACCTTACAACAGCCAAACGTGTAGCAGACAATATTACATTTTTAGATAAATTTGATAAAAATAATGACTTGGTTGTTTATTATCTGGATATGCCATGGTGTTCAGTAGAATTTCGTGAATATTTGTGGATAAAGATATTTTGCGCGACCCTCACGGGCTGAGATTTTTATTTTAACAAATTTCCCAATATCAAAAAAATGTGTAGGTCGAGTTTAATGGCCATTGACAGGTAATCGCAGAGATAGGTACGCAGAACTGACTGCTTTGTTGCTGTTCAGTAGGATTTCATGAATGTTTGTGCCAAACGATTACGCGACTTTCAGGGGCTGAGATTTTTATTAAATAACAAATTTCTCTATATCAAAAAAATGCGTATCCTGTTAAACACTAAGGCATAGTCAGATCTGCGTACCTATCTCTGCGATTAACTGTCAATGGCCATCAAACTCCACCTACACATTTTTTTGATATAGGGAAATTTGTTAAAATAAAAATCTCAGCCACTGAGGGTCGCGCAAAAATATCGTTTGGCACAAATATTCATAAAATCCTACTAGTCAAATCTACGTACCTATTTATAAGAATAATTGTTAATGGCCATCAAACTTCACTTACACTTTTTAGTGTAAATGCTGTTGTGAGGTTTTGATTTTTTTTTTGTCAGAAACTTCACTTTAGTAGAATTTCTCGTTTAAATCAGTGCATGACAAATTTTGGATCCAAAATTAATACTCTTAATTTAAAACAATGGTTTAGTATTGGTTTCTTCATTGAACTCTCGAAATTAATTGAATATGCAATTTCGAAAAGGGCACATCTCGAAAATTTTGACAAAATCGTTTTTTCACGTTAATGTGATGGAAATATATCCCCGCACCTATTTTGTTTGAAATAGGCACATCTCTTGTACTAATACTGCTACCAGTGGTGATGTGTATGAAAATAATTTCGAAAAGGTCACAACTCTTGGAGATGTGCCCTTTTCGAATTTAATGCATTTTACTAATCGGCGAAGGCGATATATCTCCGTCTCTTGCTGACGTGATTTTGATACATAAAAGTTTCGTAATACAGCACACTAGGTATAATATTATTGCAAATTCTTAATTAACTAAAAAATTGCTTATCAATTTTCAATTTTTTTTTACTTACAATTAAATATAAAAATTCATATTTAATCACAGTTAATTTCAAAATTCATTTCTATTCTTATATGTATATGATTAAACCTAATATGCATTTTTATTGAATATAGTATTGGTCGTGTGATCTTCTTTCCGAATCACTTCACCAGCTCCTGGCATTTGTGAACGGTGATTTATTCCAAATTCGACAAATTTAAATTCCAAAATTTCTGTTCATTTTTGTGTTTCTCATTGTTAAAAGACTACTGTTACTCGATTCCAAAAATGTTCGATCGGAATCAGATCAGGTGAGTGATCACGCCGTGGTAATTTGCTTAATTAATTCTGTCGTTTGCTCTGATTGAGGTATGGTTGGTCGTTGTTTTGCTGAAAATACAAGCCTACTGTGGTGCGATTCTGTCTCAGTGATAAAATGATATGATAAAATTGAATCGGTGTAAACAAAGAAAATAGCAGAATTCATTATTTTTCGTATTATATTCCTACTTTGAAATTTAAAAGTTTAAAATTTATCAAGAAGTAAAGTAAAGGCAAAATAATTATTTATTATGCTAGGTTTACAGCGACACACGACACTAATATTGTATGAAGTATTCTACAAGTATTTTTCACTATAAGCTGCAGTTGCTATATTTATAGCATTCAATACTTGATCGGTAATTTCAGACATTGCTAATATATTATACCGAAAACGATAAATATAGAGACATCCAAAACATCAGCACCCAAAGTTGATAAAATCTAAGTGCGCTAGTGCGTATAGGTATGTATATACACGCAGTACGTTCTCTTTGCTTTTTTCAATACAAACAATTTTTTGTTGTTTTATTTATTAATGTTTATTGCAGCCTCCTTAAGGTTGTTTATGGTGTTTATTTTTATTTCGTCCAGTTCATTCTGCTTCTTAGCTATTTTCTTCATTAAATATAGCTTCGTTTTTTTTTGTATTCCGTTTGGTACTCTAACTTCTTCTCCTCTAGTTTAAAAAAATGTTCAAACTGCTCGTTTTCTTAATTCCGGGAACTTTTGGGTTTTTTATACGAACTTGATGGACTAGTATTTGAAGTTGGCTGTTGTGCAGCAAGAACAGTTGAAGACGGTGTAGAGGCGGCTTTGGATGGGTTGGGCTGCTGAATTGGCTCTTCAGTCATTGACAATATGAGAAGAATACATAACGTCGTTAACGGAATATATTTAACTGATGGGATTGTTAAAAAATCCCAATAATCTTTAAATTTTTTAGAAAACAATTCAGAAGATAAAGATTCCAATACCACAGAATATAGTACACACACAATTAATCATAAGCGACATTGCACTGGCCAAAACATTTTTGCTCTTACTTTTCATTTTACGTGTTGAGCGAGAATTATTTTTGGAATTTGTATGCACTTAACGATAAATTAACATTGATGAATCTTACCTTTGCCAAGCCGACTTAAAGAAATTAAGTCGACATTTTCCCAAACAAAACCCGCCTTGTATACTATAATATAAGGCCATAATACACCTAACATTAATTCTCTTGAAAATTCTTAAATACTTTAAAAAACCATCAGATTCAAACCGCAGCACCACAAGCTAAATTAACACGACGTTTTATTATTTTCATTCTGCAAAATCTTTCTTTATAGTTGGTGAAAGTATTTCACGGTCACCTCACTTATTCCTCTACAATAATTAAAATATGTTAAGACTTTTTCAATTTACTAGAGTAAATTTTCCGTTGATTTCGAATTTGCAGTTATTCAATTACACAAATTATTTAGATTCTAAAAAGTTACTGAGAGATTTAGCTTGAAGTACCCAAACGAGTTAAAAAATAAACATTTGTAGGCATACATACATATATCCAAATGCAAACACATATTTAGTACATCACCTTTCTTAAGAAATGGTTTATTTGGAAATGAATTAAATACATTCTACATATTTTAGTAAAAATTTTTGTGCGTACAAATTTTATCATCGGTGACAAAAATTTTCATCGACAAAAACCAGTCTGATAAATTTATTGAATTTGTTTCAAATTCATCATAAATTTATCATTAGTCGCTTACTTGAAATCGCAAAACACAGTGTATAACAATGATATACTTTTATCAGATTTCATTATCATCGAACCAAAATCGCATTCTAGTGCAATAAGGCATGCATAATTTTGTTTTATGCAATGAAAAAAATTAAAACGGATGACTAGATGGGACTGAAAAGATTTTTTTCATTTCAAAGTATCACTGAGCCAGAATCGCACCCCTGGGGACTTTAATTATCCCAACTACAATGAAACATTCTTTTATCACCTCTAACGAATGAAGGTTTATAAATCTTAATTATTTAGAAGGCATCATTCACAAGCAGTTGCTCGAAATAGTTTGAAAAACCCGAGCCGTTCCTTGTTTATCCAAACATAGTTTTGATGCCGAAAAGGAGGAAAAAAGTACTATGAATTGACAAAATAAAAGCTAATCTGTTTGGTTCTGCAGGTCGACATTATAAATGATCTCAGCCCAATACAAACTTTCGCCCTAATATACGTGGTAGTTGTCTTTTTCTGGCATGGAACATGACAATTTATTGTCCGGAAGATAGAATGATTGCGGTTGTTTACATTCATATTATTAACTCATCTAATTCTTGGTTATACCGAAGAAGATAAACCACCACGCTTCTGTTTTCAGCAAGATAGCGACCTAAAGAATACCTCGAGGTAGCAAAATGTTAGTTTAACGATTATGAAATGGGGGTCGTGCAATGGTCAGTCACCTGATCTGAATCCGATCGAACATTTTTAGAATCGAGTAAAAGTCTATTAACAATGAGAAACACAAAAATAAACAGAAATTTTGGAATTGAAATTTGTCGAATTTGGAATAAATGACAGTTCACAAATGCCAGGAGTATACGACCAATGTTATTCAATAAAAACGCATATTACATCTAATCATGCACAAATAAGAGTAGAAATGAATTTTGAAATTAACTGTGTTATTATTTTGAAAATCACTGTACGTTTATGTTTCAGGAATTTCGAAAAGGGCACATCTCTTATGTATAAAATATATAAAAAAATATATAGAATAAAGATTAACATTAAATATTTATATAATTTTCGATTACTTTTGACCCTATATGTAACCTTAAAATAAATTGTATAAATTTATTTACTACTTTAGAAAATAATTAGTTTTCTTGCATATTCAATTTTGCTGTGGATTTTCTTGAAACAAAAAAAAATTGTTTGATTTCAAACTCTCAAAGGAAATCGAATTTTGATACATCAATTTTATCGGTTTAGCTAGTAGCGCCACGAGTTTCTGATATACCGAAGATGATTTAGAAAATTAAAAGATTGACGGTTGGCAATTCAATCTAAACTTGAGGTGATTTTCGTTATAACTAACCCTCTTAGCTCCGACATTTTGTTATTGGTTTTATTTCCGACCAAGTTAACGAAAATGATTTAGTAAATTTACAGATGAAGGATTAGCCGCTTGGGGTGATTTTTCTCGTATCTATAGTCCTCTTAGTTTTAAAAGAACATCTCTAATATTTATGTGAGTCAAGAACGGCCTATGATTATTAACAAATAAATTCTCTCATCAGGTCATCGCGACTAAACTTATTGTTCCTCAATTTATATATTCTATTATATGAAACATGTATACAGGTTGTATTAGCAAATTATACTGATACAGCCAAATTCTCTTACAAATGTTTACTTCGTCACTTTCACAAAGCTCTAGTCCTGAGCAAGCAAACTTTAAAAATTACCAATTTTTAATCTAATTTGAAATTATTAGTTAATTATTGTAATTTTTGAATGAACTATTATTCAATTAAATACTAATATATTTCTACGTGTTATCGGAAAACACATTAAACTGATCTTAGGATCGGTTCAATATTAGAAATTACACGCATTGATTAATTACTTCAAATTAAAGTAAAAATTGTTAATTCTCAATATTTGCTTACTCAGGAATAGAGCCCGTGTGAATGATATGAAGAAAAAATGTGTAAAGGAATTTGGCTGTAGTAGTATAATTCGATAATACAACCTGTACACAGTACATTCTGTATACATATTTAAAATATAAATAGTAGTGCATTCACTCTAGATGCCATGGTCTGATGAACGATACATTTTTTTTTAATCAAAGACTCATCAGTTCAATACCAACTAGCTAGTATGTTAGTTTCCTGCATCATTAGAATATTGAATAAGCTTGAAAATCTTCAAATCATCAGCAGTTACACATTTTAAAAATATTTGGAATATCATTCACAAATAAAAGAAAAATAATTGAACCTAAATGAGATCTCTGAGGAATCCTTAGCAATACATGTCATCCGTTGTAACATGATTCAGTAGATAAGATGAGATCCATTTTAGAACATTTGAATCAAAACCAATAAATGAAAGCATTTTTATAATAATTTTATGGTCTATTGAATCAAAAGATTTAGCAAATTCAAAATAAATTGCATTAACCTGGGCGGCCTTTAAATCTAGTGATGCAACAGTGAAATTGGTAAATTACAAAAGATTGGTAGTGGTAGATTTCCCACTGGTGAAACCATGCTATACTTTTGTATGTAATGAAAGATAATTTGTTACAATTAACTCGAAAAGCTTCAGTACTGATAATACAATTAAGATTCCATGATTGGTGGAAAAATATGTGATACTTTCTAAACGATTGGACAGTGTTCAGTAACCCAAGATTGATTATTTATGATTGGTTATAATTGAAAGAAACTTGCAAAACCTTCACATATCCTTGATATAGTATTAAGTTGATCTACATTATAATTCATAATAGAGATATTTAGATTGAAATTCAAATTTAAATTGTTCACGAATATTTACAAAAATCGATTTGTTAAATTAGCAATCATTAGTTCTAAGTCTGTAGTAAGCTTTAATCCTACAGTTATACAAATTGATTAAATCTGAATCAAATCACGGTAGGTAGCTACAGTTACGTTTCTTTTTCAAAGGTACGAATCCTTTTAATGCTACATATAGTTAATAATAGAAACTGTTTACATTCTTTTAAATCATTTCAGTATCGGAATCGCTTGCTTTAAAATCATAGAATGATCCACAGAAAAAACGCGACATTTATCGTCAAAGCTATTAACCATGAAATTCACTTTCAAGAGAATTAAGGTCTATGTATATCAATGTCCTTGAAATATGACAAAGAGAGTCGGTATATTATTAACAAAAATCAAATCTTAAAGCGAATTGTTATCATTAGAATAGAAATTAATATGTTAAGGATTAAAACTGAATAAAGCGTCCAGTATAGCCATATTGCTAGACAGAACATTACAAGGTAAAAGTTCTAATGATTCAGAATCAACAGACCAGTAGACCACTGAATTTTGCTTAAATAAAAAATCGCTCAATACTAGTATAGTGTCTTTACAATCATTATAGTGAAAAAAAGTCACATATGCCTTTTTGTAGTTTTGAGTAATTTCAATTTTTCTATTTTGGTTTGCCTTGAAGAGGCTCGAGAAGATCTCGGCGGTATAGTAAATAGAATTACGAAACAAAATATTTTTTTAGATAGAAAAACTTTAACATACACAAATAGACACACAACCAGGTACAATTATATGTACACTATGAAGTGATGAATGAACAGCTATAGGAGATCACCAGCTCTCGTTAGACTAGTACTGTTTTGAGGAGATCTATCACATCTAAAAACAACAAAGCTTTTAGGAAAGAACTCAGCATTGTATAACTTCCAGTTTAGACAATACATACGGTTGGCAACTCATAGACTTCGATGGTATGATAATGTTTTGATCTACCTGAATTCCATTTTCTATTTGAAGTTTTCTTCAAAATTGATAGCTTTTGCGGATGATCTTGTATTTCTTTATAATGGTCGGTTGCTTATCTCTAATATTCACGCTATGAATACTGATCTAAGCCTTCTGAGGAAATGGTGCCTTGGGCATACTAGTTTCTAAGCACAAAAACTAAAGGTATGATTTATAAACTTAATAGTGATGTTGTTACTGATCCTGGTGTTATTTACCATGATTTAAATTATGATCACATAACTTGGGTCAGTGACTGTTTTAAAGTTGAATTCGTATCCAATTTTAAGTTACTAAAATTGTTTACTTGTATGCGCTGGCTTGATTATATCGATTCCCTTCGTAATTATATGTTTGTTCTTATTCGACAATTTTATATTTTGTGTCCAGTCTGTCCTCCCGCAGTCTTAAGAATTAATTATTTTGCGCTTGTCGAATCGAGGCTAGCATATGGATTAGCCTGCTGGGGAAGAACTTATTATTCAAGAAATCATCCCCTTATTATAGCCCAAAAACATATTAGTCGTATCATGCTAAACGCACAGAGGTTATCTGCTTCGTGGCCTTTGTTTGAGTTGTCGGAGATTTTCTCTATTAGACATCTGTTTGTCTATAAAGTTTCAAAAGCATTTTTTCCTATTAAAGTCAGTCAGTCTAATCAGGGTTGGTATGTTTTAAACTCTTTGTTTTAAACACTGTTTTAAACAGTGTTTAAAACATCTTGTTTTTTTTCTTTTAAACAGTTGTTTTAAACAAAAATTGAAATGTGGGTTTTGCTGGTGGTAAATCTTTAAGCTTGCCGATAGACTTTCGCTGGAATTCTTATTGTGATTCGTTAGAGTCGCATCTGGTAAACTGGCCTGCTCTTGCTAAGATGTGTGAAGACAGGTGAAATGTCATGAATTTTGATAAAGATATTGGTAAGTGTTAATAAATGCATATCTCATAATAAAATATAATTTACTTAATACACATTTAATGTTTCTCAGCAAACAAAGTTATTGATGTAAACATGAAAAGATTGGCAGAGGATATAGTTGCTTTATTGAAGCCAATTACAGTGGCCCTTGACAAAATACAAAGTAATACCTGCAAATTAGCAGACGCAGTAGAGGTCTGGAAAGGATTGGAGCCACATTTGACTGGAAATGAACTGTTAAAACATTATATCAAAAGAGATACAATAAAACACTAACAAATGCACATTTTGCGGCATATCTTTTAAGTCCTAAGCCAAAAAAATCAGTTATTACTGCAGACGAAAGAGAAAAGGCATTGGATTTTATTGAATTAAATTTTTCAATAAATTTCATAAATACCACATTTATGAAATTTGTCGCAAAATTAAACCCATTCAGGGATTCACATTTTAAAAATTGTGAGCAGCTCACAGATTTTAAATGGTAGGTGTCAATGCAATCGCTTTATCCGAATATTATTTCGAGTAATAATTTGGCTTTGAATGGTCTATATCGTTATCAGCTGGTATAGAAAGGATTTTTTTGTAAATTTGGATTAACTCACACTGCTTTAAGAAATAAACTCGGAATTAATAAGGCAGCTAAATTGGTTTTCGTTTCGCAGCAATTAATTAAAATTTAAAATAGATTTATAGGTTACTGCAGACATTGAAATTTTTTAATTTTGTTGTATAATCATAATGGAGATATTTTATTTATTTTTTATTTATCATGGAGATATTTTATTGGTGTTTTTTATACCATTATACATTATACATATGTATAAGCTTGTAACTCATACCATCAATAAAAAAAATTAAATACGAAACAGTTTTTCAGTCATCTGAATTGATATGTAGGTAACTTTACCTTTATTTCATCCTAACCAAAAATATTTTTTAAAACAAAAAAAAAACATGTTTTTTGTTTTTTTTATTTAAAACATGTTTTTACCAACCCTGAGTCTAATGTTAGGATAAATTACGACTTGAGATATAAGCAGTATATTTGGCTTGAAAAATTTACAACAACAAATTTTTAAAATATTCAATAGCCTACCGGATGAATTAAAAAACTCACGTAAATTAAATACATTTAAGTCAGGTTTAAAATCATTTCTATTTGAAACCTCAGTTGTGGATGATTTGTTGCATTTCCAAGTGTAGTAAGTAACTTGAAAACTTTTTTTGTTAGTATTGATGTAAATATTGTAAATATTTTTTCAATCACCACTGGAGCTGTGGATTCACAGATTGAATAAAGATAAATAAATATGCCCCGACATTACCATAAAATAATTTGAAGGACGACAAATTGTAATTGTCAGTGGCTAGCATCAGTTATAAATTGGTTGGATTTTGCTGTATAGTACAGAAAAAAATATGGCCTTGCGCTAGGTTGTAACAAGCTCTCCACGTTAGAAACCGGTACGTTAATCCATCTTTAACATTGATCGCTGAAATAACACACCACTTGGAACGTTGATGGTATTATTCATTACCAACACCGCCTATATTCGTTCAGAACCGTAATTTAATACACTGCATGGCTGCTATCGGATCAAAAGGTTACTATTCCCCTGAGGTGTTCCAAAAATTGAGCCATAGAAATTTTGCAGATACAGAGAGAGTTATTTAAGTTCTCATAGATCATATTTTAATTGTGGCTAGTACCATGAAATAACATGATAAGATCTTAGAAAAGGAATTCAACTTAAATAAATTTCCATACGAAATCCAACAAGTTATCTTTTAAAAAAGTTAAAAAGTCGAGTTAACTTCTCAAAATGGACCCAAATTGTACTAAACCTTTAACAGAAATTGGCTTAACTCAAAAGATTTGAAAAGATTTGCTGCGTCTGTTAGGAAATCCTTCATAAATTTCTAAGATACAGAATTGTTGAAAAAACATGTAATTTTGAAATAGTACATTAGGAATGGAAAATATTAAAAAAACGTAGCATTAATGCATCTGCATTAAAATCATTTGTTGCAAATAAAAAGATTCACCTACAAGATGAGAGCGGCAAATATGGAATAGGTTGCTGATTAAAGCAAATGGTTTTCTCCTAGGTCATTTGAGGATATACAAATTAAAGCCTTAGCCGGAACACTATAACATTTTGGCCAGGAGGCAATGAATGCAATAAAAATAAAATCACAAAGTGTGTTAACCATTTAGAGGCGCAAATCAAATAGTTCAAATGATTCTGGAAATTCTTTGGTTCAAGTTATCTAATAGTTGTTGATAATTTCACCATTTAGATATAAAGTGTTGAAAAATAAAATAGATACCGAAATAGTAAACAAATTGAGAGAAATATTCGTAATGCGTGGTACACCTAAAGAGGTTATTGCTGACAATAAGCACCTCAATTCAGAATTTTTGAAAAAATTAGACCTGCCAATTACTACTACAACTCCATATTGCCGCCCATAAGCAAACATAATTGTTGAAAGAGCCGTGCAAATCACCAAAAACATGGTAAACACAATTCAGGAATATTGTGTGATGATGAGCAGGAAAACTAGAACGTTAATCTCGGGAAAATATTTTTTTTTTACACACTCGTATCAAATTTAGTTAATAAATTTAAATTAAAGATTCAAACAAGGCAACATTACATTATACAAAACAAAATTAATAAAGAAAAATTTGGGAAAGGTGAAAAGTTTGGTTGTGACATGGTAACCAATGGCTCAAGGCTAAATTTAATAAGAAACATGATACTCCGCCATCATATTGAATCGAGTTGGATGACGGACGAATTATGAGAGGAAACCATATTACTTTCTTTTGCGGCAAAAAAGAGCTAGGAAGGCAATGACTTGACTTTCTTAGACCTTTGTAGTGTTTAGATCCGAATCGTTTTGAGATAAATAATCGCAAGCTAAGTACAGTAACTTATTTTGTTTTGTCATATGAACTTTATTTTTGTGTTTGGTTTGTGATCGGAAACGATGATGTGATGAATCAATCGAAGACTGGCCTGGACGTGAACTTTTATTTACATTTCTATTAGAACACGATGATTCAGATGTATTTTCTGTCTGTAACATATAAAAAAACCATTTCGATTTCAGTTTCCATCAACCTGTGGAGAGTCGAAAATAATCGCAAGACACGCCATACGGAGACCTAACAACACGGCATCGTTGTACTATAATTATAAAGGGTATTCCAGCATCGTATTAATGGCATTAGTTAATGCGGATCGGCTGTTTAAAATGGTGGATGTATGTAGGTGCAAATGGCAGAGTTTCCGATGGCGGTGTGTTATTTTATATAAAATTTTGGGAACTATTCCAACAAAATTAATTAAAAATTCCACATCCCACACCCAGCTACCAAATTCAACAAAATGTTTTCCTTACGTTTTTGTTGCGCACGAAACATTTGCATACTTAATGTAAATTTACTGAAGCCGTATTCTCAGAAAAATTTCACAGCGGAGCAAGAAAAATTTAATAATCATTTTTCCGCTACACGTTGTGTATAGTTGAAAATGCTTTTGGGATATTAGCTGCTAGATTTGGAGTATTCCAAAAGCCTATTTGCCTTGCACCAGAAAAAACGACAACAATTACTTTGGCTTGTTGTTATTTACAGAACTTGTTAATGAAAGAATCACCGCAATTTAACACATCCACGATTAACATTGAATAAAAAAATTTGGGTAATGTCCGCTTGTCTTCACTTCAAACTGCAATAGTCATAAACTTTTATTCTCGTTACGCGTTAATAACACTTTTCGCCGGATAACTTTTTCTTTTATCTCAAACAACACTTGAAACAACTAGAAACTATTTAAATCAATAAGATACAAAAAAACTATTTAATGTGTCAAAGTTTTTTTCAGATTCTGCTTTTTGGGATTTTTAATTCCGAGATTTTGTCCCATTCTAGATTTTACCCGTCAAGATTTTTAAATTGATTTTCAGAAGGTTGGTTCGTTACACCAAAAAAAAAAAAAAATCTCAAAAAACAAAATAAAGTTTTTTTGATTGGATGTTATTGTCGCTCCAAACTCCACTGTGACCATTAATTGAAATACCAGCATTCTTAGAAATTAGAACATTTTCCAAAAATTTCTATATTTTGCTAATTATTCACATACTAAAATAGTGAACTCTCCAAAGCCGCTTATCAAAAAACTGAGTCAAATACTTTTTATATTTACGATTTTGTATTGAGTGAATTTTACATAGTTAGGGATAAAAGGTTAGAAAACATTTCAATTAAAAAATTTTGTACTATTGGCTATATATGTAGTTAGAGATGTAATCCATTTATTTATAAAACGAGTAAATTCTACCATCGCGCAATGATATTTATATTTAACGATATATTTCAAAGTAATAAATAATATTGAAAATTGAATTAAATTATTCTTCAAAATCGGAAAGAACTATGGGCGAAAAAAGAAACCAAACAATAAAATAATTTATCAAATTTACCCCTAAAATATCGTTTGTGGTATTTTCACACCCCTAAATTACTATAGACGCTATCGATAAATAATAATATATATTTTGCTTGGATACAGCCAGGAGTCGAACTGGAAAAGTTACACAACATAAAACTTATAATACATATAAATAAAATATAAATTTTCATAATATTTTGAAAAGCTATAAATTATCTTAAAACTTTTGAACTTAACATAAATATATTTTCTATTTTAGAATTTTTTACAAATTCATAAATTATTATTGGTATTCATAAATAAATTAATTATCCAAAAATGAATTTTAATTTAAACAAAAAGTTTAATTTACAATCGTTTTTTTTTCTTGCCTTCTACAATAAAAGCTTTTTTGTAATTAAATATCAATGCCAAGAGTATTGAACAACAACAACGAGATAATATTCTTAGATCCATCATGTAAAGTAATATATTTAATTTCAATGTATGCATAATATTTAAACAATTTAGCTGAGTAAGTAGAAAAATGGTTTTTTCATATTTTTTTGTATGTATCTGTGTGGGAGAGGGTGGGTAAAATCTTTGCTTGTCTTTTTTTTTTTGTAAGAAAAAACTAAACGTATTTATCTACATTCCAAAGCACCATCAAGTTGTTCTTCTTCATTTTATCATGTTCTGCACAATTTTCTTTCGAGCTTTCACAATTTTAGTTTTTTTGTTGTTCTTGTGTAATTTTAACTTTGTTTTTAGTTTTTTTTGTTATTTTCTTTTTCACATCAAATTTAATACTACCTTGCGGAAAACTTACGTTCACAAGAAGGAAATGATTTCTATTTTTAGTTTTTTTTTTACGTTGTCTTCTATATAACATAAGATCCTTTTGTTGGTTGTGAAATCAAATAAGTTTGAATATATTTAAAACGAAGTAGAATGTGTTTATATGTATATTATACCAAAGAATTATAACTTGAGTATTTGTGTGAAAATTGAAAAATGTAAATTGATAATTGTTTGATGAAAATTTAAAGTGATTCAAGGTACGTAATTTTCAGTATAATAAATTACATTGTATTTTGTAATTTAATTCATTTTTACTTTTTCTGTTTTTTCTAAGAGAGATAAATAAATGAATAAATATAAGTTAACATTAAACAACTGAACCTTGATATTTAAAATCAATTTCGCCAGAAATTACTTTTTGTATAGGCTCAATGGGTTCTCGGTTTCATTTCTCGGAACCGAGTTCAGACTAAGTTATTATTTAAATCAAAAATTACAGAAGTGGGCTTCGATTTGATAAACAAAAAATCCGTAAAAAACAAGTTTTTAAATATAACAAATTTTTTAAAGATCATTTTAATTCCTTTATAACTTAGAAGATGGAAAGCTGCAGATTCTGATTTACAGAACGATTTTTAGAAAAGTTATGTTTATACTAAAATAGAAAACACCTCCAAGCCACTGAGCATTGGGGTGTTCGGATTTTTAGATTTTCAGTTTCTCGTTAGAATTTTTAAATTTTAGGTTACAGCCGTTTTAGATTTCTAGAATTTTAAATTTTTGAGAATTTTGAAGATTTTAGAATTACAGAAAGGATACCCTTGAGTTCTCAACAAAAAAAATCCCGAAAAAAACAATTTAAAAACCAGAAGACTCCTTTAGATTTTTATTAAATACGATCAAATAATTTAATAATAAAAGGATGCTACATAGCTTCTTGTCTTCCTTGTGTGGAGAGGACCAATGCTAAGCGGCTTTGAAAAATTCTATATTTTAGTATAAAAAGACACAAGTTATTTTGAAAAACGTTCTAATTGCTAATAATATTGAAATTTTAATAAATCTTCAAAGTGGAGGTTTTGAGCGGTAGCCCTGTCCTCCAAGGTATTCAACGAATTAAAATAAGTTTTCAAATAAAAATTTCCCCCTGGATAACATACGAATTGTGGAAGCTAATTGGTAGGTTCAACCGAATTTTAAAGAAGTCAGGTTATTCTCTACCTTAAAAACTCTAAATCTACTTCACAATTTTAATAAGAAAATATCATCTGAGAAATGTTTTGCGAAGAAGCGATATTAGGAAAATATATTTAGCAATGTTAGCCGGAAAAACTTGTGGAAATATATAAATCAGTTTCAAAATAGAAATAACTCCAAATTTAATATTGAATCTATCGTAGTTAATCGTGACACGTATATAGTGTTATTTTGTCAATATAGGGGTTTCACTGGGCGAGGCAATTGGAAGTGATAAAAATATTAATAAATTTAATACGTTGCGTTCGAATCCTGATTCAATATTTTTGTCCCCCAGTACTCTATCGGAGGTCTATAATAAAATCTTTAAAAATTGCTAAAGTTGTGCCGATCTTTAAAAGTGGTGATAAAAGTCTGAATTCTAACTATAGGTTTCCGTAAGTCACTCTTTCACATAAATTTCGCTGTACAATATTTTACCAATAATATGTTTAACCACTCATTTTGACAGTTTTTCTTATAATTTGTAAACCTTGTTACTGAAGTAGATATTGACAAATAAATACTGAAGATACTTAGTTATCAAGTAAAATACTTGAAAAATTCAAGTTAAAACATTTTTTGTATTCATTCCGCTCATTGTCCAACAATTAAACTTGAAGACATGCAAAAAATAAAATTTTTGAAAAAATTGGAAAGCTTTTCCTTTTTTATATTCACGTTACCCTTTAAAATGAGTATTCTCCTATCTTTAGCACTAACAAGCCCTAATCAGTGACAGAGCGATGTTAGAAATTTAGATACAGCATTGCAGTATTGGTATTCTAAATGACACCGTCGGACATATTGACCCATCTAAAACGACGTCAGGGCACATTTGTATGTACCTGGTCAAGCGATTTGTTCATTTTAAGTTTCTTTTTGATCGGTATTTAACGATTGGGGCACACATAGTAACAGCAGTTATTTTATAAAACTTTTCAAGTAAAGAATATTGTGCGCATCAGTTGAAATGCCCACAACCTCAGCTGATATGCACTTTTTTAAATTTAATGAAAATTTAAAGTTTACATTTAATTTGGGCTATTAATACGGATAAAATTCTCTAAGAAGAGGAGCCAATACCATATACAGTGACCTCTGCACCTACCAAAAACTGGCTCAGAGGACCGAGAAGCCATTCATTTCATGTTCTGCATCATTCGGGTGAAATTTCTGATTTTGTGATTTTTTTTAAATCGAATATTCTATTTTCTTCTTATTTAGGGCAATTATCAAAGGCAATGTAATCATCAATCACAATCGAACTGTCAAAACAAAATATGGCACGATTCTGCCTAATAAGTTCTATAATTTTAGCTTGAGGGTGCATTGCAAGAAACTAAAATACTCCCTGCCAAGTCTATTTACGATTGCTAAGCTCCACCATATCATATCCTTTAAAAATATTGATCAGACATTTTGCATCCCGGTCGGCAGCAACAATTGAGTTACGACATTTTATGGACGAGGAATACTGAAAAATTGTAAAATATGGAATTTGAATAACATTCCATCCCCTCGAGTTACAAACCCGGTATTTTCAGATCAGCACACAACACAAATCGAAATTTTATACAGTATGCTTGGTTTAAAATTCCTAAAAAGATCTAAAATCTGGAAATTTAAATATGTAAAATTCTAAAAATCTAAAAACCTGAAAACTAAAGATTAAAAATCTAAAAACCTAATTTTTATTCTTTGGAATTTGGGTTTTTAGAATTTTCGTATTTAAATTTCGAGGTTTAACAAAAAAAATTAGGGTTTGAAACTACTAGAGAACCTAAACATTTAAGGTAAATTCAAAAAATCTAAAAACCTAAATTTTAAAGAAAATTCTGAAAATCAAATCTAAAAATCTTAAATTCTAAAAATTGAAATCTTGAAGTTGAAATTCCTAAAATTTTGAAATCTCAAAATTTTTCAAATTTTTAATTTTAGATTTTAACATGATTAGATTTCTAGACTATTAAATTTTTAGAGTTTTTTATTTATATTTGAAGATTAAGAAACGTTTCCAGATTTTGAAATTTTTAGATTTTTGAAATTTTAAAATGGAAGATTTTGATTTTTCGAGATGTTAAGGGTTTAGCTTTTCAGTGTCTCAGGTCAATGATTTTTTGTACCTTTAGACTTTAAAATTTGTTATTTTATAACTTTTTAGAATTTTTAGTTTGAGTTTAGATTTTAAGACTTTACGATTTTAAAATTTTTAGGTTTCCAGGTTTATTCATTTTTGGAATTTAAAGTTTTAAGAATTTTGCTTAACTTTTTAGGTTTTCATATTAAAAGTCAAAAAATCTGAAAATCTAAAATCCCTAAAAAGATCTAAAATCTGGAATTTTAAATATGTAAAATTCTAAAAATCTAAAAACCTGAAAACTAAAGGTTAAAAATCTAAAAACCTAATTTTTAATCTTTTCAAATTTTTAGGTTTTCTCACTTTTAGTCTGAGATATTTAAGATAAATTCGAAAAATTTATAAACCGAAATTTTAAAGAAAATTCTGAAAACCAAATCTAAAAATCTTAAATTCTAAAAATTGACATCTTGAAACTGAAATTCCTAAAAATTTTTAAATCCCAAAATTCATAAAATTTTTAATTTTAGATTTTATCATGTTTAGATTTCTAGACTTTTAAATTTTTAGAGTTTCCGATTTTATATTTGAAGATTTTCTAGATGTTATAGTTAAAAGATGTTAGTTTGACGTTCTAGCACAGAAAAAAATATACAGACGTGGATCTTGTATGGGCCACATTTACATACTAAACTTCTATACAATCATTTTAACCAAATTCCACCCCAATCCGTTTTAGACCTGGACGTATAAATAAAATTTACATTTCTGTCTCGTTTTATCCTTTTTCATGCATTTGATACTTGTTTCATGCTAGTTTGATAATAGCCGCATTTCTTGACGCATTAGTGATCCGGATCAGATCAAAGTTTACATTGAAAACAACAACAAAAATTAAATTTATCATCGGTCATAAAAAGAAACTCAACTTTGCGCTATTATATGAAGTTTTTGAGAATGTAGATTGGAATTTTGTGCTGAGCCTTAATGACCCGACTTTAGCTCTTCATCAATTTCTAAATATTATTTCGATCATTTTAGAGCAATGTTACACTCACTCACGGATAACTAACTTCAAACTTCTACAACCATGGATTTCATATTCACTTGCTATGCGAATTAAAAAAAGAAACATCCTAATAATTCAAATCTACGTGGAATCTACGTGATTACTTGCAATCAAATTAACCTGGCGATAAAAAGAGAAAAAGAAAAGGCCAAAAGTACAATATCTACGATAAAAAATATTTTATCAGACAACGGTACTCTTCTGCCAATAACCTACGTGATACATTTTTGCCGAGTAACTTAGGAGGCAATTACGATCTACCTTCTCACTATTGTTCGAAAATTTTTTTTATGACTCCAGCCTCTAAGAATGAAATAATAACTATTATTGAGTCCTTTAAATCGAAACATTCGTTTGATAGTGAAAGACTCAGTAGTTATATTTTGAAAGCTATCTCTAAATTAGTCAGTCCAGTCCTGACTCAAATATTTAATCTGTCTTTCGATTAGGGACTTGTACCTGCTAGACTTAAATCGGCAACCATTATTCTTATTTTTAAAAATGGCGATCGAACTATTAAAGGGGACATTTATACAGATATTATACATAATGGGTTGAACTGTGGTAAAATGTTTGTGCTGGTTTGTTTGTTGATGTTTCTAAGGCATTGTACATAGTTGTTCATAATTTTTTTTTGTCTTTCTGTCTGATATTGGTTTTAGAGGTACAGTATAGATTTTACAAAAAAAATTTAAAATTTGATGATTTCTTTAAATCATACATTTTCAGAACGGACATCCAAGAGTATTTATTGGGTACATGAATTAAAAAACGCTGAATTAAAAAAGGTGTTTCATAGAAAAATTACTTTTTCTAATTAATTTTTAAAGACCTTTTTTAATTCGGTACCCCCGCATTGATCGTGTAGGTATATCCTAACCCTCAACTCATATAAATGTCAAATATTTCTCAAAGTCAAATAACTACCACAAATAAGAACGTTTTACGAAATTTCCAAATATGCCAAAAAACTACATTTCTGAATAATCTAATGTAAGCAAAATGAAAACAACACACATCTTATATCTCGCATCTATTGAACCATAACAGGTATTATATTTTTCACTGAGTCATCGTTACCAAACAATGAAAAAAAAAAATCCATACAGTAATTGTAATAAATCTCGACAAAATCAAACCCGTTCAATGTTTATTTTCAAAAAAGTTCCAAACCCCGCTCCCTTCCAAAAACCAATATTATTTTTAAAAATATTTATGAATTTGTTTATAAAAAATAATAAAAATATTTCGAACGGCGTATAAAAATATTACTCCCACTCATCTTCTTATTGTAAAAAAAGCTTCTCAAATACACCGAGAAAGCTTATATCGCAAAAATGATGAAATTTTGATTGTTATTTTTAGATGCATATAAAAGCTGTTTATTTTTAATAATAATCAGAAAAAATTGATTGAAACGGCAACGAATGTGTGGTTTAAATAAGATTGTAGAAAGTGATGTAATATAACGGAGATGCAATATAAAATTTGTGTGCGCATTTCAATATTCATACATTTTACAATCCTACGCATCTCTCATTCAATATTAATCTTAAACTGTTTATCTGTAATAAGATAAGAAATGTATGTACATGAATGTAAATAAATAAATAAATTATACAATACAATTTATAAATATTCGTTCTGCTTCACGCCTAAGTGAATCCTCAGTCTCCTCGGTGTATTAATAATAAATTCTAATTTGTTTAGCTAAAGAAAAGAAATCGTTATTATACAATATATAATATAAAAGCAGATAGAGATGATGAATTTTAAATGTAATTCTAATTTTAATAAATTTATTCTAAAAAACACACAAAAACGTGCCAATAAGATATTAAATGGTTTTGTTTACGAATACAGTATTGCTTAATAAATTATTAAAGCAGTTTAATAAAGCGTTGCGATATAAAATAACTCTTTACTTCTGTTAATTTTTATGAGACCACACCACACCACTTAGTAACGTATATACCAAAACGGTTTAATAATTGCGTAAATATTTTGAAATTATTCAACAGCGAAAATTTTCCCAATTTTACCATTTTCATTTTTTTGTGTGTAACAAAATAGTATAATTTATGAATAATTAATTTAATCACATCTGGTTACACATTTTTTCTGTCGATAAGAAACCAGTAAATTGTATTGGTATGAGATTTCTTGTGATTACTGTCACCCTGATTGTGGGGTTGTATAAATAATTTGTATTGATTGATTGAATTGGTGGCCCATTATTTTTTCTCATTTGTGTTCTTCATAAATATTGAAATATTAAAAATTTATATTATGATGGGGGATATGAAAGAGGTTGGGATTTCTTAGAAATTTGAAAAATCGAAATATTTTTAAATTGTAATACGGTTACGAATTACGATTGGATGTGTGCCGTCATGTAAAAGTTACGTTTAAGAATATTATGTTTGGCTAAACATCATTCCAAAATATAGAAACTTCAAAACCGGTGAAGAGAAGGTCCATAGAGCGGATTTTTTTTTTATATAATCTTACCTTAATCTGAAAATGTATCCCAAAATATCCATTTTAAGCTATACTACTTATAAATATAACTTCGTAAGTGAAATTTTCTGGAAATTTTGAGTTAATGTATCTATATCTCCAGGAGTCTAGTCCAATTTATTTAGCTTTGGGGTGAATTCTTTGGACAATTTAAACAATATACAATTGAAATTGAACTGTTGAATATGTTTTTGTGTTAAAAATCGAGGTAAACTTTTTTGTAGATTGGAAATGTACTGTCGTTATAAAAAGGTGCGGAAGTTGTGTGGTATTTCTGAAAAATTACAAATTACTGAATTAATTAATTCAAAGTTTAACTTTTCTTATTTTGAGTTATTGAATAAATTTAAAACTAACGGTTATTTAAAAATCTGACAAAAACTACAATTTTATAATCAGCATAATCAAGCGAAGGACTATTAAGGTCAATTACGGGATCCACAAATAATTTAAAAATTCTGAAGATTAAAACATTTTTTTACGGGGTCTTTCTTTTGAAATGAGACTTAACTTTTTTCAGCCGATTCTTCATATTGTTTTGGACAATCCAATTTCGCCAAGTGTATGATTGATTTGACTGTTACACAAAATTCTCTTTAGAATTGGACTTCGAATTATATTTGGCCTAGGAATGTAGGATACCCTCAGAACTTTGGTCTTCCAACATTAACTGGTTTTTTTGTAGATGAAAGTAGCTATAGAAAAATCTAAAACTTGACACATCAAGACTCTATAAATCTAAAAACCCGAAAACCAGAAATTCTGAAAACCTAAAATCTAAAAATCTATAATTTTAAAAACTTTAAATTCCAAAAATTTATAAATTTAAACAGGGAAAGCTGTGTCCTGATTTTCGGATTCGGTAGTTTTATTATGCAATTACTATTTTGGAGTTGAATTGTATACATATCATGTGTTGAATTTCAGATAATTTGCGATTTTCGGGTTTTCAAGGTTTTTAATAAACGTATTCGAGATTTGTTTCTTTGAGGTAGGGCGCAAATAGTTTAGTAGGCAACCAATTTTCATAAGAAAGTTAGTTCCTTATTTTATTTCCTGGCTAAAAAATTGTTTCTTGTTGGAAGAAAAACAAAATTTGGGAAAAATAAAACTTCACACTAAAATTAACTTCCTAAAAGGGTGTTATTAGGAGATATTTTCAATATTATTCGAGTTTAAATTGAGTATCGAGTTAGGTAAGGTAATCCGCTTTTTTGTTCGAGAACCATTCTTTTTTGCTTTTCGATTAGTATTGCCATTTTTCAAGATTATTCTAGGATTCTGTCGAGTTCTTATGAGAGTTCCGGAATGATTCGTAATTTTTTGAGAATATCATGATTATTTTTGCCATTAAATTTACAAAGCAATGTAGTAACGTGATGTTATAAAATTGGTGATAAGTCGATATTTTATGGGATTTTTAAGATTATTTGAGATTTGTTTGGTGACGATATTATTATGTAATTGAAGTTAACAGCCGACCATTTATTCCTCCAGATTTATAAAATTTTGCATCTGATAGTGTGACATATGAAAATGTGAAAAAAATGTATGTTGCCTAAAAGTTGTCAACAACTACCAAAATTAAAAAATGGAAATCAAGAAAGAAATGAAACAATGTGTTTGAATGTACAATGATTGTTTTGGGTTGGGTATAGATGGTCGAAAAGGATGTGCTCGAAAAAAATTCCTCGAACTAGAAAAGATCGAAAATAAAATCCCTCTTCGAAAAGCTCGAATAGAATTATCTCGAACAAAACATCTCGAATTGAAAATTTCGAAAATAAAAATGATCGATTTTTAGATAAGATTTGATATTTATAATCGGGCCGCCAGATTATACACATCAAATCTTATCTAAAAATCGATCATTTTCTCCAAAGATCAAGTCTACAAGGACTTTATTGTGGTAAGTATTTACAAACCCTTTACATTTGTACCCAAATGTAAATTGAAAGTGTTGTTTAATTAAATTTGTTACCTAAACCTCCAACCTATTTATCTTCTGGAGAGTAACTGTTACACTTTTTAGGTATAGAGTAACAAAATTGACATCAACTACAATATATAAATTTAGAAGGCTATAGTAATATTTATGTAATATATAGCAGACTGAGCATATAACATACATTGGCGGTGTTCACACGAAGTTAACACTGCAACGCAACACGACAACTCCTCGCGTCTAGACGAAATAACAAAATTGTTGTTACTTATCTATGTATGTGTTTTGTTACTTTATTTTTTGTATGAGGCGTTTACTGTTCGAAATAAAACTTAGAAGTAAAACCAATTTATAAAAAAAAATCAAACCGCAATCAAATGTTTTATTATTTTATATTTGGATTTGTGAATTGCAACTTGTTCATCACCTAAAATTTACGTTGAAAAAGTGCAACAAGAATATTTTCCCCCTCCAGTTAGTTTATGGGCAAAGACGTAAGAAACGAGGAAATGATGTGTTGCAGTGTTAACTTCGTGCGAACAGCCGGATTATTCAGCATTTGAAGTTAATTTAAATTTAAAACAAAAAATGGCAAATTTTTTAAAATTGGACGAGAATAACCTTAATAAATTTATTAAAATAACTAAAATCAATAAATACAGGGATAAGTTAATATTGAAGGGATTTTCTTACAATTTAACAAAAACCACTTCCGAAATTTTTAGGTGGTCATGTGAAAAAAAAATGGGTTGTTGAGGACGATTGTCAACGAAGTTAGATTGGGTAAACACTCACTTACAAAATTGTCACAAGAGCACAATCATGAACCTGTCGCTAGGTGTGACCATAAAATAATCATATAGAAGAAATGTCAAGCAAAGGATTTAAAAAATTGACACTAGCGTTAGGTAAATTTTACGGCAACATTTTTAACTAACACTGACGAACCATAGCAATACCAACAACAACTAAGAAAAAATATTTTAAGAGCATGCGTCTGACGAACACAACCTAAAAACAGGCTTCTTGCTTCATTTCATGACTATCTGGCTCTGGCTAATATAAAAATAAGTACAGCATAGTAAAATTTGTTATGTGTATTTTTGCATTGTTTATGATTATTAGTATTATGATAAATGTACTGATAATGGTAAGCTATTGAACCAAAATAATCGCTTTATATCGTTCGAGGACTCGAGGTATGTCGATTTTCATTACAAATTCTACAACCGAGTTTCGTTTTATTTTGTTTTGATTTTTAATTTACACTGTTGTTGTTGTATGTAGATTGTAGGTCTTTTGGACCAAAAAGTTGATCTAAATAAAAAAAATAATGTGTATGGATTAATTTATAAAGGCCATAACCTAAATGGTTTTTTGATGCTATAATATAACTAGAAGGAAAAGCCCGTAATACGGGCGTAAATATTACTTCTAAGAACTAATGCAAATTTGGTCATTTTGACTTAAATATTTATGAACTAAAATTTATTCGAATTGAATAAATTATTCGATCATTTGCGTCCTCAATATGTTTAGAATTAATAATTGAAAAATCGGAGAAGGTTATCTCTGTACATTTTCAGGTAGGATGAGAAAAGAAAACCACCGTTTTTCACTAATTATGCGATCTAAAGAGTGTTCCTATGCAATTATTTCGATTCAAATCACAACATATCACATTCAACCAATTTGAATTGAATTATAATGGACTCAACGATATTTGTTTTGATTTTTCCACAAAATTTAAAAACGTGCGGGTTAGGGCCTTTGTTAATTAAACAATACCTATATAAAGTTTAAAAAGATTTTTAGATGTATAATTCAACAACAATAAAAATAAATAATAATACATTTATTTATTCCAATAATAAAAATTCAATTTTCTAGGTACCTAAATAGTATTTACGGTGCTATTAATGAATTGTTGTTCGCCACCTCTTGTCTTTCGTATTTAAATTTTTATTTTTCAGTGTTGTTTGCTGTTCAAAGTTTCGTTTGCATGTTTTTCTAATTAATATTAGCACCATTAAATTTAGAATTACAACTCGATGTTGATGACACGGTTCTTGACTGTTATAAAACTCTAAATCATTTTCAAGGTTTCGCAAAATTAATATAACTTTTTGTTTATACAGTGTTTAAATTCATTTTTTTGTTCCCTTCTTTTATCTTTTATTTCTCTCTTTGTGAAAGAAAACAAAAAAATATTTTTGTTGTTTCTTTTCCCGAAAACGAAATCGAAAAACGTAAAATATCTCTCCTCATATAAAACACAAAGGATAGGAATATTTTATTTTGTTGAATTTCGTTCCAAAAGAAAGAAACAAAACAAAATATTTTTTCTCTCCTTTCGCAAAAAGAGAGTAAAGAAAGGAACGAAATTTGAATTTAAACACTGCGATGAAAATTTCTTTTAAAGAATTTATCAAAAATAGATATTTGGCGTTTGCATCGCTCAAAAAAGGATTGGGAGAGTGCTTGCAGTTTGCCAAAGCAATCAGTTAAATAATTTTTATTTTTGATAAGTAACTCAGAGTTACTTTCTACATAATCAGCCTGTTTTACCAAAATTTTTACACAATTTTGGCAACTGAACCTTTTAGAAAGTCGGTGGACTAAATATCCAGCAAAATACCTAGTAGCTGAATCCGGTTGATGTCATCTGGGTTATCTAAAACATATAAATCCGCACTTAAGTCGTTTTCTACCTCATCATCTTGTTTTCCATATAGCTGCTTTTAGAATTATTTTGCCCTTCCGTACTGCAAGTTTGCTCAGTTGTAACTTCCTCACTAATCACATCCAACAAATTTGAATCGGTGTCTTCTTCACAATTCGACAAACTGGTAAACGAGGTGAGGTATTTGATAGAAAGCAATTTAGCGATTGTATAGCTGAACTCCTGTGCAGAAGGCGTGGAATTGTTTCCGTTTGCTGATCTTACTAAAGAAAACGTATTTTCTAAAGCGTCTTGATTCAGTCGAGAGGTCATCAAGTAAGGAATGTTCTCTTCCACTAATGCTTTTGAGACCAAGAGAACTCCTACAATCGTTTGTATCATTCCGTCAAAGGAATACACTTTTTACCACTTGCAATTTTGATTTCGGCTATGTACTTAATCATCTCATTTAGAAGATTAAATGCTTCATGGTTTTCACAATCTGAAAATTTATTGCGCTCAATTTGGGACACATCCGTATTACTGAATTTAGTTCCAATTTATAAAAAGCTCGTACCACTTTCCAACTAGCTGTACCGTCTTTTATTTTTATGTTTTTATGCAATGGTGGATGAAATATACCTACAACTTGATGTGGATTGCACTTTAAAACAGGATCAGTAATAGTAGCACCCATATTCCTAAAGGCTGCTCGATTATTCGAGCCTTGATCACAAATGACAGATCTTATTGTTAACCACAATGAAGCACTTACATCTATTTTCCTATATTAGTTTGGTTAGCCAATCTGAAGAAATAGAATTTTCGGAAACATAAATGCTTAGTATGTTTTTCCAATTCTCTACGATTCCTCGAAACATAAAAACACAAATATAGCTTGCAAGTTTACGTTCTCTACTATCATCGCCTAAATCCACGTAGCCTTCCACACAATCACGAATTACGTTATACTTCAAATCCTTTTTAATTCGAATTTCATCAAAAATTCCATCGGGGTCAAACATTCAATTTTTTGTTTAAGTTTCTCAAACATAAATTTATTATGGGTCCCAGGAAAGAAATTTTTTATAGGTTGCCATCGAATAAGTGATTATTTTGACGGTAAACTAAAATCTAATTTATCTTTCATGAAGTTATAAATCTTCGGAGATCTATAATACATTGTTATTTTGTGCCAAGTTCTAAACTCATCAGGCCATTTCTTTGTTTTGGTTTTATGTGATAAAATCATTAAAGAAAATTGTTTCGAATGTTCTTGTTTTGCTTTTCAATTAGATCTTTTAACGTAATCTCACTTTTAGTTTTTAAAATTGCACGGTTCTTAATTAAATTACTATTGTTTTGTATTAAATTTTTATTAAGTTTAACTAATTTATTATTTTGAGCTTCTAATTTAATAATTCTCAAAACTATATTTTCGATTTAATGATCTATAAATTTCAATGTATTTTTCATTTTCCTCACAGTAGATACATATAGGTGGATCATCACTTAAAAATTAGTTGTTTGTTGAGAAATACGGAGCAGGCAAATTTGCAATATCGTCCAAAGACATGTGGTTTTCTTTTTTGGTTTTAGCATATGATTTGATGTGGGTTTTACAGTGATAAACAGTTCGTTAGTATCCGGTTTAATCATATTTTGATTTTGATTTTCGATTTCAGGTTCTGATGAAGGTCTAAACTGATTGTCGACGGCAACATTTTTATTTGATTGATTTGTGATGTTAAATATAACTTAGGCACAGCTGTTTTTTTAAGTTTCCGTTTAAAAAACAAGTGAGATTCAAAATGTTTTGGACAAATAAGGATTCTCTTATTGCTTACAACCGATATTCCACAATTTTTTAACCACAGACAATGATATGTGTAATATGTTGGCTATTATTTAAAAAGTCTAGCTCCGTCTTCTTGCATAGACTTACATCCTAAAACTTCGTATTTAGCACTCGACCGTTTACTCATGATCGTATAGGAATAAACGATGATAATCACATTTTTTGAATCGAAGAATAAAGTTAAAAATGACTGACATACAAAACTACAAAATACATTGTATACTGCTGCGGTGTACTTCTACAAAGAAAATAACAACACACAATAACATACAATAAACCGGTTTATAAAAAATCCTTTGTCTGATTTTTAAATAAATTCAGTCAAATGAACATTCTACCTTTTCTCTCATTTCATTTTAATACACGGTGAAACAAATGTAGAACAGAGAACATAGAATAAAAAATGTTACAATTTATTGCATATATAAGTTTTGTGTGTGTGAGAGAGTAAAGAAAGAATAAAAAGAAAAACTATTGCTTGCTATATCAATATGTACATGCATTATATTCAAAATCAACATTTATATACCATGTACATTATTGTTGGTTTTGGAATAAATATATTATTCCATTGCGATTTTATTGTTGGTTGTTAGTAATACTTCATAAAACCGAAAACATGAAAGTGTCGCTAGTTTCGATGCTCCACGAGTAGTTATAAGCGCTTAAATTCTCTTTATACTTTCTTACTTTATGGTGTGACTCAACATGACCGCCATCGTAAATTATCAATGACGGTTTGATCAGCTGTAAAAGTAATTGTAGGGTTTATCTCAGAAAAAAGGAGCACTAAAAAATAAGATTAAATATGTAAGCAGGAACACTATAAAGACACCCACTTCTTTGGAATCCATAACAATTCCAACTCATTTGATGCATGTTGAAGGTAAATCATTTAACTTGAAAGTTGTTCCATATAGTAATAAATAATTTGTAGGTGATTTATTTGTATTATCGGAGAAAATAAAATTCTTGTAATGGGTACAATCAAAAGCATTTACTACTTATCAGAAACAATTTGGCTTATAGATGGAACGTTTAATGTGGTGCATAGCATAATGACCCAACTATTATGAGTGCCAAATAGCAAGAATGTTACAACGAAGTTTTTTATGAAATTCTGCTTATAGCTTGCTGTAATAACATTGAACTAAAACCAAAATGTATGATGACCGATTTCGAGATTGCAATGACCAACGCGTCAAAAAATTACTTTCCCAGCGCACTCCACAAAGCATGTTATTTTTATTTTGAGCAAATTTTGTTTTTTAGGATACAGCATGAAAAATTGGCATCTAAATATGGAAGTGATGAATAATTCTCGATCAACATGAGCTTGTTGAAATGCCTAGCTTTCTTACCAAACACTGAATTAGTTAAGTATTACGAAACGATAAAGCCGCATATTTATGTTATGTAAGAATAGCAGGACAATTTTGCCTTGGTTTGAAAATAACTATTTGTATGGGACAAAAAATAGTAGTCCTAGATTTCCACCTTTATTATGGTTACATTAATGAACTTATTGACGATTAAAGCATCAAGGATTCCACCTAGTGGACATTTTTTAAACTAAGCTAGGTCATCAGATAATTTGACGTTCGAAATTGTTGTAAACAAATACAATTTTGAAATGTAAACACAATTTTTACTTCCCAGATTGCTAATAATTGTAAATAATCCCAATTATGGATTATAAAAACAATTTTTAATTAACGGATTGCTAAATTTTTTTCCGTCGCATTTGTGACCAAGTGTCATATCATTTTAACTGTTTTCCTCGAGAGGCGCTTTCTCTACTTTTACCATCGTAAGTAACAGATTATATGCCGCGAATACAAAATAACGTTGAGCCATGGCATAGATGGCATAAAATTATTGTAGGTAGATCACACGTTGGCGTTTATAAATTATTTTGCAAGTAGAATATGTTAATAGTATGACCATGATAGAAAAAGTCATTGCCGGTAATCCCAAAAAATTAAACCGATAACTGGTTTTGAAAAATAACAATATAAAACATACTTTGGAAAACCAGCTTTAATTAAACCCTTTAAATTTTTTGAAAGGTTTAGCTTATAACATTAAACTAAACTAAATATTTGCTTATGTTTTGTATTATGTTGAAATATTATTAATACAATTTTAAATTGGGCTAATGCATTTTAATTAATTGAGATTCCCTTCTACATAGGTATATTAAACCAATTATCAAAATCTGGAGTTCGATATTTTGTCAAATCGCAAAAAACGATATTTTGTCCTCGAGTTAATTTTTTTCGATTTTATAAATTGAGATTTTTATTTCGATATTTTTTTCGATCACTGAATTTTATTCGAGATTTTTATTAAATCAATATTTTTTTCTCGTTCATATGATGCTTTCCCTATGTTTCACTGAACGAGTTGATGGGCAAAAATATTCCTAAAAAACACATTTTTGCTTTGCACGGAACCCAACAACATGGTTAATTAAGTTTTACGCTAGATTGTGAAAATTTCATGAAGGCTGGCAGTGGCATCCTGTAATTTTGAACTGGAAAAGCGTTTAATCATCAAAACTTCGGATACTATTAAAACAATCTCTGAGAATGTGGAAATCAAGTTCAATCCTCGGAAACTTTAAAAGTAATATTACCTAATTCCTAATACATGGTAAAACTTTAATATATACTCAAACACCACTCAAAACAACTAAACAAAACAGGAAAGTTGTCGAGCATCAAATCCATGCCACCGGGGAAAGAATTCTATTTTGAGAGTTCTGTAAATTTGCTGGAAAAGTTTTTCAGCAAAAGCTTCACCTTCATATTTAAATTCCCCTTACTTGTATTAGATTTTATATTTACCTATAGAGGCCAAAGTAATTTTAACCAAAATTCAATTAGAAAACTGTGTTTTGTAATTATTGTTGATGTTAATTTAATTTAAAATATTTACTTACGTCGTTGATATTTTACAACTAAATCAAATGCTGTTGGCTTACCTAAAACAAAAAAAAAAATAATGAGTTGTTTGTCAATCTATGGAAAGTGCAAAACTTATTCTATTTGGAATTCAATTATGACTTGTATATTGTATTTCATTAAATTAGACATCGTTCTCATTAACTAACTAAATGATACAGTCATTCATCCAAACAATATATCACGATAATAGTCATATAGTTATATTCAACTCAAGTTAAAAGCATAACAACTGTTTTGCTATTGTACTCAATTATTTACTACTCATGGGTCTCGTTACTCCTTTATAAAATCACAACACACATTATATCTACAAAAAATGAACAAGTTTTCAAAGATAATCGAAACTGTGTCACTAATTGTCCTTTTAGAAATTGTTAACAAGAATACAAAACAGTAAATAGTTCAACTAACGTTAAGAAACACGTTTGATCTTTACGCGCAGCAGTCAAATAAACAATAAGATGTTATCGAACTGATTTATCCTTTCACATAGAATTTTGTATTGTCTTCGAATTTTCGTTAAAATTTTTTGTTTGTGTGTTCATTCTTCCACATCACTTGAAGCAAGTAAATTAATAGTTTTCCCGAGTTTTTCCTTTTTTTTTTGTTACAAATATTCTTTTGTATTTATGCTGCTACACTTAAGAGAGTACATAGTTCATTTTGTAATTCGTAATAATTTAAAATGAGAGAAAATGCTTATAACACGAAAAAAACAAACGGAAAAGAAGGATGAAAATCAGAAAAAGTGCAATCAAGCTTGAATAAAATACAAGAAGCTTGTTGTATTAAGTTATTTTTATTGATTTCGAATTTTATTGGTTTAAATATTTTATTCGAAGATTTTTGAATTTTTTGTGTATACTTAAATAAGTGCACACGCAAAATCTTTATATAAATAACAAGAAATGTAAATAATTCGCAGGTAGAAAAGTATGATAAATCTACAAAAAAATGATTTATATAAATATTTAAATTTTTCCAATAGAAGCAAAGGTTAAAAATGTTCAATATAAAGTAAATTGGTAATGTAGCCACCAAGTGGTGGAATGGAAATACATATCCTAATTTTTATGCTTGTTGACATGGAAAATAATTTTTTGTGCTTTTTGTGTATACACTAAAATAAAAGAAAAAAATATATTTTTCCCAGCACTACAGGCCGCCCCTTCAAGCGAAAATATTTTTTATATAAAAACAACAAAAAACATAAAGTTTGTTTTGTTTTCGTGTACATCAAAGAGGAAAAATCGATTGGTAGTTAATTATATTCAATTATCTTTTCATAATTTTTCTCCATTCCTTAACCATAAAAAAAAATTTTTTTTCATTGTTTCGGGGTATACAGATAAAAGAACACCAGTTTTACCATTGTGTATATATGCCCAAGTTATATACAGATTTTCAATAAACCATTTATATTTATTTGCGTCGAGCTTTATTTTTTGAAACAATGTAATCCAGATAAAAGGAAAAATTTATCTGGGTAATTTTTTATTATTATATCCTTTGACTCTTTATGTATACGTGGTTTGTTTTAGTGGAGAGAAAACAAAGCGACGCGGCTAATATTGAGCAGCTTGTAATAAATATTAAATAAATGTTATGTCTTGAACACAAAAATTTAACAAAAGCTCTAGAAAAGGATTTTTGTTTTTTGTTTTTTTACGTTATGTACCAGTACATCGTGGAAATGTATAATGAAGAATGGGGAGAAACGGATTTTATTTATAAAAGATTAACGTTTTGTTTGAACTTAATACATTGATGTAAGGAACAATTTAAGACGATTAGCGCCCAAACAAAAAGACGTATTAAAAGTCAACGTTGAAAGGGCTTATCCCCGTATACATAAAATATTTTGCAATTAGTTTATTTTGTAAATTGAAATTTATTGTTGATACATTTCATATCATTTGGTATACCCTTGATAAACAAAAAATGTTATGTTATGTTCTGTTATGGGACGATATTTAGAGAGACTACCTATAATGTTTATGGTAGGTACACTATATAGGGTATCCTGATGTTGGAAATTTTAACGCAATAACCATTAATATTAATAAATTGGCATTTATTCGTTGGTGCATAACGAGCTAAATATATTTGACCAAAAAAGACCTATCAACTGCCAGCAGTCTCGAATTTTTCGATATTTTTTTAAATTTGGTAAATTGTTTCTGTTTTTTGGTTCACTTACGAAAGGCTTTCCAGAGTCAAATTAATCACTTGTTACTTTCAAAAGAATGGGCGAAAGATTGGGAGGGAATTTTCATAATAAAAGGGGTTGCAGCAAAACTCACAAGGCCTTTAAAACAAGGAGGTCTAGTAATTTAAATTCAAATGCACTGATATCAATCGATGGTTAGTAGTATTAGAAGTTATTGTGGAAACGAAAACGCCCTCTAAAAATTCACGTATCAATTAGATACTACAAAAAACCCATTCTTTAGAATTATAACTTGCTGGAATTGCCTTTTTGACCTTACTCGATTGATATGCGAAGCGAAATTACGCTAAACGAAGTGAAAAGGGCAGCTGCGTATTTCCTATGTATCAGAAACAAGCATTTACGTTTAATTTGAAACAAGTTAAGATATGAATGAAAAAATGTTCAATTCATTGGGAAATTCAGAAATGTACGCCTAAATGTCATCTCTATATTCATAAAGCACAACGTCTGCCTGTTTGTACGGGATAATCTTAAAAATTATGTAACCGATTTTGAGGGGACAATCAAAATCAGTTGCTTAGAATTAAAGGTTAGGCACGATTTGTTAGAACTATTGGTTTATTTTCTAAAAAACCAACCAAACTTCCTTTATGTTTTTCATTTATTTTGCAGTTGCCGCACATAGGTGTTTATGTCCAACAATTTAAATTGCCGTTGACAACTCAAAAAAAAAGAAGAATACCAAATATGGCAGGTGATGATCGTAAACGAGTAGATGATGATTAAGAAAGTTTCACTGTTTAAAATGAAGTTGCAGCTGTCGTCGGCCAAAACTTCGAGAAAAGTATTAGAGTTTTACTTGCTCAAATTAAGCGATCAATAAAAATAAGCGAGCCACATTCGTTGAATTTTGTGAGGGATTTCTTAAACGCCATCAGACGATTACCGTAAAGGCCTTAAGACGAAAATGGTGAACGAGTGTTATTTAATCCAGTGGCTGTATCCGTAAAAGCAAAAGAGTAATTTGCCACACATAATCAGTAATTAAGCCAGCCTTGCAGTAGCTTCTTTAGGTATTGCCACTAATATTGTGCAAAATGAGAGGTACAGTTGTGTAATGGATTTGTTATAGTAATCCATCTACATCTCACATTCGCCTTCTTCAAGATTAGTCCTGATTTTTGAATTTGGTTATTTTATGTTATTAAGTATGTATACCGTTTTATTTTGCACATAAAAATGGTTTGAATAGAGAATATTGTAGATTTCTCGAAAATTATTCGTTAATTATGTAGAAATTTTTTTTGCTAAAATAGCAAGCCTATTAAATCAGTCTATTTTGAGTCACGTGTATGAAATAAACCAATCAAAATAACATTACAATGATAATTTCCCTAGGGATGTTATCAGTGTAATGTTATTTTGATTGGTTTATTTTGTACACGTGACTCGAAATTGACCGATTTAATAGGCTTGCTATTTTAGAAAAACTTACTCTGGCTACTAGATGAAAAGAATTTATAGTTTTATTTTACAATAAATACTGTTTCAAAATGACACTTTCATAGAACAATTTACAATCTAGCAGCCTTACTACTAGAATAAAATAAAAATGCAAAAAATTTTCCCGTCGAATACCCCTCGAGCATTGATAAATACCTCATAATTTTATTATATTTTCCTCAAGCACGTTGCTTTTATGTAACAGCCCTCAGCCTACGGCTTCGGGCTGTTACCAAGCAACGTGCTTTCGAAAAATATAATAAAATTATTTCGGGAAATTATCAATGCTCTTGGGATATTACTGCTGATAATTTTTTGAAATTTTTAGTGATTACTTCCAAAAATAAAATACGTAGCTGAGCTAATAGCTATGCTTTAGGCTTTTGAATGGCCTATCTTTGTGCGCAATAAAAATGATTTGGTTCAATTAACCTAAAATTTTAATTTTTTGGAAGGACGCCAAGTTTCGCAATGTTTACAGAATCCACTGTTGTAAATTGATTGAAGATTTCAATTGAACAATTTGTGTTTTGGAATATCATTTGAAAGAGAATCCCACCACGGCACCACCCATCTAATAATTCACTCAGAAAATTCAGGATTAATTAATTGAACAGCGCGTATTTTTTGAATTTTTGTTTTGTGTAAACGTTGGCCAAAGAAAACTGATGATACATTCATTAGTGGCACGGAGTCCTTTTGGAATTACAACATCTCTCGCCGAAAATCGCCACTCATCGTTTTCATTCTAAAGGTTAGTTCATTATGCATTATGCCTTGAAATATTAAATTAACTATTTTCAAAGCCATGCTAGGTGCTATCGGTGTTTCATCCCATACGAAAATATCAAGACTTTAAAAATCATCGTTTTGTCAATTTAGGATTATCATTGAGTTATATTAAATATCTAAAGAAAGACTGGAAGTTGAATGACAGAGCCTTATTGCGGAAATATTAAAGTTATTTTGATCAATTGATCACATAGTGTGTGCATAAACTTCTTCATTGTTATTAACAAATACATAAAACGAGTGATTATCGTTAATTCCGTTTTACATCAACCTTCATAATGAACAATAAGTGCCATAAATGTGACGTTGATTTTACTGACAATAATGTAGTAAAATGTTTTGGTAGTTTTGGAAAAAAATTTCATTTCGGTTGTTCAACTTTATGAACTGCGAATGCGAAATTTTGCCTCAACAATCCAAATTACCTGTGTCTATAAAAAGCCGAAAGAATCTTATTGTATAAGTTATGTATTTTATTATAGTTTTTATGATTTTTTTTAGATTGGTTCATAATATTTTTTTGTATTTTAGGTTGTCACACTTCAGTCTCTATCGGAATACACTACACAATACTTATGGCGACAACTTGAAAGATGGTGATAGTTTGTGTGTAAACTTTGGATTTCTTAATGCTCGGAGTTTATTTTGCCATATAGATAAAATTCGAATTTTTATTAGTTTTAATAACATTGATGTTTTGTGCGTGGCGGAAACTTGGCTTACTTGTAGGATCAATGATCAATATGTTGCCATAAATGGCTATAATATTCTACGGTACGACAGAATACACAAAAATGTTGGTGGGGTCTGTATATACTACAGGAAATGTTATAAATTCTCGAGAGTCCATTCAGGTACATATGGTAAAACTGAAGTTATAATGGCTGAAATGAAACTTCCGTCCATGACAATTCTAATAGTAATATGTAACAATACCCCTCCTGCTATACAAACTTTCCAGAAAATGCTATCCTCTTTTGTAATACGATATGGTCATTTCGTAATAGGCGGTGTCTTCAATTTTAATATTCTTGACAGGTCGCAAAAATACATGATGTTTTAAAAGCAAATAGTCTTTCCTCAGGTCCATTTTTACCAACTCGTGGCCCATCATGGGCCATGGCTAGATCAGTTTATTGTTTCTATTCCGGATCAGGCTACAATTTTGGGGTTCAAACAGTACTCTATGCCACATATATCAGATCATGATTTTCTACTCATCTCCTATAAAATAAAATCCAAACGTGTCAAAATTCGGAATACGCTTATATACGACTATACATCTGGGCGCTGGATGGGGTCAAATGTATTCGACCGATAACATTAATTCTATGTTTCACTTATTTTATGAGTGCTTATAGGTACTCTATTCATGTCAAGTGTGTCCTGGTGAAACGAATACTGGAAGGCCGATTTGCAGCTCCTCAGTTTAATATTAAAATTGCTAATAGAATATTACTTAGGGATCAGGCCTTTGCTAAATTTCAGAAAACTACCGATATGAAATACCGCAAAATATACTAGAACGAACGAAATTGCGTTACTGATTTGATTAGAGTCGCTAAACAAAATTATTAGTTTGGAAACCATAAGCTATCTATGGCTAGAATTTGGGGAAATATTAATTTGATTGGCATAGGGAAAAGTGGGTCTGATGTTTTAAATAACATTGACCCTGCTGTAGTAAATTCCTATTTTTACAGCATACCCAACAAGTCGGTTGTCATTCCTCTTCCGGATTTTAATGCTACAAGTTAGTAGTGTCACTGCTGATTTGTTTTCAGTTACCAGTGTAACGGAATTAGATATTTAAATCTAACGCAGCTGGTCATGATGCAATTAATCTAAAATTTTGTTTTGTCACCATTAACATACTTAATTAATAATTGTATCATGCGGTCAGAATTTCCTGATATATGGAAGACGAATTTAGTGATTCCGGTTAAAAAGAAACAAAATATGTAATGATGATCCAAAGTTTTCGAGATTCACATGCGCGATTAAATCAAAAATCATATAAAAAATTATAAATATTTAACACAATTCCAATCAGGTTTCCGTAACAATCATAGTACAAGCACCGTTCTTATTCAAGTTATTGATGATATCGCATATCATCTGATGATATCGCATATCATTTCGATCGAAGTAATTCTTTTGTTGTACTAGTATTGCTCGATTTTTCCAAAGCTTTTGACTGTTTAAATCATATGTTACTGTTGCAAAAGTTGAAGCTTTTTTTAACTTTGATAAAACTGCGGTTAAATAGAATAGAAATAGAATAGAAATGGAATAGAAATGTAATAGAAATGTAATAGAAATAGAATAGAAATGGAAAAGAAATAGAAAAGAAATAGAATAGAATAGAAATGGAATAGAATTAGAATAAAAATAGAATGAAAATAGAATTAGAATAGAAATAGAATCGAAATGGAATAGAAATGGAATAGAAATAGAATAGAAATAGAAATAGAATCGAAATAGAATCGAAATAGAATAGAAATAGAATAGAAGTAGAATAGAAATGGAATAGAAATAGAATAGAAATGGAACAGAATAGAAATAGAATAGAAATAGAATAGAAATAGAATAGAAATAGAATCAAAATAGAATAGAAATGGAAAAGAAATAGAAAAGAAATAGAAAAGAAATAGAATAGAATTAGAATAGAAATAGAATGGAAATAGAATAGAATAGAAATGGAAAAGAAACAGAAATGAAATAGAATAGAATTAGAATAGAAATAGAATCGAAATGGAATAGAAATGGAATAGAAATAGAAATAGAATAGAAATATAATAGAAATAGAATAGAAATGTAATAGAAATAGAATAGAAATAGAATAGAAATGGAAAAGTAATAGAATAGAAATAGAATAGAAATAGAATTGAAATGGAATAGAAATGGAATAGAAATAGAAAAGAAATAGAATAGAAATGGAAAAGAAATACAAAAGAAATAGAATAGAATAGAAGTAGAATAGAAATGGAATACAAATAGAATAGAAATGGAACAGAATAGAAATAGAATAGAAATAGAATATAAATAGAATATAAATAGAATAGAAATAGAATAGAATTGTAATAGAAATGTAATAGAAATTGAATAGAAATGGAAAAGAAATAGAAAAGAAATAGAATAGAATTAGAATAGGAATAGAATGGAAATGGAATAGGCGGTTATGTATAGTTATTTATCGGACAGATATCAAAAAGTCATAATAAAGGATCAGTTGCCTTGGGCCGTTATTATTCTCCCTATTTATCAATGATATACCACATGTTTTGAAATACTCGAAATGTCATTTGTATGCAGATGATTGTCAAATTTGCCTCCGGTTCGTTAAAGATAATATCTCTGAAACCTTCAATAAAATTAATAATGACTTATCCAACATATTAGGCTGGTCTATATCTAATGGAATTTCATTTAGTATTTCAAAGACACAAGCGACTTTCATTTCTAAGCGTGATTTTCCAGTTATCTCACGTCAATAATTTAAGCATTTGTATTAACAATAGATTCACGTAGGATGCGCAGATTATCAATGTATGCATGTAGTAAAATCCACACTATATTATATGGATTGGAACTTCATAAGATCATCTGTCCTAAATCCGTTAGAATTTTACTAGCTACAACGTTGGTGATTCCGCATGTATTGTATTGTGAATTTTCAATTCACTCGAGGGACATTGTACAAGTTTCTTTGAACAACATAGCCAGATACGTCAACGGATTGAGAAAATATGATCATATCTCTGCCAAGTTTAGAGAATTATTTGGTTGCACAATGGCTCAATTTTTTTATTATAGATCATTTTTACTCCTCTATAAAGTTATCATTAATCAAATTCCTGTTTATTTATACAATAAAATAAAAATTGGTTCAGTTTGAATAGTAACATAATACTGCCGGTTACTATTCCAAATTCCAATGTTTACAACAACTCTCCATTGTTTTCTTTGTTCGGAAGTTGGAATCAGGTTTCGGTGGAGATAAGAAGTGTTAAAACTTTTGCTAGATTAAAAATGTTACTGTTCAAATTTGTTAAGAGTAAATTTTAATTTTGTGTAGATATTATGTATGTTTGTGGGATAGACAAGCTTTGCTTTATCCAAGATTGATAAATAAAATAAAATAAAAAAATAAAATAAACAACAATTTGATTTAAAATTATCAAAAGGCAGCTACTAAAAATAAAAACTTGATGATTTGCTTTTTAAATTTTTAATTCCAAACATGAGAGCTTCAAATAAAATTTGATTTTTACAATTAAATTATTTGCTATTATGGTTAATTTAAGACACAATTGCCATATTATATTCAATGTATGTAACCGTCAATTAAGGTCCTGCCGTACGCTGCTAATTTCTAGCTCGTAGTACATAATAAGTAAATTCCTTTGGCATCATCTCCTTATTGAGATTCGAAATCCGGGCATCTCTCAAACCAAATGCCGCAAGGTACCCGTTACTTATTTTTGGCTCAAGAGTAATTTTTAAATGTTTTTGACGACATCTTTCAGGGTAATAATCCAGTTGTCATAGATCTGCTACCAGTTTTACTGCTAAAACTCTGCTAAGCCTATTTTATTAGGGTAATCAATGCTCCTTAGAGGAAGGGACTACTCTTATTTTCTACTTCAGTTTTAACGTTTATAAATCATTTTGTAGTGGTTACTCTGACGATTTTCTGCAATGTGTTTAAGTATCTAGGAGTATTTACACATATTTATCTCAAGTAGTTTCACTGTGATCCTAATCGTACTTGTACCACATATAATGTGAGTGGCATTATACCATATTTTAACACGCGAGTTTCTCCATCATGTCCGTAACATACAGAAAAATCGGACGTGTTATGTTAAATAAGTCTCATTTTTAATTGTTTTTTAATTTCACTTATGTGTAATTTAGGATGAAATTCGCACAAATTATTTTCAAATTCCTTGAACCTACAATTGAAATTTGAAAATGAAAGACTTAGGGTTTTTAATTTCCAAATTACAATTTTTCTAAATTTATGGTTCCTAATTATTTGCTAAAATTTTTAAATTTTAAAGTTCTTAATTCACAAAACCAACCCGAATGAGGACTGAATCTTCCAAACGAAAACCGGATTTATTTTTTTCGCCAAAACCATTCAGGAATTTGATTGTCCTAGAAAATCTTTTAGAACCGGAAAAATTAAATTTTCATTTTCGTAGCCAAATATTTTTTTGAATTTTTAAAATGAAAATTATGGATACAATCAGTCAAATTCCAGAAAATGTGTCCCAAAATAAAGCAATAATAATAGAATTAAATCGGAAAAAGTAAATACTGCTTTCCAATTCATTTTGCTAGTGGATTCGGTGCTTAGGCCCGTAATTTTAAACGAGGATAGTGATAAATCAGTGAATTTATCCCCTCTTTCGTATTTTTAAAACACTGAATCAAACCTGGATTAAAATTGTTTCCTCAGATTTATATCTCGATATAGATGGCCTGCGACAAACTCGAAATTGATGAGGATTTTGCTCAAAAAATAATCTTTTCGGACGAGGCGCATTTCCATCTCGGTGGGGTCGTAAACAAACAAAACTGTCGCATTTAAGTATCAGGAAATTTACAAGGATATGTGGAGAAGCGAATGCATCCATTGCGTGTTACTGTTTGGTGCGGCTTGTGGCGTGGCGGCATTATTGGGCCGTATTTCTTCGAAGATGAAGCCGGTGTGACCGTTATGGTCCACGAAATCAACTACGGCCACATGTTAACATATTTTTTGTGGCCATATCTTGAAGATATTCGTTTGGACAACCTTTAGTTCCAGTAAGATGGTGTGCCATGGCACACGTGCGCGATGAACGCATTATCAGTCGAAATGGTGATGTGAATTGGCCGGCAAGGAGCTGTGATTTGACACCTTTGGATTTTTATTTGTGAGGTGCCGTGAAGCACAAATGTTATACGGACAATTCACAAACAATTCAGCATTCGAAAGCCAATATTGAAGCAACCATTGCCGAAATAAATCCGCACACAATCCAAAATGTGCTCAGAAATTGGACCGTCCGAATGGAGTACGCCAAGGCCAGCCGCCGCTTCCATTTGAATGAAATTATTTTCCGTAAATAACCAGGAGGATTGTACTTTCAAACCAAAAAAATAAATTTGGAAATATATTAAGCCGTTTCTGTTTTATTAAATTTTTAACTTTCTGAACTTCTAATTGAGACACCCTAAATATCAGATTCAGAAGAAGCGATGAGACCCGGTAATCTAAAAATTTTGCTTGAAAATGAAAATTTAAATTAAAAATTATCTGGAAAATGAAGGCTTTATATTCAAATTAAAATGGAAAATTACGTTTTCCAGGATATTTCAACAAATAATGCTGGAAAGGCAGATTAAATCTTCATTTTTCAGAATCTAAACTTTTGTTTGAAAACGAAAAATTAAATTTAAAATTATCAGGAAAATTGAGACATAATATTCAAATTAAAATGAAAAATTACATTTTCCAGAATATTTCAATACAAAATTCTGGAAAATGCAGATTAGATTTTCATTTTCCAGAATTAAATTTTTGCTTAAAAACGAAAATTTAAATTTAAAATTATCTGGAAAATGGAGACTTTATATTCAAATTAAAATGGAAAATTACATTTTTAAGAATATTTCAACACACAAAATTCGGGAAAAGGCAGATTGAATCTTAATTTTACAGAATTTCAATTTTTACTTTAAAACAAAAATTTGAATTTAAAATTATCTGGAAAATGGAAACTTTATATTCAAATTAAAATGGAAAATTAAATTTTTAAGAATATTTCAACACAAAATTGTGGAAAAGGCCGCTCAAACCTTCAATTTCCAAAATTTAAATGTTTGCTTAAAAACGAAAATTTAAATTTAAAATTATCTGGAAAATGAAGGCTTTATATTCAAATTAAAATGGAAAATTAAATTTTCCAGAATATTTCAATACAAAATTATGGAAAAGGCAGATTAAATCTTAATTTTACAGAATTTCAATTTTTACTTTAAAACAAAAATTTGAATTTAAAATTATCTGGAAAATGGAAACTTTATATTCAAATTAAAATGGTAAATTAAATTTTTAAGAATATTTCAACACAAAATTGTGGAAAAGGCAGCTCAAACCTTCAATTTCGAAAATTTAAATGTTTGCTTGAAAACGAAAATTTAAATTTAAAATTATCTGGAAAATGGAAATTTTATATCCAAATTAAAATGGATAATTACATTTTCCAGAATATTTCAACGCAAAATTCTGAAAAAAGCAGATTAAATCTTCATTTTCCAGAATTTAAATTTTTACTTGAAAACGAAAAATTAAATTTAAAATTATCAGGAAAATGGAGACTTTATATTTAAATTAAAATGGAAAATTACATTTTTCAAAATATTTCAACACGCAATGCTGGAAAAGGTTGATTAAATCTTCATTTTCCAGAATTACAATTTTTTGCTTTAAAACAAAAATTTAAATTTAAAATTATCTGGAAAATGGAGACTTTATATTCAAATTCAAATGGAAAATTACATTTTTAAGAATATTTCAACACACAATTCGGGAAAAGGCAGATTAAATCTTCGTTTTCCAGAATTTAAATTTATGCTTGGAAACGAAAATTTAAATTTATAATTCTGGAAAATGGAGACTTTGTATTCAAATTTAAATGGAAAATTAAATTTTCCAGAATATTTCAATGAAAAATTCTGGAAAAAGCAGATTAGATATTCATTTTCCAGAAATTAAATTTTTGCTTGAAAACAAAATTTAAAATTTAAAATTATCTGGAAAATGGAGACTTTATATTCAAATTAAAATGAAAAATTAAATTTTCCAGAATATTTCAACACATAATGCTGGAAAAGGCAGATTATATCTTCCTTTTCCAGAAATTAAATTTTTGCTTGAAGACGAAAATTTAAATTTAAAATTATCAGGGAAATGAAGATTCTTACCGCACCACGTTAACCTGAAGCGATTACCATCAAATGCTACTGGATGCAAAACCTATCAAATGACAACATTGGCAAATAGACGAGAGCTTTTAAAGTGTTCGTTTATTGGAAATATTTTACTTGATCAAATCGATGCACCATCCATACTGGAATCAATTAAAATAAAGGCACCGAGTAGGAATTTAAGAGATCATACAGATCAAACACAGAACAAATTATGGTGACAATGAACCGGTAAACATGATGTCGAAGAGTTTTAATAAAATCGACCATTTGTTCGACTTTTACTTAAGTAAAGACAGCTTTAAACGTAGGTTGAAGCAACATTTTGCTCCAACCTAAAAATATTTTAATGTCAATTTTTATTCTTTATTTGTTTAATTTAATTTTTATTCTACCCTGTTCAATATGTTATAAATTCAAGTCAAATTTGTAGACTTTTCTCAGGATAAATAAATAAATAATATTCAAATTAAAATTGAAAATTAAATTTTCCAGAATATTGCAACGCAAAATTCTAGAAAAAGGCAGATTAAATCTTCATTTTCCAGAATTTAAATTTTTGCTTGAAAACGAAAATTAAACTTTAAAATTATCTGGAAAATGGAAATTTTATATCCAAATTAAAATGGAAAATTACATTTTCCAGAATATTTCAACGTAAAATTCTGGGAAGGCAGATTAAATCTTCATTTTCCAGAATTTAAATTTTTGCTTGAAAAAGAAATTTAAATTTAAAATTATCTGAAAAATGGCGACTTAATATTCAAATTCAAATGGAAAGTTAAATTTTCCAGAATATTTCAACGCAAAGTTCTCGAAAATTTTGAGACTTTGTATTCAAATTAAAATGGAAAATTACATTTTGTAGAATATTTCAATGTAAAATTCTGGAAAAGGCAAATTGAATCTTCATTTTCCAGTGTTTACATTTTTGCTTGGAAACAAAAATTTAAATTTACAATTAAATTTAAAAGTCAAAAACAATTAAATAATGTCATATGCAACTCTATTTACTGAATTTGCAATGGACTATATAAACCGTCAAATCCAAAGATTCAAATTCAAAAATGTTTAATTGGATCGCATATTTTAATGTATCAATGTAATTTCGAAACTAATTTTACAGCAATGTGCGAAGAAAGCAATGTGGCTAGAAATTACGCGACTACAATGTAACTAAAACTGAAAAGAGTATGAGGCAAGGCGTTACACTATAAATGGATGTAAAAAATTCTCTTCACAAATTTACCCCGGATCTATTTATAGCAATAAATAAAACCTGAACCGAACACCGAATGTCATCAAATTGAGCGTGCGAAACACACTAAATCATTTTATCCAATAAACTCATTCTTTTATTCGTTTCCATAACACATTTAACATTTTGATCATTAAAAATCAGTGGGGTACAACCGTACAACGTATATGTATATTATTCCAATATTTTCCCCATTCAAAATTATGCCACTCAAAAAAATTCAAATAATAAAATAAATTCGTACAAATAATAAAAATATGAATGGAAAGCTCATTTTTTCGATATTATGTACATTTCTGATTGTCATCGCTGTTGTTGTGTTTTTTTATTTACGTCACACATAATTTAAACAACCAATTTTAAAGTTTTATATTCGGTATTGCGGTATTTTGTGTATTACGCCCATTCCGTGCGCAGCAAACCACACACCATATATCTGTGTTGTTGTACACATTTACATATGTATAAAAATATTCTGGCAGATTTATTTATTTTTGGCTTTGCCGAATCCAAAAAAACAATATTTTTATGACGAATATTTATGTATGCTGTGTATATTATTTTTGATTTCAGTTTTTATTTTATTTATTAATTCGATTGCCTCGAGAAATCCGGTTAAATTACCCAGGCAACACCATATCAATTTTATAAAGATGGTTTTATTCTACTTTCTTGTCGCCTAAACCGAATTACTATAGCTTTTTATACCAAATGATGTATACAACAATAAACATTCAAACAACACACACACAAAAATGGATTAACATTAAGATAAGATGCGAGATATTAAAAATCGCAAAACGCGGATATCCCGTACACCTAGAAATCATCTTTATTGCGATGAGTGTGTTGAATAATAATGGGGCACAACAAATTTGGATGGATTTTATCATTATTTTTGGTAAACTACTCAAACAGCATTTTTTACCGCATTTCGTGTATAAATTTATGGGTATAGTGGCAATTTATACGTTGCAGTTTTTTTTAATTTTTTTTTGAACGTTGTTTACTCTCGAGAATGAATTATGATCGGAAAATTGACAGAATCTGTTTAATGGAAATGGCGTCCTCTAGCATACGTACGTTTTTATATTCAAAATGCAAAGAGCTTTTAACAATCAAGAACACACATTTTCGTTTGATTTATTGCAACACAACTCGTTATTAAAAGCTTTTGAGAAAATTTATTGCAAACAAAAAAAAAAATGTTGTTTATATGAGCTTGCTAATTTATTGTCATTCCGTCGACAAAAGTCGACGAGAACGTTTGTATATAATATTCAAATTAGAAAGCTAGATAATAACCCGACATAATAAATTTATAATGTTTTGTGTTGTTGGTAAAAGCTTTGTTATATACATTTTTGTGTACCATAGAAATATGTATCCTTTGGGCGGCTTAGTAATTTACATACAACTTTTCACAATTGAATTTTCATACAATAAATTGTGTTGTTAAAATTTATTTTATTTTTTGGGTATACCATAGAATTTGATATATAACAAAGTTGTCTGTTTATTAATTAGTTTAATTTTTCAATTACTTTTATTCAAAAAGCTTTTAACAAATTGGGCAAGTTGTTATAGGAATTTTTTAATTTGAAACTCTTTACTTTGAATTATACTAAAATATAGGTTTCAAGATAGATGTAATGTTAATTGATGTTTTTGGCGTACACAATATCTTAAGACAATTTTAGTTATGCCAATTGCTGGTGTGGGATGTATACATTTTTGGAACGTTTAAAATATAAAATTTCTAATCATTATTCATGAATCGTAGATTGATTAACAAAAAAAATTTTTTTCAGTGAATGAAAGCGATCAATTTAAAAATCAGACACGGGTTAGTACAAAACAACTTTAAAATAAATCCACAGGCGTTTGCAACACAGTTAATTAAAATTCCAAATGTACTGTGTATATACGATCAAATTTACAGAATCAAATTTAATTAAAAATAAACATAAAAGTTGTACATACAATAAAACGCATATATGTATATAGTACGTACCATAAATTGAAGCTTTTAAGCGCTATTATATATTTTATTCGTGTTTTTATTTTATTTTATAAATAATCGAAGCCCCAAATATACACATTCATTTACGTTTATGTACACGGCAAAAGCAAACAAACCAAACAAAAAAAAGTTCAAATTTCGTTTAAAAAAATGTTTAATTGAGAAACTGTCATGTTTGCTTACACTTGAAATAAAATTTATTGTTTAATTAACGTATTAACATGTTGGCATATTATCAAGAATGTACGTCAAAAACCCGAAAAAACCCTTTCTCCTTCGTTCGAACACAAAAATATTACGGAATTTTTTTTAGGTTGAAACGGTAAAATACTCGTACCGAAACTCATTAATTTTTTGTTTCTTTTTTATTACACTTTAATGGACAAATAGCAACCATAAATGTTTTTCGATTTTTTTTATCTATACATTAAAATCATAATCATAAAAATGTATTACCGCAAAGAATAACAACAAAATTATTGTGGTAAAATATTAATGCTACTCGCTTTAAATCTATGAAACTAAATACCACCAAAAAGCTTTGTGTGGCTAAAGAAACACGGTATTTTAACGATATCGTATAATTAATGTACACACGTATCCGGTTGTACTCTACAAATATAAAAAATGTATACAACAATAAAATTAACTTTCTAATACCGTTTGCGGTTGGTGAATAATTGATATTTATACCGAAGAAGGTGAACAGAAAACAAAAGCTTTTACCGTGTCATATTATATTATGTATGTGCTTCATTGTCATGGTTATATGTACAAACACAAAAAGCTTAACAATATAAATTTATATAAATATCTAAGTGTTGAATTTAGATTGTCTTCTTACACACCCAATTCTAGACTTTGGGATATGTTGTCATTTTATTAATCTCATAAATCTAAGATAGAATAATATATAAATTGGATTTGCCCAACGGGAGTATTCAGAATCGTATAAATTAAAATACAAAAAAGCTCTTTTTTCGTTGCCATTGTTTTTCCCTTATATGCGCGTGTTTTCTTTTGTATTCGTTTAATTTATTATTCGTCTTAAATTTGATTTTGTCAGCGGCTAGACGTCGAGTGAAGATGATATGTACACAGTGAAAAGAAAATTTCCTGTTCTTGTTTCTACTGTAAAGAATAATAATCATAGTAAGATGTATAAGTGAATGTGTTTAGGAGATTTAAATGTTATTGTTGTTATTATCAATGGTACGAGCTTATATTAAAGTTTAGAGGGTAATAATTATAGTGAAGAATTACATAAAGTTTCGTTGTCCCCTTGGATTTTATTTTTTATATTTAAAAAAGTATAAAAAAGTATTTAAATGCTTTTGTATAAATATTTTATAAAGCTCTTAAAGATTTTATTAAATTATATCAATTCTAATGTTTTAAACGATTTAAATAAAAAAAGCTTTTAAAATAATGTTTACATTAAATATATACAAGTAATACACAACTGTCCATAAAAGCTTTGTTTTTTTTTTGTATTAATGTAATGCAGACTTTCATATCTCTATCATAATATATCTAGCATATCAACAAAATAAAATTTATTAATTTAAAATTCTTAGATTTTCACCAAATTTTAATTTAATTAGCGCGGCTAAATTACAAAAAGTTCATATGAAGCAACTGTATGACATAAAAAGACTGCTCGAGAATTCCCCTTTATATCTACAAAAATTTTTGGACACTGTAATCAAGCATTACAATTCTTTGAAGGCATTAAATGCACCAGTCCAATATTGGAATTTGTTTCTTTTTCATAATCTCTGTGCGCGTTTAGTTTTGACGAGGCGTCTCGTTCTGAAATAATTGTAATGTCTAATTTAAGAGAAGTATTCATAATTGAATTTTTTTTTCAAATTTTGCAAACTCGAGTGCGAGCCTTAGAAGCAAAGAAGAAGGTTAAGTAAACCAGATACTTGTTGCCCATTCGGTAAATGTACTCATCATCTGGGTTCTTGTCCTAAATTCTAAGATGTCAGTGTGAAACCGCATCATCGGTTCAATTTCGTGAAACGTCGAAGTTTATGTGTACCGTACCTTAATAACAGTTACAAGACGGCAGGCTGCAAAAGTGTTTACTCGTATTGTTCATAGAAACCTCATACATTGTTGCATTTTGATAAAGGGACTACTGGTTAAAACTAAACAACGCTAGGTAGAATGTTGAAGCAAAGTTGTGTTTAGATTTTTGAATTGGGTTCTGCACAAACTTTGAATGCAAATGATTCGTTCGAGAAACAAGTTCGTCTCAAATTTTACTTGGTACAGTGGTGCTATGGGTTCAAAACGCGTGAGGAATTCGAGTTCCATGTCGTGCGCTTTTGGATAATGGGTCCCAAGCGAATTTTATAACCGAAAAAATAATCAATTGCTGGGTCTGAAAGTTGAGTCAAAGAAAGTTAGGATCTATGGCATCAACAATGGTGTTAAAATAATTTTTAAAAAAATTAACCATTTTCTCTTGCAAGCAACTCTTGCGACTAAAATTTTACCGGCATCAAATGTGTGGCAATTTCGGTCTTTTGATAAGAATGTTGAAATATGGAGCAATTATCTGTTGCAAATGGATCAACATTTTATCAGGATCACCTTGTACAATGGTGGCAAGTTATTGTTGCAACACTTTGGAAAATCCAAGACTAACAACTGCAAGTATTGGTTTGCGTGTATATGGTGGAAATGCTGTAACTGTGCGAGGACGTTTGAATGCTCATATGTTATCTACAAGGACAAAAATTTCAATTTACCCCTTATATTCGTTGATGTTGAAGAAGGTGCAATACCATTAACATATTGGGCCTTGATTGGATAACCAAATTGGGATTCGGAGTCGTAAATAAAAATGGTTCAGTTCAATAAATTCTTCAGTGCGAGTTCGCGACAATATTCTGCTGAAAAATTTTCAGCAGGATTGCATGCGATTTAAAAATATTTTATTCGGAAGGGGAAATTTGTTTACATAATAGACTACATTGATTGGTTGCCTGCTGAAAAATTTTCAGCAGAATATTGTCGCGAACTCGCACTCAAGTCAACACCAATCAACACGAATTAATTAAGAGTATCAAAGATCTTTGTATGCAATATCACTCGCTTTTCGACAACGCTTTGGGAACAACAAAAAAATTTTGAAGCGCATCTTACACTGAAAGCAGATGCAAACCCCAAATATCAAAAAGCAAGACCATTGCCTTTTGCTTTAATGAATATAATGGATAAAAAAAGAACTTCAGCGACTTGTCGAAAATAACTAGTGAATGGGCGTCACCCATAATTCCTGTCACCAAAGCAAATGGATCTATTAGAATATGTGGCGATTTTAGGGCGGTAAATGCTCAATTAGAAATAGATCCTCATCCTATTCCAAGAATTGATGAAAAGTTCACAAAACTACAAGGTGGTTAATTCTTCAGTAAAGTAGATTTATCGGTCGCTTACTTGCAGATACCATTAGACGAAGCTTCACAAAAACTAGTAGTGATCAACACACCCTTTGGTCTTTATAAATACTTAAGACTGCCATTCGGCGTTGCTCGTGCTGCGAGTATTATTCAACGAAAAATAGATGAGTTGTCATTAGGCATACCATTCGCGCACCATATCTGGATGGTGTAATTATTTCTGGTCGTACCACAGCTGAGCATCAAAATAATTTGGAGCAATTATTCATCAGACTGAAAGAGAATGGTATTCTACCTCATAAAGGCGTTGATATTGTTTGGACAGAGGACCAAGAACGAGCATTTAAAGAAATTAAAAAAGTATTGATCAGCCAAACCCCAAACAAGGTTGGTTCATTTTGACGATAAGCTATTAAGGCATTGGTGCAGTCAAATCTCATGTTTTCCCCGACGGCATAGAACACACAAAAGCATACAGCCAAGTGGAAAAGGAAGCACTCTGTATTGTTTTTGGTATTAAAAGATTTCACCAATACCTCTATGGAATAACTTTCATATTATACACCGACCATAAATGCCTTACAACGCAATTCAATCTGGACGAGAATTTGCCAGTCGTCACGTTACAACGCTTGTAGAGATGGGCAATAGCACTGAGGGCATACTCTTACACCATTAAATTCAGACCTACCTCCCAACATAGCAATGCTGATGGATTAACACGTTTGCCCATGAGACCTGACACGGAATGCGATGATTATGAACGAGAATCCGGAGTGGACGAGATATACGATATCGTTGTGCAAGAAAGTTCAATATGTAGATAGCCAAGTGATAGAGGAGCATACGAGACGAAATCATGTTTTGCAACGAGTGATTCAGAATATTTAATGTGGCTGGTCTGAAAAACTAACTAAAACTAATGCTGATTTACAACCTTTTTTTGCCCGTAACTTGTTATTAAACATTTTTTAATAATATTCTTCTGTTAAGTCTCCGAGAAAAGATCTTAGACACATTACACGTGGGCCATTGGGGCATTACCAGAATGAAGCAAATGGCTCGCATTCACTGGTGGTGGCCATCCATCTATAAAGATATTTCACCGCTTTCAAGAGATTATGATACATGCCGCTCGAACGCAGACGCACCAGCTCAAGAATTTACATCATGGCCTGGGAAAAAACGATTAAACATTTTTTTATTTTATTGAACATTTGTATCCGAAGCATTTGTTTGTACTGAATCAGAATCTGACCACAGAGGTATCCTATCATGTCGGGGTTTTGAGATATTCTAACCTAAAAGTGACAAAAAGTGTGTTTTGGCACTTTTTCACTTGAAATAACTCAAGATTTAAAAGAGTTAAGGCAAATTTGACAACAGGATCGTATTAAACGTTCAAAAATCTACAGAAAACCATATAGTAAGCATAAACAAATTAAAATAATTCTTTTTATATTAACAAGTTCTCAGTCTCATAAGTTCTCATTTTGCATAATCTAAGAATTTCATAAGCACGCATAACTTTTATTCCAACTCATTTTATAACTGAACGATCTGCAGATTCTTATATTCCTAATATTTTTGTGGCCGTTGATTTTGGTACACTTGATTTATTTTATGTGGAAAAGTACCAAAACACGCTTTTTGACACTTTTAGGTCAGAATATCTCAAAAATCTGACATAAAAAATTACTTCGGATACGACTATTCATCAAGAAAGAGAAACATCCATGCGGGCCTGTGTAATTAACGTGAAAACCAAAGGCAAAACTAAAAATCAAAAAATCATTGTCTGCACATTTTTGTTGTCTTTAATGACGTTATGTTTAAAATCAACTACAGAAGGTGCTAAAAAACTGTTTAATTAACTTTGAAAAAAATCTAAATTTTAGGAAAAAAATCAAAATGCATTCACCGAGTTTTGAACTTGAGACCATTCGTTCTACATACGTCAACTCTAAATATGAGCTATCAAGAATACATCAAACTATTCTCTGTTAAGATATAAAATAATTAAGGATGTTGTTCAGGATAAGAGATCAGATTGACCCGGATTTTGAAATTAACGATTTTTTGGTGTTATCTTTATCTTAATCTTGCATTTCTCAATAACGGCAACTATCCAATAACTACGACTACAAATTGCAATCGGTTATTTGTTCCATTTCCCATCATTATTAAACTACTAATAAGAAAGAAACATACTAAATAAATTTTAATTATTTATCTAATTTATGTTACTTATTCAACTTTTTATCACACTCAAAAAAATAAATCAGTAAATTTGAAAGAAATTTGTTAGTAAAATTCCAACAAAATAAATTTATTAATTACACTAAATTTCTTAAAATAAATAAAAGAATTTGTCAAATTAATTAAAAGTTTATTAAATATAGTAAAAATTTAAACTTTTAATGAAATGCTCAAATATTTCTGTCGATTCAATGACATCAAAATTTCGTTTAAGAAAATTTGTAAAATTAATGGACTATCGAAGTAAATCTACTATCATGTTTATTAAAATAAAGAAAAAATTATCAAAGTGAAACAAATTTCTGTTGAGTTTTTTCGTTAAAATGAGTTTCAATATTCATAAATTTCTATAAAACTTACAGGAATAAAAGGAAATGTTTTTTTCTAATTTATAGTTGATTATCAAATTTACTACTTACGGTATAGAATTTCTTCAAACCAATCATTTTACGTTATACGTTTAAAAAGATTTTGTTGAGTTGATGTAATTTCTTCATTTACAAAACAAAGAAAACAAAAAAATGAGTATAACAGTGCCCTTTTTCGAATCATAAAATAGAACAATGCAGTCAGATTAAGTCAAGTTGTGCGCACGGTGAAAATTTATTTAAAAAGTGATTTCGCAGTAAAGTTTTCTAATAATATATAGAGTTTTATAATAATACATGACTATTAAATAACCAATAATTTATTGTAAGTAAAAACATAAATTGAAGGTTATTATTGTATATTGACCTACTAAAAAAAAAAATATTTTTCCTAATTATGTTTATCATTTCTAATGAAAAAATCTTTCAGGCTATAAAATCGTTTATACATACATTTGTTTTATAAAGTTTCTTTAAGTTTTATTGTTGTATTAAATTAATTCATTTTAACAAACATATCTGAATGTAACAGATTATTTTCCAATTTGTAAGTAAACTTTAGCGTGCAATGAATTGTTTTAAGTGCAATAAGAAAAATTTGTCGACGCGTGCTTTAATAGTTCATTTGAAAATTTACCATTCATTGGACGAATTCAGTGAATATCAATGTCGTGAAAACTCGTGCTTTCAATATTTTGGGTGCTTAAAAAATTTTAGAAAACATATTAAAAAACATGAAAAAAATTAGAGTTAAATTTGAGTAAGGATACAAATATTGAAGCTAATATTATTAGCAAGTTTAATCCGAGTAGTTCTATCCAAAAAAATCAAGCTTCTATTTTTCAAGTTTCAAACGAAAATCATTTAAATGGTAAATCAAATGATTTAAGCACAGTTCGTAGTTTAGACCTGGCAGAAGTTAATAATAATTTGCATGAAAATTCTATAAAGTTTTGTCTTCAATTACACAATAATAATAATTTTAATAGGAAAAATATAGAGCAAATTCAACAGTCTGTAGAACAATTTATTACTGAGCCTATTGCAAACCACCTAGAAAATATTTTAAACCATTATGATGTTAGCCCTGAACTTAACTTTGCATTGTCGGATGCATCCAATATACTTAAAAAAGTGTTTGTAACTTGTAATTCGGATTATAAGCTAAATAAATGGTTGAACGAGAAAAATTTATTAATACCGCTATATCAAATAAATATTAACGACGAAATTGGCATTATTAATAGAAATGGTGAATCTGTTTTTGAAGAAACATTAACTAAGGCGGTATTTTTATCACTAAATTTTCAAATGAAATCAATAATAGAAAAAATTGGCAACTTAAAATCAATTATTCCAGATGATCAAACATCACGAAATGATCCATATATTTCAAATTTCATCGATGGCAGCTTATGGAAAACAAAAACAAAACATCTACCCGGTGTTCTAAGTTTACCATATTTTCTATATTTTGACGGGTTTGAAATTAATAATCCTTTTGGCTCTCATTCGGAAGCCATCACAGGTATTTATTTTTCATTCCCATTCTTTAATAATATTTCAAAAACAGAAAATATTTTTTTTGCTGGGTTTAGTAAATCTCAATATTTAAAAGAATTTGGGAACGATTCTTTTTTAAAACATTTAATAAACCAAATAAAAGTTTTAGAAGAAGAAGGTTTAGTTGATCCGGCATCGAATATCGTATACATTTCATTTTAGGTCTAATAGTAGGAGACAACGTAGGAGTGAATGATATTTGCGATTTTAATAAATGCTTCTCTAGCAATTTTTTCTGCAGGTTTTGTAAGTGCCATAAGTCCGAAACTCGGCGACTTTGTGAAGATAATAAAATCTGCGAACGAAACATTTAAAACTATGATGTTGATGTTTCAGAACGACTTCCTAATGAAACAGGAAAATTTGTTGAAAATTATTTTGTTGATCTTATGCACGACGTTTTCGAGGGAATATGCCACTACGATTTGTGCCATGTAATCAAATTTTATACAGAAACGGTTAAAATATTTTCCTTAGATACTCTATACTCTAAATGACAGAAAACAACGTTTCAATTACGGCTCTATTGATGTAGGAAATATATCTAGACAAATTTTAGTAACTGATCTGAAAAAAATGAAACTAAAAATATCTGCAAGTGAGATGAAGTGTTTTGTGCACTATTTTCCGCTTATAATAGGAGAATTGATTCCTGAAAATGACGAAGTTTGGAGTTTTGTGATTAACTTGATTCAAATAATAGATATTTTGCTTTCAAAAAGGTTCAATAAGGAAAAACTTACATTACTTAATCAGAATATAAAAGAACATCACGCAAAATATTTATTATTTTCTAATGACAGTTTGAAGCCAAAACATCATCTTCTGTTGCATTATTCCAAAATAATTGAATGTTCTGGTCCTCCTAGAGGCTATTGGTGTTTTGGCTTTGAAGGCAAGCATAGAAATTCAAAATGTTGCGCAAAAACAACAAATTCGAGAAAAAACATATGCTTGACTTTGGCTAAAAAAGCACAATTGAAATTTTCTAGTTACCTTATGGCACCACCCACACCTACCATAATTGTAGAAGAAAAATATAAACTGAATTCTGAAAGCATAATTAATTTTTGCATTAAAGTAAATCAGCCGCAAGATAATTTTAATTGTTACTCTCAAATTTCTTATAAAGCAACTCGATATAAAAAGGATTTATTTTTGACAAAATATGATAACGAATTAGAACTGTTTAAGATTACGCAAATATTTTTTAATAAATACGAAGATTTTGTTATAATATTAGTGAACCAGATTGCTACTAATGATCTAAATCCTCATTTTCAAGCATTTGAAATAACAGATAATGAATTTGTTATACAAAATGATTTATTAATTAATATAACAGAATTTTCTGGTCCTCCAATAAATGTAACAATAACTGCCAATGGAAAACGAATGATACGACTCAAGGAATATTTTTAAATGTAAATAAAAAATTGTGTTATTTTTTAGTTATTGAAATTTTTCCATTTATGGTAAATTTTTAGTAAATAAAGATCCTTTGAATTTTGCCATTTTGCTTTGTATGTACATTATTAATGTTTTTTCAGTTGTCTGATCTTTATTTTATATTGGTTGGTGCAGATGAAATGTCGGATTTTTTTAGTCGTTATTTTTGAAATTTAAAAAAAATAATAATAATTAATGTAATACAAACAAGCAGCACAAATAAGCATCGATTGACTTAACTGTTTGACGTACGTACCAGTTTAGATAAGAAAATTAACCTAACGGTACCAACGTTAACTGAGAAAAAATCCGATATTTCATTTGCAGCAATCTCGTAATTAGAAAAAAATGTTTTCTGTATTTAGGGTATAGATAATAATATTCATCTATCACTGAACGCACGAGTAAAAAGACCTTAAAAATATTAGTAGTTGTTAATTAGCGTAGTTATAAAATAGCGCCCCTTTCGTTTTATACTTTTCTGTCTTAGAGAAAAAAAATCGTATTAACCATTAAAGCAAAACTATCGACATACTTCTCAAATTGTCATAACATTCAGTGCACTTTAATAAGTTTAGATGTGAGAATCGAATATTAAATATTAAAAGTAAAGTTGAATAATTAACTTTGCTTATTTTTAATTTGAATAATTTTAAGTTGTTTTATATTGTAATTTGATTAAATATAAAAACTTTATAAATACAAGTATTTTATGTTAATTTAAAATGCCTGAAAATTTTGCTGTCTGTAATGTTGAAAATGAAAATATTCTTCACTTGGACACATTACAAACGGATGATCAAGAACTTTCTGAACAAACTTCATCAGCTAATAATAGATATATTATCATAAATCATAATGAAAACCAGCCATCGCTTGATGTAAATTTCCCTGTAGTTAATATACAGAATTTTAAGTTTTCTTACGAGACAAAAAAATAAACGTATGACCTCCTAAAATCGTGGAATTTGGAAATGCTGTTTCAGACCTGTATTGGTAAGGATACATTTTATGCTTTTTACCTCTAGTTTCTTGTAATAAACAATGATATACATATTTCAATATTTACAGATAATTTTGTCGACATAGAGGCACTGAAGTTAATGAAAAGTAATTTTAAGATAGATTTTTTAAAGAAAATCCCCATTGGATTGCAAATAAAATTAGATTATAATTTAACTAGATGGCAACGACAATTTGAAGCAGATTTATCACATGAAGACACAGATTTCGAATTTAGACAAGAAACACCGAAGCAACCTACCTTTGCATCAAAGAGCACTAATAATGACGATTATCATATGGAGATTATGAATTTGGATATAGGTAAATGCCATCCTAAATAATCACACTGGAATACAAATCAAAGATTATTATAACACCAATAATAAATTAAACGATACCTTACGAAGTTTACTGGTAAACCAAATTACAAAATATTTAATTAGCAACAAAATTAAAATGACAGTTGGAGTAGCTCAAAACATTGCTTCTAACAAATCAAACTTTTTCCAAATGAAAATATGGTAATTCTCAAAACTAAATTTTAATCACTGCAGCACCTTAATTATTTTAATTTTTAGGAATTGTATTACTTCAAAGAGCCGGGGAAAAAACCTTTAGGAAAAATATACACAAACTATTTTAACCAAATAAAATAATGAAATTATTAATGAAAAAGCGCACCTTGTCAGTCAATACTGAAGTCACATCAAGGAAAAAGAAAAAAATAACGTTCAACATTGAAACCGACATTGAGGAACATCTAAGCGAGATTGCCAAAAACAACTGTACTTGGACCGAAATGGAACTGCATTATGCAGCTACATCCAACTATAGGTTACAAGAAATCTGGAATGCTGATTCAACGGAAGCAATCTTACAAAGATGGATTCAATATAAGAAACCTTACGGATATAAATTGGTAAGCTACAATAATTCTTGTTTACTTAAATTATAATATTCTATTCAAAAGTGTTTGTGCAAGCTAAATTTTCAGTGCAACGTAATTTAAATCTCTTTAAAATTATAGCAAATGTATTTTAGAAATTTTTGGATGCTACAGAAACGGAATAAAAATCCCTATATTGAAATATTTAAGAATAATTTGAAAGGAAGGATCATTGAAGACGGAAGATGAAGAAACATTGAAGGATCATTTGCTACTTTCGCAGAACATATTATCAAATATTTGAGCAAAAAATAAAAGATAAAACCGCTAGGTCGATGCTAGATAACATCAAGCAAAGAGAAAATTTATCTAAAAGTAAGTACATACATATATAATATTATCAACTATAATATATGTTGCAAAATATCTAAAGTGTTTGTATTTTATAGATGGTTTTCACGCAACAATTTTGCATTTGCTGCACTTTGTCCTTGTTCCTACTACTAGGCTGGTAAGGAAAATTGACGGGGAAAACGTGTATACCAAAGTTTCCATAAAAGATTCTCAAAAATCATTTATGTTAGTCGGAAAAACAACGCAGGAAGTAGAAGAAGCGCTACAGCAAAAACTAAATGAAAGTTTACCAATCCAACCTCTTCTTCTAGTTAAAGGTTCAGTACAAAATCCAGAGGAAATTTTGGTATACTTCGATGGAATAAAATATAAATGTTACTCATTTATCAGAGCGGTGGAAATTTGTTTTAAGATATTCTATGTTTTAAATTTGGATTATCCTTCGGCTTCTATTTTAGTTTGGAGTTTTATTCAGCAATTTTTTTATAAAACGGTTACAATTAAAGAAAGTGATAAGAAGCACCCTGCAGTCAGCAATCTGATTGCTGACTTAAACAAGCAATTATAATTGTTTTTATTAATTTTTTAATTTTCAAAATTTATTTTATTTTATTTATTGAATTAAGACTACATTGAATGTATTTATTTTATATTTTTATTTATTATTAATTTTATTTTGAATTCATTTTGTTAAGAAAACTGATGGATAGTTTTTGTTATATTTATTTTTAATTTAATACATAATTATTAAAGCTACACAGGTATTGTAACTTGTACTTAATACTGTGAACATAATTGACCATATTGTGATTAATCTTTATAATTCTTTATTGAATTAAATAAAAAGAAAACTGAATTAATAAACCTTTAAATATATACATAATATTTCCGTTTTTTATTTTGTGCTATTATATTTTAATCAAGAATTTAATAAAAATTTAATAAAACTAATAAAAGTCTTTTTATTTTGAACGAATGTTTTCAATTTGAGGATATATTTCTACTAATTTTAATAAAGCGTTTAATCGGATTGACATAATTTTCTTCTTTTGATAACATTTTTTCTGTGGCTAAGATTAAATTTACTTCGAACGACAAAACAAAATTATTAATTATATCTCTAATCCAACAATTTTACATCAATTTGAAGAAATATTTTATTAAATCAATAGAACTTTCTTTAGAATTTAACTCCATTTGTGGTAAATTTAACAAACATTTTGTTAGACCGAATATTTTTTTTTTGATGAAATTTTAACAAACTTTTGTTAAATTTTCTTCAAATTGATAAAAAAGTTTATTAGCGCTATATAGATGGTTGTTTTATCAATTAAATCACCATTTTCCTCATTTTTACCACTTTATTTTTTTGAGTGCAACAGAATTGAAAAACATCGAAATATTAAAAATTCTGCATGCAATACGTGTTCAATCAGTGTTTATTAAGGATATAGAAAAAAATTAGAAATTCAGCATTGCTGACAGCCTGGCTTCTTTTATTAAACTGGTTCACAATATCACCGATCTGAATACTGAAAGGAACAAAAGGTGTGAACAATACGCTATATACGGTATAGGGACTTCTCAACCAAGCATTTTTAGTTTATATCACGGTAACAGCTACGAATTTTATTCTAGATATGAATAATTTTATTTATAAGCTAGATTCATTGTTATCTGCTCTATCAACTGCATTTAAATTACATTACGTGTTTGATTTGCAATACCAGTTTGATTCAAAGCTAGTATGGCAATTTATTCTACATTATTAGTTTGAAATATTGCTAGAACTAGTGCTAATAGTGGTCTCAGGACTTATCCTTCAATTAAAAGTGTAATGAAATGCTAATTAAAACAGAATTTAAAATTTATTTGCATTTTGAATGTAAAGAACGATTTGATTCTTTAAATATATTAAAACTTCTTCTTAAATATAATTATGTTTCCTATTAATTATAATTGCAAATGCGGACAAATTGATTATTCTGGAAAATTTTTAAATTTAAAAATATTAATAAGACATTTGTACATGTGCAATTCTAAATAGTGTACCATTAGAAACAATTTATAATAAATCTTGTAATACTCCGAAACCTTTAGACTTTTGTCCACAATCAATTGATATTTCAGATGTTGTTCAGAAAATTTCACAAGATTCTCTTGCATTTGTATCAAAACTACATAGTTATAATAATTTAACTAACACTATAATAAGAGACAAAAATTTAGTATGATTAAAGACGCTTGCTCTCCGAATGAATTGTCGTGACTTTACCAGTAAAAAATGTCGTTGTTTTTCACTACCTCTAATACACAGCTTTCTCATAATTTTCGGACCAACGAAACTAGTGGCAGGGCCCCTAAATGTTTTTTAACGTTTTCCGTAATTCTATTGAAATATATTGAATTTTCCATGGTTCTATTGAAACCGACTAATTGGAAGTTCTGAAAAATCCTGGGTTCATTTAGGTATATTTTAAAATTGTGTAAACATAATTCGCAAATATTCGAACGTAAAGTTTACAAATAAGAATTTTAATCTGGAAAAATTTCGAGATTCCTCAATTTTTAAATTTTGAATTTTCAGAAGCGTTTTCAAGATATTGCTTGCTCAATATTAAATATAAATTTTAAAAACTCCAACTAGATTCAAATTTTTTACAAAAGTTTAAATTTTAAAAGCTTTTCGTTTAAAATTTTAATTTGAAATTAATCAAAAATCTAATACGAAATAAAATAAATTTGGAATTTAAAATTCTACGTTTCGCTCCAATTAAACGGTTTACTGTTAAATTTTTCATAAACATTAAATTTAAAATTATTTGACTTTGTTAAAATTTCAGATATTCCAATATAAGGCATCTTTTTAAAAATCGCAAGATTTGTAAGCTTTCAAATATTTCATATACAAAATATACATTTTTTAGGTTGATAATTTACAAGACTGGAATTTTACAAATATCGACAAATTCAAAACACATAGCATTAAAAGAAATATTTGCTAATTTTCAAAATCCAAGATGATATTTAAACCAGGGTTTCGAAAAATACTATTCGAATATAAAAGCGTACAAACATTTTAAACTGGAATTTTAAAAGGCAAAAAATATTAACTTGAAATTGTGAATTGAAAGCTTTTATTTCAATTCAAAATATCTTCTCTTTAGAATTTCTATTAAATTCTTGCACAAAATTAGATTAAAATTTTAAAAAATTCTACGACATTTCAATGTAAGATTTTTAGTTTTAACTTTCATCTAAAATCTATGAATCTTGTTCTAGAGTTAAAAAAGCCCAAAGGCTAAATTTTAAATATTTTAATACCTTTGTAAATTATACAAAATTTTTAAAGCTTGCAGAAAAAAAAAATTTTAAAAAATCATCTCAAAAAACAATAAAATATAATTGTTAAACACAAATAATATTGATTTTTGGGATTTTAGAAATTCAAAGTTTAGAACTTCAAAATATTATTAAATCACTTAATAAATTTTGGTAGCTGAATAGTTACAATTAACGTTTGATTTGTCAATGTTAATATTAAAATTTAAAATTTCTCGAAATTTAAATTTGAGAAGGAATTTTATGAATTGTGAAACTTGAATCTAAAGCTGCTAATATTTGTATTGTAACGCCAATTTTTTGTTAGATTTAAAATGTTTTATTAACGTCTCATCTGAAACGAAATTTTACAATACGTCAGGTTGAACATTTAACCTTAGCATGGGCAGCAAATTTGTATAATTATTATGGGCAGGATTACTTTGTATTTCGCATAGAAAAATATTAGTAAAATATTTTCGAAATTTTTTTGTCTTTATGTAATTATTGTTTCTATATTCTAGCTTTTTATAGACAAAATTAAAAATTAAAATAATTCAAAAAACTAATATGTTTTTGTTTAATCCTTATATTTCGACCTTCTGGTCATAATCATAGGTATCCTACAACATATGCTGCAACAATCAAGAAAAAGTAAAAAACAATTACATGTAGATAAAAACTTAAAAAAATTATTAAAAGTACAAATTTTTTGTTTAAAAAGAAAGAAATAAAAAGGTTCTTAAAGTAAACATTTTTTAAAAAAACTTTAAAATTTAAACCACTTTACGAGTAGCTACATACCTAGTATTATAAATGCATAAAAAGTTAAAAATTAAAAATTAATTTTTCACCAACAATTCTCTGTTAAATTAATTTTCATTGTTAAATTAATTTTCAAAGAAAATAGTTTGAATTTCTTTGAGATTTTTTTAAAAAATCTTTAAAACTTTGTTTAAAAAGTTATTGGTGTTCAAAAAAACAAATTTTTGTGTTATCAAAATTTGATATCGTCAAAAACTGGTAAGAAAAGAGAAAATTGCTAGTGAAAAAACCGCGAATTTTGATTGTTATATACTATGGTATCCAACTGTATACGTAAAAAACTTATGTCTAGGTAACATGATAATGTGAATATTTTAATACTAAAGTATTTGTGTACAAGTTTCCTGCTTTTTTTATATATATACAAAGTGGGTGTGAGATTCGTACCAAATTAAAATCTTTAAAGTAATACATATGTATTTAAATTGTAATGAAAAACATAACCATATACACCGATCCGATACACCACCACGAAAACAAAAATGGGATGAAAAGAGGTGACTGTACAAAATTATCTATTTTATAAGATAGAGGGCAATATATTATGGTGAATGAACTTAATTGAAATGATAATATGTACTTGATAAACAAAAAGAGACGACATATATATTTTTCTTTTTCTCCTTTTCTGATGAAATGCCGTACTTTAATTTTGACGTTTTTAGAAATTTGCGTTAAAAAACATATGATCGAGCAATACACGACGAGAAAAACTAACTTTTTGAAAAATAATTGTTTATATAAATCGATATAAAATAAAATATATTGTGTTCCCAATTCTTATTCTACAAAAGTAAAAATGATACCAAGTTACAACTAAACCAATTTTAAAGTGCACATCAAGATTAGATAGTTAGAAAAATTGGTGTACTGTTTGGTCAAACAGAATTTTTCTAAGAAAAACTAGAAAAACCTTAATGTGAATCAAGATTCAATAGTTAATAGTGAAGAAACTCCTGTATGATTATGATTATGACATTTTTATCCCTTTTTACCACTGTAACTAAAATTGATCTTCCCATAAAATATAAGATCAAATAGTTAAACCATTGAGTGGAATTTTAGTTCAGTTGTGTCAATTATGGTGAATTACTAAGTGAATCTTAATTACACGTATTAAGATTAAATAGTAGTTCTTCTTGTCACCTATATTATTGTTGGTTAGTTCTAGTTTGTTGTATCAGGCTAAGATAATTATTTTGTAACCCTCTGCTGTCTGTTTTATAATTCACACTGTTGGTGTTTCTAGTTATGTAACACATTTCTTTAAAAAATCTCTTTTGTTTTTTAGGTTCGAAATTAAGGATGGAAGCTTCGTCGAATAAGAAACCATTGTTACACTCAACAGAATGTTTACATAATGCTGATCGATATTGTGTTATTTGACCTTTATTCTTGTTGGTGAACTTTACGTCATTTTGGTGTTGTTTAACCCTCGTGTTTATTGTTTTAGACGTTTCACCAATATAACATTTTCCACATCCACAAGGGATCTTATATATGACACCTGCTCTTTTTTCTTTGGGGATTCTGTCTTTTAGTTTACTAAAGGATTCTGTTAAAGTATTATTTATTCTGGTGGCTATTTTATTCGTATGATTCGGTCTGTGTAAACATTTTTTAAGTTTTTCGGTTAAAAATGGAATGTATGTTATCGCTCCACATATTGTTTTTCTATCTATTTGTGAGTTATTCAATTGAATCGGTCTATGCGAAAAGGTCACATCTACTTTTTTTCAGAAATACCGCTTTTCTTTCTACTACACTCTAAATGAATAAACTGACATTTCTAGTGCAAACGGGAAAACCCACAACAGTTGTGGGTTTTCCCGTTTGCACTAAAAATGTCAGTTTATTCATTAGGAGTGTAGTATAAAGAAAAGAGTTATTTCTAAAAAAAAAGTAGATGTGACCTTTTCGCATAGACCGATTCAATTGGTTTCTTAGGTTTCTGTTCCTGTAAGTATATAGAGTTTTTGTAATAAGTTTTTTAATCAGAGGTTTTGGATAATTGTTTTTTTCCAAAATTTGGAATATTAATGTCTTGTTACTTTCTCTATAGGTGGAGTCACTGAGTTGAAACACACGTTTTATGAAAGATTCTGCTACATTCGTTTTCATTTTGTATGGGTGCGAGGAAAGAAAATTCAACATTCTATTCGAAGCAATCTCTTTACTAAACCAATTTGTTTTCAGTTTGTTGTCATTCCTCATTATGTTCATATCTAGAAAAGCAATGCTGTTATTAACCTCTTGTTCTACAGTGAATTTTATTTTATGATGGAAAGAATTGAATTTTTTTAGGGTTTCTTCTATTGTGTCTTTCTGTAAGATTAATAAAAAATCATCAACGTATTTCATAACTAAAGACGGGGGATTTGATAATTTAAGCAATGTTTCTTTTAATAATTTCTCTAACGTAATGTCAGCTAAAATAGGAGACAGGGGGTTGCCCATCGCTAATCCAAAGAGCTGCTTATAAACTTTATTATTAAATTGAAAATAATTGTTCTCTTTAATGCATATGTCGAATATTTTGAGGAACATATCTTGTGTGCAGGGAATATTCTCTTCCAACTCATCCCATCTTTCAACTATTGCATTCCTTGCTGTATCTACAGGTATATTTGTAAATAAAGACACTACGTCAAAAGAAACTAAAACTTCGTTGTCCTGTAACGTTACCGTGTCCAAAATTTGTTTGAGGCTAAATGAGTTTTTAATATTGTAAGGGCTGTGTTCAATTAACGGTTTTAGAAAACTTATTAATAATTTTGATAGATGATAGACGGGCGAGGTCACTGTTGATACTATTGGCCTCAAAGGTGTTCCTACTTTATGAACTTTAGGGAGTCCATATATTCTGGGCGCTACTGGAGAAATGACTTTTAGTGCAAGTTTTTGTTGCCTATCTATCGTTTTATTTTGAAAAAGTTGATCAATTAATTTGTTAACTTTTTTAGAAGTTGAATCTGTCGGGTCCTTATCTAACTCCATATATGTGGATTCGTCTGAAATCAAGCTCTCCATTTTTGTGATGTATGTTTCTTTCTCTAAAACCACAGTTCTATTTCCTTTGTCGGATCTAGTTATAATAATGTTTGAGTTAGTTTTTAAAAATAATTTTAAAGATTTCTGATATGTTAATAGAGTTTTGTCGAGTTTAGTAAGCTTCTTATGTTTCGATTTTTTACTGTGTTGATGTAGGGCGTTTGTGGTGAATGTTCTTATATCTGTAATATTGTCTTCATCAGAGTACTGAGATAGTATACACTCAATATCTGCTAAAATTTCTATTGTGTCGTTATTGTTGTTATTTGGCGGTAGATTAAAATTAGGACCGTAAGAAACACCAACAGTGTGAATTATAAAACAGACAGCAGAGGGTTACAAAATAATTATCTTAGCCTGATACAACAAACTAGAACTAACCAACAATAATATAGGTGACAAGAAGAACTACTATTTAATCTTAATACGTGTAATTAAGATTCACTTAGTAATTCACCATAGGGCCTGTTTGATAATTCGCACGGTGCAGTGCAGTGCCTACTGTTTTCCTTGTCTGCTTTGGTTTATTTTGTTTTGGTGAAATAAAGAAAAAAACGTACACTGCACCGCACCGTTCGAATTATCAAACAGACCCATAATTGACACAACTGAACCAAAATTCCACTCAATGGTTTAACTATTTGATCTTATATTTTATGGGAAGATCAATTTTAGTTACAGTGGTAAAAAGGGATAAAAATGTCATAATCATAATCATACAGGAGTTTCTTCACTATTAACTATTGAATCTTGATTCACATTAAGGTTTTTCTAGTTTTTCTTAGAAAAATTCTGTTTGACCAAACAGTACACCAATTTTTCTAACTATCTAATCTTGATGTGCACTTTAAAATTGGTTTAGTTGTAACTTGGTATCATTTTTACTTTTGTAGAATAAGAATTGGGAACACAATATATTTTATTTTATATCGATTTATATAAACAATTATTTTTCAAAAAGTTAGTTTTTCTCGTCGTGTATTGCTCGATCATATGTTTTTTAACGCAAATTTCTAAAAACGTCAAAATTAAAGTACGGCATTTCATCAGAAAAGGAGAAAAAGAAAAATATATATGTCGTCTCTTTTTGTTTATCAAGTACATATTATCATTTCAATTAAGTTCATTCACCATAATATATTGCCCTCTATCTTATAAAATAGATAATTTTGTACAGTCACCTCTTTTCATCCCATTTTTGTTTTCGTGGTGGTGTATCGGATCGGTGTATATGGTTATGTTTTTCATTACAATTTAAATACATATGTATTACTTTAAAGATTTTAATTTGGTACGAATCTCACACCCACTTTGTATATATATAAAAAAAGCAGGAAACTTGTACACAAATACTTTAGTATTAAAATATTCACATTATCATGTTACCTAGACATAAGTTTTTTACGTATACAGTTGGATACCATAGTATATAACAATCAAAATTCGCGGTTTTTTCACTAGCAATTTTCTCTTTTCTTACCAGTTTTTGACGATATCAAATTTTGATAACACAAAAATTTGTTTTTTTGAACACCAATAACTTTTTAAACAAAGTTTTAAAGATTTTTTAAAAAAATCTCAAAGAAATTCAAACTATTTTCTTTGAAAATTAATTTAACAATGAAAATTAATTTAACAGAGAATTGTTGGTGAAAAATTAATTTTTAATTTTTAACTTTTTATGCATTTATAATACTAGGTATGTAGCTACTCGTAAAGTGGTTTAAATTTTAAAGTTTTTTTAAAAAATGTTTACTTTAAGAACCTTTTTATTTCTTTCTTTTTAAACAAAAAATTTGTACGTTTAATAATTTTTTTAAGTTTTTATCTACATGTAATTGTTTTTTACTTTTTCTTGATTGTTGCAGCATATGTTGTAGGATACCTATGATTATGACCAGAAGGTCGAAATATAAGGATTAAACAAAAACATATTAGTTTTTTGAATTATTTTAATTTTTAATTTTGTCTATAAAAAGCTAGAATATAGAAACAATAGAAAAATATTTATAATTACTCTGTTTTCAATTGAAATGCAGTGTAATATTCTTTGATACAGACGGAAAAACCAAGTCTTTTGTATAAATTAGATGTGTGTTAATTTTAAAGTTACAAGAAAAATAGAATATTTCTTGTGAACCAATAAAGTATGAGTGATATCAATTTTTTATCTTCAGGTCAATTGGCTGGGTGAGTACTTGATGTCATATAAAAACTAACAAACAAGTTGTAGTATCTTGAGATGAAACATTAATAAATATTAGTCGAGCCATCGATTCAAAAGACGATGAGGCGGAACAGTTGGTAGATAACGAGAACGAACAACAATTTGATGAACTGGAGCATTCCATCGAAGAAGAGTCTGATTTGCAAATAGAAGGAACAGAAATAGAAGTGGGTGATGGTGGCGAACCTGAAAACGAAAACGGCTCTATTGACGAGGGTGATGAGTTATTTGTAACAAATGAAGATATTGAGGATGGCAGAGAGGCGAGCGACTTTTTTTTCGGAAAAGACGGCACAAAATGAAGATCGCAATCGTGAGCAGAACATATTTCGAGAACGATTTGTTGCTCCTAATCCAAACACGAAAAATTTTAGCGACATTGATACGTTTTTTGGTATTATGCACACATCGATTAAAACAATTATATGTCGGCATACTAATCGCAAGGCCGAATTAGAATATAATAATTTTAATGAGAAAAATCCCGATAAACCGGCGAAAAAATGGGCTAACTAGCTAAACACAAATGTATGCTTCTCATATAAATCGAATGAAAAAAAATATTTACAAACAAAATCCGTGCCCATATCGTACAAAATTTAAAAAGTGATGAAAAAGTGATCGAAACAGCTGTATTCATTTCTTTTCTGACGTTTTCGGATGAACCTCAAAAATTAGCCACTGAGTAGGAAGCTTTTCAAAATAAAATGAATAATGTAGATTTTGCCCAAATTAAGGTTAAACCAAAAGCACCTGAATTATTAGTTCTCTCCCTACAAATGGTTAATAAATTATTGAATCGTCCTAAAGTTGGCACCTCTCCTTTAACAAGTAAAAAAACAGAATCTTTTATAAAAAACCCTAATCTAGTAACAAGTATTCTAAAGAAAATCTTTAAAACATTTTAAATTTAGTAAATGGATGAAACGTTTGATAAAGAGTCATTTTGTCAAAGTATTTGATGCCAAACAAATTACTTAAAAAAAAATTCCTTTTATAGTGTCAAATCTAAATCGTGCATTGTATAACATCAACCCGAAAATCACAAACAAATCCTCAAACATTATAAAGGCGAAAACAAATTCGAACCAATAATTCCCAAATAAAGCATTCTGTTATGTTCGTCTATTATTTAAATCTCATAAATTATTCGAAAGCTTTGTATAATAAATTTTTTCTTTCATTTACTACTGTATATGTATAAAGAGCGTTATATGTTATATGTATAAAGAGCGAGAAAAGCAAAATGAGTTTATAAATAATAAATCAACGGTGCTTTCAAAAAATAAAAAAATCCCAAGTGAATTATTACAATTTGGAATGTTGAAAAAGCTTGTGAAACAAAAAATATGTGTATATCCAAATTAAAAGACGCGGCGATGAAGTATAGAAACCACACGTACAAACAATATCTTTTAAATACATCTAAAAGGCACAAGCAAAAGCACATTTTTATTGAGTTCTTCTCTAAGTCAAATAGATAAAGGCAAAATTAAATTTTAATTATTATTATTTTAATCAATATTAACTTTTTTAATTGTTTAACAACAACAGAATTAAATATTTATTTAAACAACGAATACGAATTGAATGTTTATTGTTTAATCAGGAAAGTTTTTCTTACGCAAAAAATGTCATGAAAACTGATTAAAACAATTCAATTATAAATTGAATGAAATAAAATATGAATTTAGAGGGTTGGAAAATATTTTGCCTTCTTATCATAAATGAAAATGATGAGAGCTTTGTATATTATTCCTAGGACAAAATATAATCATTTCAATCATTATGTATTAAATATTTAGTGCAGAGTATTTTTTATAATTTGCAGCCAAAATCTTATGATTAACCCATTTTCTACTTTGTTGACTGGTCCAATGATGCGGTACAAAGAGGATTAACATTTATTTTGATGGTTTTCTTTAATAATAAAAATAGGTAGAAATTTTAATCCACTCATCAAAACTTCAATTATGATTTATGGTTCCCTGGTTCTGAAAAATTACTTAACAAAATAATTTACATAAAGGGGCAAACCTCGTTGAAGTGATTCAATTTTTTATTTGTATTGACCCAATTATATTTAGAATTTTAACTAGGTACATATATGCGTTCCTCTTCTCTACATATCTTAATACTCATACTAAATTTTACAAAAACAACAAACCGAAAACATATGTTCACATATTGATGGCAATTAAAAAGTGAAAAGAAATAAAAAAAATTGTTATGCTTATCGCGAAGGCTAACATATTAACAACCAGTGGTTTATATGGTATGTTAGTTTTTATTGATGGACAAAAATGTTTTAGTAGCCAAGGTGAATCAAACACAAATTAGATCGATGATTGAACTTTTTGTTTAATTTAAGAGACGTAAGACCTTGTCTTATAAATAGTATGAGTTTATTTATGATGAAGTCAAGTAATTGCTTTTACTGGTTTATTTGTGATATGTTGTAGCCGGTCAGTTTTATGATGTGATACATTAAGTAATTGTCGCGTGATTTGTGTTCAAGCCGTCTGACATTTATTGACGTAAATATTTAATTTTATGATTCAAAACAGAGTGGGGTGGATGTACCGCTTAAATCTTGTTGGAATGAGAAATATTTTAGAATATTGAGAAGTATAAACTCACGCAAGAAGCTCTATAAATAAGAAGTTGTAATTAGACGCTATAGGAAACTGAAACTAGAGACACCCTATTTTAGTATACATCACCAAGCATTTAAAGTTTTGACACTTAACGAAAAAACATTTTGTATAATTCTTTTTTAAAGTTCAAATACAACAAATATCAGGAACGTGAAGCAATTGTAGTCTCCGCTACAGCGAAACCTGTTGAATTTTATAAATATATAAAGATGGAAAGATTTGGTGCGTTGATCCACCAGTAACTGGTAGAACTATGGCTCACAATTCAGCTTGTAGTGCTACTAGAAAACCAGCTGAACCTACTTCTGGTACATTCCGAAATCCATGCACGATTTTCAGGTCACTGATCAGTCCAGAGATTACCGATATCATTGTGAGAGAAACAAATAGAAAGGCCAATAACATAATTCGAAAATGGAACGATGATAACCCAGAAGCCAAACCAAAGGAATGTCAAAAACTCACGGTGCATTCAATGCCAATACACAACCATCGAAATAATTTTGGGCCATTTATAATCATCCGATTTATAAAGCTACCATGGTGCATAGAATCAAAATCATCACAAAATACATTCCGTTTGACAATAGTAAAACTCGTCCTCAGCAATTGTTGACTAGTAAGTCGGCAGCCATCAACGATATTTGGTTCATACTAATGTCTAATTTGGAAAAGGCATATTCACCGCTCGCATCGATTACTGTCGATGAACAGTTATTTGCTTAATGTGGCCGTATTCGCTTTACTCAATATATACCATCCAAACCAGCCAAATACGGCATTAAAGTATGGTGGGCATGCGATTTTAAATCCAATTACCCTTTAAAAGATATTATATACTACAATATATACTGGCAAACTACCTGCGGAGCGGCCCTAGAAGTAAATCAAGGCGAGAGAGTTGTTTTGGAGGTGGTTGAAAAATATTTTAACACTGGTCTCACCATATATGTCGATAATTTTTTTTCTACGTTTAATTTGGACGAAACATTGATTATACGAAAATACCATTTGTGGGCACTGTTCGCAGAAATAAAGCATTCTTGCCACCACACTTGTTAGCCCATCCTTCTCGTGAAGTGTTTAGCACTTTATTTTATTTTTACAACAAAGATATCTCGTTGTGCTCGTATTACTGACCGTAATAAAGCCACATTGAAACCATATCATATCCTGGATTACAATGAAAATAAGGCTGGTGTCGACACCATGGACTAAATGGTTAATGCTTATTCTTGTAAACACGCTACTAATCGCTGGCCATTAGCCATTTTCTTTAATATGTTGGATATTGCTAGCTTAGCATTCATGATTTACAACCAAAAAAAACAAATCGGCAAGCGTCGTTTTTTTTTATCAACGAATTGGCCACCCAACTGGTAACTCAACACATATGGAGGAACGATCTTTAAATCCGAATGTCAGATGGTATCCAAATATACGAGAAGCAATTAATGGCACTATTTCATGTTAATGTGTGTATTACAGCTAGAAAAGAAAATCAAGAAACTTCATTATGCGAAGTTCTTAATGCTTTCTTTTCTTTTATTTCTTTTTATCTTTTAGGTACAAACTTTACCATCACCAACGCAAGAAGCAGACCAACCACGTTACGTTACAATAAACAGCAAAAAAACTCAATTTCGTGTGCTAAATGTCACAAACCGGTGTGTGTTACACACTCAAAAATCGAGTATATGTGTCATTCATGCGCTTACAGTGATGGTCAAAGAGCCTAAAATATTTAACTGTTTATTGTTTTTATTCTGTGAGCCTACTTGGCCTTAATTATTACGTGTTCCAAATAAATTAGCAAAACAGAAATGATCTTTTTAAATTTATGTTTATAAGCATACACACACACCCACTGTTACGATTTATCAAACCGCATGGGTACCGGGACGCATGGGTACCGGGAAAAATGTTTTTAAGCCATACCGTTAAACAGGTCTCGTCAGACATTATACGGGTTCACTTAGCGCCGCGCAAAGTCATTGCATCTCCTAGGGTTAAATGTAACTAATAATTTTATTAAGTTTGCATCGCCCCAAAGAAGTTGGTTATTTTATGTTAAACAATCCATTTTCTAATTTTTTTCACAATTTTTTTTTTTTCTTGGTATCATAAAATTAAACTTTCATTAATGAAATAATTTGATCTCCTTTAGTAAGCTTTAAACTATATTGGAAAAAATTGGCAAAGCTAAATATAGAAAAATTCAAGGAATAATAGGCAATTTTCATGCTGAGGTCTAAAAGACCCCAGTGTGGCATTTAAGTGACTTTTCTTAAGTGTGTCATTTAAGGGTTAAATCTTTATTTTTACATTTTACATACGCAATATATAAAATGGCCTTATGTAAAAAACTGTGTAAATTACATAGTGTAATTTACTCGCCCAACTATGATTCAAATACAAGAAAGATCTTCGAAACGTAACGCGTTTTAACAGCCAATTTTTTTAAACTTTTTTATTTTTATTTTTTTGTCGAAAGCAAATCCAAAATTTCACGGCGAAGCATCAACTTTCTTCGTTAAGGGGGGAACCTCCCCCAGATATACATTTTTGTATTTTTTTTATTGCTTTAAAAATTCATTTAGTGTCTGAAGAATATATTTCCGAAGTCTTGAGCCTAACAGAAAGTCCTAAAGATCCCTAGGAAGTTACAAAAGTGATGGTAAGTGATCACTCTAAACTTTACTTTTTAAGAGCGAAAATTGCAATTTCTTAGGTAAATTTTCAAATATAGGTTCATGCAAAGCGGAATGACTTATTTTAATAAAAAAAATTTGTTTCGTTGATTTTTGTTAACTACAAGGACCAGGGCGTTCCACGACGCAAACTCTTGGAGTCAAGTTCGAGCAGCTATAGCGCGGTCATTTTGTTTTTTTGTTCACTCATAAACAAATTTTTTTGTATTTATTTGAACGTCAATATTATAATGGTATTTGATTTATTGCAATAAATGCTCTCAATTTTTTGTAAAAAAATATTGAAAAACCTGTTGTCTGGAGGAGGTTCCTTCCTTAAGTATTTATTTAATTTATTTATGATAAATGTTGTTATATTAATTTTGAGCATTGGCGTTTATTCAAAATAAAGTGTAAATCAATTTAAATTAATAAATAGTACACTTGTCCTAAGGTCAAGCTTCCAACAGAGCCTCTATAGAGTCTGTCCATCCTGGACAGCAAATTCTTCTGGCAAAAGATCCCTAAATTCTAAGAGCTATGTATTTACATTAACCGTCCGATTTTTCTAGTATCATGGGATTTTCCGTACGATGACACCCTGAGTCAAGAAAATAAAGCTATTTTTAGATCATTAAATAATAAACAAATTAAATAGTACCATAATGAATTTGGGAACATGACAAATACAACAGTACATCACAAATCGCAGAATAAGGTCGCAGCGAAATTAATGAAAGTTTTTGTTGAAAGACTATTTTCAAACCTGTCTATAATAAATTTGTATCATAGGTTAACTAACTCGAAGCTATTTTCGAAACTGAACTTGCAAAATTCTTGAAAAATTCGCTCTTCGGAAAAAATTATTATCTGGTTATGATATCCGGAAGAACCTTACATTTCAAAAAGAAATTGTATTTATGCGTTAAATCAAATAAAATTGAAATTATTAAGAGTTTAATATGTGTTACGTATAATTCGCTAATACTTAATTACATGGATGCTTTCTAAGTATGTATAGAAAATAATCAAAAGTGTTATTAGCAATTCAGTCGCTATAGCCTGATGAGATTGAAAACATGACATATCCAGTGACATGGATTACATGAAAATCTCGCAGCTAATCTTCGCTAAAATCTATGCTAACATTAATGTCCGGCCTTCCATAAATTTTGATTTTTCTCCTGTTTTCTGTAATATTTATAGTTTTGACCGAAATTTTGCACAAAGATAACTATTGGGTCCAGTCGAACTTAAAATAGAAGTTGCAGTAAAAGAAAGAATGGCCAAATAGATGTTTTCAAAACTACTAAAGATTTTTGTTTTATGTTGATGATAAATGTGATAATCCACGGAATATACTTCTTTACAAAATATGAAATCAATTGAAATAGTCGTTGGGGGTGATTTTATCGCATAAATAGTAAAACAATTTGATTTTCCGGTTTTGATTGCTAATCATCGCAAAAGGAAATATTTGTTTCATGTCATTGTGTTAGAGATATTTTCTTCTTGTATTACCAAGAATTTTGTCATTTTAGACATTTCTAAACGTCAATAAAAAATCATAATAAAAACAAGAATTTCAGCTTTCTTTGTTTATCGCAGGATTGAAAAATATGTAGGCATGACTACTTTTGATTGCGAATCGTATTGTAAATTTGTCTCTGGTTGCGTAGGCAAATTTATATACCGATATGTATTTTTTTATCAATGTATACTATCAGAATCATCTTTATGTATCTTGTGAATCTTGCTGACCAGAAAAAAAATGTACAAAAAGTTTGTGCACAGAAAAAATCCTCACCGGTTTAAATGTAAAGAAAAACGCGCACATGGAAAATGGCTCACACAGAAAAATGCCCACACTGAAAAATGTCCATATAGAAAAAAACGCACTAAAAAAAAATTGACAGGAGAAAACCGCACGATCAAATATTTTTGAGTTCGTGTTTTATTTTATTTGTTTTGGCGAAATTTTTAAGTACTGTGGTGAAACTTTCAGAAGAGCTTTTAAGGTTTACTGGGTCTGCAAGGTTGACGAAGTCTAGGAAATTTTAACAAATTATGAACAATTTTTTTTATTTTAGATTTATCCGATTGTGAATGACCTATAAATCACTGGGTTTCTTAAAATTCTCGAAAAGTCGGAGTTTAGTGACGGCAGTCTCCATTATCTAATGTACCAAATTAGTTAAAATTATCTTAGACAGTTTGGAACAGATAAGAGATTTTAAGTTTCTTGTTTAGATGATTCAAATTGGTTTTGTCATATATTTGTTTCTTCACATAAGCCAGCCTGTTTGTATAGTTTCAGATTGGTCATATATTTTTTCATCGTTTAATTTGTTTCGCTTTAAGTGCAGATGCAAATTCGTGTAGTTCAGAGCTGCCGTGGTTTCCATATTAAATACAATAATTATTTAGTGTCACAATCATCTTCTTGAAACCACCAAAACCGAAAACTTTTACCGAAAACCAAAAAATCTACAGTGTACTTGAGATAATACAATATTTATTTTTTTAAATTTTCAAAAAAGTTCAATTTTATTTACAAAAAAATTATATGAACGTTTTCGATCACTTGGTGATCATCATCGGACATTTCATTTGCAACTAACCCAAACGCGCTAATGCAACGTCAAAACGAAAAAAAAAAAAAAAATTTAATTTGTTGAATAAAAAACCAGATGACTAGGTATCTACTTAATTTTACAAAAAAGTTGAATTACCAAGCAAAAATAAACTCATTTACGAGATAGAATTTGCCAAATTGAATAGATTTGAGCAGATTGGACTATCTTCCAAATTCATAAGTGAATTTTTATTTTTATCCATCTCCAAAGATTCATACGCATCCAATTTCCATTTCTCTTGAACTACTTTAATTATTTTGGAATTGGCAAAATCAATTTGGTAGCCTCTGTTGTTATTCATATGATCGGCTACGCTGGATCTGTGTGTGTCTTGGTTTCTGATGGCTACGATATGTTCTTTTAAACGTTTATCGAAAGATCTTGCAGTCTGTCCAATATATACAGCATCACAATCTGTACAAGTTATTTGATAAATACCCGATTTAAAATTTACCGGTGTAACGTCCTTGTATCTACTAATTTCAGCTCCCAGATTACCACTTTTTGTGACCAGCTCTACGTCATATCTTTTTAATAAATTTTTCAATTTATTAGTGATAGCTGGATAGAAGGGCAAGCAAATGCGTTTCAATGTGCTAACCTACGTTGCATTGATCAGAGTAGTGTGTGTCGTTAATGTTTGTTTCCTTCTATGTTTATTTAAGATTAATTCAATGAAACGTAAATCATAACCATTTATCAGAGCCGTGTTCCTAATGTACTTTTCTTCTTTTATAAATTCATCCGTTGATAATGGAAAGCTAGTTAAAATTAAAACGGCTATTCATTTTTTAAAGAAATGTTTAAGACAACAAATCGTTCCAGATTTTGCGAGGATAAAAATAAAAACTAATTGTAAAGAAGCGAAATTAACCATGAGATACGCAGCTCAGTTCCGCATAAAACAAGAATTGAAAACCAAGTATACGCTATTTGAACAGACAGAGCTAAAATCATACTATCAACATTTGAAGGTCTTACGCACTCATTATAGTGAGGATTTAATTTATCAAATTGTTTGGGTAGAATTTGAGAAATACATCATTAAACGATGCAATAATGAATACAATCGAATTAGAAAAATACACAATAGGAAATTGAGAAATTTGAAATCGAAACTCAACATAAGACCGGAACAGAATAGAGTTATTCACATAGTTCCTAATTTTGTTCAAAATTATTCGTCAGCAGTTTTCTCACAGGACGAATTAAATCTTTTAAACAGAGGTCTCAAATTTGCCCCGAGGCCATCCAACACCCCAATTAGTGACATTGTAGGTAACTTGGAGAGCGGTATATCCAAAATGATTTCACAGCAAAAACATTGCATCAGATTCCATGCACAGAAAATCATTCTTCAAAATAATTCACAGTTACAGAAATACTTTAAAAACAAAAATAAATCCAAGCGTTGCATTAATCTGTTAAAATCCAAAAACGTGACTTATATCAAGGCCGATAAAGGAAACACCTTGGTAATTTTGGACAAAACTGAGTACGAGGATAGAGTGTCTAAAATGATTGCAGAGGGACCATACGAGGAACAGAAATATAGAAACGGAAACACTAAAAATCCATTACCTAAAATGATAGAGTCGGCCAAAAAAATTGCAAAATCTATAGAAGATGTTTTAGAAATACCCTATTTGCATTACAAAATGAACATGCCGAACCCAAGGGTGCCGTTTCTTTACGCGCTACCCAAAATTCACAAAACGGGTAACAAAATGAGACCAATTGTCTCTAATATTTGCACTCCTACGGAGAAACTTTCAACATGGCTAATCAATGAGCTTGGAAAAATAAGAGAACCAACAGGAATGTTTGTCAAAAACTCTTTTGAATTTTTGAACAAGATTAAAGATGTAGATCTAAATGAGGATGAAATTATGGTGTCTTTTGATGTCACAGCCCTGTATCCGAATGTACCAGTGGAGGTTGCGATAAAATGCCTAATAGACCATACAAGAGAAACGAACGTAGATGCCAATAAAATCTTACTTTATCAGAAAGTAGCTGAAACCTGTATGGAACAAAGTTTTTTCCAATTCAGAGGTAAAATTTATAAACAAACTTTTGGCACATGTATGGGTAGTAAGATCGCACCGTATTTGAGCAATATTTTCATGTGTCATTTGGAAAATTCAATCAGTGGTTCACCTTTCTTCCCACGAATTTGGCTCAGATATGTGGATGATGTCTTCGCAATTGTAAAAAGGGTGGATTTAAACAAGACCTTGGAATTGCTTAATAATCAGTTCCCAACTATTAAATTCACACATGAAGAAGAGGTGAATGGAATTTTACCTTTTCTTGACGTTAATGTGATACGAAAAGGTCGAGTTTTGGAATTTGGTATTTACCGAAAGCCTACTAACACTTAGAGGTTCATCACTGCGGATTCATATCATAACGGATCGCATAAAAAAGCAGCTTTCCACTCGCTGGCTCATCGTCTTTTCACCTTTCCATTATCAACGGATGAATTTATAAAAGAAGAAAAGTACATTAGGAACACGGCTCTGATAAATGGTTATGATTTACGTTTCATTGAATTAATCTTAAATAAACATAGAAGGAAACAAACATTAACGACACACACTACTCTGATCAATGCAACGTAGGTTAGCACATTGAAACGCATTTGCTTGCCCTTCTATCCAGCTATCACTAATAAATTGAAAAATTTATTAAAAAGATATGACGTAGAGCTGGTCACAAAAAGTGGTAATCTGGGAGCTGAAATTAGTAGATACAAGGACGTTACACCGGTAAATTTTAAATCGGGTATTTATCAAATAACTTGTACAGATTGTGATGCTGTATATATTGGACAGACTGCAAGATCTTTCGATAAACGTTTAAAAGAACATATCGTAGCCATCAGAAACCAAGACACACACAGATCCAGCGTCAAATCTATTCAATTTGGCAAATTCTATCTCGTAAATGAGTTTATTTTTGCTTGGTAATTCAACTTTTTTGTAAAATTAAGTAGATACCTAGTCATCTGGTTTTTTATTCAACAAATTAAAATTTTTTTTTTTTTTTCGTTTTGACGTTGCATTAGCGCGTTTGGGTTAGTTGCAAATGAAATGTCCGATGATGATCACCAAGTGATCGAAAACGTTCATATAATTTTTTTGTAAATAAAATTGAACTTTTTTGAAAATTTAAAAAAATAAATATTGTATTATCTCAAGTACACTGTAGATTTTTTGGTTTTCGGTAAAAGTTTTCGGTTTTGGTGGTTTCAAGAAGGTGATTGTGACACTAAATAATTATTGTATTTAAGTGCAGATGATTTGACAGATTTAATTCTTCTTCTACAATGTAGAAAATTCGTAGACAATTCGTAGACCATGAAAATATTATTTTTGTTGTTGTTTTGAGTTAATTTAAAGCCGGATGCCACATCATTTCTCAGTGATACGAAGTACGCTAATAATAATAGACCCAAGCTAATTTTAAACATATAGTACTTACTATCTTTTATATGTGTACCGACATTTCGATGGCTTTATCCCATCATCAACTAAGTGAATTACAATAATAAAAAAAATAATATTTTTCGAACATTTACAGAAAAGTAAATGCCTTACAAAAGTTCATTGGGTTGGGTTTAAAATCAAGAGCTAATTATTGGGTGCGTTTTATGTTCCAGGTCGAATTTGTTTGGCCGCCATTTTTGGTTTGGATGACATTTATCGGTTTACATTTGACAGTCGTAGAGAATGGTCGACAACAATTTATTATGGAGCATCTAACGGCTCAACAACGTGTTGAAATTATTAAAACATTTTATTTAAATAATTGTTCAAAAATTACGTGACTTTTGAGTGTTAATCATATGCCGAGCAGGTCAACCATTCAGCGTGTCATGAATATGTATGTAATGTACGGTGTAATGTGGCGTGTAATGAATGTGCCGGTGGCATCATTGGGCCATATTTCTTTGAGGATGCTAGAGTCAGTAACAGTTACTGGTAACCGCTATCAGGACATGCTGGAAAACTTCCTTATGCCCGAATTAAATCAATTAGGTCTACCAAAAATGTGGTTCCAACAAAATGATGCCACGTCACACACAGCTCGTCCTACGATGCAAATTTTGCGAGAACATTCTCCCGGCCGATAATAATGTCAAAGAGTGATGGTATCGACTGGCCCCCACGATCGCCTTATTTGACCTCTGCCAAATTCTTTATGAAAAGGTGAAAACCAGAGATTGTTTAAACCGACTAGTGTCTCGATTTATAAAAATTTATTTATAGGTTTGGGTAATTACCAATTTCAATTCGTTTAATTGCTTTGAAATTCATTAATTATATTTCTTACGGTTAACTTTCATTCTAAGATAATTTTTCTTCTTCATTAAACGAATAAACTATAGCTGGAGAAAACGAGCGTAATATAAAATAGAGCTTTATTTGAAAACTAATGAAATTGATGAGTCTTTAAATTTAGAAATGGCTACCTCTTCATCACCATCTGATGTAGTACTGGTTGAGAGCTTAATTGAAAATAGTGTTTCTTTGATCAATGCAAGCTGTTTAATTGAAAACCTTTTGGCTCAACTTAAAAACGAATTTAATGTTCCTGAACGAATAATAAATATAATCGTTGAGGAAATGGTAAACTGTTCAGATTTGCTTAGTTCAGAAGTTAAAAAAACCATAGAAGTAATTTTTCAAAATACATAATAAGGAACAAAATAATTTAAAAACACAAATTTTACTTTCGGTTATTCCTAGATTGAATTTACACATAGTTCATTATCAGCTTATAAACGAAATCTAAAATATTCAGATCAAACCCCAAAATCTTACGTCAAGCCAGTAAAAATTAACTTAGGAGTTAATAATTACCACAAAAAATGTATTTTTTATTATGTCCTAATATTAGAAACAATAAAGTCGTTTTTTGAAAGAGTAATTTAAAGCTTCGAGACTATACTGATGGGTTGCTTTACAACAATAACTTTTTTTTTTATAATCACAAAAGAATTGAACTCATATTTTATTTAGACAGCTTTGAGATTTGTAATCCTTTGGGCTCAGCTAAATCAAAATATAAACTCTTTGTTGTTTATTTTATGTTAGGGAACCTTCAATGTTTATAAAAAATCAAAAGTTAATAATATAAATTTAGCATTTATCTGCTCAGAGTTATATGTTAAGTTGTTTGGAATAAATAAAATATTCGAAAAACTTATTGAGGATTTAAAAATATTGGAAACAAATGGACAAATGTTACAAAGGATCGATCATTGCTATTTGTGGAGATAACTTAGGCTCACACCAAATAGGTGATTTTCTGGAAAATTTTAGTATTAACCAATATTTTTGTAGATATTGTCATTTAACTTTGACAGAATTTCGAGATATCTACAAACTCCGAAATTAACGAGGTCTAAAAATCATTTAATTCAGATATTATTAATCTAAATAATCAAGACTCTAGTAGAGGAACTAAGCAAAATTCATGTTTCAACTCATTGAAGTATTTTCATGTAAGTAATCCCGGTCTGTCATCATGTATTGCACATGATTTGTATGAAGGTATTATCCCTTATGATATTTGTTTAGCTCTACATTACTTTGTTAGTAACAATTGGTTTATGTACAAATATTTAAATTTAACAGTTGTGCGGCTAGAGAAATTACTGAAATACAATGTCAGTTTTCCGATAATAAATAGAAATTGCAAAAAAATTCCTGGGCATGCACGAAATTTTATTAATATTACAAAAACTTTAATCGAAAGGCATCAACATTTTTAATCAACGATCTCTGAAAAACGATTTTCACACGAAATAGAATTAAAACATTTGAAGCGCATACAATTTCAAGAATTTTCAATAAATATACCGCGTATGTATTCACTTCAAATAAAAATCGCGACGTACAAAAATACAAAATATTTTATTGGGCAATCTTTAGTTATTATCAATAACATGGACAGGATTCTCACATGTTTAACAATTAAACATATTTTAATTAATGAAAATTATTCTAAGCTAGCATTTTTGGCTTGTATGAAGTCACGAATGTTAATTCAGATGATATTGTAGTTACCCATTGCATTCTTGCATCACCTTTTCCTTTCATATTACATAAGGTCAAATAGTCTATGCGAGCTACACTACAGTCAGCAATTCCTTATTTTTGGTAAAGTAAAAATTATTTCTAAGTGCAGTAAACCACAACAAGGATACAACTGCAGTTTAATATATACATTATCTACTATTCCAGATTAATTATGTCAACTTTTTTCGTGAAAATTTGGGACTCTAATCGCATCCATCGAAAAAGCTTTATATGACGGTGATATTTGTAATATTATCCAAAAAGCTAACTATGACAATAATATTAATCATAATAAATTAGCTAAAGATTGTATTTTACAATAATTTTTATTAAAATTTTAATAATATGTAATAAAAATTAATAATATTTTTTTGGTACCATTATAGCAAATTCAGCTGGTATTTCGGGAACAAAGTTAGTTTTAGAAACGGATGGAACAGAAATCGACGACAGCGATGTGCTTGTTGGTTCATAACCAACTTGTACCAATTTGTTTTGAAGGAAAATCCCAACTTCTGCAGGCTCGACGTTTACACTCACAAAACAACAAATAAAAAACGATCGTCTCAATTTATATTTAATATTTTATTTTAGATTTATTTGAAACGACGTATGGAATGCTACTGACCAAATTAACATTTATTGTTGGTCGATCAATACATAAGTTTTGTTTGTATTAATCTGTGCAATTTTAAGAGTATATTAATACCGTACTTAATATTATTAATACATATTTACAAATTTTAGGTGTACATAAAAATAAAAATAAATCAATTAGATTTTTAATTTAAATACATACAAAATAAATACAAATAAATAAACAAAACGACAAAATATATGCTGTGCAAAGTGAATGTGTATAAGGGTTTGTTCGGTGATCAAATAAGCGATTGGCGTTGATGATACAGTATGATAACAAATGTTGTTAAGTTCGCTGACGCGCAGCGACCGCAACATGACTCCCCTTCCAGTGAAACGCAATTCAAAATAATAAATTTTTTTTAACATTACGAATTGACTCATTTGAAAGAAACTCCATGACGACTTGAAGTACTCAAACTGGAAACACTTTCTGAAATAACATACGCAGGTTTCAATCTATCCACCGATATCGATACTGTTTTACCTTTAACGTTCACTATGAAATTTTTCCGTAATTTTCTTAAAACTTTAAAAGGTCCTTCATACGGAGGATGAAGGCCTGTTTTAATCTTGTCGACCCTTATGAAAACGAATTCGCAAGTATTTAGAGAGTCGGGCACAAATACGGGTTTGTCAGATTGACGTGGTTCAATTGGCTTTACATTACGAATACGTTCTTTTAGCAATTCGGCAAAACTGTTGGGATCTACGGGAATCGTTGACTGAGATGGTGTAAAGAATTCACCAGGCACTTTTATTTGCTGCCCATAAACCAACTCAGCTGATGAGCATTTCAAATCTTCTTTAATTGCCGTGCGAAGACCTAACAGAACTAAAGGAATATCGTCGTGCCAATTCAGTGTGTTGCCTCGAGCCATCAGTGATGCTTTTAGGTCACGATGAAATCTCTCTACCATCCCGTTTGATTGCGGATGATAGGCGGTTGTGCGGATTCTGTGCGAGCCTAATAATTTAGTCAGATCGGAAAACAGTTTTGATTCGAACTGAGATCCTTGATCTGTAGTAATAATTAATGGAACGCCAAAACGAGACACGTACTGTGAGACAAAAGTTTTCGCTACTGTGTTGGCTGTCATGTCTGAAATAGGGTAAGCCTCTGGCCATCTTGTGAACCTGTCGACGATTGTGAGGATATATGAACATCCACAAGATTGTGGTAATGGACCTACCAAATCCATGTGGATTCGTTCAAATCGTGCGCTGGGAAGATCGAATATGCCAGTTTCAGATCGAATATGGCGACCTATCTTACATCTTTGGCACTGCAAACACGCCTTTGACCACTCATTGCAATCGTTGTTAATATTGGGCCAAAAATATTTAGCTGAAATGTTCTTCCGAGTTGCGCGAATCCCAGGGTGGGATAACCCATGTATCATGTCGAAAACCTGTTTTCTAATAATTTTGGGTACAAATGGTCGACATTTGCCAGTGGAGGTTTCGCACCAAACGTTTTCATTTGAATCGGTTGATTGAATTTGTTCGAGTTTTAATTTGGAACCTATTTTCCGATTTTTGTCAGATAAAATTGCATGTAGCTCTTTGTCGTCCTTCTGTAGTTCGACGAGAACTTTATCATTCAGCGTTTTATCTGCTAAGCTAGCTATGTCAGGGCAACCGATTCGCGATAGGCAATCTGCAACAATGTTATGCTTTCCACTAATATGCCGAATATCGCTAGTAAACTGCGCGATATAATCTAAATGACGTGCCTGGCGTGGGCTACGCTCTGTTTTTGACGTTATAGCGGTGGTTAGTGGCTTGTGGTCGGTATATATAGAGAATTGCCTACCCTCAATGAAATACCTAAAATGTTTGAGAGAAAGGTAAATACCTAAAAGTTCGCGGTCGAATGCTGAATATTTTGACTCGGTTGGAGACAATTTCCTGGAATAGAATGATAACGGCTCCCACTTACCATCACTGAATTGTTCCAGTACTGCCCCAACAGCCCAACTGGATGCATCGGTTGTGATGTTACATGTCGCGTTAGATTTAGGATGTGCCAGTAAAGTTGACGTAGCTAATGCCTCTCTGCATTTCCGGAACCAATTTTCACAATCTTCTGGCCATGTAAATTGTGATTTTTTAACTTTGTTCATTAAAGCCAAATGTGAATGCAAAGGTGCTAGCAGATGAGCAATATTCCGGATAAATCTGCTGTAGTAATTTATCATCCCAATAAATTGTTGTAATTGTTTGACTGATGTTGGAGACGGAAAATTAGATATGACTTCAACTCTACTAGGTGATGGAGAGATTCCATCTTTTGAAATGTTATGCCCCAAAAATTCTAAAGATGAAACACCAAAAACACACTTAGATGTTTTAATGTTTACACCATATTCGACTAAACGACCAAATAGTTGCCTCAAGTGTGATTTGTGTTCTACTTCGTTCCGACTCGCGACCAAAATATCATCAATGTAAATATAAACAAACTCTAGACCACGAACCACCATATTCATAAACCTTTGGAAGGTTTGACTGGCATTCCGTAACCCGAAGGGCATCCGGGTAAATTCGAACAAGCCGAATGGTGTTGTGATGGCTGTTTTGTAAATATCCTCCGGAGCCACAGGAATGTGATGGTATGCTCTCACCAAATCGATCTTTGAGAATACCGTACATCCGTCTAAACACAAAGAGAAATTATGAAGATGAGCTATTGGGTACCTATCTGGCGTTGTTATGGTATTTAGACGACGATAATCGCCGCATGGGCGCCAATCACCACTGTCTTTCTTCGCAACTAAATGAAGTGGTGAAGACGCACATGACGATGATGGTCGACAAATCCCAAGTTGAACCATGTGCTCAAATTCTGTTTTTGCAGCATTATGTTTAACTGGATCTAATCTTCGAGGTGTGCAAAATGGTAACGGTCCTTTTGTTATGATGTGATGGACTACACAATGTTTCACCGGAAGACTGTAATTTGGGCTTTCAACTAAAGATGGAAACTCGGACAAAATTGCGCTATAATCACTTCCCAATGAATAGTAAAGTGGTATAGGTGTGTCACTATAACTGCAAAATGCGTTAACAGTTAAACTTGTTACTTTATCTAACAGACGTTTACCTTTAAGATCTACTAAAAGTCCGAACTTGGTAAGGAAATCAGCACCAATTATAGGTTTATTCACTGATGCTAATAAAAATGGATGTACAAAACTACGCCTCAAACCCAAATCAATATTCAAAAGTTTCGTACCGTACGTACTAATAGTAGAACCATTAGCGGCAGACAAGAAAAAATCTGGGTTTCTGTTATAACTACCAAATATCGAATTGGGAATTACCGATAGATCGGCACCCGTATCTACTAAAAACGTTAATTTATTTTTTAGATCTCTGACAAATAAACGGCGAGTTTTGTTAATTCCGCTAGACGCCGTAGTGGTTGCGGAACTTATTCGTTTTTTGAAGAAGACTGAGTGTTAGTACCGTTCTCACTGAAATTGCAAGGTTTATCACATCTCCTAGCTTTGTTACCAAATCTAAAATGGTACCAACATAATGGATATTTGTTGGTATTTCGTTTCCTATTCCCACTTCGTGATCGAAAACCACTACCTGATCGGCTACGACTTCTTTGATTGTTCGAAACGTTACTCTGATTAACTAGACTACGCACAACATTTTTCAATTCACTTATCTCGTTTGCTAATTGTTCGTATTTGTTAGTTTGAACTGAAACTGCTTTTACAGTAGAAGACATGTTAACCATAGAAACTGAAAACCCAGGTGAAGCCTCGAATATTTTATCTGCTATTTCGGTGAGTTCTGAAATTGTTTTACCGTCTTTAATTAAAGGAATTAGAGCGACATTGATTACAGAGGACAATCTACGCAGCCACAGCTTTCTAATTAAATTTTCACCGAAAGTACCAGATGTTCCTGCTAATTGATTTAAATACCTATAGAGTTCCGATGGCTTTTTATCTCCTAACTCCGTATTTGATAACATTTCTTCTATTCGACGCTCTTCACTTAACGAATGTCTCTCAATGAGTTTTTGTTTAAGACCTTTATAAATATCATTATCTGGTGGGTTTTGAATGTAATCTAAAACAGAATCGATCGCGGTTTGTGGCAAAGCTGACAAAACATAGTGAAATTTAATAGTCTCTGAAGAAACTCGGGCCAATGCAAACTGCGCCTCTGCCTGAATAAACCAAGTCGATGGAGAATTCGACCAAAATGGTGCCAATTTAACAGCCACGGCCTGAATTTCAGCTTTCGACGAATTTTCAATTGCGCCTTTATTATCATCAGCTGTCTCATTCACCATTATAATTCACAAAATTTTCCACAAACGCACTATTGCCAATAAACACCACAATGCACAGATATTTACAAATATTAATTATTAGGTTTAAAAAAAAAAAAAAAAATAATAATAATTTTGATTCAAAAATACTATTAAATGAAAATGACTTAAAATTTAATTACAATAATTACTCACTCTTAAAATAGTAGCATATATACCAATAAATAATAATAATAATTTTAAAATCCAAAATGGTGGTTGCGTCCTTCACTAGTGCGCAATGTACAATTTCACCTTGACGAATTGCAATTATTATGATCTGCTTACTGTATTCCGTTACAAATCCACCAATTTTCCGTTGTATGATGAAAGTTATACGTTGTGCAATCTTCAGCGTTTTTTAATTGATTATCACAGCTAAGACTTGTAATTAATTTAATGATGATCCAACTGGTCATATTATAGCAAAATTTCCAATTACTATCAAATATTTAGCAGCAAAATCGAAAATATACTCGTAATATAATAAATTCTGGTTACTCATCAGCAATATTGAAAACGCGGAAATTAAGGAGCAGTAAAAATAAACAGTTTGCCCACTTATTTGTTGTATCCTGTTTGGTCATTTAACCAACAGTTGACTCATTGTTAGATGTAGAGTGTATACAGCACTTTTATCAGCTATGGTTGCTTTTTGATTTAAGCTGGTAAATATTATGTTATATTGGTCAACTTGATCGGGGTCACCACTTGTTGGTTCATAACCAACTTGTACCAATTTGTTTTGAAGGAAAATCCCAACTTCTGCAGGCTCGACGTTTACACTCACAAAACAACAAATAAAAAACGATCGTCTCAATTTATATTTAATATTTTATTTTAGATTTATTTGAAACGACGTATGGAATGCTACTGACCAAATTAACATTTATTGTTGGTCGATCAATACATAAGTTTTGTTTGTATTAATCTGTGCAATTTTAAGAGTATATTAATACCGTACTTAATATTATTAATACATATTTACAAATTTTAGGTGTACATAAAAATAAAAATAAATCAATTAGATTTTTAATTTAAATACATACAAAATAAATACAAATAAATAAACAAAACGACAAAATATATGCTGTGCAAAGTGAATGTGTATAAGGGTTTGTTCGGTGATCAAATAAGCGATTGGCGTTGATGATACAGTATGATAACAAATGTTGTTAAGTTCGCTGACGCGCAGCGACCGCAACATGCTTGAAATTATTGCGCCAGCAACCATACATTTTTGTTATTAGCTGAAAATCAGTTTTGGGTTCCCGCACCTAGTACATCCACCACCGTTTTACCTAATATAGAATCGTCTGCGCTACCAATTATAGAAGTCGCCAATAACAATCAGATAATTAGTTGGCTTCATTCAAATGATACGGTTTTAAAAACAAATATGCCCGACACGGAACTTTTTAAATCCCCTGTGTCCTCAGCATCAACGATTTCTCTTTCCAGCGATCGAATTACATCGATAGGGTCAGATAATTCCGATTTCATTGGGTTAAAACAAGCTGAGAAGTTTTTTGCCGATTTTAAAATTCCTTTTAATAAAATGCCGGAAATTGTATTGGAACTATTAAACGGAGAAAAACCATTAGGAAAACTTTTATCTGAATTTGTTCACATTTTTGTTTGTAATATGCGTCGTATTTCCAAATATATTCCTCAGCCAATCTTTCGTAAAATTGCATCAAAGCTTTTAGATTCTTTTCCAAAAAGTGTGGGAGTAGTTGACAACGAGGGAAATTTAATTTGTAGTGAAGCTGTGTCACTAGCTGCAAAACTGGTAAATCATAACAATTATTTAAATAGGCCATCAAGTCCTGGTGTATGTCCAAAAGAAATATCGCAGTGTCGCTTGGAATTCCAAATTTTGAAATTACTTTTTTCAAAATTTGGAATTCCAAGCGACACTGAGCAATTCTCAGATGAAGAGGCGGAGGAAAAACGGCTATGGTTAAAACAGCAAATTCGAAATTCAATTTTTACAAATCTAATGATTTTTAGAGTAAAATTTCCTATGATGCAACTATCGAGTAGTTGCTGTTATCGAGTGTTGCAATAACTTAGTTTTTAATATAATTTCCATCCTATTCTTGAAAAACAACGTAAAGTAAAAATATGCGTGTAAATTGTATATGGTAAAAATATGCTTAGGTAAATGTTGTGGTCTCTCGCCTATATGTTGATAAAGCCTACAAAGGCGACAGAGGCTATTTTTTTTTTAATTTGTTGTAATGAAAATCATATCCGTATTAAATCAAAACTTTTACTATTTTTGCTGCTGGGAATTATCGACGCATTGTTTACATTGTCGACATTCTCTACGTTGTCGACGTTATATTTTAAATTGTTTACATACATTGTCTACACGAGTAGACAATTAATTAATTACTTCCGCACAACACTGGATTACAGTATAACTCCTGAAACTTCTATAAACTTTGAAAAGCGGGCGTTCCAATTCTCTAAGGGTCAAAACGAATTAAAACAGTAATAAATTCTTTTTATATGTTTGACGAATTTGTCTCTTGATAAAAAAAATTAAAACACGTATTTACAGTATACAGTAAAGAAAACTGTTACTGTTTTCCTTATAGCAACTTAGCGTTTATTTGTTAACTGGTACATTATTTTCTGTTGCGATATTTTGTATGTAGACATTTTTTTGAGTGGGAAACTTTCCATGTGCGAATCATGAATTTCAGTAGCAATTTGTCAGACTGAAGTTTTTTGTAAAAAAATATATCTGCCAATTCTCATGTTGCTCACATAATGTTCTTATCAGAACAAACGACAAAAATCTTCAAAAAACATATTTTGAACATTATAGATGTACTCTCTGATTTAAATTCTCAATGATTTTCAACAGTAGAGACGTCTAATATAGAAATCACTGGAGTGGTTTTCGAGGAGTTGGATATATCCAGTTTTTTTTTTTATTAAATTTTTATAAAGCAACTTCTCTACAACCTTGTAATATCTGCTATACATATATGGAAAATTTTTGATTGAAGTAAAAGCTTTTTTATATTATCTGATTATAATGTGTAAAGAAAGAAGCGCAACGTTTAGAATCTCAAGAAATATGGCTACGGCAATAACGATAAATCTTTTTAAATTAACCTGGGTTTAGATTATCAACAATCTCGATTAGTACTTTTCACGTATCAACATAAACGATTTATTGCTTTTCCAATTTAAAAAAAAAAAATCAAGCGCTTGATTGCTGTGCAAAAACGTAAATTTTTATCCAAATTTAATTGGATACACCATATTATTTCATATCATCGAAAATTGTAATAAAATATGGTTCAATATTAGATAAAATAAATATGGATTCGTCTTCAAGACCCACGTAAACATAAAACAGAAATTTAATTTGAATGAAAGAAAGATCCATTCATTTTATTTGATCGGATATGAGCGCTAACAATATTCGTATATATCCATAATTTGCAGTAAACCTCATAAATATTTCAATGAAATATTACCAATGGAATTTGAAAAATTACCCTATAATATACTGTTATGTATATACATAGCCTATAGGCGTTTTGGTTTGGTGGTGAATTTATTATATTTTCCATTACACGCACGCACATCCTTATACGGATACCTATATCATTGAATCGATGTACAATTTATCAAACATGAAAGCCAAATTTTAATTAAATTATTTTCTATGTACACCAAAAATATGCTGCGATGGCAACAATATTTTATACAATTTATGATTAATAGTGTTCACATTTTGGTAAATACGTATTATGTGCACAACAACAAAAACCGTGACGACAAATGTTATATTCTCACCAGCATTATATCGTAAACCAAAAATAATTCAACAACTCTATTTTATTATGAATAGCGCGCGAACATCAATGATGTTTCGATAGATATGCTGAATACACTTGTGTAAATGTGTAGTATATTATGCTAAACTGAAAATGAATAATTAAAAAAGGGAAAATAACTTTATTTTTAAATATTTAAAAGCAGCAACAAAAAATTACATCGTGGCAGGAACACCAGATGACAAAATGTATCAACCGTATAAATGGCAAAAAATATTTTGTTAGGGAAATTTGTGATCGATAATTTTTTTTTTATTAGGATACAGACTACAGAGTAGTTTCCTCATTAATCAAATTTTTTTTATAATACTCACATCACAAAGTACAATTAACATTTTTTCATACATTAACCTTTTTCGTATGAGTGTGTGTGTCTTAATTTAAATGTTTAATGCTTCCATTAAATTTTTATTTTATTTTTGAAACAATCATGTTGTCGTTATCTAATTAAAACGAGCACAAAAAATTACAAGAAAGTTTCCTTTTCGGTTGTGTGTGTGTAATCCATCTGTCATCCTTAAGATATATGATGCCATCAAGAAAAGAGCTAATTAATCAAAATTATTTTGCACTCGAGAATTTTATCTCTGTATATGTAATGTACGTACATATATCGTATTTAATCCACCTATTATCGTGCAGATGAATGTTATACTAAACAACTTTAAAATGTTTTGCTATTGTTTCTCGTCTTTTGAGTTTTGTTGATATGAGATTTTATCATGTGAGTGATATGTAAGAATTAGCGGTGTGTAATCGCTTATTTAGGCATGTTTGTTAAATTTTGTTCTGTAAAATTTAAGCTTTGGATTAAGATTAATTGACGTGTTCTTCATTCGTATATTCATACCTAATTGAGACGAGGGTTTAAAAAGTACTTTTTTACGCTGTTTTGTGTGCGACATTAAATTTTATTTGATTTTATCAAAAATTAACTTTTTTTTTAATGTGACTAATGGTACGAAAATTTTGATTTGGAGAAGGAAGTTAACAATTTGCTAAAAGTTGAAAAGCGTATCTTATTTTAGTTTCTAACTTTTAATTAGATAAGTCTGAAAAGTCAAGCCAGAAAATAGGGGATGATTAATTTTGCTTGGAAATTCAAACAAAAGAAGAAATCTCCGAGATCAGGATGATGAACATCTGGACGACCTGGAGGGTTTTTTGCTGAAAGGATTTTTGCAACTCATTCGCATTCTTAATGTGGCCCTCTCTTTGATGGGACCGATAAATATTCTAATGATTTTACGCCTAGTTACTCGCAATGACATAGTCAAAGTATTACATAGAGGCAATTTGGGAATTTTTTGGAACCCGGGCCTTATGAGTTTCCCGATCAGCTAAGTTTTGAGGCCGGCCATAATTAAAAGCAGACCCGAATTTACATAAACCAAAAAATCTATTAAAATATTTCCTGTTACTGTTACACTAAAATATTTTACAATTTGTAGGCCAAAATTTTGAACCGCATTATGTTTAATTTATTCCTACCGTATAACCGAAAATAATCACTATTGAATGATGATTTTTGCAGACCGTTCACCTACCTGGAAAAAAGAAAAAAAAAACTTTCGTTAGTTGTAAAATTACAAAGTGTTTTCTGGGTTTGAAATGTAAATATACGAAATTATATAAAATGGTGTCAAAAATCGGTTCACGTCTTTTCAAAATAAGATTTTTATGTTGACAAAAACAAAACACTTTCAATATTATTTTTGTGTTTATATTCCTGTCATCACATCAAATTACTTTCGTAGAAATTTTGTAATTGATTTTGTGACATATTATGTGTACCGAATGAAATTTGTGATTCCCAAATTTATATTATCTCATAGGTTACTACGCAAAAGAAAAAAACTGGTACCGTTATTTTGTAGAAAAACAATTTAAAAAAACGAATAAACGTCAAATTGGGCATTTGTTTTATTTGTTTCGAAATGGACGCATCATAAGGAGAAAAATGTGATTTAATAATTAGATTGTGCAATGATCATCCCGAGTATACCAATAAAAAAATTGATAAATTGGCCGTTGTTTCCAATAATACGGTAACAAATGTAAAAAAAAATGTCAAATCAATCTTTCTGTATCACGCAAGCCCGGATCCGGAGAAAAATCAGGTGCTCCAAATAAAATGTTGGATCAGAAAATTGTAAGAGTCATTTCGAAACATCCCTCGATGTCTGTGCGAGATTTTGCCAGAAAAACCAAAACAACCAAATCGATTGTGGAACGAGCTAAAACCAGAAATAATCTACGGACATACAAGAAGTCAAAAATCCCCAAAAGAAGTGTTGAACTATTTAATAGAGGGATCGATCGAGCAAAGAAACACAACAAATGGTTGAACGAAAGAAAAGATTCTTGTTTCGTAATGAACGACGAGACCTACGTCAAAATGGATTTCTCGACACTTCCAGGTCCCCAATATTACATCAAAAAGAAAGGTAAAGAACTGGACGGAACAATTACTACCATAGCTGTTGAAAAATTTGGCAAAAAAACATATGGTTTGGCAAGCAGTTTGCCAATGCGGCTTAAGATCACATCCATACATAATAAATGGGATTATGAAAAGGTGAATGTTCGCCGTAAAATGAACAAAAAGTTTGAATGAATACGATTATTTAAAAACTGTACAATATGTGCAATAGAACAAGTACAGAAAAATAATGATTATATATTGCCGTTTAGTTTTAATTCTTCATGTACAAATCACAAATTTCATTCGGTACACATAATATTTAAGTTGGTATTTGTTGGATATTCAATTTTTTTTTTTTCTGGAAACCCTATTTTCTTTGAATTAAGGTTTCAATAACGTATTATAGGTAATATTCGTTGCTATTAAAAACAAATCAATTGGAAAATGAGCTGTTTTTTATGGGAAGAATGTTTTCGATTAATAAAAAATTCGAGACCCAAAATTAAAATTGTATACGCGGTGGAATTTGTTAATAATAAAAATAAAGGGATTTCATTTACATTTTTTTTAAATGAAATAATAGAATTTTACTCATTCTTATATTATAATTCGCCGAAAATAAAAGTCAGGCTAATTTTTAAATTACATTTATTGCAAGATCATTCGAGTTCTGATGACAAATTTAATTAGTTTCGGCAAATTTATTGAACCTAATCGAATTTCGAAATTATTTTATACCGTGCTCAAATGGACTCACAGTTAGGCTTTATAGATGTACAAATTTAGAGATTATGCGGATTATATGAAAAGTTTTTATTAGAATTTTAAATAATTTTAAGAAGATGTAAATTATAAAGCTTAAATTTATTTCACCAGAAAACTATGAGACGTCAAATTTTAATTTAAAGCTGGATTAAATTTTCTTATAAAATTCGTTTCCAAAACTGTTAAAATTAAATTGAATATAAAATTCCATTTTTGAGTTTCACATTTTGGAAATGATAAAAAAAATTAAAGCTCGTGTTTCGATATATTGAAACAAAAGTTTGTTTAACTCATTTTAAATATGAAATTTACTTAAGAATAATTAAATGATTCAAATTTAGGCTAAATTTTCAACTTTTCTAACTACTTGATAAGTTCATACCAGTTATTAACACAATATGGAAATAGGTTTAATAAGACTGCGGTAATATGTTGTAACTTGTAACATCATAATATTTACATGATTCACTTTCAATATATGTAATTATGTAGTTTATGTCTCTTGTTTCAAAAATAAAATTTTAGTTTATTTCGCCTTTCCTAGTGCAATCTCAGCCTGTTATGCTCTTCCCTTTCCTTCATATCGAATTTGGGTATGTAGTTGCGACACTCCTCTAAAAATATCAAATCGAAAACTCTTTATAGGAGTGTCACTAACACACGAACATAAAATTTGTATAGGATCAAGAATTGGGTTATGTTTCTGTTTAATGTCAAATTTTCCTTTTTGCCATGTAACAATAAAAATAAAAAACACGACTTCATTTCATCAAATTTTCATTCCGTATACATTCTAACAAATTTATTTGTAAAATTTTTAATCAGCAACAAATGAAATTTAATCAACAAATCGAGGTAAATTAAAAATGAGAGTGAATAGAACTCTATGGTCGATAAAAATTCTGTGAATTTATCGTATTATTTTGTACTTCTAGCGGTTGTAAAAGGCACAATGTAAATGGATTCGATTATGAATAGTTGACAGTTGGTGGTTCACATCGTCCAGCAGAACTAATTCAAATGGCCATACATAAAGGATTATGTGCTTTAATTCGATTGTGCCACTTGAAGAGAATTCCCCCGGAATTAAGAGTAATCCTTGAAGACAATAATATTATTAAGGTAAGCATACCACATCTTGATGATGCAGCTTGCTTGGCCAAAGATTACGGAGTATATGTAGCCAGCATGCTAGATTTGCGTTATGTTGCACAGCTCACTGGATTTAACCATGGTCACTAGGCAATATAAGTTCGAGTCTATTAAATGTTGAGCTGGATAAAGATTGGCGTATTCGATGTTCAGATTGGGAGGCACTCACACTATATGAACGGCAAATCGTTTATGCCGCGAAAGATGCTCATGTCGCTATCGAACTTTTAAAAAAAACGTAGACTTCTTATTCTAGTGTAAATCGTGCTTGGCTCACGAAAAAATCAGATCTTCCTCAAATTCTACTGTTGTGTATCCAGTGCCATCAGACCAGTAATATGAGCGATCTCCATGTTCGTTAGATATTAAGGATAATCAACTTAAGGACATCGAGATACCAAATATGAAGAAAATCCATTCAGCGGCGCGACCTTTACTTAATTCAAAAAATAATATTCCAGCAACCGAAAAGAAGAACTACGCGATGTAATCAGGCAGGTTTACCCTAATGATAAGCTGTCTGAGACATTGTTTAATTATTTACTTGATCCCTTCCACATAGTGAAAAATTAGAAAATTTTGTATCCCATGGTGAAAAAGTCGTTGGACATTTCAATAATAAAAATGGGGGCCTAGTTGACTTTGAAAAAATATGGCGCCAACATTTCTTACAAACCATCAAACCACAATTTTTACCCTCACTTTGGTCTGTACCCCATAATAATAGCGACCGATTAGAAATTCGTGCGGAAAAGGGGCGAATCGAGCTAGAGGATATGCTATCTGCTGGTCTAGACCCTGCATTATTAAAATCAAATCAATAATGTGTCTCGAGACACGACTATTATACGACACATGATTCGATGGCCGACGATGAAATAGCAACGAATGATGAAAATTTGCACCGAAACACGATTCGGACGATTTAGATTCATTGTCGCAACCAATGAATGAATAAATTTGTTACATATTTCTAAATTGTATCATTAAAACTAATAAATTTTATCGATTATAAATTCAAATGTGGATTTAAATTGAAATCGGTGGTTTACATTTTATAAATTCAATTTATATATTTAATTTCAATTCATAACATATTTTAAATTTTTTCCTTGGTGGAACTCTTCCTTCTATCTCGCTTAGTTTTTTCGATGAGTTTCCCCATCCCCCCCCCATCATTAGTCTCGACAACAAAGGTGACTCAATGTACGAATGCACATACAAGCATATATTGGCAAATTAATTAACTATAATGCTATAATGTCAGTCAAATTAAATCTATTACAACGTTCAAATGGGTTTCCTTGTTACTCAGAGAAGCACAGTGAAGTTACCTAATAATTATACATTGCTAGTTGAAAAAAATAACCGCCTACTTCATCAAATTTCGATAAATTTTTTTTGTATTGCCTGCAACCAACTAAACAGCACAGTGTTTAAATGAATCTCGATAAAGGTGAAATGCAAAGGGGTGTAATGATCTTCGGATTTTATGTTTTAGAATTTTGTGAGAACGTAAGCTCCACTAATATTGGCGACCCGACAGAGACAGGAAAAATTTGTTCTATGGTTTGATGAGATAAATTTTAGCAGTATAATAAAAGTAAATGGTAGGAAGTGCTTAGTATGGTGCTTTCCATATTTAATTTAGAATAACAGGAAAAGGTTCATCATCAAAATCGATGGTACACGATTGCTGACTCAGCTTGGACTAACAATGACCTATGAAATCGTATTATTATTGTTATTAGTGGGAGACTACTCATCTCAACGGATAAAGTTAAAAACAAGTAAAAGCTTTCACTTGACATTTTTTAAGAATTTTAATTGTTAGCAAGTTTAGTGAATATCTTTAAATTTTACTTGATGGACAACACAATATTTGAACATTTAATAAATATTTAAGTAAAATCATTAACGTTTTTTTTATTCTCGTCAACCATTCGCGTGAAGTTTGTCCTAACTTTGTCCTAAAATTACAACAACAAAATTTAGGATAAATTTAGGACAAACTTCACGTATTTGTCGGCAGGCGTGAAGTTTGTCCCTAAATTGTCCTATTTTTTTACGTCTGAGAATGTATTGGTTAAATACATTGAATCTCTCGTTATTATGAATTTTTTTTCGAATTTTGAGATTTTTGATATTACCTGAATAAAAAACATTTAAAAAAACAATTTGTAATTTTTCAACGTCAAACAATAAAAAATATTTTATTAGATAAGAGGAAAAACAGAATCTGGTTATCTATATAATATGTAAATACAAGAACACACTATCAACAAATTGTTAGTAATATCGATACAAAAGCTCGCTTTATCGAGACATGGTCATTAGAAGTAGTCCTTATAGGCGTTTCATAAGCCCTTGTTTCGCATACTGTTGGCTTCGTTAACGTTCTTTCTACCGTTTGTGAGCGATTCGAAAAAATTTCATGGCGAGTTCTGGGGTAAGATATTTGGAAGATATCATTATCGAGGAATGGTGAGCACTTATGGCATAGCGATGGATTTAATAAAGTTTTCTATACCGTAAAATCAGAGTTTCGAAAAAATCCCGTGATGCGTTATCGAGTTATGATCTTTCGATCCTTATAGGTGATTCGCGAGCACTTGTTGCTTAGCGTTGGGTTTGTTGAAGTTTTCTCTACGGTTCGTGAGAATTTCGAAAATTTTCCATGATTCTGTCTCGAGTTATGGTCTTTAGAAGTAATCCTTATGTGAGATTCGCGAGCCCTTGTTGCATAGCGTTGGATTGGTTGAAGTTTTCTCTATGGTTCGTGAGAGTTTTGAAAATGTTCTATGATGCTGTCTCGAGTTATGGTCTTTAGATGTTATCTGTATGGAAGATTCGCGAGCCCTCGTTACATAGTGTTGGATTCGTTGAAGTTTTCTCGTCTAAACAGGGTAATTAAATCTGTCGATGCATTGCTGAGATATAAATAATTTTATTTATCATATTTGTTCTGATATAGAGTTCTTCTCTTGTCTAACGGCAAATAGTCCATCCTACCTCTCTTTTCAAATGCCAGCAATAACGAAAAAGTGATGTAATTTTTGGGTGACAGTTAATTTTAAACTAATTTATTAATTTCTCACAACCTTAAAAATACAAATTTATGAATTAATTAAAATCATATTACAAAAATATAAGGTAGGTTATTCTTTGCGAGGCAGTGGTGAATAAACTTGACAATAATATTAAATTTAAATAAAATATAAACTATCAAAAACCACAAAATATAAATGTACTATTATGTTTATTTTATAAACATAAGGCCAATGTATTTATTTTCAAACAACCAATCCTTAATTAAATTCATAATTTTTCTATTATTTAACTGCGCGCGTAATAGTTGAGGCAAGCGATTAAAAAATGCGGGAGCAACTAAGAAGTACTAAGTAGTAGTTGTTTGCAAAATATAATAAACGTTTGTTTATTGGCTTTCACTAATAAATCCGGGAACAGAAAGGAAGTTTCTGAAATTATTACGAATGTGGTAAACAGTACTTAATCTCCGAATTCGACGCCCATTTCGAAATGCCTGCTCATGTGAAAAATGGACTTAAAAACTGGATTGGGTATGTAATCTAGCATTACAAAATATTGCAAATACAAAATGTTGCAATAGGAGTAGGTTTCTAAAGACCATAACCCGATACAGCATAATAGAAAATTTTCAAAACTCGCACGAGCCGTGGAGAAATCTTCAACGAATCCAACGATATGCGATAAGTGCTCGCAAATCTAACTGAAGGATTATTTCTAAAGACCATAACTCGAGACAGCATCATAGAAAATTTTCAAACCTCGCACGAACCGTAGAGAAATCTTCAACGAATCCAACGATATGCAACAAGTGCTCGCGAATCTCACATTAGGTTTATTTCTAAAGACCATAACTCGAGACAGCATCATAGAAAATTTCCAAACCTCGCACGAACCGTAGAGAAATCTTCAACGAATCCAACGATATGCAACAAGTGCTCGCGAATCTCACATTAGGTTTATTTCTAAAGACCATAACTCGAGACAGCATCATAGAACATTTTCAAAACTCGCGCGAGCCGTGGAGAAATCTTCAACGAATCCAACGATATGCGACAAGTGCTCGCGAATCTAACTGAAGGATTATTTCTAAAGACCATAACTCGAGACAGCATCATAGAAAATTTTCAAACCTCGCACGAACCGTAGAGAAATCTTCAACGAATCCAACGATATGCAACAAGTGCTCGCGAATCTCACATTAGGTTTATTTCTAAAGACCATAACTCGAGACAGCATCATATAGAAAACTTTCAAAACTCGCGCGAGCCGTAGAGAAATCTTCAACGAATCCAAAGATATGCGACAAGTGCTCGCGAATCTCCCATCAGGATTATTTCTAAAGACCATAACTCGAGACAGCATTATAGAAAATTTTCAAAACTCGCACGAGCCGTGGAGAAATCTTCAACGAATCCAACGATATGCGACAAGTGCTCGCGAATCTCACTGAAGGATTATTTCTAAAGACCATAACTCGAGACAGCATCATAGAAAATTTTCAAACCTCGCACGAACCGTAGAGAAATCTTCAACGAATCCAAAGATATGCAACAAGTGCTCGCGAATCTCCCATCAGGATTATTTCTAAAGACCATAACTCGAGACAGCATTATAGAAAATTTTCAAAACTCGCACGAGCCGTGGAGAAATCTTCAACGAATCCAACGATATGCGACAAGTGCTCGCGAATCTAACTGAAGGATTATTTCTAAAGACCATAACTCGAGACAGCATCATAGAAAATTTTCAAACCTCGCACGAACCGTAGAGAAATCTTCAACGAATCCAACGATATGCAACAAGTGCTCGCGAATCTCACATTAGGTTTATTTCTAAAGACCATAACTCGAGACAGCATCATAGAACATTTTCAAAACTCGCGCGAGCCGTGGAGAAATCTTCAACGAATCCAACGATATGCGACAAGTGCTCGCGAATCTAACTGAAGGATTATTTCTAAAGACCATAACTCGAGACAGCATCATAGAAAATTTTCAAACCTCGCACGAACCGTAGAGAAATCTTCAACGAATCCAACGATATGCAACAAGTGCTCGCGAATCTCACATTAGGTTTATTTCTAAAGACCATAACTCGAGACAGCATCATATAGAAAACTTTCAAAACTCGCGCGAGCCGTAGAGAAATCTTCAACGAATCCAAAGATATGCGACAAGTGCTCGCGAATCTCCCATCAGGATTATTTCTAAAGACCATAACTCGAGACAGCATTATAGAAAATTTTCAAAACTCGCACGAGCCGTGGAGAAATCTTCAACGAATCCAACGATATGCGACAAGTGCTCGCGAATCTCACTGAAGGATTATTTCTAAAGACCATAACTCGAGACAGCATCATAGAAAATTTTCAAACCTCGCACGAACCGTAGAGAAATCTTCAACGAATCCAAAGATATGCAACAAGTGCTCGCGAATCTCCCATCAGGATTATTTCTAAAGACCATAACTCGAGACAGCATTATAGAAAATTTTCAAAACTCGCACGAGCCGTGGAGAAATCTTCAACGAATCCAACGATATGCGACAAGTGCTCGCGAATCTAACTGAAGGATTATTTCTAAAGACCATAACTCGAGACAGCATCATAGAAAATTTTCAAACCTCGCACGAACCGTAGAGAAATCTTCAACGAATCCAACGATATGCAACAAGTGCTCGCGAATCTCACATTAGGTTTATTTCTAAAGACCATAACTCGAGACAGCATCATAGAAAATTTTCAAAACTCGCACGAACCGTAGAGAAATCTTCAACGAATCCAAAGACATGCAACAAGTGCACGCGAATCTCCCATCAGGATTATTTCTAAAGACCATAACTCGAGACAGCATTATAGAAAATTTTCAAAACTCGCACGAGCCGTGGAGAAATCTTCAACGAATCCAAAGATATGCGACAAGTGCTCGCGAATCTCCCATCAGGATTATTTCTAAAGACCATAACTCGAGACAGCATTATAGAAAATTTTCAAAACTCGCACGAGCCGTGGAGAAATCTTCAACGAATCCAACGATATGCGACAAGTGCTCGCGAATCTAACTGAAGGATTATTTCTAAAGACCATAACTCGAGACAGCATCATAGAAAATTTTCAAACCTCGCACGAACCGTAGAGAAATCTTCAACGAATCCAACGATATGCAACAAGTGCTCGCGAATCTCACATTAGGTTTATTTCTAAAGACCATAACTCGAGACAGCGTTATAGAAAATTTTCAAAACTCGCACGAACCGTAGAGAAATCTTCATCTTATCAAATAAAATATTTTTTATTGTTTGAGGTTGAAAATTTACAAATTGTTTTTTTAAATATTGTTTATTCAGGTATGTAATACCAAAAATCTCAAATTTGAAAAAAAAAAAATTCATAATAACGACAGATTTTGTTTATTTAACCAATACATTCTTAAGTGAAAAAAGTTAAGACAAATTTAGGACAAACTTCACACTCGTCATCAACCAATGACTAATATATAAACCGTAATATGTTTGGGAAATTTAGTTGTTTCTATCGGATATTTCAGTATGAATGTTCTAACTTTGACAGAGCCGCGCTGTCATCTTTGAAATAATTTTTTTTTATCATGAAATATTAACGCTTTAACATTGTTTACAAACATAAAAATTTATGTGTAATTTACATTAAAACTTTTCGTGCTTTTCGTGACATTCGCGCTCAATTGAACGTTCTATTGTTGAGAAATCTAATTTTACTTTAGACCTGCGTGAAGTACTTAACATTAACAGAAATTAAACTATACATATAATAACTGACTGAAAATGAGTAAATTTGAAAAAGTATTTAGAAGTATTAAGCCAATTAACACAAATCTCAGAGATATTCCATATTATGACTATATACATAGGATGTATAGAGGATAAATGAGGTTTTCTTGATATATTTGGTATATTTAGGAAAAGGGTTTGGTTCTGGCGATAAATTCTTAAAAATTATCAATTTCATCGTCTACTTGAAATGGAAGTGCTGCTATATTAAACAAAGTAACAAGTATTCTCAGAGATGTTCCCATATTATGATTATATGAAATGCATAGAGAGAATAAATAAGGAACCAGGGTTGGTCTGTGCCGACAAATTTTCAAAAATTATTAAATTCATAGAAAACGATCGATGGAAGTGCTGCTACACTAAGCCAATTAACAACCAATTTAGAGATATTTCAATGGTATGACTATACAGGATGTATAGAGGATAAATGAGGCAGCAAATTCATAGTTGGGATTTGGCTGCAAAATTTGGAAATTTATGAATTTCATGGAAAACTGTGGATAGAAGTTGTCTTACAAATAGCCAATGCGTGTTACAATGACTATGTAGGACTTATAGAGGATAAATTTTGCTATCTTAGTACGTTTGAAATATCTAAAAAACGGGGTAGGGCTCATTTTTTCACAGTTTTCTATGAAATTAATAACTGTCGAAAATTTGTCGCCAGAGTCCATTCCTTCTTTTAAATATATCAAATATATTAGGGAAGCCTCATTTATCCTCTATACATCCAATTAATTCACAATAAGGAAGCATCTCTGAGATTCGTCTTAATTGGCTTCGCGATTCACCACATCGATTCTGGGTCTGTATATAGATTTTTAGTCAAACTGCGACAAACTCGGCTTTTTTAAACTTAAATTGATACCTTTTCAAATTTACTCATTTTCTGTTATTTATAATATACAAGTAAGAGTATAACGGTAAATACATCAGAAGAGAATATAGAAGCTGTAGAAAAACCGAAATATGTTAAGTACATGTCGTTCTCAAGAATAGAATGTTTCCTTGTCCTGCGATTTCTTTCTATCTAGGGATAATATTATATGTAATGTCCATGGTCACAGATCAGCACTAATTGAAGCATTTCAAAACAATATTAAAGGTATTAATTTGGGGTACCTATGAACGAAACTATTTTCATTATTTCATTTCAAATATAAAAAAAAAATTATAAATGCCTTAAACTGCCTTTTTCTATCAGTCGATTTTTTGCTTGAATCGATATCATTCATATCACCATCTTTTTGATGCGGAGTATTATGAATAATTTACAAATACGCGGGTGGTGACTAATAATAATAATAATAAATCGTGAATTAATTAGTTATAAATTACACTAAAAACAAAAAAAGCGTGTGTGTACTTTATTTACATTAATATATCATAACATTACTGGATCTTCCAGTTTCATCCAAAGTTGAGGAATGTTAACAAAGTCAGTTAATCACAAATTCAAATAAACCAGCATAAGGTACATCTGTATCGGAAAATAGTTCTACCAATGCAGTTCCATATGCAACATTTAATCCGAAGAATCAAACTAGTTCATCGATTCACAACCAAATCTCAGGCTTTACTGCCAAAAGTTGTAATTTGGGTAGAACGTATAAAGCTGAGATATATGAACGCAATTACGCGCCATTTTGGATTCGGGGTTGCAATCAAATTTTTGACAAAACATACATGCCAAAAATTAAAATCCACCAAAAAATCAAACCATCTTCCTGAGAATCGCTTCTCCAAAAGTACAAAAAAAATTTGCAGTTTAAGTTTTCTCCAAAGTAAACGGGCAATTGGCCTTTAAATTTAGTCAATATTAATTTTACTGAACATTCCAAATCGATAGAACTAGCCAATCCTAAATTCTTGATTCTTGACCGTATACACATGCTACTTCGTAGAAATTTATTGTGACATGTTTACGAGAGAACAAATTTCGATTTGTCAAGAATTACCACCTTTTCAACAACAGTTTTCCTATATGTGATTTATAGAAATACAACATCTCCCAACTCAGCTACCGTCGTTGGTACGAAGAGAAATACTAAAATTTTATATTAACGAAAAGGTGAAGCCGAAAACAATTTTTAAATTGAGTCAATTGAGCCATCATCAACTTGATCGATGATTTTTATGTCGACTAATTATTTCGTAAACCTATTTTCCAATTACAACAAATTAGTCCATATATGGCCGCTTTCTGCAAACGATCTGTCATCAATATTGAACTATCTGTAAACAGCCGTAAAAATAACGTATAATCTCCACAAGACAAAGACAATAATCTTAGTTTAGCCATCTTTGTAAATTAAATCCTTTTTTGTATAAATTTGATATTCTTCGTGTTGGTGGCTCTGATCAATTCCAGTCTGCCATACAATCAAAAGCATCCCATTTTATTGCCATTTAGTGATCCATCTGTAGTGTTATTAGTCTAAAGAGAACATGTATTTCATACATTACGCCAAAGGTTTTCAGTTATTGGTGGACGAAGCTTATGTTGTAAGGTCATAAATGACTGTCATAAATGACTAATTACCCGCAGAGCGTGTATGCCCGTCTAGTCTCAAGCATTTCAAAATATTGGAATCGATGTCTGCGGCCCCTTCACAGGCATGTACAAAGTTTGTTCTGAAGTTACGTCGAATGATGATAAGCATCACTATTTTCATTTGCTTTACCACCAAGGCCAAACATTTTGAAATTGTTTCTGATTTGATTACAAGCAAGAAGTAAATCATCTAATAAATTAATTTTAAATCAGAATTACGAAGCATTTTAAAATTGTTTGACAAAGACTCCATCAACACGAAGTGTTCAAATATTGTTTTAAAGAGAGCAGTGGAACGTAAATCCTCTGAGATCATCTCATTTTGAAGGATTTTATGAAGACACGGTCGAGAGCACAAAACTCCATTTAAAAGGAGTCCTGTATTATGTTTTAACATAAGACCGTTCATTCCGCTCCCAAATGGTTCGAACGGTTTTCTGCATCAACTCAGTGTAATTTTTTGGTTGGAATTCCAATCAATTCCCTTCCGGAACCTATCCTTCGGCACTTAGACTTCAATCATTTGACTAAATACCACCGATTGCAATATGCAATGCAACAATTTGGGCTACATTGATGGTCGAGCGAATATCTCAACGAATTACAGCAGCTTCCCAAGCGGAGATTTCGTACTCCTTAAATTAGTTGAAGAAAAAAAAACGACAGAAAAAATAAGAAAAGTATCGATAATTGTTGGTTTTTATGTAAACAACGCGTTACTAATATAGTCTTCAATTAAGGGAAACACCTAAACCTAAAGTTGACAAGAACGATTAATATTTTCTGCTCTGTTGTACTTGCCAACACTTCCCCAAGCATAAGACGAGATTTTCGTACTTATATTTACCAAAACCTGGTAGATCTTCTGGATTCAAATTTCATCGGTTAATTGATAGTTATCCTCACGTCATGAAAGCAAGCAAGTTTTTTAATGGGAAATTTTTTTTTAAATATTATTTTAATTCGTTTTATGCCATAAAGGATGAAGGCTGATGCCCCAAACCACTATTTTATAATAGTAGACTAATTATTGAAATTAGAACATTTTTCAAAAATTTAAAAGAAAAACTCCACAAAACCGCTTAACATTGGCTCGCGGTATGCAAGAATGACAGGAAATTAAGTATCAGCGTTTTGTCCTTGACAACTGCGCTTCAAATCACCAACATAAATTTTGGTACATCGAGAAGTAACGCTTTAAAGAAACATATCATAGGTACTCTAAAAATATGCCTTTATAGCTGACATAATGTTTGAAGGATCATGGGACGGCTTTCAAATCTAGCTCAGAAATATGAACGTCCTGCCCTGCTCTGTTCAAAAGAAGAAGTCTGATTTTTGAAGAATTTCAGTCTCTTTCGTTTTTTTTTGCTTTTTTCGTGGGCTTCACAATTTTCAGTAATTCTTGTTTCTTCTTCAGAAATTATTCCACAAGACTTATAGAGAGATTTAAGTTTATTAAAACCTTTTCTTCAACAAATATCATTCCAACATATTTTTATAATTCCCGGGATTCTATAAATGGATCAAACTCATCATCATTTTTTTGCTTTTATACTTTTAGGTTTTAATTTACGTGACACAAAAAACAATACTCTGTGAAATTAAAAACCTAAATAATTTTACATCCAAATAAAAAAGTCATAAGCTGTAACATGCTGTAACCTTTGTTGTAACTGTTAATGCATTATGTTTGATTGCCTTATACCCGGTCTTACGATAAAAGAGCTTACTGACAGTTGAAAATATTTCCTCCCTATAACTTCTATTATGAATTTACGGTTAACCCCATAAAACAAATTATTTTGTTTTTTACATAATAAAACATTCGTCATTCAGTTAAATATTTAATTGACAAAAAATTTACAAAATTGGGCAGTCAAATATTTAATTCTCCCGTTAAATAAAATTCATAAAAGGAGCCCGAAAAGAAATAATATTTAACTGGGGCATAAGGATTTTTTTATTTTGGTGTACCTGACGCTTGTTTTAGCAAAAATGTAATTCTAATAATTGCCATGATCAACTTTGCTTATAGGAAACTATCCTCTTAATTTTGAAGTATGTTATCTCTCACAAAAACAAACAAATCAAATTCTCAATCAATACATACATACATATATGTACAATAATTATTGATTTCTTCCACTCAATTTCACCGCACATAAATCATCAACCAAAAATGTTCATTTTCATTAAAACAATTTTTATGATTTATTATCAGCAATAACCATTACTATCAAACCAAACTGCTATTATTATCCTCGTGGTAAACAATTCCTAAGCACAAAACAATATTGATTGGCAATAATATCCAGCCAATACCAAAATACACACAAAATGTGTAATAGAAGCCATCGTGTTTAAAGTCATTTGTCGAAAATCTAAAACAAACAACATTTCGCTTAGAGTATCCCCCTAAATCAATAATAACTCCAATAGCTTATGGTCACCGTCAAATAACCATTTCCGTTCTATACTCCGGACAAGATTTTTTTTTAATTTGGCAAGAATGTTAATAACGCTCGTTACGTATCTGTACATTAAAATAATGTTTTACCATAAAAATAAAAATTGAATTTTCATTGTACCGAAGAATTTTTGGGAAAATATTTATAATCGCAAACTGAAATAATAATGGGGAGTAGCAAAAAAAACAATAATAACCATGGATGGCTCCAGGATCAAATCGGTGAACTGAAATGGGGAAAAAATCAGATGTTCCCGTTTTTGTTAGTTATGGTATTGTTGGAGTTGTTATGTTTTCTTTCGCATGTTTATGTTTTTGTTTCCAAAAAAAAAAAAAAAATACTAAAAAGCTTAATGTATATCAGAAGTATTAAGCTCAGAGTTAATATACAAACAATTTTTTTTATGTTATTTATGATGTATTAAAAAAAAAATTATTATTTCATAACCAAATAATCATCAAAAACATTATAAAATGTATGTGCGTGTGTACAGCTCCTCCTCGTTTTATATTATATGTACGTGTATAGAGAGAGATTTAATGAAGGTAAGGCTTTTGTTAGCTTTTAGTTTTAATTCTTTTCATTTTTGATGAGTTTTCAACAATTTGCTCATAAAGACGTTAACTTTTACAACAGATGCTGTTTTGGATGTCTACTCGGATAAGAGTAAAACTTCCAGCAAAAGGGATTACACGTACCAGATATTTTACTAGTTTATATCAGTCACATCACGAAAACGTTCATTAAAGGGAATTATGTGGATATGAAACGTGATTTAATGTTAATAAATAATTTGAATGAATGCGTAAACGAGAGTTTAAAGATATTTGTGTCGGTCACGTATTAGTTTAATCTCAATAATGGACGCTTTTTAAAAATAAATTCAAATTTATAAGTTTAACAACCAAATTTACAATCACTTCATATTGTCTACTATAACAATTTCACCATCATGTACACATACTGCTAAACATCAATTAATATTATGCCAAATGTCCTAAACTATCAACCAAAATAAAAACTTTGTATAATTATACCATAACCATATATGATAGTTAGCATATACATACATACAAATAAAAAAAGTTTTATGATTTTTGCCACAAAAAACCAAAATTAATGTTTACTTTAAAATTTAAAAGTTAAATTTTAATAGTTTCAACAAATTTAACTTTGTTGTTTAACAAAAAAGCCAAAAAAAAAGTTTGTTAACCAGATAAAATACTTCACCGCTTCTCGTCTCTCTCGTTTCTTTCAGTTTGAATTTTTCTGGTATATAATTAACAGTTTGTAGATAAATTAAATTATATGTGAAATAACGCAAATAAAAAAAGTTTTAATTTAAAAACAAAAAAAAGACTAACTTTAGAGCTTTAAAGTTGTTAACACTGTATGATGTGATTCTGGTGTTATCATGTTGATGTGTGAAGTCATGAGTACGCAATGTCATTAAATCTGTATGGTACATAAGAATTTGTAGTTTCAAAATATTTTAGAACCGATTTATCTTATAGAAAAGTTTATTAAGCTCGTATTAAATCTGTAATTTATGTATATACATTAATTTAAGTTAATAAATAATTTTGACATTTTTATTACATGTACGCTATAGTTTTTTTCTTCTGTATACGTATAAAAGTTTTCCAATTTTATTTATTTTTTGGTTTATTTACGAGTGAAATATTATTGAGTGGGGAAATGTTATACAAATAATAAACTAGAGCTTTAAAATTATCCATAAATCATGTAGCATGAATTTGAAGTATTTTTATTTCACAAGTACTTTAGTTGTTTAGTCCTTGCGAAGGAGTTCAGTGTTGCGTTAAATTTTATGTACTTTGTATTTCCAAATAATTTTGATACGATTTTTTGTATAATGATTTGTTGATATTTTTGGAAGTTATTTGTGGAACGTTAACTAGCTTGTTCAAATAACAAGTGAAATTCATAATAAGTTAAATAAAAAAAATCAGAACCTATTTAGAAAATAAATTAATATTAACATTAGCATCAAGCACGAGCGGACGCCTTTTGTTTACCATTTAGATTGGATTTTTGTCTTGGTACAGCAATCAATAATTCTCGAGTTTGATTTTATTCATTGGAATAGTTTTAGCAATATTCTGCAAAGATAAATTGGAGACAATGGACAAAAGGTGGTGCTAACAAATAAATTTACTTATAAAGAAGAAATTTCTTCTTTCGAAATTCTAGTTCATATTGTCCCTTGATACCACATTACCACCGTAAACTATCAAAACTACAAGATATACCTTGGCAATTTTGCCCAACGTAGTACACTGCAATGATGCAGTACAAGCATTTTAGCGTAATGACTGTACTGAGTAATGGTGTATTTATAATTGTGAAGTAGCAGTTCAAGAATGAAGGGAAATAAGTCAGAAAAGACCATTATTCGAGAACGAAGGCGAGCACTAAGAGCGAATGAGGGGCGTTTGCTGAGCGGAAGAAATATATAGAGCGACACAAATCAAACAAGAAGGAACGTGCAAATAATCAATCATTTTCAATTTGAAAAAAAGACTCAAAGAAGAAACATTGGCATCTAATCTTGCATTAAGTTTTTTCATATGCAAATGATGACGATGTTAACAATCTCTTTTTGCTTCCAAGAATGTGAAATAATTTTGCGATGATTGCTCCGAAATTTATGATAAGCTATCTCAACAAATGGCAGAGATGCTGAAGTTGCTACAGTCGCTATCTATTGAAGCCAAAAACTTTGTTAGTTCTGGTCATAAAGCTGAACCTAGAATTACTCGCCAAACAAAAAAGAAACCGGCAACGGATGATGATGTAAGTTCGATTGAAGATAAAATCAAAAGCACTCCTAAATTTTTTTGGTAGTTTATCAATTCCAAAAAGAGGAACGGTTGGTTACCCCGTACTTTAAAATTAGAAGCTAAGGAGTCTGAATTTACTGCTGAGATTAGTGGAATGCTTTTGATGTTTTTTTCGCCAAATTTCTTATTATCGACTGACCCCCTCATTGTTGAGCAACCCAATGTCAGCTGCTTAGGAGTTAATAGTTTGGGTTCTATTTCTTTGGATACTGAATTAATTTTTAAATATATCCCTAATTTAAAGCTAAATCATAATCCAGGTTCAGATTTAGTTCCTGCAATTGTATTACGCAAGTGTGCCCATTCATTAGTATTCCCTCTGGAACTAATATACAACAGATCACTGTCTGTAGGTTACTTTCCTGATTCTTGGAAAACTTCATATTGGGCCAGATACTCGATACTCAAGCAATTCGCAACTCTGCAAATATGGCGGATTTGCTAATCGAAAATTTGATTGCGTAAACTACTCGATTATTTTAGGAAAGTAAAATATATTTTTGCATTCAGCACAAAAGTTAAAGTGCATTAAAGTAGCCCATTTTCTGAAATTCAGAAACAAATTGGATTGCTAAATTATCGTGTATACCATTTCTAGCAAATTCGCAAAAAATAACTGCTTATCTGCTTATCTGAGTATCGAGTATCTAGCCCATTATGTCATCCCGGTTTTTAAAAGTGGTAATCGTTCTTTAATTGATAATTATAGACCTATTTCTGTGTTGTCTGCTGTCCCAAAAGTTTTTGAAGGTATGGTTCGTGACATTATGTTTAATGAGTTTGGTAAAATGATTATACCACAACAATATGGTTTTTCCCTGGTCGGTCAATTGCTACTAACCTCGTTGAATTTGTACATTTTGTAATAAATTCAATTGAGACTGGCTCGCAATTTAATGTATGATAGTTTTCACAGACTTTAAAAAGGCATTTGATAGGATCTCTCACGAGATTATGTTATCTAAATTGCAGAAAGTCGGTGTTCACTCATACTTCTTGTTGTGGTTAAAACCTTACCTCTGTGACCGTAGACTGTTTGTTAAATTTAATGATTGTCAAGCGAGTCTAAACCAACGTCTGGAGTTCCTCAAGGCAGTCATTTGGGCCCGTTGTTGTTGTTATTTATCATTATCAATGATGTTGTTACCTGCATTCATTCATCAAAATTTCTATTGTATGCGGATGATATGAAAATATTCATTAAAATTGATAGTGTTCGCGACTGCGAACGTCTTCAGCAAGATTTGGATAACTTTTTCGTCTGGTGTGGATTCAATAGATTGGAACTCATTATTGAAAAATGTCGAATTATGAGCTTCCATAGAAAGAAAAATCCAATTGTGTTTAACTACACATTGAACAATATTGTCATTGATCGTGTTACTGAGTTTATGGACCTTGGCATTATTCTCGATGATGGCCTGACGTTTATCCAACACACCGAGAAGATAATAAATAAAACCAACGCAATGATGGGATTTATGTTTAGAACCTGTAAGGATTTTAAAGATTTGTCTACGTTTAAAATAATTTATACAACTTTAGTAAGATCACAAGTTGAATATTTGCCAATTATCTGGGACTCTCAATATGATACTAGAATAAGTCGTCTAGAAAAAATTCAACGACGTTTCACGAGTGGCGCAATTCGATGTAATTTACATATTTCAGTTTCTTCCACTCAATCGTAGACGGTCCATTAGAGCTGCTTGCTGACTCTGCTCAGTTGTTGTCTAACCATGATTCTCAGGCAAGGAACCTACATATTAGAAATCGTTCGTTATTCCTACCTCGATTTCATAGGACTAATTACGGAGCTAATAATCCTTTAGATAATATGGATATTAGTAACTTTAATGATTGTTGTATGGAGTTTGATTTCAATATAAGTAAAAGCGATCTAAAAATCGGTAATTTAAAAACGGTTTGTTTTAACTATTCTGTGATATTGTTATTTTTTTATTGTTGTATTGCGTTGTTTTGGTTTTGGTGTAAATTTTAATTTTTAATATGTAATCGCAATGTACTGATAAGTTTAATTTTAATTATGTTGATCTTAATAAAATAAATAAATTTCACTCCACCTCACTTTACTATCAATCAAAAATTCAAAACAGTACCATAGATTTTTTTAATCATTTCTGGTGTTGTCACCAGTTTTTGTTTCACCATCATAAACACTTGTGCGATCATGTTTAAATTCACCGACCAAAAAACGAACAGTTTCATAAGATGGTCTAGACTATAGTGTTTCTCAAAACGGAATCCTGGGATCTCGTTTTTATGTCAAAAGCGTGACCGGGAATTATCGGGATTTCCCGGAATTTACCGATTTTCTTATACTATTTTAAATTTATAATAGCATAGGAATACAGAAAAATCTTGGCTTAAGGAACTAATTGGGGATTGGTATGTCGCTTATTTCCAATTATATCCTTAGATCCGAATGTAGAAAATTTGAATATCTCGTAGATAGAATTTATCCATCAATGCATTTTCAAGTCAAATGCAGGCCTATTAGAACGGAACTGTTTCTTAACCGTTATATGCAATTCAGCATGCGCGATGGAAATCGGGTTATAATAAATGAGTTTTTTATGAAGTTCTGAAATATGACCAAGTATAAGATGAAACCTGGCTACTCCTTAACTGATTTTAGTGAAATTTAATATGCGCGATGGAAATGTGATTCTAGAATTATTTTTGGAAAAAGTTCTGGACGATGGCCAATTATGATAGAACTTGGCTATTTCTAAACCGATTTTAGAGAAATTTGACATACGCGATGGTAATGGGACGGTTGCCGCCCCGGTGGCACATTGGTTAGCATGTTTGCTTTAAGCTCCGGAGGTTCCGGGTTCCATTCCCGGCGGGTGATGAAAAATCACGGTAAGGATCAATGAATTAAACACTCATTATCCGTTAAAAAAAAATGATTACGAAGCTTCACGAAGAAGTGGCAAAATCCCTCTATGGGATATGTAGCGCCAGCAGAAATTAAAACGTTTATCGATACTTTTACGTAACTGTATATTAATTTTTATGAACTTTAGGATTGTGTGTACATTCCCCGTCAGGGTAAAAAAAGTCCCAGCGGCAAATTATACTGCAAATATGTCAATAGCCGATGCAAAAGAATTAAATCGGATGAATATTCATCAAATACTTCTTCCTAGCGAGTCAAAATACCTCAGAGGAAACGGCCGAATTCGACGAATCAATTTCAAAGGCTATACAAACAGCTGTGCAACGTGAAATAAATAATTGGGACGAAGTAAACACAAATTTTTAATCCGACAAAAAGATTTTCATAATAGGTATGACAATTGCTGACTTTTTAAAAGCCTGGCCTAAATTTATCCATAGTCAAGCCCCAGACTTAGTAAATGATTTAAACTTTTTTAATCAAAAATCAATGTTATCCTTTCTTATTTTTCAGATTGAAATAGACTTTGAATTAATACATCCCGGAAAGACACTGTTGCTGTTTTCTAAATGGGATCTTTTTAAAAATAAAATAAAAGCATATTACGAAAGAAATATTAAGAATTAGTGAATATGTCAAAGACTATTATCTGGTTAAGTTCTTGGTGATTTCCAAATTAAATTTTAGTATATTTGTTTTTTTTATTTATATGAGACGCTGAAGAGTACATTTTAACAACCTTGCTCAATTCCATTTTACTGCCGACGGCCAGATTTAAGGTTACAAGTTGCGGTAATAAAGGGAAAGCCACCATTGCAGATAGTCAAGAGTTGTTTGTTCTTCAATTGGAATGCATCAACGAAAACTTGCTGATCTTAAAACCAAATATTATTATAGTGGTTTGACAATACAGCCCTTAATATTATACTTGAAGGTTCAGTTAATTCTATATTGAAAAACTTCTTCGTTTATTTCATCAAATCACAATGATTTGGTTATATCCTATGTGTTATATGCTGATGATTTTTAAATCAACAATGCTTTGGTCAGTCACTGTTCTTCAAAATGTGGTTTTTATTATAATCCACTATGAGTCATCCTTTTAATTACAGCCTTATAATATTTTTGTCACTTATTTTCTTTTGTCCGCCATTTTTGTCAACTTAGTTTTCTTTCCTCAACCGATGTTGATTGTGCATTCGTCCTAAGCGATAGTTTTCTTTACAGCAAGTAACTCATCCCGTGTTTACCTGCCCATCAAGTTTACTACGGGAAAAATTACGTGCTAGTATGTAGACCACCCAATTTGTGATTTTTTAATTTTGTTTTCAAAAACTTACGAATACGAATTTTGTTTCATTGAGCGTTGAATATAATATATAATATGACGAATTTACATCTAGAGCAAAGCCTTCTTCTAAAAGAGCGCTTCAACAAAACAAATATTCAATGGGATGTAAACTAGACAATCGGACCTCTCATATAAATTTCTCTTTTACCATGATATTGAGTATAATCTGATATAGTGCTAAATAAATAAAAAAATAAATTCCTTATATCCAGCACACGGTATTTTTGGGCAAAACTAAATTTTGCAATTTTGCCTCCAAATTTTGTTTTCCAGCAAGAGACCGGAACAAACAGAACACTTTGTTTTAATTATATACAAAAATTATTAACATTTTTCGTATTCAAAACACAGCTCACTGTCCTATTTAAAGAATCCGAGAGTGTCAATATAATCTAATTTGCTTATAATTGAATCCTACACAACACTCATAGGCTAAAAGCTATACAAGTTGTTCATTATTTACAAAAATTATGGTAAACTGACCGCAATAAATTCATAATGATTACATAAAAAAAAGTAATTATTTGATTCAGATTCACATGTGTCGACTGTTATTAAAATATTTACAGATCGAATGACACAAACAACAAAATAATATTGCCAGTAAAATTTAATTAATATAATGTTTCATATGACGACACGTGGCAAAACATTGCCTGCAAAAATTAGGAATACATTTTTATCTCGGCATACGTTAAAGCAATCACACACATGAATTAATAAAAAATTTAATTAGATCATCAAACCCTTTATGATGTAAAAAAATTACGCAACAATCCAGAATAAACTTGTAGGGCCCTTCATTTTGATTAATGAGATTATTATTATTTGAAAATCTCTCTATTTACATTATGTACATACAATATACCCCCACATCCCCCCCGCCCGAAGAACCTATCTACCTAATTTATTTTTCATTTTAATTTTCTCCATTTTCTTGATGTTCGTCTGTTTTATATGATTAATGTTATTTAATTTCAGCTAACTTAATTCTGAATTAACAAATATGTTAATTTTCGTTGAATCCTTTTTTTATTTTGTAATTCCATTATATTCAGAAAAATAGAACAAAAAAAAAAAGCTCGCACAAAAAGCTTTTATTCAAAACAATTTTCTCACAAAAAAATGTGTTTCCTTGATATAAAACATAAATACATTTATCTTTAAGAGATAATAGATTTTATTCGAATGATAACTCTTTAAATTAAATTATTTTTTAGGTTTTGTGTGTTGCATTAACGAGTTTAAAAGAATTAAAAGAAGAAAAAACGGATACTCAGAAAAGCTTTTTCATTACTCGCCTTATAATATATTCTATATGGTGTTACACTTCACTTCTTTTTAATTCTGTGTTGTGTTTACTGTGTACGATGATTAAATGTGACATAAATCTGTATACGCGCGCAAAGTGTTAATACAATTTTCCATTTCTCTAATGTTGTTTCGTCGGTGTCGGGATTTTGAAAAAAAAAAAGTCATCACAGCCGGAAAAATAATGAAAATCACAATCAACAACAATAATGCGATTTTAATTAAAAACTCGTTTTGCAAAAAGCTTTTTATTTGCGTTTGGTTTTAATTTTTATTTTATTCCATGTCGACACCACCCATGTATGTACGTTATTTTGTGTTGTGATGTTGCTGCGGATATGATAATTTGTGAGAATTATTCTTTCCGTTTGCATATGTGTGACATTTGATATTTAATTAATTATTTTATTTAAACATTTTAGTTTTTATGGTTGGATAGGAAATTAAGCAAATTATAGAGGTGTTCAGGTACGACTTTTTGTTTATTTTTCCTTGTTTATGCAGTGAAACGTTAAACTTCATCAGAGTTTTGTAATTTTTTTTTTGTATCTGTTGGTTCACGCATCATTTTATACAGGTATGGAAAATGGGTGTTATACAACATGGAAATTGTTTGCTTGTTTCCATTTAATGGTTTTGACTTTGTAACAGTGTAAAAAGAATTTAATCATAAACGTCACCGTTGAATTTGGATCGTCAAAAAATCAAAGTTAATAAAGTTATATCCTAAAAGCAACGATGTGACAACAAACATCCTAATTAACGCTTGAATAATTTAATTATTTGCTGAATGTTTCCATTAGCTAAACAAGGGTAAGTATAAGGCGGGATTCGAATGGTTATAATAAAAACTGGAACATTTTAAAGTAGAACTGGTTGGTTGAAAATTTTTACTTTTTTATTAATTATAAAAGTTATCAAAAAAGGACCTAAGTCGTTTATTCGTGAGCTTAGTGCGTTTTGAGTCCTTATATTCAACCTTCCGAAAGAAAATTGAAATTTGTTTTATTTCATCTCACTGGAAATTGTATTTTTGAGGAATTCGTTCCTTAGGAGAAATCATTTAACCGTTAATAAAAGCAAAAAATTAAAAACTGTCAGTGAGTGTGAGGATGAATATTCTCGGTACATTCAAATAAAACATTTTTGAAATAGCCTCCGCAAACATTGATTCTGAATTCTTCATTGAAATTATCTGAAGCATTAATAGTTCTAATTATTTTAAGGCGATTAAATTAGAATTCGAGGAAGAAATTTGAAAAAGAGTTAGTCTTAAGTGAGTTTCCTAAGTGGATAAAACTTAAAAAATGCATTCAAAAAAATATTCCCCGATGCAAGTTATAAATCCAAAACTGTTCTTGTATCCGCGTTTCAACCAACCTCTTAAACCGTTTTTCATTCTGTTCGCTGTCCCGTGTCCAGGTTTTATCAAACTTTTGCCTTTAGATAGATTTAATAGAGTCGAGGAATTAAAATTATGCATAAATTGCTTCAAACCTAACCATATAGTTTTGCAGTGCACCAATACTGCTGGTAAGCGTTGTTCGCACAAACACTACACATTGCCGCATATTAATCAAATTGAACAAAAATAATAAACAACCAGCAACCGATCAAAGCAACATAGTACCTTCTAATCAAATCACTAGTGAAATTACCGTAGTTAAGCATACAAATAATATTTCTAGACGTCAACATATTTTGCTGTCAACAGCCAGTTTTAGTCCAAAATTCAACATGGGATTATATTTCGTGTTGCCCTATTTTAGAATCTGCTTCACAATCAAATTTTGTTACCACAGATATATTTGAAAAACTAGGTTTAGTTTCTAGGTAATATAGTAGTATTGGAATTAAACATTCAAAAATCGAATCTTTCTAGAAAGTGTTCATGAATCATTCGATCGAAAACTACTAACTTTAAAATAAAATTAGAACTGTCAATCGTTCCAGTTATAACTAACCATTAACCTCAACAATATAAGTTGGGTATTTCTAAATGTAATATGCCAAAAATATATCTAGCCGACCCTAATTTCAATATACCAAATAAAATAGATGTTTTATGGGGTGCTGAATGCTTTTTTGAAATAATTTTGAAAGATAATGATCATTTTGCGCCAAGTCTCATAGAAACGAAATTAGGCTGGATCGTAGGTGGTAAATTCGAAGAAAATGTAGTAAATTTAGATTTACGTAAGGAGCGTTTTGATGATCATTTAAATAAACAGTTGGAGCGGTTACTACAAAACGAAGCTTGTGAACCTTCAGTTGTGAATCCCACCAGAAGAGAAACATTGCAAAGAATTCTTTAAGAAAACCACCTAAAGAGATAATGAAGGCCGTTATGTTGTTAGTTTGCCATTTTAAAAAATTGCAAATGGTCTAGGTTACTCTCATTTAGTAGCTTGTAAACGTTTCTCGAATCTTGAGAGAAGATTAAACCGCGATCTTGAATTAAGACATAACTACAATACATTTTTTGAGATGGGTGGATTCGACTATTGCTATTAGCTGGATACAATTGGATCCAGCACGATTAAAGACATATGTAGCCAATAGGGTAACAGAAATTCAGAATCTGATTACAAGTTGCGTTTGGCAACATGTAAGCACTGGAAACATATAGCGAACCTCATTTCACGAGGCACTTCAATGGAAAATTTAATCGAATCACAAGGCTGGTAGAATGGTCCGCTGTTGTTGCAACAATCTGAAGAAAACTGGCCGACATTTCTTGAAGGGAAGCAACCACAAGTAGTAATAGATGAAATCAAGCCTGAGAAGACCACTTTAATAGCGTCGGTAAACTCAGACATAATCAATTTAATAGAAAAAAAAATTCACTGACCAAACTTGTTCGAGTAATCAGTTACGTGAGAAGATTCATTAACAACATTAATAAAAAGGGACAACTAAATGGATCTTTCATAGCAAACGAAATTCGTAATAATCTGAAATTTTCACTCGAGCAAGTTAAAGGATTTAAATCCTTTTATAAATGGTGGTAGGCTAGGTAATGCTGGTCATATTCCATATGATAGTAGACATCCGTTGATCCTACCATATGAAAGTAATCTCACTTCACTAATTTTTCGTGAAGAGCATATAAAAACCTGCATTGCAGTCCACAACAATTAGTGTCTACAGTCAGGTAGCGATATTGCCCATTACGTGCTAAACTAATGGTCAAAAGAATATGACGGTTTTGCTTAAAATGCTTTAAATCAAAATCAAGAATAATTCACAAAATTATAGGAAATCTACCGGCTGTCAGAATAACACCAACTAAACCATTTTCAGTTATTGGAATAGATTTTTGTGGACCATTTCTCACTAGAAACAAAATATGTTAGCATTTTTGTTTGTTTCGTCACAAAGGCCATACACCTTGAAATCGTGTCAGGGCTAACTACAGAATGGTTTTTGGCTTGCCTTAAACGTTTCATAATTCAAAAATTTAATATGTTGAAATTCGAACATTTATCAAAATATTTCAGAAATTATAACTAAGAATTTGTAACGTTTTCATTTAAAAATTTGTCTTAGGGAAAAAAATGATTTCACATATTATGTTTTATGCGTTTTACTATGAAAAGTTTGGGTTTTTCCTCGTTTCTAATTCCTTTATAAAAGCTTCGAATTTGTAAAATATGGCTTTATTGTACAATTAAGGTTGCTTTGCCTATGTTCGTACCAAGTAGTAGTGATGTCCAGTGATAAGTGGTTTTCAATTTACATCACAAGTAGTGTGATTGTGTGCTGATACGTGTTCGCAATATTAATAAGTCAAAAGCATACATTAACTGGAGCTTTCGATTATTAGAATTGGCTAAAATAGTGAAAAAGCATCCAAACATTTGAATCATGAAAATTAACACGTTTTTTGGTTGTGCTACCAGAAAACAAAAACCACAGAAATCGGTAAACGTATCACAAATTGTGACGTATGAATCTCTTAACCACGTATGAAAATCTTAACCAGCATAATATGGCAAGCAGGTCAAATAGGTAAATTAGTCCTTTGATTAAATCAGGAACGTTTCAATATTACCCGTGGACTAGCATTTAGTTTGTGAAAGTTTAGGTACATTGCTGGAACATTTGCGTCATAAATATTACTAGACGCTGATGACTGTAATATAGGAAATAATTATAGGACTTAAAACCAAATTAAATACCGGTCAAAATATTCCATTGGAAAGATAGAACGGAGCGTTTGATTAATGCGTTTGATAGTCTTCATGTAATATCTCACACTTTATTAAATATTCTAAAACGTATAGCCAGGTCTGTTAGTCAGGCTATTAAGAAATGCGGAGCGGAAGCTAACCGACTACTAGAAGCACTCCGAGAAAGTAAGTTAGTCTGCATTGTGAAATGCTACTTGTAATGCAAAATTTCGATTGTTGGAAGATTTACATCAGGTATGTCACGTCGTTTAATCGATTATCGGCCTTAAAGTATGCCTACAAACGTAGAACAACTTTCTAAGTCCCACACTTCAAACAAGTACGCTGGATACTCTTATAAGACTGCAGATATCAGTAAGGAAACATACAATGAGGATTCAGACAGTGAAGAGATAGTTGCAGGAGCTCAGCTCTGTAGTAGATGTAAGAGTAAAACTGAGGAAACCGGCCGACCAGGTCAAGCCCCCCCAATTGTTTGACGAGAAAACATACGGCTTAAAGACCACAACTTACAGTGATAGACCAGCAGTGTAATCCAGTCAAGCCTAATACTCCCAGTGTTAAGCTGAACTGCACTATTTTCTCTGTAACTAGAAGCTAAGGAGATATTAGTTTTGGCCGTCCATGGCAAAACAGGTGCAGGATTACATATCAAAGTGTAATATTTGTAAAACCACAAAAGCCGAAAATAAATGTTTGAGACTTCCAATAAAACCGTGATATGTATAGTTTTGGATCACCTGACTAAATTTGTATTACTCAAACCCCCCCCCCCCCTCACAACAAATAAACGAATTTTTAAAAAATGATTATTCTGTGTATGTGTTGTACCCGAAACTATTCATTCTGACAATGGAACCCAATTTAAAAGCAATGAATACACAAAGACTTTTTAAGACAATTTGGTGTGGTTCACTCGAAAACTGCACTTTATTCACCACAATCAAACGCATCCGAGAGAGCCAATAGATGCCATCCCCAAGTAATGAACGTGTTGGCCGCACATAGAGGCACGTAATAAAGCCTAGATATGAAAGATTCAGTTTGGCAAATTTTGCTCTCTTCACATTCCAAAGAGATTACTGCTTCCACAGTTAAAGGCCAACCACTCTATCACTTCTGCGTGGACAATTTGCTTATATTCTCTGCTGGCTCCGACGAGCACCTGGTAGTGCTCAATACTGTAGCAGAATTAATGTCAAGGGCTGGACTAACCATTTATATTGAAAAGAGTCGCTCTTTATTGGAAAAAGTGAAGTATTTAGGGGACATCATTGGAGAATTTTCTATTAAGAATTTTTCAGTACTAACCAGTATGATGCAAATCGACGATTGTTAGGGATGGCAGGCTAGTACGTTTATACCGAACTACGCGGAGTTACCGCCTCCATCATTAATTTATTCTATAAAGGCGCCAAGTTCCAGTGTAATGATGAAGCGAATTTAGCAATCCGGCCCAACGAAATTACATATAACCGAACTAGAAAATCAAGCAGCGGTTATTAGTGTCAAGCAATTTCGACCGTACATATTAGGCTATGAGTTTTTCATTCACAATAATCAGGCCAGCATTAATTGGCTAATGACACTAAAAGACCTAAGTGGCCGACCCGCGAGGTGGAGCCCAAAGCTCCAGGCTTTTTATTTCACAATCACACATTAAAAAGGTAAGTACAATGTAGTAGCCGACACGTTGTCCCGCGAAAGTTGTGATAGTATTGCAGTAATAAACTCAGATATCTGAATCTCCAAGTACAAAACATTTCCACGTACTAACCAATCCTCTAGAACACATTTGGGCAATTGATTGATTCCCGAAAGACCGTGGCAGAAAATTTATATAGATTTGCTAGTTCCTTTTCCTCGTTCGGCTACTGGAAAATCTACAATCTTCATTAGTGTGAGACAATGTATGTGGCAGGAGCATAGTTAGTTGTTTAAAAAACGAAATATTTTCCCTATTTAGCGTTCCATAATTTATTCACAGTAATAATAGTGTGTCATCTGTAGGAAAAGGATTCCAAAGCTTAATGACTGAATATGGTGTAACCTACATAAAGGCTGCGTATTACTCACCACAGAATAACGCGTCAGATCCGAACATATATACAACATACATCTTAGGACAAATATCGTGCATTAATTAGATACAAGCGCGCTTCGCAATTCTACTCATGCGTCACAGGAACATTCAGCTCATTTCTTCCTTTATGGCTATCATAAAATTAACCCTTATGAATGAAAGCTCGCTAGATTAGGTAGACACATCGAACAGGAATTTCGGAAACATTTAAAGGCGGCCCAGAACAGATATGCTATTAGGTATAATTTGCGAACCAGCGAAAGAACTTTAATCGTAGGGCAGACGGTTTATGTAAAACAGCATCCCATAAGTGACGCAACGAAAAAATAGTATAATACTCGGGACTTGAATGATCTTGGCCAACAAAACTGCTAGAAAAAGTGACTTGTTAACAAGTAGGAAAATTCAATTATTTCGTCTTTTCAACTGAGAACGACATCAAAAAATTCTTTTATCCCGTTTATTACCAAAACTAATATTTTTGTGAATATTTAGCCCATTCCTAAATATTTGAAGAGTATACACGTATAATTCAATATTGCCACGATTCAGCTTACTGCGAAGCAGGAAATAATCGACAACGTTTATAAAATAAATTAAAACAGGATCAAAATTGAAGCTTTCTGTAAAAGATTGGTGTTTAGCTATGATCCCTAAAATTATGGGCACGGCCATGTGGGTAGTTTTAGAAATAGAGTGGTACACAATTTTTTAAAGTACTGGCATTTGGCTAAACTAACCGAAAATGTAAGCAAAACTTTATATACATAGCTATACATATTTAGTATCGACATTTTTATAATGGGTTAGGCGAATATTTTAATTAAGAAAACTAAAAGTTTAACGCTAGGATAAGTCACGGACTAAAGTAACCATACAAGCACAAATGACATAAAGTGGACAAGTTGGGATACATGAAATGAAGGATAGGCCTTAGGGTTGAAAAAATAATTAGCGTAAATAGTTCTCTTTCAGTATGTCTGACGATTCGTGCTGCACTCAGAAACTGTTTAATCGATTTCGATTCCCACATTTTGCCACTCTAAAAACGGTTCTGAGAAAGCATTTATATATGCATTCAAGAATATGTTTTATTCCAACTACCTAACGGTGGTTTATACAATTTTTTTCACGAGAAAATAAACAAAAACTAATATTTTAAATTAATTTAAAATTTAATAAAAGCTGAAATCACAAAACATACGTTACTTAGCAATCAAAAGTATTAAGCATAGTACATAGTAATGAATCATCTAAAAAAAGTTTTCGATTATTAATTAATAATTTCAAAACAGGGGTTAAATTACAAAAATACCAAAGTCAAAATAATTTGTAACCTTTGACATAGGTCATCCCCATATAATTTAACATTATTCCGTAACCGATTATTAGTAAAATAGAAATCGGTAAACCAGCAAGTTCTTAGATTCTTATTTTACGAGCTTAATTAAGACGTTCAAATACCAATCGTAAATTCTTAATGAAATTGTACCATCATGACCTAGAACATTGAACATGAAATATATAACAAGTCAACAAACAACACCACCGTAATAACTATCGTTAATCGTAATTATTTTTTACAACTCATGTGAAAATCTCAAAGGAAAACTATTTTGCGTCCAAGCTAAGAATGTGAGATATTTATTTTTCCACTTTAATAATAACAAGAAATTGGCATTATACTATCTTATGGTATATATGTATAACAGAAGATTTATCAACATTGTTGTTGTTGTTACAATGTTACATAAACAAGAATTCTGAATTATTTATTTTTCGATTATGGGAACGTTTCTCCAAAATCCAAATAAAGATTTTACTTTTCTGTTTTCTTCCCTAACTCCCTACTCTGTATAGTTGTCGTGTAATAATAATAAAGTATATAATTTAATTTGTATTTTATAATGGCCAATTTAATCATTCAGCCAACCACTGACTAATTTGCTAAATGATACATGTGTAACTTATTTATCTCAAAACGTTAAATTCACATATGATTTATGTCGAATCAGGGTCTAGTTTACACGTCGGAAAATGGATCATCATTATTATACCTATACCTGTTAACCAAAGGCTTGATTGAATGGTGTACATTTTCCAATGAAATATTTTGATAATCTCTTGAGGGTTAGTTCCCAAAATTGTATCTATGGTTTTTGTTTAAACTTATCTTTTTAATCCGGTGTACCAGAAATCCCGCAAATGGATTGAATATTTATGTTTAAAAAAAAAAACTTTGTTAGATTAGATTTGTTAAAGGTATATAGAAAACCAACAGATTAATTTACGGTTATTATATGGCAAAAAATACGATACAAAAACTTTCTAGAAAATAAACGTCGATTAGTAATACATTTTTGGGGTTGTATTTTTATGGTTGGCGTTTGTGCTTGCTTATGTCTTATCTATTTTAATTTTCTTCGTGTGGTTTGTGATGTGGGTTATCTATCGTTTGAGCATAAGTTTTTTACATTAATGAATATTCGAGATGGGTTAGTCGGATACCTACCTAAGTTGTTATTAATTTTTATGGTTTTCAATGCTCTTGAAAGTGAAAAATGTTGTTACCTTTTATGTGTCGAAATAAGTTTATTAAATTTGGGTGGTTGAATAAGCAATAAAAATAAAATATTTTAAAAGATTTTCGGTAATATTTCAACATCACAAAAAAAAAAAAAAAAATCGACGTTTTATTTTGCGTTTAGACCTGGAACTCCTCGAAAAAACAGTTAAACAGCAACACAAACAACCGAAAATTGTCGCAGAAAAATCCCAGTTTGATATGTTTAAAACAACAAAATCAAAATTGATAAGTTTAGGGAAACATTCTACTGTACTTCGCAAAATAAATTTTGTGTTTCATTTGATTATCAAACTATCCATGACTTTTCAGTTGGTTGTGTCAAAAAATAGCATCGCATAAATTATACAACACCGCGTAAAATGTTGAAACGTAATCCAACAGCAACGCTGCGTTTGAAAAAGGATTATTTACGTTTGAAAGAGGACCCAATACCATATATATCGGCCGAACCAGTACCGTCCAACTTATTAGAGTGGTAAGCATATATACAACATTATACAATATAAATTCACTTAATTTGGCATTTTATTTATATAGGCATTATGTGGTAAAAGGTCCGGAAGACTCACCATATTATGGCGGTTACTATCATGGTACATTATTATTTAACTGGGAATTTCCATTTAAACCGCCTGCAATTTTTATGATCACACCAAATGGACGTTTTCAAATAAATACACGGCTCTGTTTAAGCATATCGGATTTTCATCCGGACACTTGGAATCCGGCATGGTCTGTTTCTACCATTTTAACCGGCCTCCTAAGTTTTATGCTTGAGTCGACACCAACGCTGGGATCACTGGGCACCACTGATAATGTAAAAAGGCAATTAGCCCGTAGCTCATTGGCGTTTAATATAAAAAATAAATTATTTTGTGAACTATTTCCGGAGTTGGAGCTTGAGATTAATGGAAAATTAGCCGTGCTTGAAAATCAGATGAGATTAACAAACTGTGTAAAAACAAACAAGCACAGTGATTGGAGTTTGCTAAACGATCCGAATAATTGGTTTTCGTTGGTGTCGAATGTAATGGTACTGTTTGGTTTTGGATGTTTTGCTCTTATTGTAAATTTGGTTGTAAAAAATATTTGAGGTGAACAATTTTTTTCGATTTAATTTCAAATAAACAATATATTTAAAAATATGTTTTCCACAAAACCTTGATACATTCGCTGCTAACCTTTATGTAAATTCCAAGTATATTTTGAAAGCTTTCAAATTGTAAATTAATGTATTTTTTTTATGGTTTCGTTTTCTTTGAAGTGGGTTTTTGGGCAGCAGAGTTCTTGTAATATGTGTTGTGGTCGTTCCAAGTTTGTATAGCAACATAAATTATTTTTTGATGGAAAAATTGTAATTAAGTTTTACCGTGGTAAAAGAAAAAAAAGGATGTTTTCTTTAATTAGGCTGTCAAAATTTACGCTTGATTATTTTAAAGATAATAACAATTTATTATTATGTGTTTTGTTATTTTTAATTATGATAATTTACTTTTATTGTTCACCCCCTTATTGCTTGTCCAGTTGTGGAGGACCCAAATACACAAAAATTAAAATAAATAATTAAATTATAAAGTGCTTCGTAGAACTTAATTACACTTGTGATTGTACCATTAAACCAAACCGCCTATGCCAGGTTATATAAAAGAATAAATGAAACTTTTAATGCTGTTAAAAATCAAGTGGAGACAATTTTTATAAGAAATAAAGTCAACGTTTCATCTCTGCATTACCACTTCGTTCTACTCTTAAACATAGTCACAATAAAATGATGTTGGGAACTTAGTTTTCGAAACTAGGCTTCAAAACCACTAGGCTACAAAAAAACCGTGTTCTTCAACCAGGTTCCCTTACAGACATTGAGGATCAGCAATTTGGTGCAACGTCAGGTCGAATTTATTACATATTTGTTAAATTTATGAATTCATAGTAATAAAATTACCTACTGAGTTTCCTTATAAATTTTTACTCGTAAATGTTTTACTATTCTGCAATGCTTTGTTTTAACCATACTCATAGTTAAATCAAAACATGCCAAATAGCAAAATTTTGAAAATATTTAAATTTCCTAAATATTCTAAATTTAAAGAATTTGAAAATTTTCTTATTCGAAAAATTCGCTCCTACATTTCAAATTTCCTATGGTTGTATAAATATTCCAATTTTCAATATAAGAGGAGTTCTGTGTTTCCGAATTCCAAAGTTTATAAATTTCCAAACATTTAATTTTACACCCAGGAAATAACGCCATAAATTTAAATGAAATAATTCCCTTACTAAAGAAATTGAAAACTTATTAAAATGAAATTAATCCTCAAAATTTGAGGAATCATTTCGTTACATTTGGGGATTTTGTTCATATGCTGGGTCTTGGACTTATTTCGAATTGTTTAAATATTTTTACTGGAAAATGGAGAATTAATTTTAAAATAGTCTGGATAAGAGAGAATTCCGTTCTAATTTTAAAATTTAATCTAAAAATTTTATCTCATATTTTTCTAGAATATTTTAAAATTAAATTTTCCTTTCCTAACATGAGTATATAATATGAAATAAAAATAAAAATTTGGCGAATTTACATTTTTTTAGAAAGTATTTGTATGCACCCTCCAAAATATATTAAATTTTCTATTTTCTATTAAAATTTCGTGATTTCGTAAACTCCTAAATTTTCTTATACATTTTTTCTATCTATCTTAATTCTTAAATATTAATAATTATTAAAATTGAACATTTTTAAAATTTTAAATTATATAAATTAGAATACTGATACCCCTAAATTTCTGAAAACAATTTTAACAATTGTTTAGAACAAAACGAATACTGTCAACGGCACTGTAGCAATGTAGGAGGTATTGTATGTTACAGTAGTCGTTTGATGTGCGTTAAAAAGATAATAAATTGATTATCTGAGGCTGGGGTACTTTAAAAGGCTCGATTAAAAAAAAATCAAAATCTAAAGTAGATGCCTAAAGATCATATTTTACGGTAGCTTTACCGCTAAAGCAATACAGTATCACTCGATTTCGATTTATACTGCTATTCAGAACCCAAGAGCGATTCAACGTAATTCACATTTTTAAAGCCAAATATAGCTTAGAATACAAATAATTAAAACCTAAAATGAAGCAAAACTTTACTAACCTTTTAGAAAGCATTGACGAGTTTTTCTAAAAATAATTTTTAATGAAATCCATCATATAAAATATTTTCTAATTAATTAAAAGTTTCATTCTACGAATCATTAATCTTTTTCTTAGTCTTGCAAATAAAAATTGGTGATTAGAATTTCGTTAATTATTTTACAATGCCGAAACTCGGTGAATTGAATTGAAATTATTTTTTGAATAATCATTTCTTGTATTTCTGCTCCATTGCTTTCTATCGGAGCGAATACAAGAATAAATTTCAAATTATTGTAAAACAAAACGAACGGAAATTAATTTTTTTTTTATTTCCAATAGCAAAGGCAAAAGAATCTTCGTATATTTTGCATGAATGGCTTTGTAAAATTTAGTGTCATTAGATAGGAGACTAAAGCAACAATGGACGCAGGGCAAAGGAGTACTTAAATTAAGGATCTTAAAAACTTTAGATTACATTTTCTAAAATATTTTAAAAATCAAATTAGAAAATGGCAATCGCAAGTTTATTGGAAATCAACACAATGGATCTTTGTTTGGTTGCTGTAAAAATACTGTAGGGTCGATAGTTTATTTGTATGCAGAGTTTCACTTGAACAAATTTCAAAGGTTGGAAGGTTCAAAATTGTGAAAGTAAATAGAGAAAAAGGACTGATATATTTTATTTCGTCAGAGCTTACTTTCATGGGTTTTGCAAAATGAAAGTCCCAAAAATATATTTTGGGTATAATTTAATTTTAATATTTGAGCAATTAATATTTATTTAATATCAATATAGTCAGTATTCTTGTATGTTGTTGTTACAACTTTTATATGTGGAAATTCATTTCTAAATCGAAAGCTACAAATATAAAGCGCAAATTTCATGAATTCAAATTGGAAAAAAACATTAAGATTTTATTTTTCAAGCTTTGTTTGGACAATTTTTGATCTATTTTTTTGAACTTAAATAAAAATTAATGAAATTTAAAATTTTGCTTTTAATTTTAAGCCGCCTTTTAGGTGGATTTACAAACTTAAAAATCGTACTACTTTTTCGATGTAAAGGTTGCAACAAGCCATAAAAGATACAACACACGTCATAATTTGATTAATAGCTCACATCTCAACTTAATTTTGACGGAAATGCTCCATATTATAGAATCAGCCTAACATCAAAAACAAATAATGTTAATTAGCATCGAAATATGCAGAAAAATGAATCTAAATATTTTAATTATGTATATGATTAGATCTATAGATCAGGTCATGTTTCATGAAACTACAAACAATGCAAACAATTACTCGAGATTAACATTTTCATAGAAAACAAAAATTTGTTAAATTTTTTAGTGTTGATTTCAATGAATTCAAACTAAATATTTTATTGTATACTGTAACTTAAAATGGAACCAACAAACGTACGTACAAATTTGTTTTTGTGGACAAATTTACTGCGTAAAAATCAAGAAGCACGAGGATACTTTGCATTACCAAGAGTTCTAATTATCAGGTAAGTTATTGTGTCCCGGTATAAATCTGTAATTACAAAATGCCTCAAAGTTTAATTTTTTCTTATTCGATACAAAATTGCATCCGTTAATTATTGTTTCCTATGTGATGCAACAATGCATTAGATCGTGGCCAACATGTAAAATAATGTGATATATGACGCTCAAATTAGCTTTGAAGTGAAATTATTTAGTCTGATATTATCTGTATGCATGATATTACAACAAGAGCCGGTAATATCAAGCGCAACTCTCGCAACGTGTTTTTCTGACAGTGAAAGTGATACATTTTGTATAAGAAAATTTAGTTAAAACCAAAACCTAAATGGATAATTAAAAACCTGTGGTAACGTTATTTTTAAAATTTCACTTTTTCGCGTTTAGATTCATTTTCCATAGAAATCTGTATTCCTCCGACAGAAATGTAAGGCCCGAATTTATAGTCGTTGCTACAACTATAACTACTGTCATAGTAACAGTTTTGGTATTTATAAACCTCACTGTAAGATATATTTCTAATGTAACATCGCTTATAGTGATCAAAATCCATCACTATAAACGTTGCTACAAAATATCCAAGACAAGAGAGTAAATTTGAAATTCGTATCGAACTTTTGACATGATTTAGGAATGGTTTTTGAAAATTGTTGGTATTACAATAGCAATAGTTACGACTATAAATTCGGGCCTAAATATTTAAAGCAATTTAGTACTAAAACATCGTTACTCTTTCTAAAATTCAGTGAGACGAAAAAATTATGATTAGAACATGTCAACGCTGGATTATTTTAGCACAAACTTATAGACAGGAGCCGAAAAATTGGTGCATCTGAAAGCTGCAGAATACACCACTTTTCCATCAATTTGAATAAAAGTATGTGGCAAAAATGTAGGGTGATGTAACTGCACAATACAATACTTTATTACTTTATCGAATACTAGAGAAAGTATAAAAGATTTTAGTCTGCGTATACATCATGGTACATTTTTGCTAGATTCTACTTGGTGTAAACGTGGTAATAGATACTAAAACATTTTCGCCTGTAAATACTTCCCGATAACTTAGAGATCCGAAATTTCTAAAAATTCGCTAATATTTCGACCGCATGGTTGTTCTAAAAAAAGTAATCAAAGGTATAATTCAGCAGTAATTCAGTCGTCTGAAAAGACGACTGAAAATTAATTTTTCGCAACCCTCATTCAGATCGAAGCTGAAATAGCAAAATTATTTGTACACTCTTCGTATCAAATTTTCTGGCTATGATCCGGAAGAACCTAATATAACAAATTTTTCTATTAGTTCTGTTGCGAAATTGTGGCTTTATAATGCAATTCAATCCAAACTAATTTTTTTTATTTTTTTTTGAAAACAATACAGAATTACTAAAAATTCATAGCTTCAAAATAGTAAATTTTCAAAATTTTAAAATTTTTAAAATTTAAGTCCCTAATTTTTCTATGAACTCGACGAATTATATAATTTGCTTCACAAGCATTTTGAGTAGTATTTGCCGGTAGAGTTATAATAATTGTGTAAGGGGTTCTGAAGTTTCTTAAAGTTTTAAACTTTTTAATATTTCTATTTAAATTTTCAAATTTTAAAAGCTTTGTAACTTCCGAAATTTTTAAAAATTAAATTAAATTTATAAATATTTTAACTATTGTAAAAGTTCTAGAGTTTTGTAGGGACAAACAATTGTTATTCTCACTCATAACCCTAGACAGGCTACGGTTTAATAAAACCGATTTAGCTTTGTTCAAGCACAGTTGGGCGTATTCGTGTAAAAAAACCTTTTTTACATTTTAAAAGTAAAAAATGTGAAAAATCTACGTAAATTACAATAAAATGTAAATTATATTATGTAAATAAATTTACATTTTAAGAATAACAAATAATAATAAGTAATTAACTGAAAATTTAAGATATTGTACAAACATTAAATTATTCTGGTATATCCAGATTGATAAATATTTTACGAAGAGGAGAAATTGTTAAGAGTTGTTAAGGGGAAATGTAAAATTCGCTAATACTAAAAGTACATGGTTGATTCTATATATAGGAATAAATCAGGGTAATAATCTTCGTAAAATATTGTACAAAATTAATAAAAATTATAATTTTAACTTTATTAAAGAGTAAATTACGTTTTATAGATATTACAGATAGTTTTTAGTTTCCTACCTTTAAATCCATTTTTTACATAATATCATTATGCAATACAATACTCTTTCTGTTTGATAATATTAAAAATTCTACTATTCGTTAAAACTAACCATCGCCATCTAGCGACATTTTCGATTAATTTTCAAACAAATTAAAAGTGAAGACTTTTCTCGATATCAAAATAGACACATGATATACCTAAGATACGCAAAATACAAGTTGGTTGAAAAATGTTGAAAACGACACCTATTAACCACTAGACGAATCAAAATTTATACGCCATTCTAATATTTCATCATTCATTTGAACACATGAAAATCTTTATTTCGATCGGCAATTCATTCTTTGTTTACAAGCCATTAGAAGTTGATGTGTCAATGCACGGAAAAAATAAACTGGTCCTCAGCTAAGAAAACTGACTTTTAATTCAAGAAAATGTACTTTTTCTTGATTTAAAAGCTAATTTTCTTATTTCTATCGAGATTTTCTTCATGTAAGAATTGTGTTTCTTGAAATTAAGAAAAACTCGAAAGAAAGAAAGAAATAAGAAAATAAGCTTTTAAATCAAGAAAAAGTACATTTTCTTGAATTAAAAGTCCGTTTTCTTAGCTGAGGACCAGTTTATTTTTTTCCGTGTGTATTCGTTTACAATGGAAAAACCCGAATATCGTGCAGTGATAAAATTCTTTGTTTTGGAAGGTTTATCAGCAACAGAAATGTATACAAAAATGGTAAAAGTGTTTAAAGAATCTGCTTCTTCATTTCCAATTGTGCATCGATGGGTTTTATAGTTTAAACGTGGTCGTTCAAGCGTTGACGATAAGTCTAGATAAATGATAACAGAATTCGATATGGCAAGCCAGAATTTGAATTATTTATATCCAAATTCAATACATCAGAATTCGTTATGTCATGCCAGAATTTGAAAGGTTGTCACAATTTGATAAATCTGTCATGAAGCCTTCAGAATTCCGTAAATCATCTCAAAATTCGATATGTTATTTCAGAATTTGACAGGTTATATCAGAATATCAATTTTTGGTTTTATAATTCGATATCACAAGTCAAATTTTATATGTCACGTCGATATATTTACTTCTTCCGTATTGGACATATTCGGTCAAAATTTGACATATTTTTTGTCAGAATTCGAAAGGCCTTATCAGAATTTGATATATCATCTCATGACTTCAGAATTCGATACATCATCTCAAAATTCGAGATGTCATATCAGAATTGGATATATCGTGTAATATTCTAACATAACATCTCGAATTTTCTGGGATGATATGTATATCGAATTCTGAAGTCTTGAGATGATATATCAAAGAATTTCATATCTCATATCAAAATTCGATACATTTCTTCAGAGTTTGACTTTATGATGTCAAAATTCAATAATTCATGTAAGAGCTTGAGTATGGATGTGAAAATTCGAAATATCATGCCAGTATTCGATAATCATACCAGTATTCGATAAAACATATTAGAATTCGATAAATCGTGGCAGAAATTAATTTTGTGACATGAGAAATTGTGTTATTGATGTCAAAATTCGATATATCGTATCTGAATTTGATATATATTCGAAAATTTGTATTTTTATGACAGAATATGTTCGATAAGTCATTAGATAAATCAGTGAAATCGGTTATCAATCAAATATCCTTACTTTCAATTTAAATTCATCAAATATCACAGAAAGAAAATATCTTCGACATAGTCTTGATATTACTAAGAAATTTTCATATTTTTTCTTAGATAGTGGTGCAGGTATAAGTGTCATAAAAAAATCATTCAAATTGCAAGACGTATTTTGTTTTCCATAAGGAAGGTATTTTTTTCGCAGAGGTTTAAGTGATAGAAATATTGAAACAATGGCTTCTTGATTCTTGTTACGCTACGATTTCAAATATAATCAGGGATGATTTTCCTTTATTCCAAAGGTCAATAAACCATGTCCTTGCCAGTTTAAACGGGATAAAATGATTAGTATATTTAGACGACATAGTAGCAATGGTCATAATTCTAAGCTTACAGAAATACTTTGTTGTCTTTGAAAATATAATTTGTAATTGAATTTGTTTTTCTACCAGTAAATGATATCAAGTCTGATCCTGGAAAATCGAAAGCATAAAAATTGTTCCTCTTCCTAAGACAACGAAACAGATGAAATCATTTTTAGGCTTGATAGGTTATTATCAAAAATATATCCATGACTTCGCTAAATCTTAAAAAAATTTAAAAAGTAAATTTTTATAGAAATTTTATCAATCAAAGAGATTTTTTTAAGCTGGTGAACATGTGAAATTAGTTGAAATTCAAAAAGTTGGTCTTGCTTTATTTGATTCAAAAAATTTTTTTTTTCACTAAATGACACTTTAAGGCCTAAAATTCTGAACGACTCGTTTATCTTTAAATATGTCACTGTGAGGTTTGTTAAATTGATTTTAAGATTCCAAAGTAATCAATTACTTGTATTATTTATTATCAGGAATTTCAATAAACCCTTTATAGCAAATTGATATATTTGTGGATATTTGAATATAAAAAATAAACAAACTTTGATTGTCAATAAAGAACAGAACTAATTCTCAGTAGTTTAAATAAACCTTTTACAATTTGCAATAACAAAGATGTATATATATTAAATTCCTAAACGATTGAACCGCTATTCTCGGAAGTATCGAACAAATATGGCAGGAACCTAAATAATCAATATTCACAATTTTCATTTTTGGTTGTTGATATAAAAAACTATAAATGTATTTGTAAAGCCGGAAAGAAAAAAAAAACTTCAAAATTTTCGGTTAATTGTTTATGATTTGCTTTATAGAAACATCTGTGCTTCCGGACATTTTATTTGTAACAAACACACACATGTGTATTAGATTGTTCTGAAATACAAAATTTAATTAATATTTTTTGGTGGTTTACATACAAATACATACATTGTTGACGATTAATTAAATAAATCGGTCAAAATGGTTTTTCTATTTTCCGTTATTTCTATAATTTGCATATTCCCAAGTGGAACTGTCGTACACATTTGTATTAAAATTTCCTTTCCAAGTTTTATTTAAATTTATTCAAATTTCCTTTTTATCATCATAATAGGTTCACAACAAAACAACAGCAATTAAAAATTGGTCTTATAATAATTTTCCGTCATCCGGAGACCGGACCTCTTTCCGCTCTTTTCCATTAATCTTTGTTGTTTTGTAACTTGGGTAGGTACTTTTTGAAACACAAAGGAAATACAATTGATTTTCGTCCTTACCTTTTGGTCAACCCACGAATAATTTTATTAAAAAAAAAAGAAAAATTTTAATTATTATGTCGAGAAAAATTTTTTTCCTATGTTTTAACAACAGCTTAATTGCCATTCAAATTTAAACTAATAAAATTTAATTGAATTCAAGGCTTATACAAAAAATTGACATAAAAAGGGTCAACAATTTTTATTGGCCAACACCACAAAAACAATAAACCGAGACAAAAATACGGAAATTTTGAACCAAATAAAATAAACGGCAAGAGCGTTTTAAATTTTCAGTAAAAAGCTTAAATTTGAAACTTAAATATTATTTCTGGCAATTTTTCATAATTAAATAAAATTAAAAAGAATATTAACTTTATTACCTCTTAAATTAAAGAAAAATTGTTAACCATACCAAACCAAAATTTACTACCTTTAGGGGAGGAGCTTTTTAATTTGACTTTTTTTTTTTACAAAAGTCTACATATTTGCTATGTGGCATCGTAATAAAGTAACTATGTTGTTGTAATTATGAAATATTTTAACAGCACAAATCCCATAAAGAAAATTCGTAAAAATAATAACAAGAACCAAAAACAAAAAAGCTTTAATTCAATTTTATATATTTTTCTCATATCGCACATAAATTATACACTAGTAGAGTATAAAGACAAAGTTTTAAATTAAAATTTATAGTTTTTCAATGTTGCCAAGTTATAGATAAATGCGTATAAGGCTGGTTTTGAGGAGGGGAAAAGACATTTTTACAAAAACATAGAAGTACCCTACCCTAATACAGAAAATGTACAGAAAACATTAAACTTTTGATTTGTGTGTGTGTTTGTATACCTCACGCATTTGTAATGACCTTTTTTGGGGGTGGGACAGAATGGCTCTTTTATTTGAGATAAATTATAAGCTTTTCAAGGATTCAATTAAGTGTTTTCCTTTTTTGTGGTCCATTTTTGTTTTGTTGAATTTGACGGAATTTTTTTTTTTTAATTTATACTGTTGGTTAGATTTTAAAGCTTTGATAATATAAAAACGATTAAAACATTATTTTTTCTGGAGTTTGAATACGAACTAAAAACGAGTCTATATCTCTATATGAACAACACAGACAAAATGTTAATTAGCTCACGGAAGACACATTATTGAAAAGAGACAATTTAAGCATGACATGAGAAGCTCTTAAAAACTAAACTCCACGAATTGTTTGAGTCTGAAAAATATCAATTTCATAGTAGACTGAAAATAACCTATATATTTGCTTGAATATCTTTAAAATTATCGATTCTGGCGTATTCTGTTACAAAATCTGTGTCTCGTAAATTAATTTTGGCATCTTAGAAATATAAGTCAACAATATGCAGTATAATGTACAACAAATTTTAATAATGCAGGCACATATAACATAAATTCAAATAACCTATATTTCAGTGGATTGATTATTTATGGTCGATAGCTAGTAAACTTTTGATGTCAGTAAATTGCTCTAATTACGGCTTTACTGATTATTCACAGTTTATCGAACATTTTTAGACTTTCAATTAGGAATTATTATTCAAGTCTTACTAGAGTATGCAAAAGTTATGTAAAAGTAATCGATACATTTTTGTTTAAGTAATTTTTACAAGTTCTCAACAGAGCTATTAAAGTTTGGACTAGAAAATAAGCGCTGCTATAGCTATATTGTTGAAAGGCAATTAGTAACTTATTTAAGTTTAAAAAACTAGTAGAAAGTTTTTTGTTTGAGTTAGCATATCAAACAATTATGTCAGTTACGAGAGTTTCCGAAATGATGTTAACCAATATGGGTATCACGTATCAGCAATAAAATCAGGTGATCTATCATGTTTTCATGTATGCATATTAATTGTGATACAGATAAAATTATTAGAAACAACCAAGCAAAACGGACAAGCCACTTTTACAATTGGCTTGGTTCGTTCGTTCTGATAATTTTTTTAACCAATCGCATTTTTTCAAAATGACGTTATTTTTCTTTAGAAGGAATACGATTGGTTAAAAAAATTAAACAGAAACGAACTAACGAAGGCAATCACATAAAAGCGGCTTACAGAACGAATATGAATAGAAAGAGAGACTAGAAAACACAACACAATAATTTCAGTTGAGTTCTTTCAGTAAAAATACAAATTCGCGAAAATGGAAAAGAGGCAATATAAAAAGATAAATTAAAGTAATTAAATTTAAAATTATTCTTGGCTAATTACGAGTAAATAGTGATTTAGTCACTTATTAGTCAGTTTTCATTAAGTCTCCATAAATTTCGTAAGGGGTTCAAAATTTTCTTGATTAAAGGACATAGGATCTTATGATACATAACTTTATTAGCATCCTACTAGAATTTTTTTATTTTACTAGATCGCGAATATCTTACACTTTATAAACCTTTATATTTCGAGACAGCATTCACACTTTTTGATATTCCCTGTTCAAGTAATAACACAAATATCTGTCATAATATCAAATTAACTTTAGACGTAACACAACTCTCCATAGTTTAATAAGCTTAGCAATATGACACCGTTCATATTTTGTTTCATGGCGGTAAACCATATTCTGTTTGGGGAATGCTCTGTAAATTACAACTGTTCAAGTCCAATATTCAACTTCGGTTTATTGCATGAGAAAACGTTCCTAGTTGACGATAAATTAGTTTGCCCACCGTTTGCTCTTCAGCACAAATAATCGATTGTCACTGCTTTGTTCATTCGGAGGTTTTTTTAATTCAAAGGGAAACTAATCTGAAATCCGGACTGCTTTTAATGCTTAAAATTATACGACAAATCACATTTCAGCCATAACTTCTTGAGTTAAGAAACTCAACTTTTAGAGCTCGCAAAAGAAGGTAGTTATAGTACTTTATTTATCTCTTCTCTTTTATACTTTGAAAGCTCATTTGGAAGCTCGTTAATTTATAGGTCTCAAATGTTCTAAACTTCAAATAATGCCAGAGCCTACTAAATACACAGCCGGAAGGGAAACTTTAATTTTGGAGAATAGGGACGGAAAGCTCAACTGACACAAATGTTAAATGCTGACGGATATCGAAGTTTAGCCAAAAATTTAATACAGCTATGTTTTTGATTTTCGGAGTTCCTATAAGGGTTATATTGCTATTTAGCAAACTGGAAGGATTCCAGGACATTTCCTCGCGCATATTTCTTCGCGCACATTTCCAAGAGCATAAACGTAAATAAACAAAAATTATAAATTCTAGAAAATGGGGATTTAAAATCACTATAAATTCTGGAAAATGGGAAATTAAAGTCCCTATAAATTCTGGAAAATGAGAAATAAAAGTCGCTATAATTTCTAGAAAATGGGGAATTAATTTTAAAACGAAAATAAACAAACATTACAAATTCTGGAAAATAGGGATTTTAAACCGCTATAAATTCTAGAAAATGGGGATTTAAATCGTTATAAATTTTGGAAAATGGGGATTTAAAGTCGCTATATAATCTGGAAAATGGGGATTTAAAATCGCCATAAATTATAGAAAATGGGGATTTAAAATCGCTATAAATTCTGGAAAATGGGGATTTAAAGTCGCTATAAATTTTGGAAAATGGGGATTTAAAGCCGCTATAAGTTCTGGAAAATGAGGATTTCAAATCGATATTAATTCAAGAAAATGAGGATTTAAAATCATTATAAATTCTGGAAAATGGGAATTTAAAGTCGCTATAAATTCTGGAAAATAGGAATTTAAAATCGCTATAAATTTTGGAAAATGGGGATTTAAAGACGCTATAAATTCAGGAAAATGGGTATTTAAAATCGCTATAAATGATTGAAAATGGAGATTTATAATCGCTATCAATTCTGGAAAATGGGGATTTAAAGTCGCTATTAATTTCTGGAAAATGGGGATTTTAATTTTAAAACGAAAATAAACAAAAATTACAAATTCTAGAAAATGGGGATTTGAAATCGCTATAAATTATAGAAAATGGGGATTTAAAATCGCTATAAATTCTGGAAAATGGGGATTTAAAGTCGCTATAAATTTTGGAAAATGGGGATTTAAAGCCGCTATAAGTTCTGGAAAATGAGGATTTCAAATCGATATTAATTCAAGAAAATGAGGATTTAAAATCACTATAAATTCTGGAAAATAGGAATTTAAAATCGCTATAAATTTTGGAAAATGGGGATTTAAAGACGCTATAAATTCAGGAAAATGGGTATTTAAAATCGCTATAAATGATTGAAAATGGAGATTTATAATCGCTATCAATTCTGGAAAATGGGGATTTAAAGTCGCTATTAATTTCTGGAAAATGGGGATTTTAATTTTAAAACGAAAATAAACAAAAATTACAAATTCTAGAAAATGGGGATTTGAAATCGCTATAAATTATAGAAAATGGGGATTTAAAATCGCTATAGATTCTGGAAAATGGGGATTTAAAGTCGCTATAAATTTTGGAAAATGGGGATTTAAAGCCGCTATAAGTTCTGGAAAATGAGGATTTCAAATCGATATTAATTCAAGAAAATGAGGATTTAAAATCACTATAAATTCTGGAAAATAGGAATTTAAAATCGCTATAAATTTTGGAAAATGGGGATTTAAAGACGCTATAAATTCAGGAAAATGGGTATTTAAAATCGCTATAAATGATTGAAAATGGAGATTTATAATCGCTATCAATTCTGGAAAATGGGGATTTAAAGTCGCTATTAATTTCTGGAAAATGGGGATTTTAATTTTAAAACAAAAATAAACAAAAATTACAAATTCTAGAAAATGGGGATTTAAAATCGCTATAAATTATAGAAAATGGGGATTTAAAGTAGCTATAAATTCTGGAATATGGGGATTTAAAATCGCTATAAATTCAAGAAAATGAGGATTTAAAATCGCTATAAAGTCTGGAAAATGGGAAATTAAAGTTGCTATAAATTCAGGAAAATGGGGATTTTAGTTTTAAAACGAAAATTAACAAAAATTACAAATTCTGGAAAATGGGGATTTAAAGTCGCTATAAATTCTGAAAACGAGGATTTCAAATCGCTATAAATTCAAGAAAATGAGGATTTAAAATCGCTATAAAGTCTGGAAAATGGGAAATTAAAGTTGCTATAAATTCAGGAAAATGGGGATTTTAGTTTTAAAACGAAAATTAACAAAAATTACAAATTTTGGAAAATGGGGATTTAAAGTCGCTATAAATTCTGGAAAATAGGGATTTAAAATCGCTATAAATTCTAGAAAATGGGGATTTAAAGTCACTATAATTTCTGGAAAATGGGGATTTTAATTTTAAAACGAAAATAAACAAAAATTACAAATTCTGGAAAAAGGGGATTTAAAATCGCTATAATTTTAGAAAATGAAGAATTAAAATCGCTATAAATTCTGGAAAATGGGGATTTAAAGTCGCTATAAATTCTGAAAAATGAGGATTTCAAATCGCTATAAATTCAAGAAAATGAGGATTTAAAATCACTATAAATTCTGGAAAATGGGAATTTAAAGTCGCTATAAATTCTGGAAAATAAGGATTTAAAATCGCTATAAATTCTGGAAGTTGGGATTTTAAGTCGCTATACATTATAGAAAATGGGAATTTAAAATGGCAATAAACTCTGGAAAATGGGGATTTTAAGTCGCTATAAATTCTGGAAAAAGAGGATTTCAAATCGCTATAAATTCAAGAAAATGAGGGTTTAAAATCGCTATAAATTCTGGAAAATGGGGATTTAAAGTCACAATAATTTCTGGAAAATGGAGATTTTAATTTTAAAACGAAAATAAACAAAAATTACAAATTCTGGAAAAACGGGATTAAAAATCGTAATAATTTTAGAAAATGGGAATTTAAAATCGCTATAAATTCTGGAAAATGGGGATTTAAAGTCGCTATAAATTCTGAAAAATGAGGATTTCAAATCGCTATATATTCAAGAAAATGAGGATTTAAAATCACTATAAATTCTGGAAAATGGGGATTTAAAGTCGCTATAAATTCTGTAAAATGGGGATTTAAAATCGCTATAAATTATAGAAAATGGGGATTTAAAGTCGCTATAAATTCTGGAAAATGAGGATTTAAAATCGCTATAAATTCTGGAAAATGGGGATTTAAAGTCGCTATAAATTCTGTAAAATGGGGATTTAAAATCGCTATAAATTATAGAAAATGGGGATTTAAAGTCGCTATAAATTCTGGAAAATGGGGATTTAAAATCGCTATAAATTCTGGAAAATGGGGATTTAAAGTCACTATAATTTCTGGAAAATGGAGATTTTAATTTTAAAACGAAAATAAACAAAAATTACAAATTCTGGAAAAACGGGATTAAAAATCGTAATAATTTTAGAAAATGGGAATTTAAAATCGCTATAAATTCTGAAAAATGGGGATTTAAAGTCGCTATAAATTCTGAAAAATGAGGATTTCAAATCGCTATATATTCAAGAAAATGAGGATTTAAAATCACTATAAATTCTGGAAAATGGGGATTTAAAATCGCTATAAATTCTGTAAAATGGGGATTTAAAATCGCTATAAATTATAGAAAATGGGGATTTAAAGTCGCTATAAATTCTGGAAAATGAGGATTTAAAATCGCTATAAATTCTGGAAAATGGGGATTTAAAGTCGCTATAAATTCTGAAAAATGAGGATTTCAAATCGCTATATATTCAAGAAAATGAGGATTTAAAATCACTATAAATTCTGGAAAATGGGGATTTAAAGTCGCTATAAATTCTGTAAAATGGGGATTTAAAATCGCTATAAATTATAGAAAATGGGGATTTAAAATCGCTATAAATTATAGAAAATGGGGATTTAAAATCGCTATAAATTCTGGAAAATGGGGATTTAAAGTCGCTATAAATTCTGTAAAATAGGGATTTAAAATCGCTATAAATTCTGGAAAATGGGGATTTAAAGTCACTATAATTTCTGGAAAATGGGGATTTTAATTTTAAAACGAAAACAAACAAAAATTACAAATTTGGAAAATAGGGATTCCAAATCGCTATAAATTATAGAAAATGGGGAATTAAAATCGCTTTAAATTCTGGAAAATGCATCAAGATGTCTAGAACTAAACTTTTGGCAGAAAACAATAGAGAAAACATTCTAAAAGAGAAAAAGCATAACAAGTTCAATTCGAGAATTCCGGTGGTTTTTCCAAAGTTTGGATTTGTTAAGCCTAATGCATTTTCTCACGATTTTGCTAGCGTAGCCAAATTCTTTGAGACTAAACGATAATTTCAAGATTATTTGGGTGTTGGTATCATTAAGTTGGTGAGTTTTCGAGATTGATGTTGATCGTCGAGTTTTGCGAAAATAATCGGGGTTTATAAAATCTTTCGAGACTTTTTAAGCTTTTTATAATTATTAGAGATGAACAGTGAAATTTCTGTATTCTTAAGAATTTCTATAGTATTCCGTTTAATATGAGATTTCCGTAGCATTAAGTCGCAGTGGGCATTATGACAGTTGTATTTCGTTATAGACGTTATGTAAATTATAGAAATTTTTCAAGATGTTACGACACCGTAGAAATATGAAATTATGACCTCAGAAAATTCTTCAATCCAAAAAAAAAAACTCGAAAATCGTTTACTCTCTGAAAGATGGAAGGCTAGAACTTAACCGTTTTATGATGTCCAAATAATAGAAAAATGTTCTGTCAAAATTATAATTACATGATTTTCCACATTCTCAAATATTTAAAACTTTCGAGATTTTTGAGAATATTCGAAATTTGTAGAAACATTTTTATAGACTAGGTTTTTGAAGAGATTTTTGAAATTTTACGAATTTTTATGATTTTTAAATATTCTCTATCCATTGTGAACTGAACACCAAATATTGGTTTTTGTACCCAAATTACGAATTTTCTATGTCGCAGTTGACTACTTTTGCATTTATATTTCACTGATAAATTCATAACTAACAGGTTGCTGTGATACGGCTGCCGGAATAGAGCGAAAATAGTAATTTGTATTTAGAGTCACGCCGCCAAATAATACCTCGCTCTGTGGCGTAATGCCATGCCATCACAAGGAGAATCGTAATCACATTGCTCCAGTTCGATTTGAATTTTTAAATTAACTTAAATCCTATAATTTTCTAAAAACTCGAAATCATTAATTTTTCGAGAGTTATTTATTGTAACAATGATTAGGTATATACCACGTATCTATGAATAAATAGGATCAATAAAGTGTATTCCAAATGATAAAAGCGAAAGCAAAAAAAAAAAAAGCTCGAACCAATTTAAAAATAAAACTGAGGTTACAATGGTTTTTGTGCCATTTAAACGTAATCACCTGTAAAATTAAATATCATTTTGAAATCTACCGTTGACGTAAAAATATTTATCGTTTTAGGAATGAGACGATAATTAACTTTTAATCGAGTGAAACTCATTTCTCTGAATTGTGTTTTACGTCTACTCTTAGATTTAGGCTAAACTGGAAAAATCAACTGAGACTAAGCTAATCCAAACAATTTGATTTCTCCTTTTCTTGAATAATTTGTAAATGTTTAGTGATAACTTTCGACACATTCTTGATTGCCTTAATAAATTATTTCAGTCGTGAAAATAATAAATTTTAGTTCTCTAAATTTATCGAATTCACCTTAACATTTCATTTAAAACTTTATTTCATTTACAGGAATAATTTATAGAATTCGAATATAAGAATTGGGGCTAAATGATAGTTTAACTGAATTTCAGAGCGAGGCTACTGTTTATTTCACTGGTTATACGATAAAACAATTATTATTAAGCCAAAGTTGCTAGAGAACTGAGTGGATTTATTTAGGTTTAATGTTTAAGATATCCTCCGAGAATTACGTTAATTATTTTAAATACATTGCCGCCGTTAATTCTTAATTTCATATTTTAAGATTAAGAGAAGATTGATTATTGTCTGTAGAAATTCAATTAAATATTTTCAAATTTAAAATTACTGCGTCTTAATCCATACCAAAAATGAATCTGTGCGTTAAAACAACGCTTTCGCTAGAAAAACATTAATTTTCAAAATTCATTTAAATAAAGTCGAAAATTAAATAATATGCAACATATGTTGAGAGTCTTCAACTCAGCGCAAAATTGCATTTTATTGTACAAAAACAAAAAGTAAAAACGACTGTCTCAAACATTTTATTTTTTTTAATAACGAATTTAATTACACATATGTGCATATGTACATGGTGGATGCATCAAAATTATATTCCAGACAAGTTTGTGGTTTTACATAAATTTATGTAGCAGACATTTTGTTAAATAGTATACAATTCTCAGAAATACGTTTTCAAAACTTCTTAAAACTTATAAATAACATAATTTTAGTAAAAAACTCATCGAATCGACACAATACTTTAAACAGTAACAACAACTTCAAAAGTGATTTATTCAGTATCGATTGACTTAATAGACTTATTTAAACAAAAGCTCGGAATATTTATCATCACTACAAAATTAATTTTATTTGTCATCGACTTTGCCGTATATTTCTTACATATACATATGTAATTTAAATAAACATGTTCGATAACCTCGCAAACTTCTAAACTGAAATGAACATAGGTGATGGATCATGCAAACGACACAGGTAATTTGATTGAACACACATATATATACAATATAGGAAACGAACATCCGCGAAATTGTAACAAACAAAAGATCTGTAAGCTACTTTATATTCAAATACAGAATTTGTTACGTATATCTACATACAGCATATCGTAAAGCTTCAGATGCGACAAAGATGGATGTGTTGTTATAAAAACATTTTCCAATTTATTTCCCTTTATACAAATCAATTTTATTCAAATATTTTCTGTTTCCCCCGATATATCCATATATAAACACAGTTAGCTGGCTGAGCCTTTTCTATATTTTCTGTTATACGAACAATGAAATTAAATGGAACACGATACTCTATATAAACATGCATATATATGAAGATATATTCATCAAACAGCATGAATGAACGAACAAACGACGATGCATTAAAATTATCAGAAAAGTTTGTTTGTTGATTTTACAAAATTTCTGTTTCATGTCATATCACCAACATAAACAAATTTATTAACAAATTCACAAAATTGATTACTAAGAGATAACAAAAAACAAACATGCTATACTTTACAAAATAGAATAGTTACATGAAATATCATAAATGTTGTAATTGATCTCGTTATCCAAAAATGTATCCGTTTTGAGTGCTTTTCCTTGTCTAACCAAACCATACACCACTAAATACATATAATTTCTAAACTTTTTATTTTTCACTATAAATTACTCATTACACAAAATGTATACACTAAACTGTAATTCATCATTATAAGATATAAGTACACTAGTAGCCACCTCGTACGCTCACTTGTCAAATAATAGTGCTCACTACAAAAATAAAATTAAACCGCGCGAAAATTTTACGTAAAAGTAAAAAAAAAATCACTCAAAACTAAAATTTTTCCCGGGCACGATGAAATTTATTTTTCGAGTTTCCCATTCGAGAATCACCGAACGACTAAAATTTATCCAAATAAAATGTATACAAAAAAAGCTCATCTAAAATGGATATGATGTATACGCATTCGTTAAAACGAGACAAGTATATACCGGCCAAAATAACATAATAGAGAGAGCTTTTCAACTTTCTTCTCATGATTTGTAAAAGCTTTGAAACATTAAACAGGACACACATACATAAATAAAAAGAAATTGATTTATAACAAAATGCTCAGTTGAGAATGAGTTAATAAGTCAGTACGGGATTATTATGTTTTTGTTACTCTTTCCACTAATTATGTGGAAAAGCTTTGTTGTAAAATGATGGGTATGATGATTTTCCCCTGAACATGTCTGCAGTACAAATTATTTAGTGCGTATTTCATAACGATAAACTTTTTGAGATATGCAATAAGGAAATACTAATTTTAATGTACCTAATTGAGTGTTTTACACAATCAAGGATGATTATGATACTGCGGTTTTCATAAATAATTTATATCCATGGGCGAAATCTAGATTGTAACGTAATTATTAAGCTCGTCTGAATTTTAAAATTTTATTATTTTTCGTTAGTTTCTGATTTATAGTCTGTAAATTAAATGCTCAAATATGAATATTTTTCGATTTTTTGTGTACACCAACTGATTTCTTCTCTACGCTGGAAAATCAATCCTTTAATCAAATTATAAGCATTGGACAAGTAAAACAATATAATTTACACTGTACTCCTCTGTATTATTAAAATTCTTTCCTATCAACGTCACAGCTCTTTGCGAGTTTCTCAATTAAATTTACGCTTTTATAATCATAATAAAAATTCAATTTTCTGAAAATTGATAAACTCAATGTGACCGTACCACGCTCTTAAATTATATTAGTTATAAACTTTTTTAAAAAAATGTTCAGTAAGGTTTTCTAATTTGTTCTTGGAAAAGATAAAAAAAAAAACAAACTTGTGATTGATGAAATTTGCAAACGCTACGTACAGCACAAAGGCATGGACCCCATCGTAATTAAATTTGTTTTATTTGGTTTCAAAGTAAACATTTTAAAATACTTATATTTATATTAACTTTGTAGATATTTAGAATAAAAATTAGATTGGGGATTGAACCTAATTTTTTAGCACAATTTAATTTCATAAAAACACCAAAATAATTTGAAGAAAATTGGGAATTAAATTTTACTTGAGTTAGTAAATTTATATTGAATAAAATTTGATATAAAACCTGGCCTAGATATTATGATTGACATTACTAATGACTTTCATTTTTGTTCTTTGTAATTCTTTTAGTAACATTTGATGGAGTATTACAAAAAAAATGATTTAATAATGGGCAATGGTTTTAATAGTAAATTTGAAGAAATTTGATTCAGTTGGTTAGTGGGTTAAAAAATTACGTAATCTATCCGCACTCTATTACAATTTCACATCAAATTTCAATGAAATTATCTTATTTAAGAAGGCAATAATTTTGTCAACGTTTAAGATCGAACAAAATTGAAATTTTCATAAGGAAATATCGAATGTTTAAAAAATTTTAATTACAATTATCGCATTTTGACAAATTGAAATTTTTCATTAATTTGGATAATAACAAAAAAAGTAGTGTCAAATTATGTTTTTTAATACTTTGCATAAATAAATAAAAAAAATTTATAATTTTCGAAATTTTTTAAATTATTTAAATCCTATGTAGGTACTCAAATTATATTTCGTAAATTTTTTAATATCTTTTAAAACCTTTCAAATTCTACAAGTCCTATATATAAATCATTTATATTGTTTAAATTATGATTATAAATTAAATTTTTAATTTCTCTGAATTATTAAAAAAATTTAAAATTTTTAAATTGATAAATTCTATAAACTTTTAAAATTTCTTAAACCCTAGAAACTCAACACCATTAAATTATTTAAATTATTTGAATTCTCTTAAATCTTTAAAAGTCTTGGAATTCTTAAACTGTTTTAAATCTTTGAACATTTTAAAATTTGATGTTTTCAATAAAAATCAAATTTAATTAGGGTAAAACGTAATTTGCATACTCGTATGACGTTTGAGATTCGAGTTTCGTTTTTCTATAACTTTGAAATAATTTTTGGGCTTAAGTAAATTTAATTTGAAAATGGTTGAATATTTGTTTTCTTCCATAATTTTTTTTTTGATTTGTGTAATTTTTAAAATAAACGTTAGTTTTTTTTCAAATGCCTATGTGGTTCTAATAACCTGTGAGGTCCACCGGTATCTGTCATGGATAACGAAATATTAGAGAAGTATACACCGAACCTGTTCAATTCTGAACCTCCCGGTGAAACAAATATTGATAATGAAGTTGAAGAATACTATCAACCACAATGGCGTACCGTCGGCGCTGTTATTAAAATATGTCAATTAAATGTTGAAGGATTAACGAAGGCGAAAGTTGAGTATTTGTCAAGATTTCTTCACATCACACCAATAAATGTGATGGTTTGCTTCTACAGGAAACCCATATGAAAGATGATCTTCAATTTTTGAATTGCGGATTAATAAATGAATTTTTGTGCATTGATTCTATTCATCATGAACATTATGGAATTGCGACATTTATAAGAAGTGATTTATGTCACGATTGTTCCGTGTTATTAAAATCAAACATCAATAATATTGAAATTCTGGTTATCAAATTAAACGACGTGAAAATTTGAAATGTTTATAAACCTCCTGGCTTTTCTTGGTCTACACCAGTGCCGGTATTTAATCATCCCGCAGTATATATGGGCGATTTCAATAGTCATCAATCTTGATTGGGAGAATTTATACTTAATTGGGCAAACAGAAACCGTTGAAACTTATTAATTGATGCTAAAGATAAACCAACATTTCATTCTGGTAGATGGAACAGAGTATTTAACCCGGATCTATGTTTTGTTTCAACAGATGATTCGTTCAATGTCTTTCTGCTGTAAGAACTGTAAGTAATAAATTACCAAGAAGCCAACATCGATGTGTTTTTTCTAGAAGTCGGAATAAAAATTCCAATAATAAAATCATTGCCGAAACCGAGATGGAACTTTAAAAAAGGTAATTTGACAGAATTTGCCAAAGCGATAGATTCGAACATCAGATGGATTCCTGCGGTTGTTAAAAATTATAAACGATTTATTCCAAGAGGGTTTCGAAGAACATACATTTCAAATTGGTCCGATGAATGTGAAATATTATGGATGTTGTATCAAGAGCACGAATCTAAAGAATGTGCAGACGAATTAATTAATGAATTAAATCAGGAGCGTACTGCGAAATGGATAAATTTAGTTGAAACAATGGATTTTTCACGTTCAAGCAGAAAAGCATGGGATCTATTAAAGAAAAGTGGTGATTCTAGTAACAAGAACGGGGTTAATTACAACAGTACATCCGAAGAATGTTGCGTCAAGATTAGTCAAAAACTCAAAATTTTGTATACCCAAAGATAAAATTCGAAACGTTAAAAATAAATGGAGAAGATCAAAGAAGTTAATTACGAATTCTCCATTGGCTTCGTCAGTATCTTAAGATGAAATTAATATAGGGTACTAACATATCTAAAACCGGAGTGGATGAGGTGTTTCCTGAATTTTTTATTAATTTATCAAAAAACGCCCGTAATTGGTTGGCGAAATTTTATTCTGATTGTTATAATCGTGGCAAACTTCCTCCGATTTGGAATTTATCAAAAGTTCGTGCCATTTTAAAACCGGGAAAGGACAAACATCTACCTGAAAATTATAGACCGATATCTTTGCTGTGCATTGGTTATAAAATTTTCGAAAAAATTATTTATAACAGAATTTGTCCAACACTTGAAGAAAATATTCCAAATTATCAAGCCGGTTTTCGTCCAGGAAGAAACTGTTGTGATCAAGTTTTGTATTTGGTAACACATATCTAAGTGCAGCATATGATACGATATGGAAGAAAGGATTGATGTTGAAATTAAGTAAGATTTTAAAATGTTCAAAAACTTTAAACATGATCTCTGCTGTGTTATCGACTCGAAAATTTGTTGTACATTTGGGAAATCAGAAAAGTAGAATTCGATGTGTGAATAATGTATTGCCTCAAGGTTCAGTCCTTGCTCCTGCTTTGTTCAATGTATATACATCTGATTTGCCAGAAACAAAATCTAGAAAGTTTCTTTACGCTGATGATTTGGCAATAGCTTACCAATTTCCTTACAATGACAGAGCGGTGTGTGATGCAGAGCGTACTTTGACATTGGATTTGGATTTACTAAATGATTATTACAAGAATTGCCGTCTGAAGGCGAATCCAAGCAAAACATTCGTATACTCGGTTAAATGTTTACATGGATGGAATTTTAATCAAATTTAATCAGAATCCGATGTATTTGGGAGTTACATTGGATCGAGCTTTAACTTTTAGAAATCATTGTTTAAAACTTGGACAAAAGACTAAATCAAGAGTGAACATTATCTAAAAACTATCTGGAACTCGATGGGGTGCGAACGCTAAAACGTTACGTATATCAGCAATGTCACTGGTGTATTCAGCGGCTGAATATTGTTCACCTGTCTGGGAACATAGTGTCCATACAAATCAAGTAAATACAAAACTCTATAGTTGTTATTTCGGGTATACAATTAAAACAACACCATGGCTGCCGATATTGTTCAATGTTGAACCACCTCAACTTAGAAGACAGTTAGCATTATACAAAGAACATTTAAAAATTACAAGAAATTTAAACCTTCCTATTCATTTCGACATCGATGGAAGTCTAGAAAACCTTTTTGGGTAAAAATTGTTGAGTTGGGAGACTTAACCAATTATGACATCAATAACAACTGGAAGGCACTTTTCAATGAATCAGAGTTTGTCAACAAGCATCTAATCGAAAATCCAACATTAGTCGTCCCTGGATTTACAAATTTAAGATATGGTTGGACCTTGGTCAATAGATTCAGAACAAATCACGTTATGACAAATTCTGAATTAAATCGTTACAACCATGAAATTTCAGCTGCCTGTGATTTTCGACATCCTATAAAAAATATTGCTCGCAAGAATGCATATTTAAAGACGGATTGGAGGAAATTCATCAGATGACTGACGATGCGATATTGTGGATGGATAACTTAGACATTTTTATATAACATCATATATTATCAAAATATTTGTAAAGATATAAGCTTAATAATAATTTGGTTACTCGGATAGGAGTGGCATGTAAAGTGTTTTTCGAAAATAATTTTCTTCTACAACAATGAAATAATTTTAATGTAGCTATATTGACTGTATAGTGTAATATAGTTGTGTTTAATTATGGCAAGTTTGATGAGGATAAATCCAATTTAAAGGAGGAAATAGGCTGCTCTGGTTTTCTAACAGGCATACCATTATTAGTTGTGCACAAGTGGATCGAACGCCAATTAACGTCACGCTGAAATGCGCCAACATAATTTGGTTCGGCAATGATTGTAGAGACCTAATTAGGAAAAAAATGTTCTTAAAAATGTTAAAAAAATTTAACATTGCGAAGAAGGAGATTGAGACAATAAGGAGAATATTAGTTTAATATTTAAAAAATTAGAAACTGCAGATAAGGTCGTTTACGACGGCAGTTTGAAGTTGACATATTGCCAAAAAGAACGCTTAACAAGGGACAAAGTGTAAGTGGTTACTACTACTTCTGCAGAATCAACAACGAACCCTCCAAATATTGATTCATCAGAAACAATAACTAGCAAACTGGATACAATTTGCCTTAGCAGCTCCCCGAATGATGGGGTAATATCCGAAGCTATTACCCAGTCGAAGATGCGGAATCAAAAAGCAGTACGAGGTTCTAATATCTTGTCAGAAATTATTATCAAAACTGTGCTATTTAAATGTTGGCTTCATCTATCGAAACCGAGGCTATAAGAGCCGAGGTTGATGTTCTAGCTCTGGCTAATAAGTGTTTGGGAAAACGAAAAAAAAAATCGGGCTTTAAGTTGATAGTTGATGTTCCTACCGTAATCATTTATCATTATTAAAGTAGTAAATGTAGTAAATTGTTGCCTAGAAAACGTCGTCTACGCGTCATTGGCAAAATTCATAATGGAAATTTCATCGCCCAACCGGAACTCTATCACATGCGACTGTTGTTGTATCACGTTAAGAACGCAACAAGTTTCAATGATCTTTTAATGTTAAGCAACACTCAATATGCGACATACAAGCATACGACATACAAGATAATTAACGAAGTGTTCGAAAATTGCTTCGCCAATTACAACTATGAAGAAATTAAGAATCGAACTATACTAGCCCCCCTGAATAAAGTCGTAGGTAAGATCTATGCCGAAATTATCGACCAACTGACTGGAGATTCCAAAGTACATAAAAGCTCTGATTCGGTCAAAGATCAGCCAGAAGGGGCACTCCAATTCACGTCTGAATTTCATCACTTTATCGAAATTGCCGAATTGCCACCGCATGAATTGCAATTAAAAACGAACACAATCATCATGTTACTACGCAACTTAAATGTCTTCAATCACATCAATCGCATCAATTTCCTATTCGACAAGCATTTGCCATGACAGTGCACAAAGCACAAGGGTAAACTTTCATATTTGTCGTCGTTGACCTGCGAGTATCAGTGTTCATGCATGGAATTTTATATGTGATATTTTCTCGAGTGAAGAGGCGAGATAGTTTAAAGGTCCTGCTACCACCACATAATCCATAGCACACCCGTAAACACGAACCAGACTACATAAGTATCTCAAGAAATGGAACGAGAGAATGTATTTGATTATTGGAAATTTAATAATCTCATACAAAAATAAAATTTGTGTTGGGGCGAGTAGACAAGAGAGAAGAGATGCAACAACTTCAACAACAATGTCAAGCAATATTTCTGTAGGTTAGTACAAGTTTGGGTGACCGCTTGGGAACATGATGATGCAACGAAATCTCGCCCCTCCCACCGCCCAACCGCAGCGCCGCTGGATATACACATACACACACGCACACTTACATACATACATACACACACACATGCATAAATACATACACATATAAAATTGTTCCAGAATTAATCCTATTCTTCACATCTTTTATCCTATTTTTCAGTTAGCCACATCCGGAACTCATATTAGAATCTCATTTTCGTCGTAAACACTGAGTTTCATCCCAATCAATTGAGAAATAGCTTAGTTCCATTTAAATTGGCCATTTTCCAGAACCCTATTTGGAACTCATATTGGAATCCCATTTTCAACATACAAACCGAATTTCATCCCAATCGATTGAAAAATTACTAAGTTCCATTCAAACTGGCCATTATCGAGATCCCATTAGGCTATTTTGCAGAAATCCCATTGATAACAAATGGCACAAAACAATAAAGAAACAAAAAACAACGCAACCACAATAATTGGATTTCTTTTTTAAATGGAACCCGCGCCCCACTGGAGGACCCCCATCACGAATTTTTATCAAAATCGATCGTGCCGTTTCTGAAACCCATGATACAAACATACGAGTATAAACAATTGTATGGCGTTTAAATATAGTTAAAGCATCCAGTATTTAAGGAAAATCTAAATTGTTTGTGTTTGGCGTTCTCGATGACGATTATGATGTCATAGCTATTTGTGAAACAAGGTTTACAAAAATATTTTCCACCAGATTAGGTGGTCTATAGAATAGATAGACAAGATTTTGATACCAGCCGTAAAGGAGGAGGTGTGTTGATCGCCGTGACGAATTCATTTTCGAGTGAGGTTGTAGCATTTCATCAGGTATACGACATTATGTATACGCCATTATGTTTAGGTTAGGTTTAGGTTTAGGTTTATATGTGCCCTGTGGATCAACTTTAGAAGTTAATCTTGAATTTATTTACTTTTTCAAACCTGTAATTTCTTAAGTACGTGTCTATGAACAATTCATGATAATTGTTGTAAAAACGGGAGCATTTTACCCATCCTTCTTAAAAATTGTGCTGAAAGTTTAGCTGTTCTGTAGACTCACATCAATTCTTTAATGAAAGCCTTTGGACTGAAATTTTTGCCGATCTCCTGTTCGATTTTTAAATCTGGACAAAATGTGAAATTAGCTATTATAGAGGAATTGTAATTGTTTCTGCTATACGCACAATTTTTGAAGCCATCGTGCAAATTTTTATTTTTTCATGTGAAATCTTTAATTTTGCCTGCACAACATGGATTTTATTCAGGAAGATGTACAATTACCAATCTGGCCTCGTTTAGTGGATATTTAAACAGCAGAATTTAGGGCTGATAAGAAGTGGATACATTCTTATAATTTTCAAATTTGTTAAATCTTATAAATTCTTTAACTTTTAAAAATTTTAAACAATATATACATTTTTTAACTATTTGAATTCTGTAAATAGTTAAAATCTTTAAATTATTTAAAGTTTTAATCTCCTTAATCTCCTGATTATTTAAATTAAATAAATAAATCATAAACTATAAAACAAATTCAAATTTTTAATTTTTCGAATTTTTTTAAATTCTCAAGACATGTGCATTCTTAAAATTTTCAAATTAGTTAAATTTGTTAAGCCCTTTAATTAAATTCTCTAATTCTTTAAAATTCTTGATATTATTGAAATAATTTTTAAACTATTTGAATTCTTTAAATCCTCAAAATTCTTTAAATTTATTAAGGATCCAGGATCGTTAAACTCCTTCAATTCCTTTAAAATTATTAAATCGTTAAAATTTTTAAAATTTTTCAGTTACTTGAAATTGTGATATTCTAAAAAAACAGAAAACTTGTAATAATCATAATTTTTAAATTGCTTAAGTTCGTGAATACTAGTTTTATTCTCGAATTCTTAAAATTCGAATTATTTCGGTACAGATCGGTACATTGGTGGGATTTGGGTCCCAAACTCAATAAAATTTAAAATAATTTTTAAAGCTTCTTAAATCGATAGATAAAATAAATTAAATTTAAATATTACTTAAGTAAAAAATTATCTAAAAATTTTAGTAACTCTGCTTTGAAAATGCGGCTCAAAATTTAATTAAGGCTATTAAACAAGTTTTGGCAAAATAAATATGTGTTAACAACACATATTTATTTTGCCAAAGCCAATTTCTACGAAAATAAATTTAGCTCCAGGGAATATTAAAGGCCTCAGGTTGTTTAAATTAATGATGCTTGGAGTCAAAGTATAACCATTAATGATGGCGTTCCGCAAGGTTCAGTACTAGGTCCTTTGCTTTTTTTAATTTACTTAAATTCTATTTTTTATATTGACTTTAATTCTGAATTGATAACTTATGCTGACGACCTAGTGTTTCTTTATAAGCATCCTATTCGTAGCACAAACATTCAACATATGAAATCAGATTTATGCTTTCTAAAGGAGTGGTGTCTTGCTCATTCTATGTTTTTGAGCTCTAAAACTAAGGGTATGTTTTTCAAAATCAATGAAGCTACTGCTTGTATTCAAGCTGCTTGTATTGACGATTGTTTTACAATTGAATTGGTCCAATCTTTCAAATATCTCGGTCTGACCATTGATAATTCGATGCATTGGAACACCCACATTGATTCTCTTCATATTTAGCTGGCATCAGTGATTAGGAAAATGTATATATTACGACAAGTGTGTCCGGTAGGCGTTTTAAAAACAATTATTTTGCCATTGTGGAGTCAAAGTTGTCGTATGGACTAGTGTGTTGGGGTGGTACTTACTATGCTAGGATTTATCCTCTTAGTATAATGCAAAAAAAAAATTATAAGAATTATTTTTAATGCTCCACGTTTATCTGCTTCGCCTTTATTTCAGTCTTTGGAGATTCTTCCTATTAAGAATTTATTTGTGTTCAAAATTATGAAAGCTTTTTCATTATTAATGTCAATCAATCAAATGTCTCTACTAGTTACAATTTGAGAAATGTTCAGATTAAATTAATTTCACTACCCTGCAAAATTTTAAAAATTTGGTGCCACTTGACAATGAATAGTTGTTTCCGAAGTAATTTTTCACGCTGGATCCGAATCTGGGCTCAGAATTGCTCTATCACGTCAGGTTTATGAGATATTCTAACCTAAAAGTGCAAAAAACACTGTTTTTTGACGTATTTGAAGTTATCTAGCACCGCGATTTTTTTTTTCTTGAAAAGTTCATGTGTGGAATCTTATAGTACAAGTCTTCTTCTTTCAAATGCTTTTGAGTTTGCTCAAATATGTTTTTTTTTTCGCTGAGATATCGCATTTTCAAAATTGCATGTTCGTGAATTTGTCGGTATACTGTATAATACACTACCTTTTATACCTACGGTATATATGCACTTTTAGGTTAGAATATCTCATAAACCTGCCGTGATAGAGCAATTCTGAGACAACTTCGGAAACAACTATTCATTGTCAAGTGGCACCAAATTTTTAAAACTTTGCAGGGTAGTGTTTTTATACAGAAAAATTCACGAATATGCAAATTTGAAAATGCGATATCTCGGCGAAAAAAAATTATATTTGAGCAAATTCAAAGGCATTTGAAAGAGGAAGACTTGTACAATAAGATCACATACATGGCTTTTATAAAAACGTAAAAACTGCATTGCTACGGAACCTCAAATATGTCAAAAAACTGTGTTTTTTGCACTTTTAGGTTAGAATATCTCAAAAACCTGACGTGATAGAGCAATTCTGAGCCCGGATTCGGATCCAGCGTGAAAAATTACTTCGGAAACAACTATTCATTGTCCAGGGGCAAAATTTTGCAGGGTAGTGTTTTTAATTCTTGCTTCGAAAGTTTTTAATAACCTTCCGGTTGAATTTAGAGATTGTCGGAAACTTATTAAATTTTTATCTGGCTTGAAAGTGTTTTTATGTAGTGACTCAAGTGTGAATGGTTTGATGCATTTTCAAGTATAGTTTAATTTTAATGTATTATTACTTTGTATATTGTTTAAATTTTTAGTTTTATTCATTTACTAATCATCACTGGATTATGACTGTCTTAATAAATAAATAAAATTTTATAAAAAATTAATAATTGATTTTGTCAAGGAATTTAATCAATTTTAACTAGCATGTAGGTGGATCAACACTCTCACGTGCAGGGTAGCAAAGCAAGTTTGGCCAAAACTGGACTTGCGGCGCTCCAAGGTACTAATATCCCTGGGAAGACAAGAAATAGGATTGGTCGTAGGGATAATGACAGGTCACTGCCTTTTTGGGGAGCATGCGAGAAGGCTGGGGATACAGACGAATGACTTTTGTAGAAGTTACATGGACGAAGAGGAGGAGGAGACTTTGGAACACTTCCTATGCTCATGTCCGGCGCTATCATACAGAAGGCATAAGTATTTGGGTGTGTACGGTATGGACAGCCTTTCGGAACTCGCGGACTGTGGAGTGCGAGATTTATTACGCTATATAAATAGCTCTGGTTGGTTTCAACGGGAGTAATGGGGAGATGGGATCCTGTGGTATCACAACGGGCCATTGCTGGCCTAAGTGTGCGATAGCAGCCACTTCAACCTAACCTAACCTAACTAGCATGTAAACGTACATATTGTTGAATTTAACGCACAGTTTTCAATTACAAAAAACAATGCTGATTACGACTCAAATAGCTACATTTAATAAAAATAACAAATTTCACACAAATCAATAATGGTAAACAAAATTTGATTTAAATAAAAAAATAAAAAAAAATTAAATTGCTTTATTTCTGATTGAATCAGTTTGATGGAATCCTGATAAATTTTACGATGCCAACACCTAACATACATGAAAATGTAAATTCCTCTTTGTTCGAACGTGACAATCAATTTTATTACCTAACCACTTCCTCTATAGCTATCCTGAGCTAAAATTTGATTTTAACAATAAAAATGACACATAAGCATTCATTATTCTGTGCACAGTAGGATTCTGGTTACAATATACATATATAGAGACATTTTTGTAATAGTCACCCAAAAAGATTAAAAAATGTGATTTATTAAATTTATTTTGAAGTTAGAAAGTAGATGAGGAAACTGTAATCAAAAAGTAAAGTTTGTTTTTTTTTGGGAAAACGAAAATATTTCTCAACCAAATAGGTTTGGTTGTGGTTGATTATCACGTATGAGTGTTAGTTTGTGATAAACGATGTATTTCTATAAAAATTATTTTGTAGTCGTTGAAACCTTACATAAATACATATATTCATAATCGCCAGTTTTTTTAATAACAAAAATGTCTGTTGAAAATGTACTTACGATGAAAATGTAGCATTTTTTGATGGTTAAAAACTCGAACTTACCTAAAATAAATAAAAAAAAATACAAAATGTTAGAATTGTTATATATTTTGGCTGAGTAAAATTTAATAATTAATAATTTATCGTTTTGAGATGGACTACTAAAATATGCTGTTAGTGAAGAAAGCGTATTTATATCCGAATAAAAAATAGCAATGCACAACAAACGATTCGTATGATTGTCCAACAGTGCTAGTTACCTAGCAATATTTATGCTTCTTTCACAAGGAGATACTAAATTTAAATTAATAATTGAATTACAAATTTTTACTAGAAAAGCACAATGTATAATTCCTCGTGTAACCTGATTCTTTTATCCAAACATCAGTATGACAGTAATAAATATAATAAAATAATGCAATTCTACGGACAAACACAATACGTTTTATAAAATTACACTGAAATTGTCGCCGTGTACAAATTCTTAATTTCAGATAAACTAAGTGCTTTTGAACGTTTTTTATTAAAAATTGTTTAGTTTTAAGGAATTTTTACTAAAAATGTTAAATAGAAATATTTTATCTGCAATCAAATTCTTTAAATATTCTTTAATGTTTCCTAGCATTTATTTATTGAACTGGACCAGGATAAATAATCACAAGTTTTCTTTCTTTTTGTATGGTTTAATGTTTAATCAGCAATCAGAATCACTTGTACGAACACCATCTCCTTAATTGGCAAAACAAATCTAAAAGATACAGCTAGAAGTTCAACTCGAAAGAGAAATAGTCGATTATGCGGATTGAGTTCTTAACGTCACAGCAAAAAATTAGAAATATAGTCAGTATAAGAAATTAATAATCAGCTGAAAGTTAGCAGACGATAATATCCGAAAGATAAATCTCGATATAGAAGATGTAAAAAAAAAATAGAAGAGTCTGTTTATACGTAGAAAAAACCTCGCTCCGCTAATTTCGTGGAAAATTTCGAAAAGTCCGATGATTTCAACAAATATTTAAAATTATTATTAAATAAGGATCTAGTGAGTTTTATCTTGTAGAAAAATATTGTTTTGATATGATTTTTTAATAGTTTTTGCTGCAAAAAATTCAATTTAAGTTGCTGGTTGAAAATCTGGGAAAATTTCATTTTCAAAAAATCGTTGACTGTGTTTTTTTTTATAATAAAAATAACTTAATTATTTTTACTGTAAACTTTATAAGTGACAAAAATAAACTTTTAAACAACTTAAATTGTGAAAATTCAATGGTTTTGGAAGTAATGTAATGGTTTTAATTTCAAAACATTATATCAACTACTTCACGTTCAAATATTTAGGCTTGAAAGAATATTCGCATCTTAATTGGAAGACTTACCTAAATATAAATACTGGAAAAATAAATAAATTCAGTACTGTATATAAATTCTAGGGTCTATTTATTGTCCCAGCACTGCAGTACACTGAGAATACTGCATCATGTTCTGGTGCAGTCCAGTAACCATTTTTGTTAGTATTTATTTTGCAAACACTAAAGGTAAAAAAAATTTCAAAAACCAATTGAATATGCAATTTCGAAAAGGGCACATGTCTGAAAAATTCAATTTTTCAGGAATTGAAGAAAACTAATTATTTTCTAAAGTAGTAAATAAATTTATACAATTTATTTTAAGATTACATGTAGGGTCAAAAAGTAATCGAAAATTATATAAATATTTAATGTTAATCTTTATTCTATATATTTTTTTATATATTTTATACATAAGAGATGTGCCCTTTTCGAAATTCCTGAAACATAAACGTACAGTGATTTTCAAAATAATACCACAGTTAATTTCAAAATTCATTTCTACTCTTATTTGTGCATGATTCGATCTAATATGCGTTTTTATTGAATAACATTGGTCGTGTGCTTCTGGCATTTGTGAACGGTCATTTATTCCAAATTCGACAAATTTCAATTCCAAAATTTCTGTTTATTTTTGTGTTTCTCATTGTTAATAGACTTTCACTCGATTCTAAAAATGTTCGATCGGATTCAGATCAGGTGACTGACTTGGCCATTGCGCGACCGCCATTTCATAATGGTTAAACTAATATTTTGCTACCTCGAGGTATTCTTTAGGTCGCTATCTTGCTGAAAACACAAGCGTGGTGGTTTATCTTCTTCGGTATAACCAAGAATTAGATGAGTTAATAATATGAATGTAAACAACCGCAATCATTCCATTTTCCGGACAATAAATTGTCAAGTTCCATGCCAGAAAAAGACCACTACCTCGTATATTATGGCGAAAGTTTGTATTGGGCTGAGATCATTTATAATGTCGATCGGCAGAACCAAACAGATTAGCTTTTATTTTGTCAATTCATAGTACTTTTTTCCTCCTTTTCGGCATCAAAACTATGTTTGGATAAACAAGGAACGGCTCGGGTCTTTCAAACTATTTCGAGCAACCGCTTGTGAATGATGCCTTCTAAATAATTAAGATTTATAAAGCTTCATTCGTTAGAGGTGATAGAAGAATGTTTCATTGCAGTTCGGATAATTAAAGTGCCCAGTAGGCTTCTATTTTCAGCAAAACAACGACAACCATACCTCAATCAGAGCAAACGACAGAATTAATTAAGCAAATTACAACGGCGTGATCACTCACCTGATCTGAATTTGATCGAACATTTTTGGAATCGAGTAACAATGAGAAACACAAAAAGAAAAAGAAATTTTTGATTTAAATTTGTCGAATTTGGAATAAATCACCGTTCACAAATGCCAGGAGCTGGTGAAGTGATTCGGAAAGAAGATCACATGACCAATACTATTCAATAAAAATGCATATTAGGTTTAATCATATATGTACACATATTTAAATATAAAAATATAATTTTTATATTTAATTGTAAGTAAAAAAAAATTGAAAATTGATAAGAAGTTTTTTAGTTAATTAAGATTTTGCAATAATATTATACCTAGTGTGCTGTATAAACTTTACGAAACTTTTATGTATCAAAATCACGTCAGCAAGAGATGGAGATATATCGCCTTCGCCGATTAGTAAATTGCATTAAATTCGAAAAGGGCACATTTCCAAGAGTTGTGACCTTTTCGAAATTATTGTCATACACATCAACACTTGTAGCAGTATTAATACAAGAGATGTGCCTATTTCAAACAAAATAGGTGCGGGGATATATTTCCATCACATTAACGTGAAAAAACGGTTTTGTCAAAATTTTCGAGATGTGCCCTTTTCGAAATTGCATATTCAATTAAAAAACTGATCTACTCGTACTAATGCCTTTGAATAATAACAACTGTTCTCCTGCTTCGAAAAATAAATCTGCTGCCACTAAGTTAACCGTACGTGCACAAAGTATTAAAAATATTTTTTGTTCGGAGTACTATAGTTTCTACATTCGCATTAATCACACATGTATACAATATGAGAAACCCAAATAATTTTGCTGGTGTCCGTTGCAAAATAAAGAAAATTAGAAGCGTGTACATTTTTGCATAAATTGCCAAAAATATAAAATTTTTCCATTCCTAGCAAAAACAATGCGACATATTTGTAAAATAGATTCGAAATTGGCTTCTCAGCATTTAAAATATTGAAAAATATCTCTAAAAATAATCGGTTATGGTATTGGTATTATGACATTGGCTTGAAAAAAGTGCAATAAAAGAAAGCAATGGGTGACTAGGACAGAAATAGTGAGGTAGAAAGAGACAACATTGTTTTATTTACAAAAGTCAAATAATTAGACATTTTTAAAATGGCCCACTGATAAAATAAAAAAATCAAACTATTGAATTGTTGATATTTTCGCAAAAAGTATGCAACAAGCGCTGAAAAATACTGTGCTATGATTCTTTTTTGCTAGAATGTGTCTAGGATAACTGCTGTTAAAATAAGCTATTGATTTTTGCTTTATATTTGTCTATACTACCCCTATATTTTGTATACACTCATTCATTCGATAATTTTGTATACTTATTATTTTTCCCTTTCTCGCGATACTTTTTCAGCGCTTAAAAAGTCGCAAAAAAAGCGAGTGTCATAATATGGTATTATGACACTCGCTTTTTTTGCGACTTTTTAAGCGCTGAAAAAGTATCGCGAGAAAGGGAAAAATAATAAGTATACAAAATTATCGAATGAATGAGTGTATACAAAATATAGGGGTAGTATAGACAAATATAAAGCAAAAATCAATAGCTTATTTTAACAGCAGTTATCCTAGACACATTTCTAGCAAAAAAGAATCATAGCACAGTATTTTTCAGCGCTTGTTGCATACTTTTTGCGAAAATATCAACAATTCAATAGTTTGATTTTTTTATTTTATCAGTGGGCCATTTTAAAAATGTCTAATTATTTGACTTTTGTAAATAAAACAATGTTGTCTCTTTCTACCTCACTATTTCTGTCCTAGTCACCCATTGCTTTCTTTTATTGCACTTTTTTCAAGCCAATGTCATAATACCATTAGTATTGTTAAAAATAAAGCAACTCGATTAAATTTTAATTTGCTCCACCACAAGTATTAACTAACCGTCGGAGCTTTAAGTTGGTTACCAAAAAAAAAAAAAGTCATCGGGTCATATCGGGTAACTGAAAGCGAAATTTTATGTAATCTAAAATTAAGGGATCTTTGAACTTGATCGAACTATTATATTTCTTAATCGATAAAGCGGAAAACGGTAAGTGCGAGATTTATAGGTTTTGAATTGGAACTAGCAATTTTTTAGCATGTAGCCAGTGAGTGGCTATAATTTTATACGAAAAATGTAATGATGCAAGAGTTACAGAAATATTGTATTGCTGTGTGAAGTTAACCGATGCCACCTCCACGTAACTGTTCCAAAATAAATAGGGTGATGACTTTTTAACTAAATATGTATGTACATGTATTTGGGGCATTTGCATTTAAATCTCACATAAAAAAATTTAAAATATAATTTTTGAATCATAATTTAATTTATTTTTGAAATAAAAAAAAATTTAAAGTATAATTTTTAAATCATATTTCTGTTACTTTTAAATCTGGTGTGAGCAGATTTGTGTTTTGCATTTTTTTAAATAATATTTTGGGCTATTTTTAATTTTTCTGTCATGAACGTTACCTAAAATACGTTATTACGTTATTTTTAAAATTATTAATTTGAAAATACAAAAGATTAATATACCATTTGGAAGTAGACATATCACAAATGTGCATAAACGTCGATAAATTAAATTTATATTTTTGAATTTCACAATTTATCTAAAATAAGTAAAGTAACGTTCATGACCAAAAAACTCGTTTTTTTGTAAAATAAATGCCCAAAATAATTTAAAAAAATACATTTTCATAAATGTCTGTATTATGATCAAATACTTAACTTATACCCGTTAAAAATTATCTGTAAAATGCTAAGGGGACAAAAAAAATGCTTGGGGACAAAAACATGTGAGATTTAAATGCAAATGCCTCATTTACATATAAATGTATATATCGACCTATCCAAGTAAGAATATGTAAGTGGAAAATCCTGCTTTTCCAGAAGGGCAGTATAAAGGTTTCATTAGTTCTTTTCGCCGCTGCTAGGAATAAACGGATAACTTTTTGTTCTACGATTTTTCACTGTATTATAAAAATATGCAAAAATATGAGTTCTTTCAGGCTAAAAAACTGATCTCTAGTAAAAAAAAACTGAACTAAAGCATTTTCTAAAAATGATCAAAGATTTCTCCATGAAACAAAAATGTGGATACTTCCAAAAAGGAGATACTTACCGAATGAACAAAATAAAAATATTCTCACAAAAAATAATATAACCGTCCATTTTCAATCGAACAGTTGGAAAAATATTCCAGGAATAAAAGTACAACGAATTTTTGTATTTAAACCATTACCGATTTTGTTGGTTACCAAAACAAGTTTTTCTTTATAAATTAATGTTGAAGTTACTTATAGAAATGTTAATTGTATCGTTTATAGTTTTATACTAAAGAGTATTGAAACGTGCTTTTGAATTCTTTTAACTGGATTTTTAGTTAAAACCCAATATTTTAATAATATCAAATCAGGCATAAACTTATCAATTTTAGAGATAATACTTTGAGATTTTGTCATAATAAGAATTCGACATTGTCGAGTCTAAAAATCGTATTCCCATAAAACTATGTTAACTGAGGTTTTCATGGCCTTAATTGGATAGGTCGATATGTACTCTTTAAACGTATTATTTGTATATATTCTAGTGATTATGATTTCTGCGCATATTTTGTCCTTTATGAATGTGTTTTCAGGTCAAGTATGAGAATGCAATTTGTGGTACAATCTGACCAATCGTCGCGGCCTAATGAGAAGATTGATTTTTTCATAATCATAAGCTTCAGTTCGAAAATTGATTCACAATACTGCCAGCCGGTATACGATGCTTATTATCTGGGCTCATTACTTTCCCTCCTATATGATGTAACGTTTGGCAGAAAATGGCTGGGCAATGGCACAGAACATGTTCTGTTGATTCTGCTTCCAGGTCGCAGAAGCGGCTTCCATCTGTCGTAGTTAGGCCCATTTTCTTAAGGAGATATCTTAAGGGGATGTGACCTATGATGAAGCCAGTAAGCAGCCTCAGCTCATGTTTCCTAAGTATAAGACATAACAAATTAACTTAAAATCTATCTGTAAATGCAGAAATAACTTTTTAGAATATAAATTGTTGGTCACTGTAAAACATGCGTACAAGCACCAAACTCAATTTTTTTCTAAGTAACAAAAGAAAAATTAAAGAATTTGTAGAATTTATCAAATCGGTTGAATTTTCATAATTTGTAGAATGCAAAGAATCCAAGAAATAATTAGAAATTATGGCATTTTTAGAATAAGCAAAATTTAAGTTTGTAGAATTTGTAGACCTAACTCAAATAACCTAAAACATTTAAACAATTTACAAAATAATTACTTAATATTTAATTTTGAGGTTTATAGGATGTATAGCATTTATGAAATTTGAAAAATTTATACAATTTGTAGAAATTATGGAATTTATAGAATTTATTTAACATTAAAATGTGTAGAATTATGAGAATTTGTAAAATTTATAAAAGTTATGGAGTAGAATTATAGAACTGACAGAGTTGAAACAATTTATAGAATAATTGAAAATACAAAATTTTTAAAATTTAGAAATTTCATAAAATTTATTTTAGATTTTTAGAATTTATTAAATACTAAATTTTTATACTTTGTAGAATTAATAGAGATTAGATTTATAGAAATTAAACAGTTCATAGAATAAGTAAAATTTATTAAAATTATGGAGTTTATATAATTTAAATAAATCAAGGAATTTTTAAAATAAGTCAAATTTGAATTTGCAGAATTTATGGGACTGAGTTAAAACAATTTATAGGAACATAACCAGAGATTACAATATTCCGTTACTGGTAATACCGGTTTAAGGACTAAATTTTATAATCGGTATTACCGATAATTGATTGAAACCGCCGTACTTCCCAATATTTTGTGTTTTTAATTTTTTTTGAAATTTTCATTAGAAATTTAAAAAAAAAAATTGATCCTAAAACCGGTATTACCGAAAATTTATAGAATTCAGAGAAAAATAAGTAAAATTTTAAAATTGAAGGATTTTATTAAAGAATTTAAAAAATATTCAATTTATAGAATTTACTAAATATATAAAAAGCGTAAAATACCAAAATTATAAAATTTATATAATTTATAGCAGTTACAATGCAGAATTTATAGAACTGACAGAATTGAAACAATTTATAGAATAACCGAATTTACAAAATTTTTAAAAATTTAGAAAACTCATATACATTTATAGAATAATCAAATTTTCAAAATTTAGAAAATTAAGAAAATTCATATAAAATTTATTTTGGATTTTTCGAATTTCTAGAATTTATAAAAATTATATTGTAGCATTTATTAGAATTTGTAGAATTTTAAGAATTTAAAAAATTTACAGAATCTATCAATTTACTGAATTTTTGTAATTTATAGCATTTATAGAGAATTTGTGAGATCTATAGAAATTAAACAATTTATAGAATAAATAAAATGTATAGAATTTATGGAATAGAATTTAATAAACAAATCAAGGAATTTTTATAATACGCCAAATTTGTCTTTGCAGAATTTATAGGACTGAGTTTAAACTTATAGGCACATAACAATTATGAAAATTTATAGAATTTATGGAACTAGTAAAATTTATGAAATTTAAATGATTTATAGAAGTTATCGAGTAGAATTTAAAGAAAAGACAAAGTTGAAACAATTTATAGAATACAAAATTTTTAAAATTTAGAAATTTCATAACATTTATTTTAGAATATTTCTAGAATATATAGGAATTAAAGCGTTTATTAGAATTTAAAAAATTTATAGGATTTTGTAGCATTTTTAGAATTTAAAAAATTTACAGAATCTATCGAATTTACTGAATTTATAGCATCATGAGAATCTAATAAATTAATGAATTTGTATACTTTATAGAATTAATAGGGAGTTTGTGAGATTTATAGAAATTAAACAGTTTACATGTAGAATATATAAAATTTATATAAATTATGGGGTTTATAGAATTTAAACAAATCAAGGAATTTTTAAAATAAGTCAAATTTGAATATGCAGAATTTATGGGACTCGGTTAAAACAATTTATAGGAACATAACCAGATATTACAATAGTCCGTTACTGGTAATACCGGTTTTAGGATCAAGTCTTATAATCGGTATTACCGATAATGGATTGAAACCGACATACTTTTCAATATTTTGTGTTTTTAATTTTTTTTTGAAATTTTCATTAGAAATTTAACAAAAAATTTGATCCTAAAACCGGTATTACCGAAAATTTATAGAATTCAGAGAAAAATAAGTAAAATTCGGAGCAAATTTATAGAAATTATAGCATTTATTAGAATTTATAAAATCAATAGAATTTCTAGAATTTTAAGAAATTAAAAAATTTACAGAACCTATCAATTTACTGAATTTTTGTAATTTAAAGGATTTATAAAGAATTTGTGAGATTTTTAAAAATTAAACAATTTATAGAATGAATAAAATGTATAGAATTTATGGAATAGAATTTAAACAAATCAAGGAATTTTTATAATACGCCAAATTTGAATTTGCAAAATTTATAGGACTGAGTTTAAACTTTGCGAACATAACAATTTTGAAAATTTATAGAAATAATCAAATTTATAGAATTTATGGAACTAGTAAAATTTATGAAATTTAAATGGTTTATAGAAGTTATGGAGTAGAATTTATAAACCTGACAAAGTTAAAACAATTTATAGAATACAAAATTTTTAAAATTTAGAAATTTCATAACATTTATTTTAGATTTTTAGAATTCCTAGAATGTATGTATAGGAATTAAAGCTTTTATTAGAATTTATAAAATTTATTGGATTTGTAGAATTTTTAGGATTTAAAAAATTTACAGAATCTGTCGAATTTACTGAATTTATAGGATTGTAGAGATGTATTGAAATTAAACAATTTATAGAAAATATTAAATTTATATAAATTATGGAGTTTATAGAATTAAAACAAATCAAGGATGTTTAAAATAAGTCAAATTTGAATTTGCAAAATTTACGGTACTGAGTTAAAACAATTTATAGGAACATAACTAGAGATTACAATTTTACCGTTACTGGTAATACCAAGGACCAAATTTTATAATCGGTATTACCGATAATGGATTGAAACCGCTGTACTTTTCAGTATTTGGTGTTTTAAATTTTTTTTTTAATTTTCATAACAAATTTAAACAAAATTTGATCCTAAAACCGGTATTACCGGAAACAGTAACACCGCATTGCAAACATAACAATCATCAAAATTTAAAGAATTAATTAAAATTAATAAAAATTATAGAATTTATGGATTAAGTAAAATTTGTAAAATTTGTAGAATTTATAGAGTATTTAAACTTATTTAAAATTATACAATTTATAGAATTTGTAGGATTTATGAAATTTATAAAATTTATCGATTTTACAAAATTTATATAAAATATCGCATTTACAGAGCTTAAAGGATTTATAGGTTTTAAAGAATTGATGCAGGTAACTGAATTTTTAGTTTATAGAAATTACATCCAATTTATAGGAATTTATAGTATTTATTTATAAAATTTATACAATTGAAAGAATTAGTAGAATTTATAAAATTAACGGAATTTATAAAATTAACGGAATTTATCAAATTTAATAAATTTATAGAATTCAGAGAAAAATAAGTAAAATTTTAAAGAATTTACTAAATATATAAAAAATGTAAAATTCCGGAAAATTATCATATAAAATTTATATAATTTATAGAAGTTATAGTGTAGAATTTATAGAACAGACAGAATTGAAATAATTTACAGAATAATATGTAGAATGAACAAAATTATTAAAATTTAGAAAATTCATTATATTTATTTTGGATTTTTAGAATTTATAGAAATTATAGCATTTATTAGAATTTATAAAAATTATAGAATTTGTAGAATTTTAAGAGTTTAAAATATTTACAGAATCTATCAAATTTCCTGAATTTTTGTACTTTATAGAATTTATAGAGAATTTATCAGATCTATAGAAATTAAACAATTTACAGAATAAATAAAATTTATAGAAATTATGGAGTACATAGAATTTAAACAAATCAAGGAATTTTTAAAATAAGTCAAATTTGAATTTGCAGAATTTACTGGACTGAGTTAAAACAATTTATAGGAAGATAATTATGGATTACAATATTACCGTTACTGGTAATACCGGTTTTAGAACCAAATTGTATAATCGGTGTTACCGATAATGAAATGAAACCGTTGTACTTTTTAATATTTTGTGTTTAATTTTTTTTAATTTAATATTTGCCCCTTCCTACCGGAAACGCTAATACCGGTATTGCAATCCCTAGACATAAGAATCATCAAAATTTAAAGAATTAATTAAAATTAATAAAATTTATAGAATTTATGGATTAAGTAGAATTTATTGGGTGTATAATAAAATTTATATGGTATAATTTGTAAGATTTATAAAATTTATCGATTTTATAATATTTATTATAATATATCGCGTTTACACAGAGTTTATAGGAATTTTTAGATTTTATAGAAATTAAATCCAATTTATAGGAATTTATAAAATTTATAGAACTTATAGAATTTAAAGAATTATTACAATTTTTAGAATTTATTGTAGTAACAGAATTTTCAGAATTGAAAGAATTCATAAAATTAATAGGATTTATCAAATTTATTAAATTTATAGAATGCAGAGAAAAATAAGTACAATTTTTAAATTGAAGGATTTTATTAAAGAATTTCAGAAAATATTCAATTTATAGAATTTACTAAATATATAAAAAGTGTAAAATTTCAAATAAAATTTATATAATTTATAAAAGTTACAGTGTAGAATTTATAAAACAAACAGAATTGAAATAATTTATAGAATAATAGAGTTCACAAAATTTTTAAAATTTAGCAAGTTCCTATGCATTTATAGAATAATCGAATTTACAAAATTTAGAAAATTCATATACAATTTATTTTAGATTTTTAGAATTTCTAGAATTTATAGAAATTATAGCATTTATTAGAATTTATAAAATCAATAGAATTTTAAGAATTTAAAAAATTTACAGAATCTATCAATTTACTGAATTTTTGTACTTTATAGTATTTATAGAGAATTTGTGAGATTAATTATATAGAATTTAAACCAATCAAGGAATTTTTAAAATAAGTTAAATTTGAATTTGTAGAATTTATAGGACTGAGTTTAAACAATTTATAGGAACATAACTAGAGATTACAATATTACCGGTTTTAGGACCAAATTTTATAATCGGTATTATCGATAATGGATTGAAACCGTCGTACTTTTTAATATTTTGTGTTTTTAATGTTTTTTTTTAATTTTCATAACAAATTTAAACATATACAAATTTAATGTATAAATTTAAACATATTTGGTCCTAACCCCGGTATTACCGGAAATGGTAATATCGGTATTGCAATTCCTAAACATAAGAATCATCAAAATTTAAAGAATTAATTAAAATTAATAAAATTTATAGAATTTATGACTTAAGTAGAATTTATAAAATTATTAGAATATGAATTAGTAGAATTTTTATGATTTATGAAATTTATAGAGTTTATCGATTTGATAAAATTTATATAATATATCGCATTTACAGAGTTTATAGGATTTATAGGTTTTCAAGAATTGAAACTGGTAACTGAATTTTTAGACTTTATAGAAATTACATCCAATTTATAGGGATTTATAGAATTTAAAAAAATTATAGAACTCATAGAATTTATAGAATTATTACAATTTTTATTGTAGAATTTATGGAAATAGCAGAATTCACAGAATTTAAAGAATTCAGAGAAAAAGTAAAATTTTAAAATTGAAGGATTTTATTAAAGAATTTAAAAAAATATTCAGTTTATAGAATTTATTAAATGTATAAAAAGTGTAAAATTCCAAAAAATTATACAATTTATATAATTTATGGAAGTTACAGTGTTGAATTTATAGAATAGACAGAATTGAAACAATTTATAGAATAATAGAATTTACAAATTTTTAAAATTTAGAAAATTCATCAAATTTATTTTGGATTTTTAATATTTCTATAATTTATAAAAATTATAGCATTTATTAGAATTTATAAAATCAATAAAATTTGTAGAATTTTAAGAATTTAAAAAGTTTACAGAATCTATCAATTTACCGAATTTTGTACTGTATAGGATTTATAGAGAATTTTTGAGATTTACACAAATTAAACAATTTAGAGAATATTTATCAAAATTTAAAGAAATAATAAAATTTATAGAATTTATGAAACTAATAAAATTTATGAAATTTAAATGATTTATAGAATTTATAGAAGTTATGGAGTAGAATTTATTGAACTGACAGAGTTAAAACAATTTATAGAATAATAGAATTTAGGAAATTCTTAAAATTTAGAAAATTCATAATATTTAGTTTAGAATTATAGAATTTGTGAGATTTATTGAATTTAAGAAATAGAGTTTATAGAAATGAAACAAATCAAAAATTTGATTAAATAAGTTAAATGTTGACTTTGTAGAATTTATCGAACATGAGTCAAAATAATTTATAAAAGCATAATAATCATCAAAATTTAAAGAATTAATGATATTAAAAGAATTTATAAAATTCATAAAATTTATAGAGAATATAGATTTATTACAAATTATAAAATTAGTGGGATTTATGAAATTTATATGATAGAATATATCGCATTTACAGAGTTTACAGGATTTAGAGCAGTAATTGCCAGGCCAGCCTTGGCTCAATTTACTCATCACATTTAAACAATTTGTATTAGGAAAAGTATATAGAAATTAATATAAATGAAGTAAACGTTTTTATTTCTAAATACACATAAGAAAGAAATTACTTTGCAACCAAAATATTTTGTTTATTTTATTTGAATTGTTCGCGTTTATCGTTTTGTAAATTTAGTCATGTTACACTCTTGAACGCAAAAGCATCGCGGTTAAAAATCGTGAAATACTTTCCAAAATAAATATTTCTCAGACCTGCATAAATATACAGTACTTAGATAATTTAATTATCATCATATTTCAATGTAAAGCGAATGGGCTTTGCACTAAGCTAGGAGTGCCAAACATTTGAATGCCTGATTTGTGGGTTTGCAAGTGACCGAAAGTTTAACGGCGAAAGACATTATCGCATAAAACATAGAGAAAGATGTTACAACACATACTGGGAAGAAAACTACGTTCGACAAAATTAGAAAAAATGTTGCATCATCATCTATCGAAATTGACATACGGGAATTCTATTTAGAAGCATCCTACATAGTTTCGCCAAATTAAAAGCACCATTAATCGAAGGCAAATTCCTTAAAAATATTTTAAGGATGTTTGAAAATGCGTTGGCCCTATTTGTGACAAAAGTTTTGATGTGTAGTCGCATAAATTTATCTCACAGCACAGTAGGTAGAAGAATTTACTGATTTATGTTTACATGTAATTACGAAACTTAAAAAATATTAGCAGTAAGCAGATATTTTTCTATAGCAATTGATGAATCCACAGGTGTATCTGATAAAAGCCAACTGCTAATTTTCATGCGAATTATTACCGAAAAGCTTACTGCGTACGAAGAACTGCTGAGTTGCATGCCATTGCATAGTACCATCAAAGGCACAGATATATTTAATGTAGTCGAATCCATAATTTTGCAGTTTTGTAATTTTGGACAGTAGTTATCTGGAGTATGTACCAATGGAAAAAATTAACGGACTAAAAGGAATAATGAAAAAGAAGAATATTAATGCACTGCGCCATGAATCAAGAAGCTCTATGTGCAAAAGCATTTAATATTAAAACAACTATTGATGTTGAAATTAAAAGTGTTAATATGTTGAGAATAGGTCAGAACTCGCTAATACATGGAGAATTGAAGATGTTTTAAAAAGAAACGGAACCAGCTTACGAAGATATGAGTCTATTTATGCAAGTTCGTTGGCTTAGCAGAGGAAATTGCTTGAATTTATATTTTGAATTGAGAGAGAAATTGATTTTTTGAATTAATTTGGAAAGTGTTCAGAATTTATAAAATCGTTGCCGTTGATGAATGATTTACTAACACATTTAAACAAATTAAATTTAACTTCAAGGCACAAACCTCTCGAATTTTCAAACTCTAGAAAATATTGATGGTTTTAAACTAAAACTTAAAATTTTTAAAACTGATTTAGAATAAAATAATTTGGCTCATTTTAAATTTTGTTTTGCTGTATTAGAAGAATTTCCAAATTTCGAATTTTCAAAATTTGTTCCAGAATTAGAAATTCTCATTAACCAATTCAACGAAAGATTTCAAGAATTTAAAGATATCAGATTTCTTAGTGAAATATTTAGGAATCCTATTCACTACACAATTGCAAAAGAGCCAACAAATTTTCAGTTAAAACTTTGCCATTTACAAACTGATAGTATTTGAAAAAAATCAAAATAAACCGGAATTGAATGAATTGGTGGAAGCTCGTCCATCAAAGTTTCCAAATTTGTTTGATGCAGTATCTTCATTTTGAAGTACTTACTCGTTTTAAGTACACATTCAATAAGGATTTTTTAATATTTATTTTAATGCTTAACTGATGACAAACCAAAGCTCAATTTGTTTGGTTACATTTTTTAAGCAAAAACACTGTAAAATGTGGTTGTGAAATTTCAATATGTTTTACCAAAATGTTACGCTACCTCTTTTAATGATAATAATAAAAACTCCAATTTATATATTCTTAAAAATACCAAATAAAGTTCAGCTTGCCCAAAATATAAGCAACACGTAAATTTATTAATTTATCTGGTTTGATTAATAATTGCGTGTAATAAATTGTTAACATCTTTTGAATTACAGAATAACCTGGAGCACAATTACCATATAGATTAATATTAAATCAAAAACGGTTTCACCGAAATTATAGAGCATTTAGATAAACGTTAAAATTATGCCACATCATGTAACCTCGTTTACATAAATCACTATCCACCCAGTCACATAAAATATTATATATGACCCTCCAAATTTTATATAAATATTCAGAACATGCACCTTTATAAAACTACATCCACATTACAATTATTCGAAATGATATCCTTTTTCATACAACGGTGTTCATAAATTTTTGGGTAGAGAAAAAAACAAATAATTTGGAAAAATATCGAAATATTTAAATGAGCACGAACACCAATATTATGGATAGTTTGTTATATGGATGACTACGAGTATTATAGAGAACACTAACTGGCATTAAACATAAAAACTCGTAAACTTTTTAGTTTTCTGCAATACACAACGCAAATAGTGTATATAGTACATACACATATAATGGAACGTACCCAACGAGATAAGAAGTTTATTGAGCACAACATCGTAATAAAATATAAAATTTAATGTTTTTATTTATATTCGACAAATAGTTAACAATTATGATAAAAAACAAAAACTTTAGCAAATCAGAACAGAATTTATATTTTCTAATTAATATTTTAGTATTAAATTCATATAAATGTTTTTACGACAAATCTTTTTGTTATAAGTACATAGATAAGTAATAATGTAATATATTACATAAAATTATGCTAATTAATTAAATTAAAAATGTTTGCTAGAATGCATCATTTTAGCATACATAGAACACAATGTCATTTAAGAATGATAGCTAAATTCCCTATGATTGTTTCATTCAACACCATTCCGATATTGAATCAACATTTTATCTGGAACTTACGGAACCATTTTTTATTGTGTCTAATATTCGGTTCTGTTATTTTTTGAAAATTCACTGAACTATAAAACTAAAAAAAGTGAATGATAAAATTTAATGTTCTATACTGAATAACAAAAACAACAATAAAACAATTATTTTGATAACGTGACAATTAAAATTCCTTGTATCTTTCACAATTTTTTTGTGTTTATTTCTTGAGAATTTATTTCGTTCCTTTTTTTTTCTTTTGTGTGTGTGCTTGCGTTGTTATGCTATTAGAAAGGTATAAAATTGCTCAAATAACTTATCTCCAAAAATGTTTTTCCATTTTCGTTTTTCGCCCAAGAATTACAGAATAACAAAAACAATTTTTTTTTTATATTTGTTTAAGTATTCATGAGGAATAATTAAGATAGAAATAGAAACAAAAAGCTTTTAAACTTTTACCGTGTGTATTTTATGTGTACGTATGTGTGTGTGTGAAAACAAAGATTGTAGACATTTTAATCGGTTACAGGTATGTAGGTGGATGTTTGACGTAAACAATTGTTTTAGGTAATATGAGATCCTTTAGAATTATAACAATAAGAAACTCATTATGACTAGGATGATTTAGTTAAAAGAGGATTTAATATCCGACGAATTCAAAATCGTTTTAAGGCTGCGGTCGAATTCTCGGGTAAATCATTTACTGCGGTAAATTTATATTTTTAATGTTCGTTTTCTGTTAAATTACGCATTTTTTTCTATTTTGTACTCGTTAAATTCTTATAATAATAAAGAATAAAGTATCTAAACGTAAAAGATTTACCTTTTTTTATTTCCCTTACTCTCCAGCAAAAAAAGGTAAATGAATTTACCGAATTTTGCGGATTTACCCGAGAATTCGACCGCAGCCTAAATACAACAAGCACAATGGCCCCTAGGGATGCAACATCGAAGCCAAATATCGATGTTTGACATCGAAACTTACATCGAACTGTCGAACATCGATGTAGAAAAAACATCGGAATAAATCATCGATACATCGATGTATCGATATGCTATACATTTTTGTTGGTTTTGGTTTGGTTCACACAATCACACTTCACATAGTTGTTGTTAGTAGTGGTTGCGGTTACAACAATAACACCATGTATTTCTTTATTTGTATGTACATATTTTTTACTTCGTGTTGTTCGTAAAATTTTCTTTTCTCGATATAATTCGTGTGTAAATATACTATGTATGAGAATACTAGTATAATGTATAATAGCATAACAAAAAAAAAAATGGTCGATGGTTAAATTCGATGTTTCAAAAACATCGATTTATTATAGATGTATTTAAATATCATACATCGATGTAAAAATATCGTAACATCGACCATGAACCATCGATTACATCGAAACATCGATAAATATTTTACATCACTAATGGCCCCACTTTCGCCTACGTCATTTCGTATCCAAAAACGTTATGGGAACAGGGGCAAAATAAATGTGAAAACTGAGCTTTAATGTTAATCACATTCGCGTTCCAAAGGTATAAAGGGTCAATACAAATGGGTGGATACAGAAGAAGATTACATATGAATGTGTTATGGTCGACTTAGTGGCGGTCCTGCTCTGGCAATTATAAGGGCGTTAAAAAATTGCGAGTGTTTCTGTTAAGTTTAAAATAGGTCATAACTACAAACTGTACTGCTTTTAAATGTAGGTACTCATGCATGCTTGAGTAAAGATTTTACTTGGTGATAAAATCCAGAAAACTTCGTGATAAAATCCATAATTGCATTAAAAACTACTTTTCTTCTCCAATCCAATTCCTATAGAGTAGCTTTGTGCTATGCGGAAAAATACAGGGTGGAGCTGGAATTTTCATCCGATAACAAATTTTATTTTTGTATGTGATACATAAATTAATGTGAAGCAAAATCGAGCGTTAACAAAAAGTGAAGTCGTTATGCTTTGAAATAATAAAACAATTTAATAATGCAAATTAACTGTGAGGTGGTATATCGTTTATGGCGTTTTGGTAATGTATTGGAACAGCGTGGCAAAGGTCTAGGGTTTGACTCTGTACAAAGATTTTGGATTTTATTTTTCCAATTTTATTTTTTTTGGAGTTCAAGCCTTGAAAATCGATTTTCATGTATAGCCCGCGGTACACAAATTAGATGGGGAGCAAAATCGGGCGTTGACGGGCATGAATCCTCTTATAAACACTTTAACTAATAATTTTACATACGCACCATCACCGTACATGTAGATTAACTGTGCGTACTAAAACAAATTTGAAGAGCTTCTTATATCAAGTGTAACCAGCCCGCCATTAACAACATCTCCCAAAAAAAACGAAAACTCAGACAGAGCGGCAGCGAGAGTAAAGACTCCGACAAAAACAGAAAATACTAAACAATTCTGAGGAGGAAATAAAAACTCCAGAAAAAAATGGAGTATCAGCGACAATTCTGGCATGAAAAAAAAACGGAAAAACGGAAAAGCGGGACCTTCCAGGTACCTGGCACCCGTAACTACGGCACAGTTGACGCCATCAAGTCCCGATGCAGGACCTATAATTATACAGCACGAATCAATTATTGAAACTGTAGAATTGCAGCTCGAAAATGTCAGTGAAATTCGAAAATTGAAAAGAGTGCCCTCAATACCTAACAGGATACCATAAAGTCGATAAAATGTGCCAGCTTCTGAGCCAACCCATACCGACCTTACATTTCCCGGATTATGGAATACGACAGAAATTAAATCAGTACGTGGACATTTTAGAATTTGACGAGCTGATGCAACCTAAAGACTTTTATGATGGTGATGACGGCGAACATTTAAAGCCAGCCATTGAAAATGAAGATAATTTCGATTCGAGTCATCTATACATCAATCCGCGCATAAACTATTCAAAAAGATGTTCACGAAAAACTCTTTTGGACACATTTATAATGTTTGTGATCGTCTGTGGTTTGTGGCAGATCTACCTGACGAAGAAAATGTAATTAAACAAATCACGGTATGTCGAAATTGTATTTTATAATTTATATTTGCTCGATACCTAACTGATTCTTATCGTGCGATATTTTTCAGACATTTACATATAAACGTTGCTGGAGTAAAAATGTGCAAGAATTGCAAGGTCAGTGTTAGAAAAGTTTCGTACTCAATACGGTTGAAATGTCAAGTCAAGAAGCTGTGAACGAATCAGAACAAATTTAAAATGATAGGCACAACTTGATGATGATGATACTCACATATGTATGGGACAAGAATTGGTTCGACAAGTATGACAAAGACCCGTTGAACTTGACGACGTCACTATAGCCCAGTTTGTTTCTCGATATAATGTCACTGCTAAAGAACGGAAAAATCCAAAAATTAAAAGGTACAGAAATTATGATCTGGGAAAAGAGTTAACTTGTAAGAATACAAGAGAGAAATGGTTAATCTACATATCCCGTTTAGGATTGAAGAAACTGATGTTCTGACAGATATGAAATTTCTGCGTATTTTTGATGTAAATGAAGGCCTTATAAGAATTCGAAACCAATTTAGAGAAGGAGATCAACAATTCAAAGGCAGATAACACTGACCAGAATCTGGCCCGAAAGATCCGAATTCAGGAATCAACGATGACGAAGTAGCAGCTAAAACATATTATATGGTTGTTAACCTCAAAAAATCCACTCCCGTTACAACTGTTCTTGACTGGTCCTGCAGGATGTGGGAAAACTTTTCTGATCAAGGCCATCATGAAAATTTGTAATCGATTCACAGATACGGATGGTTTTGTAATGCCTATCTTGCATGTGCATCCACAGGGAAAGCCGCAGTTGCTATAGGAGGTACGACATTGCATACTGCGTTTAATATCAGCCTTTCGAGTTTCCAAACGCCATTATCGAACGAAGTCAGCATGATTTGGGCGAAAATGTTAGAACGCGTATTTAGAAACTGAAAGAAATAACAGGAAATTAATATGCCGCTTTTGGTGGGTTGCACATCATTTTTATTGTTGATTTGAGGCAGTTGCCACCGGTTAAAGCCACTCCCATTTGGAAGCAAAAAATACGGCGGATCGGAATTGCAATGGAGATCGATTGGCTGAACAAGAGTTACAACTGATTGAATCAAGATTCTGCGCAGAAACGGAAGCTGAGGAACGCTGTCTTAATAAAATTCGATTATTCAATGATAACCATTCAGTTGATGCGTATAATTTGAGAATATTGGGTTCATCTGATGAAACATCGAATTCAGTTACTTATGACGAAATACTCGGGTATAGAACTAATCGCGAAAAAGAAGGGGTCGTTAGAGAGAAGCTTCACAAACTCAGCACGATTGACACAGAAGGGTTACCATATGAAATTATTTTCGTGGTAGATAAACCCTACATGATAACCACAAACATCGACGTTGCTGATGGGTTAGCCAATGGGGCAGTAAGCAAATTCGCACACGTTGGATTGGGTGATAGAAATAGAATTCTACGGGTTTGGCTTTTTGCAAAAGAAATTAGTAGAGTAGCATTTCCTATCAATCGAAGATCCGCAACAGTTCCTCTTAATCGTAATAAATCAGTTCCTGTTAAAAGAAACAATTTTCCACTAAAACCAGCCTGCTCGTTGACAATTCACAAATCGCAAGGATCGAAATTATTGATGAAATTGTTTACAAATACAATAAGACAAATTCGCAACCTTTGGTCTACGTAGCCTTATCCAGGGTCACGGCTCAAGAAGGACTTCATATTGTACCAACAGATGAGCTTAAACGTTTCTAGCATGGTAGACAAGAAAATGAAACGATGCTTCCATTGCGAAACGAGTTAACCCGGCTTTCTACTGTGCATCTTCATACAATTGATCAGATTATACTCTCTCCATTCAGCAGAATAGAGCATGTTGCCAAAAATCCAACCTCTACTATTGACTGTTCGGTGTACTCGGTGTACTGTAAGCAGTATAACGACCGAACCAAGCTATGGAGTTGGGTTGAAGTGATGTAATCGATAGGGAAACGTAATTAAAAGCATATTTAAGGTTCTACTTTAGATGCCGTAAGGGACACTGTTTTAGTGGGAGCAAAGTGTTAATGTGAGCATGAGTCACTTGAAACAAGCAATTTTAAAAAAATTAACATCTCGAACAAAAAACAATTTAAAAAAAAGAAAAGTTAAAAGAAACCGAAATATTTAAATTTCGTATTGTGCAGAAGTAGTGCCCTAGCCAGCCAGACTATAACTCACTAAAAAATTATACCATGAAACAAACTATTGTCAAATTGGAGCAACAGAAAGCAATATTTGGTAGCCTAGCTGTCATAATTTCTAGACGACTTCTGCGAATAGGAAGGTATAACGCACGCAAAGGATTGGCTTTACGATGTAGGCCAGGCACCAAAGTAATTATTTTACTGAGTGGCATAGATATCGCGTGGATACGTTCCTGGATGCATTTTTAATGGGCATACAAATAAACAGGATATGTTTGTAAAGTTTAGTTCCTCGTTAAAATTCAAAATTAAGAAATTAAAACGAGTTTTAAAATTTGATCGAAACTTTACGCTTTCAATTTCAATAAAATTTTCAAATTGAGAACCTATTAGAAAACCGTTAAAAATGTAAAAATTTATTTTTTATGTAGAATTTTTGAAAGAATTAAAATCTTTATCTATAGAAATTAATTTAATAGAAAAATGTATCCTAAATATTTAAAATAAAATTAAAAACAATAATAGGTATACCGTCAATTAAATTAAGAACATAAAATTAGTAATAAAAACTAAATTAGTACTTGGCTAAACACACAAAGCCCAAAGTTCAGGAATGCGAAAATCGTTAAACTTTTTTATGTTTTAAAACTACTAATAAATACTACATTTTAATGTTTATACGTCTGGAATTATACCTAGCTAATGTTTCGTATATGTGTGACACACATAAACCGTAAAATACTCGGTCGTATAAGTATTAGAGTTACATAAAGTAAAGAACACAATGCCAACAACAAAACGTTCATGAAATTATTTCGTAAAATCAATAAAAAATTCCTCCCCCTCAAAACAATAGCAAGTAGAAATCCTAAAATTCTTTTGTTCCCATAATTTTCTCATGTTTGCGTTCCTTTGATTTAATAAACTTGTATGTAAGGAATATACATAAATACATAAATATAAATGAAATTGTAATATAGTTTTATATGGTTATTGTTATGGTTAATAATATAAATGTTTTATTAGTTCCTAATTGAAAATTGGTTTTTTATATTTTGCCGTTTGTTGTGAATTATTTAATATTTTAACCATATGTATGAGATTTTGTTTAATCATTTGTTAATCTTTTCATAGATTTATAGCTATTTGTTTATAGGGTTGTACTGGTATGATATATTTGGTCGTCGCTGTTTTGATTTGAGGCCAAATGTAGTGGTTTTGCCTAATGCCTGTTACATATGCAAGCTTATTGTATTCATAAACTGTACATTGTAACCATATATTGTAACCAAAATGCAATCATAAACTTACATTGTAATTTTGAGCACTGCTAAATTCTGCCTTTATGGCTTTCTTTGTTATAATATCGTTATGGCGTATGAGCACACTCTCGTACTGCTGACTATATCACTCATTTAGTAAACTTCTATTATTCTTCCGTGTTACAAGAGACAAAACACCATCGAAAACGAATCGAAAGTGATGGTACAACATGTCACCCCAGTGTTGGTACCTTTTAGGCCAGTTAATTCAATTTTTCTTATTGGTCTCAGTTAATAACGGGCTTTCAAGCCAAACTCGTCAGGCCCTCGGCTAACTTTTGCGAAGAAATTGATACTTCAAGTCTGCCACTTATGTAAACAGCAATTTTTAATATCAGCCCATTCAATATATCGATCTTCTCTACCGGTTGCCTTTCGTTTCTTACCCCTTCCTAGCTTAGAAATATTAGAATGAATCTCACTCTAGCTAAGGATCGTTGTTTGCTCAGCGCAAAGGGAACATTTAATTTGGTTTCGTATCTCATATTGAAAATATTAATTAAATATATTAGAATGACCATCGAGGGTCCCGACCTAACCCCAACTGATTATTTATAAGATGTTGGAAAGAAGACGATCAGCACAAGAAAATGTACATTGATTGCAAATCTGAAGGAAGTGGTACTAAAAAATGGGAAACTTTAAATTCATTGGTCTGTAGATGCCTTGAAGAAAGTTTAATAGGACGAAGGCGAACCAACAAAATATTAAGATTGCCAGTCCCTCAGAAATAAATATGAATATTTAAAAAAAAAATGTCTTGCCTAAAAAGGGCTGCCTAATAATTTTGCCTATGGGTATATTAGACTTTGCAGGTTATCACAAAAACTATTTTTGGACTAACAGTTCATTTAAATCTGGGAAGTATTCTGCAAAAAATTACTGCTCTAACTTATCACACATTTTCCGATGAATTTTCATCGATGATTTGTTTATCACATTCAAAATTTTGTATACGCCCTTATTATCATCACATATTTTGAGTTAATGGTTTATATCCATACTGAATGGTAAGTTAAGTTTCTAAACTTTACTATTATTTTTACGTTTTGAAATTCACCAACATAACTTAGTTCAGTATTTTATATTGGGTGGCTCCTAAAAGGAATTTTATGAATAGGACTATTTGTGAATTCGATTCGAACGTCTTCGCAAAATTGAATTCTCATTTGAATTGAATCAGATTTGTTCGTTTCTTATTTAAATCAAATACGTTTCTTATATTTCGAAGGAGCCGAATACATTCAAATCGAATTCACAAATAGAGCTCACCCTCTCCCTTTCCGCCTGATGCTGCAATATAAAAATTGTAGAAATCGGACATTAGGGGAACTTCTGCAGATCGGTTCTACAAATTATTTCATAAAGATAATCGGGGAGTGTAGAACTATGCCTAAGTTACTACTCAATAACGCTGTGTGCTGCATCTCATCTGTGTGAATCTCGAATAATTTTGTAGTGTTCAAATTTTTTAACGTTTATCCCAGCAATCTCAAAATCTCAAATTTGGAAATTTCATCGATGTAAGATCAAATAACTCTATAAGGCTAAATCCAACTCCAAAAAATGATAAAATCTCAAAGAATTGCTATTATTGTATGTATTGAACTCAAACAAGTTCTATCATAATACTCAACACCAAGTAAATGTACAGTAAGTTGAAAATCTTGACAGGGAAAATCCTAGAAAACAGTGGAAATCTCGAGGTATCACTTTTACATATAACATATCACATCTTCAACACTTAACAAATTTAGAGTATTATGTCAGTTATTTTTGGTATGATTTCATTTACAGGCTGGAGACTAGCAATATCGAGAGACTCTAATAGACTAGAATGATCTCTCGAGTCAAGCGGCTCAAAAGCAAAAACACATAATTCTCTTAGAAATATACCGTACAGTTAATTATTCTGAATAAATCTACATTAATCCAAACACCTCGAATTAAAACCCTAAAATCGGACGCCTAGTTCCCGATTTTATAAGCATTGTATGAGTTTGTTATTACGAGTTCTCGACACTCATAATTCGAAATATGAGAAACACATAACCAACACCCAGAGGTAACCGTAACAGATGAAATTGAAATTTGGATGTGAACACCTTCGTACTTCGTAGTTTAGTGTAATAGGTTTTCACATTAAAACGTAATTTTTTTTTTTTTTAATGCCGAATGGATTTATTCATTTTATTAATGTTTGTTGCATGGGAAAATGTGGAATGTCAAATCTGTAAGTTGTTAGTTTTATCCAACCAGTAAATTTTTCATGTGCTATGGTCGATTTATGACACTAATCATTGCACGTGAACAACCATATTAGGATCGTTTTTACAAATCCATGATATTGCATTGTGACCACACGAACAAGGTATCTGTTAAAATTGTTAACAAAATTATTTCGATTTATTGCATGCGTGAAAATTTAAATGAGCACCCACCAAATGTTTACCCACCAAATGTTGTTTAATATGTACCTTTTCTGATAATTTATTTCTTTCCTTTTAAATTATCTTGAATAGGAGACTTAAAATTATCTTCTGCAATAGTGTCAAACTTCCAGTTTTTTCGATGAAACAAATTACAACGGAAATGTTTATTTAAATTTTTTATTACAGTGCTTCTGAAACTTTTTCATACGGCGGCCAACGAAATCGAAAAAAATAAAATCTAGGGCTCCCAAAAATGTTATTCACTAATAACAAATTTACAGCTAAGCATTTAGGGCATTCTTGTTCAAGAATCTCAGATGTCTCATATCCTTGGTGCCCCGCCAATTAATAAAAAAAATGTTCTACCAACCCAAAATATTCTTTCAAGCTTCATCTGATTAACAGGTAAAAAAATTGCTATACGCAAAAATTGTAGAATTCCAGAAAGTTTTTAAACTTGGATTTAAAAAAACATAACAGGATTCTACAACCTAACTAAATATTTTAACATATCGCTTGTGACAAAGAATAATGACACAACTCAAAATTTGAAATTTTTAAAAGAAATCGATCATTGCGCATCATTTTGGCGAATTATCTCAAAACCCCAAATTTTTTGAGTTGTGTCACGTTTCTATGTCATGTGCGATATTATGAGTGGAGCAGAACAGATACCGAAATGACCAAACTAAAGTTAAAGTTAAACATTTTGAGCTTACGACTATTATAAATTTGTCAAAATTCGTTTTGACGGTTCGTTTTTAGTTTTTGTGTTTTACTTAGGTATTAAAAACCAAATTTAAGTTTAATATATTCTTCTGAATTATTGAACTATGAAAATTATGGAAGTACTTAAAACATTAAAAAAAAAAATCGAATTTTTTTGTACAAAATTCAGAGTTATCCAAAGTTTGGTTTAGATTTGTTCAACTACCAATTTTCAATGTAATAAACCAATTTGAAAGCTTTGGCCCGCTTAGCTGTTCTACCAAAAATTTGAAATTGGATTTATGACGAGTTCTTCCAAAATCCAAAAAAAAGGAACTTGCCATAGCATAGAAAATGATTGCTCAGTACAGTAGATGATGGTAGTTCAGTTTTTTTTTATTAAATCAGTGTTCCACCAATTTACTAATATTTCGGTAATTAACCGGTAAATCGGTATTGGATTCCCTACAAAAAACTCGGTATGCAACCCTGGAATTTTCGGTTTACCTGATATACAATTTCACGATATAATTTTTAAAATTTAATTTCAAATTAAATTAAAGTACGAGTTACTTTTTTAAAATTACATACTAAATATGTACATTTTCAATATCCAATTTCGCAAATTTTCATAGACCTAAGTTTCTATAGTTTTTACTAAAAATTTAGCTCCTAAATTTCCTGAAATTTACTTCGGATATACACCTCTGATTTAAAAATGTTGTTACTTCATTAAAGACCTAAATTTTAATCATGATTTTTTTTGTCCCGTAGATCAAGGTTGGCGTTCTGAAATTCCTGTTCATGTTCATTGTAGAATAACAACACATCACATATCTTACAAAAACCAAAAACAGCACAGAAAACCGTAGTGGCGAACTTTAAAGGCTCCCTGGCAACAGCTTCACGGCACCCGACATTTTGAGAAGCACTACCAAATTTTCTATGTAAACAACCAAATTTTTTAATCGAAAAATAAAAATAAAAATAAATTGAGAGTTGGCAGAAGTTCAAAAGGTATATAAATGATGAACGAGTATACATATTATAGTGTGGTTTATATCATAGATTTATAAAAAATGTTTACTAGCATTTACTATTATAGTGCTTAGCGGTTTTTGAATAAATATTAAAAATGTGTTAGATCATAATGTTGTGTTTCAAACATTTCTACACAATTTTAACTAAACGAAATCGCAACGTAATTTTCAAACTCGTTGAGAACCAAAGTTGTAACATATCTGGGCATTTTACAGTAGCGGAAAGAATATGCTGGATGGTGAAAGTATCATACTTTCGCTAGAAACTTCTTGATCGCGGCAACAATAGTTGCGAAACTGTTTCTGTATGGGATTGCAATTTAATTCAATTTAGTATGCAGTTGGTTGAAAATATAGCAGGTGGAGTGACCGGTTTAAGTAGATTTTTTTGGATAAATTTTCGGTTGTTCTATTTCACATGAAATGTTCAGCAGTAAACCATTTTAATAATTTAACATCATCGCATTATTTGTTCGCTTCGATTGTTTCTGAATGTTAAAAAAAACAAAACAACTATGGGCCAGTAAATAAAATCACCTACAGTTACAATTTTGAGAGTCATCGGTCATAATATTATACAAATTAATAAATAATTGCGGAAAATTTCAACATAGCTGCAAAATTTATCAATTGCTGTCATAAATGGAATCATAAAATTTAATTAAAATTTAAATCAAGGATTATTGCGAAAATTGCAGACATCGTCTAAATCTTGTTTCTCGTACCTCCAATGTAGCTGTGCCATCAATTGTTTTATTACAGCAATAACATTTTGTCAAGCGTATGTACTTCGAGTATATTCTATATACCAATCTTTTATTGTTTTATTAGTTACAACAGGTAATTCACTTTAATTATTTTATTTTATTATTGTACTAAATTTTTTTATTTTTTTTTTATTTTCGGGATACAAAATAATTAATCAACTTTTGTGTCATGTCAAGATCCTAGAGAAAGTTTTTACGATCTAAGAACAGGAGACACAATTAAGGAAAACATAAAAATAAAAGAAACGACTATCTGAGTCGGATTTACCAACAGTAAGTACTGCATTCTTTGATAAAAAATTATTGTAACATTCTGGAAGTATTGATAACGTTAAAATTGGTAGCTCTTGACAATCTCGTGTCTTGCGATTTCGATTTATTCACCAACGCGAACTCTGATTTTTCTGAAAATTTATTTGATATGGTATTTAATATAGAAACCATTAAAATTAATACCGGAAGTCGATGGATCATCCAATTTGCTTCATAAATTTAATATGTGTTGCGATATAGTCGCTAAACCTCTGACTAAAGAGGGTCAGTTAGTCCAATTCCTTAATATTGTTAAAGCAAGACTATCTGGTAGAGCATGCGATTTAGTAAAAAACAAATTTTCAACTGGAATTGAATAAAGCAAGTCAGCAGAAAGGTGAAAATGTCCTTTTTTTCGCTAACAAAATTGAACCATTGCAATGATGCGTATATTTATGCGTGTGCCTAAAAAAGGAGATGCCGCCGCGAAAACTATTCAGCAGGGCTAAGAGAACCAGTTAGATTGATAGTGTAAGCTTGTTGCTTTGATGAATTCAACTTAGCTATTAAAAATGTAAATGAAGAAGAATCTATAATTGCAAATCGTATGAAATATAATAATGAATAATCCTCTAATTCAAATGCTATATAGTAGTTCTAATTCGGTATACGTAGAAATTTGAAATGTCAAATCTGTTTTCGTTTGGGGCATACTGCTAGGCAATGTTTTTCTTTTCCAAATTCCAATTCAAATTCTGCTAGACAATCGGAAAATAAATCATTTATTAAGACAAATTTTGTTTGAAATATGGCATTAATTTATTATTATTGCAAAAAACCCGGACATGTAATTGACAATTGCAGAAAACGGAAGTATGTCAATGAACAGCGTCAAATATTAGAAAACCAAACAAATCCGAGAAATCTTTAAACTTCAGGAAACCGAACCACTCAGTTCGAATGCAGTAGTTCGTGCCGAGAAGAAGTAAATCTGTGTTTCAATAATAATTTAATTTCAAATGTTACACCATCAGGTTCAATTAACCACCATTCGCATAACATGGTTACGAATACTAATTTTAGTTCTTACGATTTGATATCCAATAACTTAACTTCTAAATCTGTTCAAGGATATTAAAAGTAATGCAAGTGCTAATTCTGCGATTAAGAAAATATATCGATAATTCGAAATGTAAATTCATTTTAGTTGATCAGATATAGTAAATACCGTTAGTTCTTATTTTTAATCGACTCTGTGTATTTGGTGAATAGTGCTGTTTGGTCTCAAACTGAAAATTTTTTATATAAGAGGGATATATTACCTTCGAAAAAATTTAAACCCTTGGGGCATGTTATGGAACTGTGACTTTTGCAAATGCGAAGATAACCCAAAGAATTCACATTATGCCTTATCAATATCCATTACCTTGCCGTGATATACTTCGAAAAGATTTTCTAATGCAAAATATCTGCTGCATTGATTATAAAGCAAAATCGATTAAAATAGAATTACAAAGTAAATTAGAATGCATGTTACCATTTACGACATTTACTCCCCCAGTTTCCATGAAATTGGTTTTTCGGATATAGAAATGAAAATCAAGAAATTCACGCGAGTGTACGATTAGCAAACTCTGTAGTTGAATTTAAGGATGGTACATATAGTTTGTTGTGTTAACACTAATCACCATTCAGTAAACTTAGCGGGTAAATCTTTTAAATTACAAAATATTTCAAATTTTGATTTGTTTTATATTAAAAATGAAGGTCGCATAGAAAATCGTATAAATTTATTAGTCTGAAATTAAAACGGACCAGTTGAATTCTCAAGATAAGGTTAGTATTTTAAAAATATGTAAGGAATTTAATGAAATTTTCTATTTGACTGATGATAAGATAACTTCAACTAATTTTTGTTATCATAAAATTCCACTTTTACCAAATTCCCGTCCAATTAACATTAAACCTTATAGGTTACCAGAATCTAGTAAAGCCGAAATTAATTCGCAAGTTGAGAAGTTACTTTCATGAAAAAATAATACTCCAAAGCTTCAGTCCCTTTAATTCGCCATTCTTAGTAGTTCCAAAAAAATCTCAGGATGTGAATAAAAAATTTAGAGTGGTAGTTGATTTTCGTAGATTAAACCAAATATGAAATCTACCCGTTGCCAAATATTACCACGATATTGGACCAACTTGGCCAATCTAATTATTTCAAAACTCTTGACTTAGCAAATGGTTAGTATCAAATTTCACTACATCCAGATGATCAAATCAAAACTGCATTTAGTACACAATCAGGACATTACCATTTTTTGCGTAAGCCGTTTGGTTTAAAAGGAGCGCCGGCTACTTTTCAGCGCTTGATGAATACTGTTTTATCTGGGTTGACTGGTATCATATGATTTGTGTATTTAGATGACATAGTGATATATGGTTTTGATTTGATGGACAAAGTTAGTAGAAGTCTTCAAAAGTGTCATTTTTGAAAAAATAAATTTATTACTTGGGACATTGTGTGACAAGCGAAGGCGTTAAACCGCCAACCAGTATAACGAGCCCGTTAGGTGAAGCCCGGCATGTGGTTGCTGGAAGCTTAGTGTCGGAAGGAGAGTTATTTGGCTTCTGAACTCGTACTAATTTAAAGTTATACATGCCCAATCAAGCTGTAACCAACCCCGTAATTCTCGCATCATCATATACGTATGGTAATTAAAACGCCATCATTTCGAATTCACAGATTCAAGCGAATCAATTTAATTAATAATTTAAAAATAAATAAACGGATTGCAATTAATCCCGTTACATAACGACTATTTGTACCCCATTTAGGTAAGATCACAAACCAACAAAAAAAATCTGTGCAAAGTTAATTGTTAAACTTTAGCCAATTAAATATACTCGAAACTTTCCCAGATGGATAGAAAAATTTGTTCAAAAAACTCACCCGTTTACCGAATAGTCAGTCCTTCCATGTTTATATTATATGTTTTTGTTTTTTCCCGACCGTAATTCCAATGTGACTTCCCTAAAAGACAAACTAAATTTGTTTCCCTTTCTGGGGGATCTTCTCCACACACACACTGATTTCATAAACCACCGTACTGTAATAGATAGGTACAGCTTCAAACAACTTGGATTAGTCCCGTTTTTTTTTCTTGGGTTATGAGGTTAATACCGGAGATAACAATTTATCGATTAATTCCCAAAATTATTATGACAAACACCAAAATTCACTTAAAACTAATTCTTATCACTACTTTTTAATTAACTAATATTTCACTGCAAAAATCTAGAATCCGAATTTCACACTTTCACCATAACCCACGAAATAGCGTGATTTGACTATTTTTTTTGGATTTTATCATTTATAATTAGTGGAATTTCGTTTTTTTTCCCTTTTTTATTATTGAGACACGCAACGTAAACAGATTCCAAATGAGTTAGTTTATCCACTTCCATCAACTCGCAAACCGTCCACCGACCGTCACGCGGTAACTCCTCGGGATAGCGGATGGTTTTGCCCCCCGGTTGTTTTTATTTTATATGCACAAACGCCGTTGTTGCTTAGGACTTCTCGTCTTCCACTGCTTGCTGCTTAGCAGCGATTTTATACTCTTCAAAATCGGTAGCAAAATTTTCTTTGCTAAAGCCCTAGACAGACTATGGTTTAATAAATCCGATTTAGTGAATTTTCGAAATTTGCCGTAGCTAGATTTACGGTATTTATACTTTATTTTGAGTTTAGTAACAAAAACGATGTAATCAGAGTGTATTAGTTTGACAAATATTATGAAAACAATAACAGTTTAAGTGTATTAACAGAAATTTAAAACGAGTTTAGCTAAATCGGATTTAATAAACCGCAGTCTGTCAAGGGTATAACACACAAAGTAGTACACAGCTCAAACAATTGAAGAACGTGGTATACCGTGATGGCGGCTTTAGTATTTTTATCTTTTATTTATTTTTTTAATTTTTATTGTGTGGAAATAAACTGGTTTGTTTTTTTTTTTTGATGCACGTTCACCACTAGATAAATATTGAAAATAATTTTTGCTGATCGGTGAAAGAAGAAGACTTGACTTTTATGATTTTATTTTACGTTACATTACAATTTTTATTTTATTTTATTTTTTATTTTTTTTTTGTCCATTTTTATAGTACATGTGCCGTAATTATGATCAGTGGCCGGAATGGGTAACATTGTATACCCAACCCAAGAACTTCATTTCAGATGAATGCAACTTCATTATGGAACTACCTTTTCTAAAGTACCAACCGTTACACCAGTTTCATCAACTCTTGTATCCTTGTTGAAAAAGACTGCTGAATTTAAATGGAGTGCTGCGTGCGATCAGTCATTTAATGATTTAAAAATTAAACTTATATTACCACCAATTCTGCAATATCCGAACGCTAGTGATTTTGCCAACAACCGACGCTAGTGATTTTGCCATAGGTGCCGTTTACATAGTACTAAACTGTCTGTAGTACAAACCGTAGTAAATAGTGTACTAAACACTGTCAACAATTTTAAAATATTGCCATACCCTATTGAATTCAGATTTATAAATTTAATTTTAGACAAATAACGCTTTGTAAATATTCAGTAACAGATTTTTTTCTAATTTTCTTTATTCAAATTTTGTAAAGTTTAAAAATGAATTTTTTTCTTTGCGAATTTGTGCCAGTGACAATAAACTTGTATGTATCGCATCTTAAAACAGAACATGGTTTTCGTGAAGGTTCAACTATTAAAATAGTTTGTGGTTATCGAACCTGTAGTAAAAGCTTTCGATCAAGCAATGGTCTTAAGAATCATATGCAGTGTTATAGAAATAAACTTGATACTTCCAATTTATCCATTGAAAATACCAATAATGGGATTTCAGATAACGTATTCGAATCTTGTAAAAATTCATTTATAAGTAGTGATCAAAATGTTGATAGTTTGGAAAATGGGATTAACCAGGTGTTTCATACGTTACTAACCGAATTATATATTTTAGCAATATCCAACAATAATTTATATTTTATCATTTCTAGTATTAAAACGTTTTTACAACATTTATTTTTTATTTTAAGAAGTATTCTGTATAGCAACAAAAATAATTTGATAGAATGAGTATTAACCCTTAAATGACACATGGGGTCCAGTGGACCCCAGACCTTTTTCAATCGTACTTATTTAAATGTTTCCGCCGGAAATGCATCTCGTGTCTCCCCCCTTGCTATAGTTGAGATATTGCACTACCTGTTTACATACTCGGCGCAAGCCGGTTGACAGCTAGCAGCTGTGTAGAAAGGTCCAAAATCACAGTGGGGTCCAATAGACCCCAGTGTGTCATATACGTATATTTGTGTGAAAATCGGAATAATTTGTAGGCATCTCAACTCTAAGCAGACCTAGAGCGAGAAAGATGCATTATACCCCCGCTGCTGATATCTGCCTGTAAACAAAGTAATTCGAGAGGTACTTATCCGATTTTCAAGAAACAAAGACAGACTAATAGACCTTGACCAGATAAGAAAAATGTGATATGACTAAGATCTCCAGGTGATCGGATTTGATAAAAATTGAATGGAAATATTTGTATTGTATACGAAATAATTTTTCAAGGTTATTTTTGCCGTTTTTTGTGTTGTTTTATTGTTTTTGGTCGTGAGTAAGACTGCGCTCGATGTTAAAATTTGTTTAGTTTATCATATTTCTTTTGATTTTGACGTATTATTAGATGGCGTATAATTTGCGGAGTCGAACCGTCCGAGAAGTGCTAGTAAGCGATGATGAGCATCGTGAATCCATCGACGCAGCTTCTTCAGGAGGAGAAGATAGCGTGTTTGAGGACAGTAAAGACAATGATTCAGACTTTTCGATGTGCAGTGCTCCAGAGAGTGCCACGGAAGTAGACCAGAAAGATATGGAAGAGGGTACTTTGGATCAACGGTGTTTGTATGTAGGAGAGCGTCAAGCGGCTGGCCAGAGCCGCGGTCGGCCATCTTCGACGATAAGAAAAAATTCCACGTTCATATTGCAAAATAAATACCTTTTTTTAAAGATTCAGTATCAGACTTATTTTTATCTAAAAAGATACTATCTCAAGGGTACACCACTAAATTTTTAGCTAAAAATATTGAAAATTAAAAAAATACGGTTAATTTATGTAAAAAATGCCATTTTTTTATTTTTTTCACAAACTTATTTTTTTCTTGGTATCATAAAATTAAAATTTAATTAATGTAATAATTTGGTCTCCTTTAGTAAACTTTAAACTATATTGAAAAAAATTGTCAAAGCTAAATATTCAAAAATTCAAGAAATAATGAGCAATTTTCAAGCTGGGGTCTAATAGACCCCAGTGTGGCATTTATGTGATTTTTCTTAAGTGTGTCATTTAAGGGTTAATAATATTAATATCGCAGAACAACAATTGAATGAAATTTTGCAAAAAGAGAACACGACTTACTCAGAACCTAGAGAAATCACATTATCCAAAATATATCAAAGAAAATGGGATTCGACTTTATCAGTTCGCCAGTACAAAATACATTTATATATCAGCCGTTTATTTTGAAAGTGGGGCAAGTCCACATTTTGTTGAAATGAGAAAATGAAGGAATAGAAAAACAATAAATGCAAAAATATACGGGATTTCGAATTTTCTTATTTTTTGAACAAGTATTAGGGATTATTTTTTTATTATTTTAACTATAAATTGTTCACCGTTAGAAAGATTATACTTTTATTTGTCTATTGTTATCATTAACTAAAATTTTTTGAAAAATGGACTTGCACCACTTTCAAAATTAACGGCTCAAATAATAATTAATGCTCGGTTTTATAGCAGTTTTACAGCAGCTTTTTGTATGAGGGGCAACACTTTTGTTGACGTTTATGCTTTTGTTTACTAAAATGTTTATTATTTATTTTGATTAAAATCTTTATTAAATATTAAAAGCGCCACCACCTCCTGAACCGGAGGTAGAGGTCCCCGTTATTTATAATGAACCAGTAACAACTGTCCGCAACGCGATGGAGACTTTTCCTGATAACGAAACAAGGAAAATAATAATTCAAAACTTATAATCAGTTCATATCAGTTCTTTATTTAAGATTTTTTTATATACATACATATATACATACCAGGGTTGCCGCCTTTTGAAAATGCCTCGCGAGGACACTACTTAAATATTGGTTATGTACTACACAAAATACACATACATTTCAAGTGAATTATATTTTTAAAGCTGGAAGTAAAGAAACCCATTTAGTCGGGCAGTATTTGAGAACTCTCTAAACTCGAGATTATAATAATTCTGAAAAAATTAGCTTTTCCGTTCTTTTTCTGATTTAGTAAAACAAATTAAAACATTTTTGAATAAAATTATCGAAACCAAACAACAGCATATTTAAACAACGTTTCAAAGAATTATAGACAACATTGCTATAACTAATTCGCTTTTAAAACATACGGATTTAAGAATTTGTATTGCTCGCTCTGAAAGCTGAAATTTTCTCTAGAGATAAACCTAAGGAATTGAGCGATTCATGTATTGCATTTGGTGTCGAAATGTTTAGTTTTAAATTATTTTAGACAGCAAAGTTTGATACAATCCGAAATATGGACAAGTTCTTCTACTGTAGTGCTTCATCAATTGTATCTTTTATATTAAAAAAATGTAGGACCTATTCCCTTAGTCGCATCGTTTATCACGCCAAGTAACTGTCAAATTTTAATATTACTTCTATAAAAACTAGAGAATTTTTTACTACAATTGCACTTTCAAAAAACTTTTTTGTCATAGTATATTTTCAAGTGATCAGTAGCTGTGCTGGTAGTCACTTGAAATGACTATTGTCGTGAAAAATCAGTGCAATACTATGTTTTGCATAGAAGTCGTTTAGTATTTATGGAAGTAATATTAAAACTTGATTGTTACTTGGCGTAGTAAACGATGCAACTAAGGGAATCCGCATATTAGTGATTACAGCACTGCAACTGGCATCTGTTAATTTTGTCGGGCCATTTTTTGTTCATTCGTGGCCTTCTAGGGCCCAAAAACACTTATTAGCTAATTTTTCCACACTACATAAATTACAGCACCCTTATCGTTTGAAATTTTTTTTAACGAACTTTTCAATTGCAACCAAGAATCTCTAAAGTTCACTTCTTGTTTTATTTTATTTTTTCCAGGTTCATTTGAATTTGATGAACATCATCATTTGACGACAGTTACTAAAAAAATAATGAATTTATAAAATTTTTCTAAAAATCAAATATTCTTAATATTACTTATGAACAGGTTTGAATTTCAATAAAAAATAGAATCTTTAAACTGATCTCTTTTAAAACACAACATAATAAAATAGGAAGTTATGCCTCTTCTTATATAAAAAAAAGTTACTTTCACGTTTAAATAAGGTTATTATTGCTTCCTTTAATCAAAGACGAATTCCATATAATCCGTGAAGTAAGTTACAATCGCTTCCATCAGAAAATTCATGCCAAATTTAAAGTCGTAAGTGCTGAGATGTTCTAACAAGAACAAAATTGTACGCTATTTTCTTCTTTCATTACAATTTTTCTAATGCGATCTCAGCCTTCTGTATACTTTTCTTCACATCGATAAAATATCGCAAATTAAATTTTTTTGTGATTAAAGAGTGATGAATGAAAGTAGAAATAGAATGTTGTTTTGTGCGAGCATGCTGAGATCGCAATAGAAAAAGCTTAATTCAAAAGTCGAAATAGTATACAATTTTATTCTTGAGAAGAGAGACATGAATACTATCGAACATCGATAAAAGTGATGTTAGAACATCTCAGCACAGCGTTCACAAAAGTAATAATTAATCAGCAAATTTTATTTAGAACGTTTTTTTACACAAATAGGCAAACAAAAATAGTTAAGAGTAATTTATAGAATAATACATTGATAATTGAGATGAGAAATTTGTATTTAAAACCATTTTGTTCTAGCGTTTTTGTGGTTTGATAAGCTGAATTTACAGAGTTGTTTTTTAAGAAAAAAGGTAAACTACATAATTTGTTACTTTTTTATACCCAATCAATAATATTGACGGGATATAAATCTATTTTATTAAATAAATAAATAAGAAATATCATTAGCCGTTTAAATCTATAGTTTAAATATTGCCATTTTGACGAGGACTTTTCAGTATCGACGAGGACGCGAGGACAAAATAGTCAAACGAGGACGGGTGGCAACCCTGATACATACATAGAATAAAGCTATCTAAAATACAGAAAACTATCTAAATTAGTTTTTTAAATACAAAACAAATAAACAATTATTTAAATTGTAACAATAACAAAACATCAAAATGAACAACAACAATTTTTTTATCCTCCGATTTAGACACCAAAAACAGAAGATAAAACAGAGGATAAAAAAATTCCGAGGATTAATTTTCTTATTTATCGTCGTTCATAAAATGCAAACGACGATTAATCTGACGATTAATCTTATATCCGCGTTCATAAAATCGGGCCCATTTATGAAAATTTAGAAGACGGTGAACATTTCAGAGATAGTGAGCTTATCAGAGATTATCAGTTCCTCTGATAATTTAGTTTTGCAAGTTCAGTTGTACTTCGATGAATTCGAAACTGTCAATCCACTTGACTCGAAAAAAGGGATTCATATAATTGGCGCTATTAACTTGATTTTGTGAAACTTACCGTTTAATTTTAATAGTAAATTATGTCATATTCATTTAGTGGCTTTACTCTAACGACATAAAAAAAGTCAGTTTGAATGAAGTCTTGTCGCCTTTAATTAAAGATTTAAAAATTCTTGAAACCATTGGAATTCATTACTCGTTAGACAATAACACTATTGCTCATGCTAATGCACGTTAGTTGGTATTAGTGCAGATAACTTGGCTGCAAATTAGTTGTATCGTCAATTAGACAATTTTAGCGTAAATTATTTTTGTAAACATTGCTACACCTCCTTTGTAGATATTCAGATTAATTTTAAAGAAGCAAATTTCGAAATGCTGACCGAATTATTTCAAAATAAAGAGAAAACACATGTTCGAAGAATTAAGGGCAGATGAAATTTTTCCATATATATGATTCGCCATCAGTCGATATAATGCACGACATTTTAGAAGGTGTTGCTCAAGTGGAATTAAATTTATTTTTTACTTATATAATAGATAAAAAATTATTAAATTTTTCAGAGAAATTAATGACAAAATAATTAGTCATAATTTCGGTTTCATAGACAAAAAAAAACTTTCCATACTCTGTTATTTTAGACAAAGGAAATAACTCAATGGGGTAAAGGGCTGCACAAACCTGGGCATTAATTGTGAACATACCGTTAATTTTTTGTTGTTATTTTTGAAAATAATGATCAAGAACTTTCCGCAAAATACGAAATCGTATTGTTATTAATAAAATGTATGGCAATAATTATTTCACATAAAATTAATAAAGAATGGGTTGACGAATTAGAAATTTTCATTATCACTTTTGCTTGAATATAGAATATGAATTAACTATATTCAAGCAAAAGTGATATCAAATAAATCCTATTTTTTCTTAAATTTAATACATCTTCATCTAAAATTAAATTTTAATTTTACTTGAATTAAGAAATAATTTGCTTTTGATAAGCATTGTCTATTAAATTTAAATCAGAATACTTGCTTTATTTGGGAAAGTGCAAGATTAATTTAATACGTCTTCATCTAAACTCAAATTTTAATTTTATTTGAATTAAGAAATAATTTCCTTTTGCTAAGAAATTTATATTAAATTTAAATCAGAATACTTGCTCTATTTGAGAAATGGCAAGATTAATTTTACATCATTTTTGCTTGAATATAGATAATCCATATTCTATTTTCAAGCAAGAATGTATCAAATGAATCTTACTCTTTCTGAAATAAAGCAAGTATTCCCATTTAAATTTAATAGAAATTTCTTAGCAAAAGCAAATTATTTCTTAATTTAAATAAAAATAAAATTTGATTTTAGATGAAGACGTATTATATTTAATCGAAATTGTACTTTGCTTAAGCAAGAGCGACTTGCTTGGCATAAACATAAATTTAGCAAAATAATTTTAGATTTAAGATATTTTCTATTGAATCTATAATGAGTTTCTTAAAAGAAGAAAAACCAACATTTATTATATTATTCGACCCATTTTTCCATTTGAACAAGGGGCTTGATTAGCTGAAAACCAAGGGGTAAAAATGATTAAATATAGTAAGTTTTGTTTAATAATAGCAATGTTTTTTTTCTGTGTAATAGAGACTCTGATGAGTTTGAACTTTTAATGCCAGAATTCGTGGTATCATATGAAGAATTCTATACTTTATATCAGAATTACAAATGCAATATTAGAATTTGTATTTATGATGTTAGAATTTTATATACTATGCCAGAATTCGATATATCACGCCAGAAATCGACATGCCACATATTCGAGATATTATGCCAGAATCCGATAAATTGTGCCATTCATTACTTCATGTCAGAATTTGATACGTCATGTCAGAATTTAAGTATATGATGTCAGAATTGATAAACGTGTCACGTCTGAATTTGATACATCTTGTCAGAATTTACATTTTTGTTGTCGGAATTTATGTATTAAATGTGGCTATCATAGCATAGTTCCATATGTCAAGTCGGAACTTGAATTGATGATGGCAGAATTCGATATATCATGCCAAAACTTGGTAAATCATATCAGAATTCGATATGTAATGTTCTGATGTAGTATGTTGTTCGGTATATCATGTCAGAATTTGATATACCAAGGGAAAACTCAATGAATAATTTTAGAATTCGATATGTCGTATCAGAATTCGTATTTATGAATGTTATTTCAGAATTCGATATATCAAGCCAGAATTCGATTTGTCCTGTCAAAAGTAGAGTTAATGTTGTCTAAATTCGATATGTCTGAAATCAGAATTTGAATTATTGGTGTCAGAATTCTATATATCAGAATTCTATACACGACGTTAAAATTCGATATGACACGTCAAAATATGATTAGTTTTCAGAACACAATTTTTGACAATCGGAATAAATGAAAATCGCGATCAATTTTGTGTCTGTCTAAGGTATTATATCAAAATTAGATAAATGAGGACAGAATTCGATATGTCAAGCCAGAATTTGAGTTATTTATATCCAAATTTAATACAGAATTCGTTATATCATTCCAGAATTTGAAAAATTGTCACAATTTGATAAATCTGTCATGAAGCCTTCAGAATTCCGTAAATAATTTCAAAATTCGACATGTTATCTCAGAATTCGACTAGTTATTTCAGAATTTCAATTTTTGGTTTTAAAATTCGTTATCATAAGTCAAATTTTATATGTCACGTCGTTATTTTAACCTTTTCCGTATTGGACATATTCAGTCAAAATTCGAAATGTTTTATCAGAATTTGATATATCATCTCATGACTTCAGAATTCGATACATATCTCAAAATTCGAGATGGAATATCAGAACTGAATTTTGAGATGATATATCAAATTCTGAAGTTTTGAGATGATATCTCATGCCGGTATTCGATAATCATACCAGTATTCGATAAAACATATTAGAATTCGATAAGTTGTGGCAGAAATTAATTCTGTGACATCAGAATTTGAGTTATTGAAAAATTATGTCATATTCATTTAGTTAGTGGCTTTACTTTAACGACATAAAAAAAGTCAGTTTGAATAAAGTCTTGTCGCCTTTAATTAAAGATTTAAAAATTCTTGAAACCATTGGAATTCATTACTCGTTAGACAATAACACTATTGCTCATGCCAATGCACGTTAGTTGGTATTAGTGCAGATAACTTGGCTGCAAATTAGTTGTATCGTCAATTAGACAATTTTAGCGTAAATTATTTTTGTAAACATTGCTACACCTCCTTTGTAGATATTCAGATTAATTTTAAAGAAGCAAATTTCGAAATGCGAACTAAACTTTCTTATGAAAATGATCTGACCGAATTATTTCAAAATAAAGAGAAAACACATGTTCGAAGAATTAAGGGCAGATGAAATTTTTCCATATATATGATTCGCCATCAGTCGATATAATGCACGACATTTTAGAAGGTGTTGCTCAAGTGGAATTAAATTTATTTTTTACTTATATAATAGATAAAAAATTATTAAATTTTTCAGAGAAATTAATGACAAAATAATTAGTCATAATTTCGGTTTCATAGACAAAAAAAAACTTTCCATACTCTGTTATTTTAGACAAAGGAAATAACTCAATAGGGTAAAGGGCTGCACAAACCTGGGCATTAATTGTGAACATACCGTTAATTTTTTGTTGTTATTTTTGAAAATAATGATCAAGAACTTTCCGCAAAATACGAAATCGTATTGTTATTAATAAAATGTATGGCAATAATTATTTCACATAAAATTAATAAAGAATGGGTTGACGAATTAGAAATTTTCATTTATGAACATCATTCTAAATTTAAAAAAGAATTTCCCCACCAAAATTTGAAACCTAAACATCACTACATGATTCACTATCCAAATATAATCAAAAGAATAGGCCCACTCATAAACATTTGGTGTATATGCGTTTTGAGGGCAAGCACAATGTTTTTAAAGTTTTAGCAAATACTCAACAAAATTTTATTAATATTTGTAAAATGTTAGCATACAAATATCAACAACAAATGTCACTAAACTTTGATATTCATTTAGCAACCATACATATGTAGGTATTATTCAATCTTGTATGAAAGATAAAAAGCACACAAATTAATTTTTTTTTGAAATTTCTGAATAATACTGCTGAATATCAAGAAGGATTGTTTATAGTAGACAATAAGATATTATCTACTTTGCCAATTTTTAAGAAAATTGTTTTGTATTGGCTCGGAATATTTCATTTTACGTTTGAGATATAAAACAAACTATTTTAAAGAAAATTTGCAAGCATATCAAATTAATTCACTTGAATGTGAACGACCGCGATTCAATTTTTGATTCTGACAATATATCCTTTTCTTAGGGAGAAGGTGTTGTAAGCGACGATGTTGTACGTAGTGAAATTAAAATTAAAAGTGCATTTCTACCGCCAAGATCACGACAAATTGAAATTGAAATTTTGAAATAAGTTATTTTGAAAATAAAATTCATAAAATTTGCTCAAAATATCGATAATCTAATCTAGATATTTAGGAAAACTTACGAAATTCGATTTATTTGGAATATTAATTTTTCGCTTGAAAGTTTATCTTAGTATGTATTAGTAGTTAAATATGTACTAAAATAAAAAAGAGAGCTTTTACATAAATCTTAACATTTTTTAAAAATATTATGAATTATCCAAGAAACAGATTATATCATACACCAAAATTTAAATATTTACGTTTTCGAAAAGAAAAGCTTTTACTTTTTAACGCAACGCTTTTATTTAATTTCGAAAAAGCTTCGATTTTTAAAAAATGTATTATGAAAACTTGGCTAATATGGAATGGTATAAAATAATTGAATGGTACACGAGTTATATAAGGATGGTGAGTAAAATAATGTTTCTCAACTGTAAAACTTTACTATAAAAAAATGAAGTATATTATACAACAAAAAAAATTGAGTCTTTGCTAATGTCCTTGCTATAAAATAATTTATACTATAAACGTGTTCTAAAATAAATTTTGATTATTCTAGACACATTTCAAAAGTTTGAAATATTTCCGCTACACTTTTTTTTTTGTTTTTCAATTACGACCGACAATTTCCACTTTGTATATTTGTAAAAATAAAGTACTCTTGCACATTCCAATACGGTTTCAAAGGTTAATTTGTACCAAATTATTTTTTCTAGTGTATTATATTTGCTTTTGATTACCAATTTTTCATTCCCACAAAATTAACATATGGGGACTGCAAACAAAAAAAAAAATCAAATTACCTCAATCAAGTGAAAAATGTAATTTAAAATTTGCAATCATACCAAATTAAAAACAAAAAAATACAATTTGTGGCGATTGATAAATATAAAAATAAAATAAAAAACAAAAATTGGTTTTATTGATTAAACATAAATAAAATAAAAAATAAAAAACTGGGATATTTATTGTGTGTGAGTTTTTTATTTTTATTTTTTTTTATTGATATAAATAAATATCGTTTAAACACGATGAGGTGAAATTTATTATCATGTGCGGCTTTTACACAGATTATGGATATGGTGTTGTTTCAAATGATCCATAAAGACACAGTCTTACAGTTAACATTTGTTTGTTATTTACACAATATTTTCTGTAGGACCGTGTCTCCATAAATCACATGCGGCACGAAGTAAATCAAAAACTAAATGTAAAATTGTTGCAAACTTATATACATATACACTATATGCTGGCCTACAATTTTATTCGTACTTTAACGATGGATGTGACAAAAGCTACAATTTTGTATAATGCAAATTTCTAGGAAATCCTTTGTTTAAATAACAGCTCGCTTTTTATTTTATTCGACACACACAGTCATTTTTATTACAGAAAAAAGGATATAGAAATAAAATAGGACGATACAAAATAGAACTTTGTATTTGAGCTTTTTTTGTATAACTAACGTATATGTATAGGTATCTAGTACCTACTAAAATGTATCTAATCAAAATAAAGAAAGAACTCACAATATTATATATAAACGGAAGGAGACAACGAATGGTGTGTAGAAAAAAATGTATAGTTTTTCGAAGCTTTTCGTATTTCATTTGTTTCAATTTGCTTTAAAATGCAATTGAGCATATTAACGAAGGGTTGAAGTTGATTTTATAATGGCGAATATGATTTTTTTTCGCAAGCTCCAGGCCATATTGATAATATAATATGTTTATATTTGTACTTTTTCAAAAGTTTTTTTTTTGTATTTTGATGTTGCGGAAAGCTGGAGATTTAAATTGTGTAGAAAATTAAATTAGGGAAAATATTTTTTTCTTTTTTAAATTTTAATGAAGGGTGGATTTAGTTCGATCTATTCATGTGAAAATTTGGAACTTTTTTTTTGTTTTCTCGTTTAGATACCTAAGTATGTATATATGTATGTAGGTACAACATTTAATTTAGAGAGTTGAGCAAGTTAAAACATCAATTGAGTGAATACAAAATAAAATATTTGGGTCTTTTGAAATTAAAATTAAATATTAATTAATAAAGAAAGGTTTCAATTCACAACAAAAAACAAATACGGAAAGGTGTTTTGGACACATTGAATTAAATTTTAATAAATTATTGTCAAATAGCCTTTAGGAAATATGTAATACCTACAAGGCTGGTATTTATTAGAAATACATTTATTTTTACATAACAAAAAACCAAAAAATGTTAAAGAAGTTTATTGAAGATGGCATGGAAACGACACGTCATATGCGGATCAGCAAGCTCCAACAAATCCACTTCCAATTACAGTTTTCAATACAATTTATAACAATACGTGACCCATACATTTTTTGAAGTTGATAAGCCTACCCATGTAACAAAATTTACCTACATAGAACAGTATTACGTGTTAAGACCAAAATATGGTTTAGTGTAACAGTTACAAATGTAATTTAGCGCTCGAACGAACTGTGGACTTGTTGGGTTTGATTGTGAAATCATAGTGTTTAATTCAATTGTCTCATGGCGAAATGTTTTTTTATTAAATTCGATAGTTACGAATTTTTGACAACTTTCAATTGTTTTGTTCTAATAATCGAGAAATCATTTTTCAAAAAATTCTATTTCATAAAAAACTTGCAGGATGTTTAAAATTTTGATAATTATTAAGGAAATTTTTATATGTTACGTTTTTCTTTCTTTTGGTCAATATTTTGGCAAGAAGCCACTTTGTAAAAAAAAAATAATAACTTTCTGTACTTGGGTGTGAACCAAACCGAAAACACGTTTAATAAGCTCAACTATAAACTATTCCTAATTGATCGTTATATATTTTTATTTCTTACATTTAATTTTATTTGAAAAATTATTTTTTATTTTTTTGGAGCATTTGTGATAATAAGAATGGAATTTTTGTGTCAATGAAGAATGCGTGGCAATTTAAAAAAATACTTGCATTCGTATTTAAAATAATCCCCATCGAAACAGATTTAACCACAACGAATTGGAAGGTCAAAGTTCGATGTTAAAGGTTCGATGAAAGTTTATAAGACTGTAAATGAAAACAGGTAAGAGATGAAAACCAACCACTTTCAGTGTAAAAGTATTTTTATTCGGATTCTTTGAATTCGAGGATATGCCATTTAGTGTGAAATGCTGCTCAAACCCAAAGTCACCATTCTTTAAACACCAGCATCCAGAAAATCGAAAAACAAAAATTCGTTTTGATTTTAGTGACAGTATTGGCATGAGTTTATTCAAGCTTCCGAAATCAAAAAAAAAAAATATTGAACAAATTCTCTGAGCCAGAGCAATGTACTGAAGCATTCTAACTGTTCAGCCACTTTTCTAAAAGTTCAACCACTGAAAATCTTCCAAACATTTTCAATGTTTAATGTGGATGGACATTTTAGTACTTTTACGGATTGATTGCATATTAGAAGCTAATAGCCCAACAATAAAAATTTAAGTTACATTCCAAATGAGGTTAATTTACGGCCAACTTTTAAAGATACAAAATAGGTTTGGATGAAAATAAAAATTCAGGCAAAGTTGTATACCTAGCGATCTTTTAATTATTTTAAGAAGGGTTACGGACCCGTTCCTCCAAGAACTCCAACCGAGGTAAAATCGAATTTATTCCTAAAGATCTAGCCTCTATCTAGTAAATTAATTTTTGTAATGAATGAATTTGAACCAAGTTACAACTAGCCTCAAATGTGGAAAACCTTAAACCTGTACCTTTTTCTTCTGGTTCAGAAAAAAATAATTTTGAACGTGAACCAGTTTTGGACATCTTTAGAAGATGGCCAATGCCAATGATTTTTCTAATCGTTATTTATGGATGATATTTCCCAGCAAAAGTAAGTTTCAAACAACAAAGGAAGAAGACAACTCACATCGGTTTTAGAATGGTAACATGCACGCCTCTCTTAAAGCACCACTCCTCTACATTAAGCAGGATGTGTTTCGTTAAATTTCGATTAAAATATTTTCGAAACCAGTTTTCCCTAGTTTGACAGGATGGCAAATCTTCAGTAACTATCTATAAGGGCCGGAGAAGAAGCGATAACGTATCCCCTTGTAGATGAAGTTAGGAAACTTTAACAAATACCGACTTGAGATAAGATTCGACCCAACAAAGAGCAATATTCGGGAATTACCTGAAACGTGTCCCTTAGAAATGAGGTCATCTGTCAATCCTTGTAATAATAGTTCATGTATAGATTGGTTTCACATAGAGATTGTAATTTATCGATATATTCGGTTTTTTTTGGTTTATTTTCTAAATTTATTTTTTGATTAACGTTAGTTCACACATAACAAACAAAAGTCCAGATTGCTTATCTTACCTCTATTTTCGGGACTGTTTAAAATTGTGTTCTGAAATTTTTGATAAAGAATTAAACAATAAATTGTTTTGCGGTTTTTTCGATAAGTTCTAGTGCTAAAATGTTGATTATCTCAGTTTTGCCATCTGATTTAACAAACATATGTGTTTTTTGTTAAGTGCTATTGCCAAATTTCGTTTACTTCAGCTTTCCATCGGATTTAATCGATAAATTGTCTATCCATAATTCTATAAGTAATGGTATTTAATTTATAACGGTTGTGTATTGTATAAAGTGAAAAATTCTTGTGAGTTTCAAAATAGGTGCAAACAAATTGAACAGGCTTAACACTTTTGCTGTGGCAATCGATGACAACACTACGCTTGAAGACATTGAAGTTCGTTCATCAAAGATGGAGGAATACTACACGGAGTTTGGTGTTATTTAAGATAAACTGCTCTTAATTCCTGATCAAGCCTCAAAGTTAGAGAATTTGAGACAAAATATTACAAGATTAAGGGGATTTTTGCCCTAGAAATGTACCAACGTCAGACAATTGAGCTCCTTCAGATGCCCAAAGCTGATTTAATCGCCAAAATTAATAATTTCTGCGCTCAGTAAAACCATTTTCTTGTGGATCTCAAAAAGAATACTTTAATTCAGACGAATCAGGGCCAGAAATTGCCACATGTGCTTTTTAAACCATTTTCAGGAATTTATAATCAATGGCCGTCCTTCAAGAATTGTTACACATCATTGGTTCAATCGACTTAATCCGTCATATACCGATTAGTGATATTAATTACGGTGGGCCTTGATATAAGTTGCAAGCAAGATTCAATAAAAGAAAGCAGTTTTGAATTTCTGGAACAAGAATTATATGAAGTCAAAACCAATAAAACAACACAATGTTCCTGACCTTCGTGTACAATTGTACATGTGTCTCGTGGCGTAGACTTGCAGGTATCAAAAACCAAGCCAATAACAGCATGGTTTATTCAACAGTAAGCACACAAATATTAATCAACAGTAGCAGAGAAACTACAAACAAAAATTATGAAGCAGCCGATTCACAATCAACCATCCAACCAGCTTCTTTAATCGACCAAACTGATAAACTTTCAATCTCAGTTTCAGTTTCTTTTAATTTATTTCAGCAGATCCGCACAATACAACCTGATGTTACATCAAGCAATGCATCCTATTCATCTAATTCTACTTTCAATAAAGCGAACTCGTGTCCAAATGAGTCTGTGGCTTCCAGAGTTTCAAATCTTTCTCTGACCTTGCTGCCAACAGCCTTAATCATGGTTCAGAACTCTAGAGTATCTTATCAGAAGTTTCGCGCGTTGTTAATCTCAGCTGTAGAAACCAGTTTGACTAGCTAAAAATGTATCCAATCACCAAATCTATCACGTAACCCTGTTTGAATATCAAGGTCTTAGGTTCTTTCAGCGCCGGTAAAACAAAACGATCCACATATCTGGATGTTTGTAATCTCCCTTCATCTTTGAGAGATTTTATAATAAAAAAATTAACTTCTGATCTTTCTTTGATCACACTGAAGTTCACAAATTATGAAAAATTTCAGTTTTTACAACTAACTGTGTAAAATTTAGGACATTCGATTTTCAAATACATACATATTTTTAGGACATATTGAAAGAACATTTTTCAGAAAAACATCAAATCATATCGTTTGGAAAAAACATCAATTGGATGACGATCACTTCACACAAAACACATGTGCTGATTACGTCATCTCTAGAAGGATATCTCTCAAATATGATCATGATTCCGTTTTATTGAATGCCTTCTTCATGAACTGCCATAAGGATCTCCACAAATCAATACAGCATTTTTTGGAGATAGAGGATTTCGAGCCCTCGAACATTCAACACCAGCAACTGCGCGATACACATTTCAGGAGAAATGAATCCAAGGTTCACAAGGTGTGCTGGGAATGACCAAACCTCCATGAAAAATCATCCGATTACTGGCCGAAATTATCTGACAGCCCACTTCCAAATGTAATCTTCCATGATTTCGAAATCAAAACGTCGTATCACTATACCACAATCACTCATTTACCACCAACCTATCTCACCTCCTTAACAAATTTATTCGAGAAGGCGACGCTGTTCTATTCCGTCCTTGGTTGGTCTCAAAATACTAATCTTCAAGAAGACATCATTCAAAACACCAATGATTCTGATGTAAGACACGCAAGCAAGCTTCGTTCATTATTTCCATTTAGTGATAACCAGAGGACACATATAGTTAATTTGATGACCTGTTTGACAACATGCTGTTCATATGTCAACAAACATCCAGCAATTCCCGATGCCTGCCATCCATTCATTAACATTTTTGTGAATGTGTTACACGTGCGGTACTGCCAACCCAAGCAACAGCAATTACTCGCCACCATCGGACAAAATTACGTTATAGTAGGCGGCAAAAACGCGTGCAACCAAATAATTCGCTCCAGTTTCATCTGCAGCGACCATCAATTTGGGTTTATTTAAATTTCCGACCAACTGCTCCTGTTGATTTGATGTTTTCCGAATATTGTGACAGAGTAGATAGTGAATTTTCCATTTTATTGGCATTTACGCCGCATAACCACAATAGCCGACCAGCTGATTGGAACTTATTCAAGTATCACCATTCTTCAGTTGGACAATGAATAAGTTAATTCTCAAACAAATGATTTAGTTAATGATTAAGTTAATTCTTCGTATCTAGAATGGTCTAACGGCTGTACAATTAGTAATTTAATAATTTTGAGAGCTCAGGACATTCAGTCATAATCCGTTGTATATTGTCTCTCCTCCAGTAAATAAATTATTTACGAACACGTGTTAAACATTTATAAAAAATTGAAACATTGGGGAAGCTTAAAAATGGCGAAATTTGCAATTTTAAGGTATTTTAAGCCTTATTAAATCAATTTTAAGCTTGCTACATTATACACGCTTCAGTGCAATATAAACACAAGCTAAAACAAAATTAAACAATTTTGGTCGAACGACACTTTGCCCAAAAATCTTCTGTTATAGATCACCAAACCAAACATTTATATTTTACAAACATTTTCCGTTATTTTGGGAAGTCTCTTAAAAGATGCCACGGCTTTTCTTAAATTTGGAGACCCCTTCTTCAGTATCACACATGGTCATGATAATCTAACTTTTCAATTTTGATGCCGCCTGATCACATAACAACTATTAATGTTAGATTACACTACCCTGCAAAATTTTAAAAATTTGGTGCCACTTGACAATGAATAGTTGTTTCCGAAGTAATTTTTTACGCTGAATCCGAATCTGGGCTCAGAATTGCTCTAGCACGTCAGGTTTATGAGATATTCTAACCTAAAAGTGCAAAAAACACTGTTTTTTGACATATTTGAGGTTATCTAGCATCGCGGTTTTTTTTTCTTCAAAAGTTCATGTGTGAGATCTTATAGTACAAGTCTTCTTCTTTCAAATGCCTTTGAGTTTGCTCAAATATGTTTTTTTTTCGCCGAGATATCGCATTTTCAAAATTACATGTTCGTGAATTTGTCGTATACTGTATAATACACTACCTTTTATACATACGATATATATGCACTTTTAGGTTAGAATATCTCATAAACCTGACGTGATAGAGCAATTCTGAGCCCAGATTCGGATTCAGCGTAAAAAATTACTTCGGAAACAAATACATATTCATTGTCAAGTGGCACCAAATTTTTAAAATTTTGCAGGGTAGTGTTGTTATACAGAAAAATTCACGAATATGCAAATTTGAATATGTGATATCTCGGCGAAAAAAAATGATATTTGAGCAAATTCAACGGCATTTGAAAGAAGAAGACTTGTACAATAAGATCCCATACATGGCTTTTATAAAAAAGTAAAACCTGCATTGATACATAACCTCAAATATGTCAAAAAACAGTGTTTTTTGCACTTTTAGGTTAGAATATCTCAAAAACCTGACGTGATAGAGCAATTCTGAGCCCGGATTCGGATCCAGCGAGAAAAATTACTTCGGAAACAACTATTCTTTGTCCAGGGGCAAACTTTTGCAGGGTAGTGTTATTTAGAACTGCCACGTGTTGAACAGCAATCAAAGTCGTTCTCGCCATTTTTCATCTACGTTGAAAATCCTTAAAAATTTAAATTATTCCATTCAGAAAACATCCACAATCAAAATTTCGTTTCTGAAAATGTGTGCCATTTGTTCAGATCACAACATTATGCGAGCAACGTAAGAATTGGCTGATAAAATTGTTTAATCAGTACTTCTGGACGGGGCATCATTGTGGACCATTTGAAAATACAAAATAATCAAACATAAACAATACAAAATCAAAATTAACGTTAATTATCTTTTGTCATCGAATCCCACCTCCTTATTACATTTCATTTTCTATAATGCCCTTCGCCTTTCTCTTAAACCTGCTCCACCCTAATGGCGTGATATTATTTTAAAAGCGTATCATACTAATGTACTATTATGATTTATATACGACCTGGAATACCAAACGAATTTATTACTCTGAAATAATACCTTTAAATTAGGTCTTGCTCGTTCCCGGACCTTTTACATTCCCGGGAAACGTGATTGTGATTTTCTGATTTCTGGGTATTCCCGGGATTTGGGACACGACAACGCCTCATTATGTATGTATGAAATATTATATTAAAATTCAAACAATTTTAAATTTGATTCACTCAATTGGCAAAAAAAAAGAAAATTTAAACATCAGCGTTGATTTTACTCAACATATTGTCAATGAGCTGAGTGCGTCCAATGAAAATTTAGTTTTTGTTAGAAACGCATTCGCGAATGGAAAATTAGTCCCAATTTCGGTGGATATTGGCTTGATATAGTGGGTCGTTTCTTAAATTGGTTGTTTTACCATTTCTGGCTTAAATTTATAATCTAGCTTTTCCTTATGTGTTATGTAAGTCCACAGTGCGATAATTTTGTTTAATCGTGTAGATATAGACAACTCCTCTTCTTTTGACTGAATTATTTTCTTTGTCCTGTTTCCAATGGTCTTACCATCTATAATCTCTGCAACATTGTTTTCCAAAATAGACATTTCGGAATTTTAGCTCGTCCCAAATGCATCCTCTATAATTTTCAAAAATTTTAACGACTGTAGCAAAATAATAAACCCGCGTGTTCTTTTAAATTTGTAAACAATAATACCGAAGTTGCATCAGCATTGGGTATATCAATGTCTTGAATACCTAACGTATATGAAGGTACATTCAACGGTTTAAGAACATTTTGTAGCTGGCCAGCATTCCTCAATATATTCATTAAACCCACATTTCGCAGTTCCTTAAGTGCTATTTTTATTAAGGAAACGTTCCAGGGTACAATCTAAAGTACTCCAGCGGTTGTGGCCATCTAACATAATGTTCAGTTCTTTACACTATAACGCAATAATGTGTTAATTTTTTATAGTGTTTCACTTTTCACCTAAGCCTTGCTAATTAATTCCATGAAGCTAAATGGCATAGAACGCAGTCTTGAAATTAGAGTTTGCATTCCCGGGAAATATTTACAACATTCCCAGAAAACGGGAATACTAATTTCTTAAATTCTCGAGAAATCCGTCCCGGGAAACACCGGGACGCAAGCCCTACTTTAAATGGGATTTTATGATATTAAATTTAAAATCATAAATAATGTATCGATCAACATTTCGTTGAATTCTCAAACCATTAAAATGTCATAATATGTTAATAATTTATAAATCTATATTCCATATTACACCTAGGGAACAATTTTGAAAATTTGGAAGGATCATTTACCGATGATGATGAATTGTCACATTTATCATCACATAAAAAAAAAAAATCGTCGGTCCAGTTTTTAGAAAATCTGTTTGGGAGTTTTCTCCTCCACTGCGACCCCTTCTATTCTAGACTCGAATGAGCCCCAAAGTTAACACAAACTGCTTATTACTAAAATACATCTTTGTAAAAATTTTTGACTTAAACTATAAATATTTGTGTTGGGAGGCAAAACAAAAATATAAAAATGTATGACTGGAAGGACGGAAGGACCAACACGACATATTTTTTATTCAATGTTTTGGAGTCCAAATTCATCGAGAAATGTAAAAATCTGGAACAAAATTTTTCTCGCGATTACAATACTTATCCAATATAACTTCGCATAGTATAGTATTTATACTATGAACTTCGTTATAGTGGATAAAGGCACGCTACATTGAAACGTAAAAATTAAGATATTTTTTCCCACCTCTCTCACTAATTCCATTATCATCTTCATCCAACACAAGTATTTATACAAAAAATACTAAACATCACACTGACACGTGATGTATTCCATATTCAAATAAATTGAATATGAACTTTACATTTCTCGCCTATAAATCTACCTAATTTTCCGCATCTACCTTAAGTTTGTTTGGGTAGGTATACCAATCCATCCGATTTTTTGTATTGTTATATCTCTATATAGCATATAAAATGCGTGAAAACTGTATTTTGAAAAAAAAAAGCAAAAAATAAATTTATAAAAATAATTTCTAATATAATTTGAATTTTTTACATTGGTCCTGTCATTTTCTTATTTATTTAGATTGAATGCTGTTTATTTCTTTGTTTGTTTTGTTATTTGCGTGTGCGTATATTGCAAAAAAAAAACTAACTGACGAAAAGGTTGATGTGGATAATTCGTATCTAACCCATCGCAAAATGAAATAATTTAGTGGTTAGGGGGCGGTGTTGGTTTGCTTTTGATTTTCTTTTAGTATGTTTTGAGGTTTTTCTTTTACTTTTAATATAAATGGAAAATAATTGAATGAAAAATTAACGAAGATATCTGCACAGTGGTATATATTTAGTAGATCTCGGATACACATATCAGATCAGATTCATCAAATTTAATGGTAACTGTGATTATTAGAGCAAATATTAGGTTAGATTTGTTTGTGATTTATTGTGGATTTTCCGTATGGTTTCTCTTCTTAAGTTATTCTTATTATTGTGCTTTATATCCATACATGTTGAATTTTGATGGAAAGATTTTTTTTTTTATAATTTTATTTTATTATTTATTGCTGTTTTAAGGTTAACATTTTCCTTTATTTCAGGAATACTTGTATAAAGCAGTTATTTTTGGAGAATGAAAAAATATCACAATTTTTTAATTCTGACACAAATGAGTCAGGGGTAACTAACAACGTTTTGGCGTATTTCATTCTTAAAGAAAATTAGATCGGGCCCAATTTTTTATTTTTTCTACCACATTAATATCATCAGACTGCATGGCTCAACCCGCATACTTTCCAGATAGAAATATTATCCTAACTAAGAGCTTTTCTTAAAGACAACTATTTTTTTTTGCAGAAATTGATGTAATATCGCAGAAGAATTCAAGGTTTTAATAATTTTGAAAAATTGTAATAAACTAAATTTATATAAACTAATTTTGAGTACAGAAAACAGATAATGTCTAAACTAAATTTGGTGATTTTTTACACAAATCTCATTGTTTCTGATTCGTTGTAATGTTTCTTATTTGTTTATAGAATAAGGGTAAACTCTACCAAAAGAACATTGCTAATGTAAACAATTATTGATAATAAATCTCAAAAACACACTCAAAATATTCTTATATGTATAAAGAAGTTGTAATAAGAACTTAAAGAGTTTCTAGCTAATACAGAAAACGCATGCTTCATATCTTAATAATCATGACAGTAAGAACACTTTAATTAGAAAGCATTGGCGCTTTAAGTTAAAGGTAGAAAAAAATTCTCTTAGACACTTAGACGACGCAGCAAACGAGACAGAACTATTCAAAGGAAACCGACCGAAATTATTTACCAGGTTAAGCTTATTTGACCATAACAGCACCAAAAATCGATGGAATCTCATTATCAACAAAGTGGTACAACTGATTAAGCAAATTAGTGCTCTCCAACAATATCTGGCTATTGAAAATTCATGAAACAGTATTCCAACAAATTTAATAATTTAATAGACATGATCTATTGAAGAAGATTTTGGTGGCATAAAAAGAATTTAATGTTAACGGAACAGCTGGAACAAGCTAGAAAATATTAAAAAATTGGGATCCGCTCGAAACGCGATATTTCAAAACGGGATTTAGCACAAAACGCGTTATGTTACAAAACGTGAAATTTCAAAACGCGGTATGGTACAAAACGCGATATGATACAAAACGCGATATTTAAACGTGATATGGTACAAAATGCGATATTTCAAAATGCGATGTTAAGTAAATGCAATTTTGAAATTGTTTTTGATAACATTTGGAAATATGGACATATGGAACGTGGTTAAACTATTGTATTTTTGGTGAGCTAAAAACAGTGTAAGTTTTTTAAAATATATTTAGGTATATTCAAATGTTTGATGTTCTTTTCTTAACGAAATTCAAATTATAAATATTATAGATTTATTTAACATATTCTCAATTTTGCTTAAACAATAGAAATTGTTTTAAGAATACTTCACCATTTTGGCCAGATGTTTTATTTTTGTTTGTGGGGCAAGGTATATTTTTGTTCGTACCGTAACTACTATATCTGAAAGTAGCAGGCTGTAAAGTGAAACAGAAACCCCAAAATACAAGTTAAAAATAAACTTAATTCATAAAATGGGGTAAAAAATGATATTAGAAAAATTCTGGAGGAGTCATTTTTTTTAATTCTTGTTTTGTTTGTTGATTTTCGTTTAAACCTTTACCTAACAGAATTTTCCTCTAATTAGTAGAATTATCTTTAATTTATTTAAATTTTCCTTCATCTATTGGAATTTTTTTTCCGTTATCAGAAATTTTTTCGGGAGCGCATCGAAATCTTAATTCTGAAAATCTTATTTTTTGACGAATCTTACTTTCCTGAGCTCTAAGATTTCGGCGCTTCCATTTCCCTTATCCCTTCGTTTTCCCCATGTAAATCCTCATTTTTGAAGAAAGTTCAAAAAGTAAATTTTGAAAAGTAAGATTTAGTACCCAACCCTTTTCTTTCGCTTAACAGAATTTCCCGTTACTTAAAAAAATTAAATTTATTCTTGTAATGGAAATCAATTTCTATGTAAATCTTATTTTAATTTAATCTATCTTTTATTAAATAAAATTATTTGCTAATAGATGTAACAAATTTTCTACGAACATCAACAATTAGCAACGTAATTAACTAATTCGTTTAATAATTCACTAAACAAAGTAACTAAAAAATTGTATAGAAATCGGGTTACGGAAACGAAAGTGCCGAACAAAAAATATTGTAGGTATGTGTGGATATCGCCAAGAATAAAAAAATAAATAAAACGTAAAATTAATGCAAAATCTACGCATACACATGCAATATTCAACATCATCCGGCATTTCAAAAAGAGATAAACTCGAACGACGTGACTAACTAAAAATAAATTGCTAAACTTTGAAATTTTGTAACTAAACAACAACCAAATCTTAAAATTCAATCATCTCTCTGTTAATCGCGTCTGACTCGCGCTAAGACGATTGCTTTAGTATACATTTTCATGGTTTAACATTTTTTTTTTTATTTAGTCATGTCGAGTTTATCTCAGCTATTAGTATTGCTTATGCTGTTGGTGAGTTTGGTTATGGGGGGTTTCGCGCTACTACCTTTCCAATTGCAATGATTTTACGGTCAACATTGCGCCCAAATAGAACTGCTCTATTTAATTTATTTCAAACTGATCAGTGATAAAGCGATGCGATTTTGCTCTGTTCAGCGAGTTTGCCGTGGCTATTTTCTACTATGGAATCTTGAACAAGATTGCTGTGTATGAGTAATGGTATATTTTAACGTGTACGTGGTTTAGGTGATTAACTTAACAGAACTGTACTTTGCTCATACTCAATTAATGCCAGTAAAAAGTTCGTCCTCTAAATCCAAAATAGAATAACTTATTAACTTTTTGAACTACAAATGTAACTTAGTTTAAATACTGAGCGAACAACATCCGTCTTTATGGAGCGGTTTCTGAGCCTTATCGAAATGGCTTTCACACTAAGTTTTCACATAAATCTTTTGCGAGTTGAGGATGAACTCGCTCGTTGTTTTTATTTTATGTTTGTAATGATTGTTTTTATTCTCTTCTTTCAGGATTATTTTGTTTACGAAGATATGTTGAGAAATCCAGATTTTAATTTTAATTTTTGTTGTGTTTTCAGAAATATGTCAACACAAATTATAAATATTATCGCGTTTTCAAATATCGCGTTTTGTACCATATCGTGTTTTGTACCTATCACGTTTTGAAATATCGCGTTTTAAAATATCGCACAACACAACGGTTCCAGCCAAATGTCACCTAACCTCTCATCTGGCATAAAAAATTGTCCCTTTTTAATTGCAAGGAACTCAATGCGATTAATAGGAAAACAAACTGAAATAGGAACCTGCAGCTGTATTCTGATAAAACGTAACTTGGTTATTTACGTTTTTTTACAATTAAAAACGTGAATACCAAAATTAATGTGGTTCCCTATTCTGACCGAAAAAAAAACGTGCAAGTTCCCGACGTTATAAAAATCCACATGAAAAAATTATGTATTTTGTAATAAAGCTAATATAATTTCGTTGCCATTAAATTTTAAAATTTAATAATTAAATTAATAATAATTTAGTGAACAGATCATAGAATAAACGAAAGATGAAATGCTGCGATGATTCGAAGTAAGTAAACAAATAAGACAATGCCATTGTTTGTTCTGCTCTGGAAATTATTTGAAGGTTTAATTAAACATTCTATATTTGTCTACTAAAACAGCTGCTAAATTTACCTCGAAAATAACCATTTTCGTTGAGTTCAATCTAATAAAAATATCAACAATATTTACGAACTCCAATTGATTAAGTTAATTTATAATCAATTTGGTATAATTTCTTTCCAACCAAATTAAAATGTTTTCATGTGGCATTAAAGAAATAAGGTCGGGACACTTGAAAGGAATCAATAAAAATAAAACCCGGTTAAACATAAAATATCATCTGGTTGAAATTTCTAAGATAGTTTACTAATACTCGGATTTACAAAACATACATCACTGGGCACTTTAAAACGATTAATTTGGAATAATCGCCAAAAAAGTTCAACACAGCATCATCAGCTGTTAATTTACAAACCAACATTATATGTTACATAGAACACAAGCTTACATTTATAAAATTAAGTAATGTCTTGGTTTTATAATATCGGCAACCAAGCATACTCCAAAGCGATAAATTATTGTTTATGCATTCTTACGATCATAACACACGCCTCCCACTGACGAAAAAAAAATTAATTTACCACTCAACAAAAGCGATTATATGTGTTAACATTTTGGCTACCACTGCGATAACACATACGGTTTTACTAAAATAATTTTAAAAATGAGACAAGAATATGTTAGTACCTTGAAAATATAAAACCATGTGTGTGTGTAAGCGTAATAAAATAAAAATTGAAATTCTTTATCGTCATCAGATGTTTTTATTAGTTTTCGGTTTCCGTTCATTCTTAGATTATTAACCTTAAATCGCGCTTGACGCGTTGATTTCAATTTTTTTTTTTTAGTTATTAAATTATGTATCATGATTTTTTTTATGTCTTATTTATATGCATGTGTTATGTATGTGAGTATGACTTACGAGTTTACTGATTTTTGGCGCGAAATTCGATGTTATTAATTTTTTTGTTTTATTGCTTGGTTCTTACTAGCACTTGATTTATTGGATTTTTCTTTAGTTTGACCGCGGCTTCATTTTTAATGAAATATGACTTCAAACTATAACTGAATGAATATTTCGTCAATGTAAGGTCATAAAATACGGAATGATATACATATTTGTATGTACCAACAAATTTTGATAAATCTCTTAAATCTGACGAAAAGGGTTTATATAAAAAACGTTAAACTGATTGAAATTTTTTGTAGAGCATAGGCTTGGCTGTGAAGAATGAACCATATGACAACTCCATCTATGTACGGAATTGAAACCCCTGCTTGGAGCCCAGTTACAGCCAAAGCGAATATTGCAATTTTGGGTGATTGCAATTCAACACCACAGAACGGAGAAGAAAAACGGAGAACACAAAAAGGGGATTGGAAGCATTCCTTGATATGGACTCGCATATAATACGGGTTTACCACAATGGTAAAATGTTTCGAAAAAGTCAATGCTAGCGGGAGAAAAATAAATTTCAACCAGTTTCAGAGCATTTGCGACCGTTATCGGCAATGGAGTATACTCACGGAATTTACAGAAGAAACCTAAAAAGCCAAAACGTAATGTTCCACTTAATATCAAAAAGGTGCCAAGTCTACATATTCATTCAAAACATCCGAAAATGGTATTTTGGACATCGATAAAAATGGTAAATTTAAATGGGCGAAAAATTCAATAAAGGACTCCGTTTAATGTAATTTGTGATGACATTTAAACTCATTTCATTACACCGAGTCAGATTAATGCCGGAAAATGTGCAATAAAAAAATATTTAGATGAAGGCTGTTCCTTGAACAAATGGAAAATAGCTTTGTTCAAAATTTTGTCACCCTTCGCCAATACCGAGGTATCTTTAACAAACATTTCAACCTCGGATTTTTTGCTCTGATGAAAGATCAGTGAGGTCAATACGTCGGGTTCGATAATCAGCCTCCAGAAGAAAAGAGAAAGCTTACATTATTTCAAGCAAAACACCTATTTAGTTAAGCTGAACCGCACCAATTTAAAGAGGTAGGGGGTAAGGTAAAATATTGACAGCTGTTTGTTTATCACTTTAAAAAAATTGTAAGCGTCCCCCACTCACATTGCTTTGATATTTTATTATAAACGCAAACATTTTGTGAATGAATAATGAATAATAATAAAGGATTCGGTTACGTTTGGCACGAAACTATAGGCCAGTTGCTTGAAATGGTTTTTTGAATTCCATCAATTTTGCACAGTTTTCAGATTTTTGGTTTGACAATTGCGCGGATCAAAACTCTTCACTGCCTTTTACGGTAAGGCTTTCAATTTCACAATGTTAACATTTTCCCTTAATATTTGGCGCCCGGGTACACTCAAAATGGAGGAGACAGTGTACATTCAGTCATTGCAACGGTTATTGCACGCAAAGAATATAGAAAAATAAAACGAAAATTATGGAAGAGAGATTGGGCAAGTTCTTAACTGATAAGTTAGAGAGAGAAGATCTGAAAAAGAACCCAAACATTAAGGTGGCACTAACAGATGAGAAACCATCAGATCAAAAAACATCAGGTGAGAAAACTATAGAAAGTATATAATTTGTAGATACACCATTTAACTAACCAGACGAAGACGACCTAAAAGGAGAAACCGATTGGAACTTGAACAAAAACGACCTTCGAAGAGAGTTAAAAAGAGGAAAGCTGAATCTTCACCAGAATTCGAGCACTAAATCTAATAAAAGCGTAAACCAACAAGTAGAGAAAACCAAAGAAGATCAGCGTCCACCGATTAATATTGTGAGCATATCAAGCCATTCTGAAATCCAAACGTTGATGAAATCGGTGTATAAGGTCACGGCCTTAAACAATGACGTGTAGAAAATTAACACATGGGACTGAGGAGTAGTTACCAGTGATTCACCTACGAGGACAAAAATATCATCCAAAATAATACGCTGTGCAAATTTATCGTTAAGAAAAATATTAACTTCAGAATTTGGTTAAAGCTCAATAATATCTATTGTCCAGGTTTCTGAAAAAGAAAATATAGGTTTAACCGAACATGGTTCCAAAACTTTAGTGTCAATTTATTCAATCAGTAAGTTAAAAATTACAAACACTTGCTTTAATCGTTTTCCATTAAAACTAAATTCAGTTCTACTGGAGAAAGGACTCAAGGACCAATTTTAACGCTTCCGAAAAAATTAAAATCCAAATTTTATATCATTTCATAATTAGTTAATCTTCTCTCTCTTGACGCCTCCGCGAAAGTACTTCTATACCACGAAACTAATAAATAATTTGGTGGCAAACTAAGATGTTTGATTTTAACTCTCTGAAATCTTCCGCATTTTTTTTTACCGAAAAATTATGACACACGATAACCCATTTAAAATATTTTGTGAAAATTTAAACAGATTACTTGTATTTTGTATAATACTGAATAGTGCGGGTTGCTCTTTTCCGACCGTTTTAAAATCCTCTGAGCCGAGAATCATTAAATGATTCTGTATCATTTTTCTGTAAGGTTCTGCTATTCCTAATGGGTTATAATTTACACATGACATTAATGTGTCTTCGGAGTATGTACATTGTGCAGGGTACTGGAATATGATCTGAATCTCTGAAGTATACTTCAGGTTCCAAGTCGTGGAATTACTGTGGCTTCAGAAACAAAAGTTCGTCCGTCAGGAATTTTCGGATAATTTCAATATAGTTTTTTGTGATATACATCCCTTAAATTTGCCATGATCACTAAAAAACAGTGCTCAATGGCGTTTAAATATTGAAAGCTTGAGTAAACTGTTTAGTAAACTTCCCATCCAAAAACAAATTAAAAACGCAAGAAATGAATTTTCAGGAGAAATCAAAAAGTGCCTAAAATTAATTAAAGGCTTGAAAAAGTTTACTTATTCCGTTAACCAGCGAGACATTTTCAATATGCAATGGAAGACTACATAATTGAGGACTTAATATTGAGTACACCATTCAGCACAGTCTTGAAATTACAACTTCAATTTTTCCATATTGTCATGGATCATAATATAACTATCACTATGACATTATTTAGAGATATTTTGAAAATCGAGTTTTAAATAATTTATTGGGACATTCCTAATTGCGCCTTTGTTACATACATTTTTCGATGGTATGTAGCTTTTCATTTGACAAATATGAATTTTGAGCTTATAGTTCATTATAAACAAATTTTAAAATCATATATTAGCTGCATTTTGTGACGTTTGATCTGATCCAGATCGATCACGAAATAACAAAGAAACGCAAATCACTTCGGCTCAAAATTTTAATCCAAAAACAAAAATTTGTTTAATTTTTGGTGTTGCGTTTAAAGTTGTCTTTGATCTGATCGGGATCGTTACGTATCAAGAACCATTTTAAATATTATTGTACGCAGTGAAACACTGAAATGAAAAAATAAAGTAAATTTCCGGGATTTAAGATGAAAACCCCGGGAGAGGGGGTTTATATAACTTTACCTATTTTTCAAGAAAATTTGTCCCGAGAATTTCCGGGGAGAACCCTATAAAGCTGAGCCATTGTAGCTCTACTAATTAGCCTACTTTCCAATTTTCGCAGTCTCAAAGATTTTTTCAGAAACCATTTCGAAACTTAATTTTTTGGACTCAGGGGACCTTAAAACCGATAAATCTTCAAATATCTCACGGTCGAAAATTTTCATGGTTACTATATTTTACTTACGTAAAAGAAAGTAAAATTAATTACTTAAACGTAAAACATATACCATAGTATTTGTATTCCGTTTGCTCTTCTTTTGATAAAGGTAAATGCGTTTTTTGAATTTGATGTAATTACCCTGATTAATGGCCATATATAAAGCACATTATACAAAAATAAACATAGGTCTCTTACTTTGGACAATTTTAAGTCAGCTAAATATTTACCCAGCAATGAGTGCAATCCTTTGTTTCTTTTTGTCACAGTACTACTAGGAGTGTTGTTGTCGAGTCGGTTTCTCCTATTTATTGGCTGGCAGTTCTATCCTTAATTTTGATCTGACACCACTCTAAAGCGCTTTCATTGGAAAAGCCAAACCGCTTTAAGTGAGCCTAGTATTTTCTGCCGGCTCAGCTTAGGCGAACTCTCTTTATCTTCTACTCCTCAAAGTATCTAGAGGTAGCCTAACGAAATTCTCCTCAAAAACAGGCCGTGATTTTATTTGGCTTCTGAGGTTGATGTCTTAGGAAGAGAATCTACTAGTTTTTTGAATCAATTATAACCTTTAATTATATTGGTTTTCTATATCGATTATTAATATAGGAAATAGTAGGTATTCGCTTGACTTTGGATGGGCGATTCATTTTATTGAGGTTATATCTTGACCCGTTAAATTTTAATATAGAAAGAGTAATCTCAAAGAATGAAGCATACACGCTCCTAGATCCTTGAAAAGACTGGGAGTTCAAATCGCGCCAACCTCAGCTTAATAATGATCGATTTGAAGCCGGCTACGAAATGTTGCCCACCACGAAGCATTTTATTTATGAATATTACGTTACGTTCTTACTGTTTGTAGAGTTGTTTTATTAATTTTACAATATTTTAAGCATTTTATATCAAGAAATAAATTTTTATTAGGCGCGCAATGTGGGGTCACCATAATTTTATTCTATACACTTCCAAACTAATTAATTAATTTAGTAGCACGTGTACAAATATCTATTTATATTATGAAAAATGTGATAGAACCTATTTCATAGCAAGTTTAACAAAGATTTAGTTTATGGATCAAAGAATAGTTGGACTGACTACCGGAAAAGCCCTTAGTTTAAAAAAAAAACAAAAGTTTCAGGAGTTCAGACGAACTATTCCAAAATATTGAGGGGATCTTGCAAAATATTCCAGTGTCGCATTATCGAATATTAGAATCCAGTCTTCCGAAACATAGTATGGTGTTTTGAAAAACAATGGCCACTCCGTAAAATTCTTGGGCCCTAGGCACGTGCCTAGTGTGCCTAGACGTGAATCTGCTCCTGGCCGGGAGTTTCGGTATATCACCTAATTTTCGCATCACGGCTATCCAGTTTGTTTTATGCCAGCAATTATTCATTAATTTGTTTGTTATTTTTCATTTTCTAATGTTACTCTGGTAGTAGAAAAAAACCGCTGTTCAGAAAAACTACCGTAGAATAGCCACGTTCCCGTGAAGTTTGTCTTAAATCTGTCCTAAAAATAGTAAGTATTTTTAAGCGATTTCTTTTCCCACTGAAAAACGAAAAGAAAAATCCAATTTAGTCTTTATACAGATATAACTCCAAAATTATTGTTTTGTTTGCGTTAAAACCTTTTGCTTCTTGACATTGCATGTACCACACAATACTACTTTCAATTTAAAAAATTCTAATAAATGTTTAAACAGCTGAGAAAATGGTAATAGCCACAACTTCCTCGAGTCTGATGTATATTGCGATATTACAAGAATTATTTGTAATCATCAAATCATTGCCATCTCATCATTTCCTCCCGAATGCTTCGATATAATGCAGGTTGCAGGTACGAAATATTTAAAATTATGGTTTTTATACGGAACTGTTATAGTTCTTGCAGGGTATTACAGAATCTGACACAGTACCTACTCATAAAATAACAAGCTTGCTTTGTTTACATGTTGTGGTCACAAATTACTTCCGTATGATTATAATACTTAATATAAAATTCTTGGTTGTCTTTTTTTTTTTTTACACCTAATGGTTCAAAACAAATAGTATGAAAATACTGTGCACCCAATTCGCTTGCAACATCTAGGCGCTTTTTGCGGGAGAAGACTTAAGCGTAAGGTAAAAAAAGGAGGATCATAGCAGTATTAAAATTTCATCAGAGCCCAAGTCAACAAATACTAAAGAATAATTTAATGATGACTTTTAAACCTCCAGGTTAATATCCGAAGAGAGTGAACCTTTTAAATCAAGCACCTTAAACAATTGAGATTTATTGCCCTTTGCATAACCCCTAAGACGAGCCCCGACTATTGAATCCTTGGTTAGTTGATTTGACTCGTTTATCTTAGGAGCGACTGAATGAATTTACTTAAGTGTCACACGTTTTTCTTATCGCAAATCCTTTTTTCAAAAATCACAAATTATACATTGTTTACGTGAAAATATTTATAACAATGTAATGTGTAACTATAAAATTTAGATACATTGCACATCATCATGGATTCCATTGTCAACGGGCAATCTTTGTTAGATCAAAATGTATATGATAAACATACCAATTTTATTACATGTCATAATAAAAGCATACATAGTAAACTATTTTAAACAATGAATCTTCTTTTTGAGGACTCTGCTTGACGCATAGGAACAAAAAGAAATGTACGTGATTCCTATCAAAAACTCGTTATACTATCACCACGCCATATATCAAGCAACACAAAATTCAATTAATCATTTATCCCATATAACGTACTCACTCTGATGGTGCTTGGTATTAGATCAATATGGGCATTGTACATAACAATGTAATTCTTCACAAATTGAAAAGATTAGAATAATAATCGTAAAATCCAACAGCAAAACAAACACGGCGACGAAGTGGGTGAAAATCAACTTTGCACACCGAAACAAAAACAAAAATATGAAAGAAAATGAAAAAGGTATTTTTATCACATTGTTATTGGTTTTTATTCTCATTTCTTATCTTAGATTTTCTATCCCCCGGATACACACCCACCATTCCACTTACTTTATTGCGATTTACCTCTATCGCCCGTGAAGTTGGAATGTTCATACCTAAATAAAGTCTCGCCACGGTATTATACATAAATATAGGAATGATGATGTAAATGAAACAATACTTTACAATTATTGCGGAGGAGGGGGTTGTTCACAAAGACAATGCAGATAAGATATTAAGTGGCGATGAATGAGAAGTACGATGGATATGATAAAATTAAGTTTTGTTTCATTATCGTTATGCGAATTAAGGTGATAAACTTGTATACAAAATGAACAATGGTGGATTACATTACTTTAATTCAATTGAATATTTCGTATATACAATTTTCATGTCGTCTGTTTTTCAAAGTCAAAAATCCATTTGCTTGTCTATCTATATACTTATATACGAGTATACCACACATTCTCACCCTGTATAAATACGTATTAATTTTCTCAATTGCACTTTATTTACCTTAAAAGCTTTTCGGTTTTATGGTTTTGTTTGTAGTTTGAATGTTGTTTAAAAAAAGAAAAACGTTGGAATATTGAACAGACATTAAAGGGAAATGAGAAAATTAGACAGACAGCGCTTTTTGCTTTGTTTTATTTGTGCAATAAGAGATAATTAATCAAATCGATTAATTTAAATTGAATAAATTGATCGGAAATGAATGATTTTTGTTGTTTGTGCTGGCAGTGTGATGTGGCACGGTAATAAATAGTAAACGAAACAAAAAAAAAAACAATTTGATCAGAATAAAATATCAAAGGAAATTGAAAAGCTTTTCATGTAATGAATGGAAATAAAATAGTTTGAGTATAGTTATGCAGCCAATGAAGTATTTTAATAATTTATTCGTTTTCATTGGAACATGGAAAGTTTGTGGCTTTACTATACACAATGGTATTTTATAATTAATGTCAATCAATGTGTTGGGATTTTTTTATAAGTTCGTATACCTTCAAATTTATTGCAAAAAATCATTAAGCGAAATACAACGAATTGCTTGACGCATAACTTTAGATTCTTCCCCGTCTAGAACCTAATTAAATTTGTAAGCCGCAAGGACATAAATCCAGTAATTTTTAGTAGAAGACGATATTGTTCTTTGGGTATCAAAGTCGTGAAAAAACCCTGTAACATAACGACTTATTTGACTAAAACAGCTTACTTATTTTATTTTTAACAAGACAAACACAAAATTCGAATGTGTACCAGAATGCTGAAGAAAATAGCAAAACAATAAAATCCGAGCGTATATTCACTCACTTTGAAAAAATTTCAAGTTTTTAATCATTCATTTTCTTTAAAACAGAGAACTCGTTCCTTGGATGGTGCGAATATTTCTCTGTGCAATTATAGTTATGTTGAAGCCCTTATGCCAAATGACAGGTTACTCAGATTTGAGTAGAGATCTGGTTGAATGAGATTGGTTGTTGAGATTTTTGGTTGAATGATTCTGTAAATTGTAGGGAAATATTAGAATCTCATTTTATCATTTGGAATAATTACCGAAGCACAATAGACAGATTTGTCATTTTATTTCATTTACAGCGATTAGCGCGACATCGCTCCCGATTATCTGTTAACTCTTAAGTCTACCGGAAAGTTTTGTCCGTTTTAAGAATAAAACCAAATAATAAATTAGTATATAAGTATGCGTATGTGTACATTATTTATAGAAATTTGTTGTAACCGGAACGGACAGAATTTTCCCGTACACCTAATAATAACTAACAAAACCTCTTAGATAATACCTTTTGTGTGATGTAGTTGGTAAACCGATGATTAATTCCTTCCTAGTTAATTAAACGTCAGTATACCTTTTAAATGTTACCTAAACATTTTTCCGGGTTAGTGCAATTTTATAAAGTCGATAAATCATTTTCTGAAGCATTCGCTTTCGTACGAACTCTTTTTGCGCAAAATCTGTCTTATTTCAATAACATGAAATCATACTCATATTTGAACAGACATTTCTAGGATTCCCAGCAGTTAGCAGTAAAACAAACATTCAATGCATTTTAACAGCCAACCCAATTAAATCATTTAAAAAAATGAAATGAGTGATGAAAATATTATTTTATTTCTACTTTGCCGTTCACGCGTTTTTTGCCCAATGCGAAATAATTTAATCAAACGTTCCGGAAAATTATTGTTTTTTGTTTTTTGTGCAAGTGACACAATAATAATGGAATTTTTGGAAACATTTTTTCTCCAAATAGAATTTAATTTTAAAGAAGTTCAATTTGTGCAGATTGTCCGCAGTGATGTTACACGTAGGGAAAATTCCCTACATGTAGGGAAATTCTCGCTTGAATTGCGTGTGTAGGGAAAAAAAGACAGATTTTTAATAATTAAGCAAAATGTATGGAACTGTAGGGAATTTCTAAAATGTTTTAAATTATTTTGAAAAAATGTTTGATTATAGAATTTTTTCGTTACTTTCGATATGGTAACAGGGCGGTCTTGTTAATTTACTACATAATAGATCATGTTGCCGTTATTTTTTGTTTGTTAGTTTTTTCTTGTGATTTTAATTTTTGATTTTGAGAGCGAAGTAAGTGATTGCCCTTATTTAGTTTTAATATGGTTTACTATGTATTAATAATTAAGCCATTTACATAAATTTCATTGAAATTTAATCATTTTTAAAGTTTTTACTAATTGTTTTAGTGTTAAAGTAAAAAAATTATCGCTCTCACGCACGATTTTGTTCATTTTATCCTTGTGGTTGTCGATTGGAAAGCCACTAATGTCTACAGAGTACGGTTTGAATCTTGGAATTTATATATTTAGTAAGAAAATGTGTAGGGAAAACCGTAGGGAATTTGTAAGTGGGACGTAGGGAAAAGTAGGGAAATTTCTCTTTGTCTGTAGGGATTTCAATTTTAGAAGTGTAACATCACTGATTGTCCGGCATTCTGCATTGTGGGAATTTCAAGATATCATGAGCTCAGGTAAATTATTGGTGTTATTAAGTGAATAAATAATTTGAATTCAGTTCAAAGAGTGTAAATTAAATATTTTGCGATGAAACGTGAACATTTTTTCTATATTATGGATGCAATTTGTTTCATATAATAAAAAAACAAAGTTTTATCCAAACATTATTTTTATGATATCTTTCATTAAAAAGAGTGAATACATTGATATGTGTCAGTAATTAAGCATCAAATCTTTGAATGTAATTACGATGTACAGAACTATAGAAATTATTTTAGGATAGAACCATCGAGTAAAAATGTTATTATGTGATACAAAAAGCACCATTTGGGGAAAAATCAAAGTTAGACACATTTTTATGATTAATCCATTTACCTACACAAATAAACATATAATAAATATTATTTTTTTTTAAAACGAAAAATTAGTTGCAATCCATGAGGACTTAAAGAAGTAAATTGTATTGAAATTATAAGGCAGTACCACGGACACCCGGATCAACTTTGTTGAACTTAGTACTGTTTTGAGTAAACAAAATAATAGAATTGGCTCTGAAATTTATGTAATCGCCGAAGTAAATATAATTTTATCATTTATATTTATATATGGGACGTTTCACGTCAACCGGGCCACCTCTATGCCCAAAATTGAAAGCATCCCAAAAAAATTTTTAATACCACCAATATTTTCGTTGAACCGTCTACTTTCGAATGCCGAGTGCCGTTTTTGAAAAAAAAAACAAGATGGCGGCTCAATAGGGTGGCCAAAATATAATCGTTGGTTCGTCACTTAGTGATCGTGTATGCTATTCTCCGATAGGTGGTGCTGTACTCAACTTATTAACAAATTCTATTATTATGGACCGAAATGACTCATATTCACAATATATGTTGGTTTAGTTCCAAAAAGGAAAATCACAAAATATGGACCCGATAGGTGGCGCTGCGATCGAGTTATTAAAGAATTTTATGTTTACAACCCGAAATGAGCCATATTTTCACAATATGTTTGCGTGGTCTACAAAAGTGTTTTAGTATATGCAGCCGTCCAATAGATGGCACTATTTTTTGGTAGAACTCAATTTTGACATTTGGCTGTATTATTGCGTTTATCAACTCAATGTTTTAATTATTTATTGCTAAAAAAAGGAATTTAATATCAATTATTAAAAAAGCACGTGGTATTGGACTTTTCACGTCTACCGGGCCACCGCCGAACCCAATTTAAAGCATCCAAAAAATATATTAAGCACACCACTATTTCCGTTTAAACCTCTAATTTCGAATGCTTAGTGCCGATTTTGAAAAAAAAAACAATATTGCGGCAAGAATAATAAACTCACGAATAGATAATAAGGAAATTTAATTATTTTGTCTAGTTAAGTTAAAAAAGGGATACCACAACAATCCGGTAATGGGGTTAATATGACCTTAATCGGCTAAGTCGTTCAGAAGTTACAAGGTCACTAAGAGACGAACCAACGATTGTATAGATTTTAACCACCATATTGAGCCGCCATCTTGTTTTTGTCAAAAACGGCACTCGGCATTCGAAAGTAGACGTTTCAACGAAAATATCAATGGTCTTAAAAAATTTTTTGGATGCTTTAAATTTTGGGCATAGAGGTAGCCCGGTTGACGTGAAACGTCCCATATACATCAGCAACGTGAGTCTAGGTGTTAGGAACAAATTATCGGACGATGGCTGAAAATACTTAGGAAATTTAAACTGTTGTAAATATCTCGCGATGTCTTATTTTGTTTGAAAAAAACTAAATGTAATAAGAAAGCTACATTCAGTGTAATTACAAACACATAACATAACCAAATATTTGTAATGCACATCAAAATTACATTGAAGGTTCATTATTTTAACTCAAAACTAACTCACTGGATCAAATAAGCTGTGAGTCAGTGTATTTGGGACATTTCACATCACCTATCCACCCAAAAAGTGGCTAAACTTAAAAAAATCGTTTAGGCTTAAATTAAAGCGTAATATGTCTACTTTTATTTGCTTTCTGGAGTTTTTGGAAATTCAATATGGCGGCCGAGAAAAATCAGTAGAATACAAGGACATTAAAAAAAATATTTAATCATTAGAAAAACGTTCTTGCTGATTTTTAAACATCTGAAATAATTCGGTAACATCTGAGGAGATCGGTGAAAAGCATACGATAATACCGGATTTGCGGCTCTATTATAATCGCTCATAAAGAATAAATTTGTTTTATTTTTATCAATATCGATATGTTCGCCTGTTCTGAATGTAAATGCAATGTTGCGAAAATTTTTGCAAAAAAAAAACTTTCAATGAAGCCTTTGATAATTCTTCAATTACACTGAATGAAAATACCTGTAATACAACGTTTATAGTTTTAAGGAATGTAAGAAATGAATATTTGAAAATCTTTTGCAATTTACATTAGATACTATGCTTACCTACTAAAAACAACTTTACAAGTAAATATAACTTTGATCTGTCTAAACTGCCTTAGCGCCGATTTTTACAGCAGTGGTATAAAGAAAGTTGAAAGTTTTTCAAACTATTTTACGGATCCTTTCAAAGATATTGGAACTCAAGGCTGGGTAGTAAAGAATTACATGTATTTGAATTACGTAATGAAAATACAAATTACAATTTGTAAATAGTATTTTAATTACTCGCTGTCCAAGTAACAGTATTTTGTATCTTAATTACTTAAATTCAAAGCAATAAAACTTGTATTTAAATTAATCCACTTGAAAGTAACTCTAATTTGTGAGTTTGCTGTAATTCGTAAAAATATTTTATTTTCTCAGCGTAATGTATTTTGCCCAGTCTTGTTGGAACTGAATACAAATTAATTAAAAATTAATGTCAAATTCTTTCAGACTTAAAAAAATTGATCTTGAGCAAAAAAAACGAAACTCGCCATAGTAGAAAACGATTTAGTTCAGTTTTTCCCTGCTTAAGATCAGTTTATCAGAGTTTCAAAGAACTCGACATTAATTTAACGTGACGAATTTGAAAAGCAAGCTGACTTCATAATTAATAGAAAAAATTTTATATCACATACAAGAGGTGCAACAACTATAAAATAAGCTACAGATAAAGGATATTATTGCCACTTGATTTTCAGTTTCGCTAGTTGTTTGAAAAAACATCATTCGCAACTAGCAAATTTCGTTGAAGGCAAGTTATGGAAAGAAAAGTGCATAGCCGCCCCGGTGGCACAGTGGTTAGCATGCTTGCTTTAAGCTCCGGAGGTCCCGGGTTCGATTCCCGGCGGGTGATGAAAAAATCACGGCTGGTTAATGTTGGATCAATGAACTAATCACTCATTATCCGTTAAAAAAAAATGATTACGAAACTTCAAATGAAGCGGCCAAATCCCTCTATGGGATGTAGCGCCAGCGGAAAAAAAAAAAGAAAAAAAGTTATGGAAAGAAAAGTGCATAGCCTGTATAGATAACTTTGAAATTAACAATCTCCTTGAGTTACATACGTGTCTCGCTATCTGTAACAGCAGTATATTATTTGTTACCTACATTTGCTGACTGACCAAATTTAGCCAAATATTTTTAGCGGCACTTTTTAATGCTAAAAATATTTAAAAATGTGGAATTGATGTGGTTATAAATATGTTAGTCAATAATCTAGTACTTTAGAAATGAATGGTTTAAATATTAGCGTCATAAATGGCAGCACTAACTTAGAGTACATTTTGTGCTAGGTATAATTCTCGGTGATAATTTAGGATTGAATCAAGTGTTGGATTTTACCAAGTCCTTAATGATAGGCCACATGATTCCATCAAACGATCAAGTTTGCGAATTCTTGTAGTGTGTAGCCGCCGTGCTTTCTTTAACTAAAGTGTTAAAATTTTTCCGTGAAATTATTACCTTCTCGAAACCACACAAATTCAATTAAAAAAAATCAAATTACAAGTCAAACTTTAAAATTTCGTAATAAAATCTGTTTTATTTATTAAAATTAACGTTTTCGGCCACTTCGTGCTCATTTTCAGATTTCATTTACAACTCACGTCTGACCAAGTTCGGCCCTTCGTTTGAATTTTTATAAAGATTTTTGATCTGTTCCCGGAATTTAGTAATGGAAATATTAATTTGCTCAGAAATTTGATTGATCAATACAACGAACAATATGGAACGCTTATCGATCAATTGAAACCCAAGTACTATTTATTGCCACACTATCCGCGAGTGATAAAATATTGCGGCCCACCAAAACAGTTTTGGTCTCTAAGATTTGAGGGTAAACATCGAGAACCTAAAATGTGTGCTAAAAATATTTTCAGTAGACAGAATGTCATTTTATCTTTAGCAACTAAATATCAACTAAAATTTTCTAACACTTCTTGAAGAAAATGATTCATATGCAGTCCAAAGTACAAATACTCATTTGATCAATAAAGCACTCAACTCTCAGAAAATAATTTTATAAGTAATTAAAAAATATGAGAAACTAATAAAACCGAACATTTCAACATCAAACAGAAATGAATGACGAAAATTTTTAACTAATGGCCTCGGAAAACATATCTAAACTACCATTTATAATTTTGTCAATCGACAACAAAATTATCAAATTCCTCATTGATACAGGAGCTGATAAATCTTACATCAGCCCTGATCACGTAAACAAAAAATTTCGAACACGAACTGATTTAAAAATAACCAGTCTATTTAATTCCACCACTCTTAACGAGAAAACAATCATACAACTCAACGAACTCAACCACCTTATAGAATTATGTATGTATATACTACAATTCCATAAATTCTACATAATATAATAGTTACGAAAATAAAAAAAAATTTAACGCTACGTTCTTTTAAAAATAAAGCAATTAAAAAGCCCAAATTTCTCATTAATGTTACTTGACAGAGTACAGTCATATATAAAACCATTCTTCTTAAATTCTTTAGAAAAAGTAATAATCACAGTACCAGTGTCTGTTAAAAACGAAAGAATATTCAAAGCTCACTCACTAAATTTGGCTTATGTAGGATCAACCAATCAAGTATTAAAAATAAATTTTCTTAGTTCAACAAATAATTGTCGAAGAATTGAACCAATATCACGAAATCAATTTTCATTCGTCTCAGAAACAATGTTCCACCCAAATTATTGAATCTAAAATAGATCTATGTAATCTAAACAGGGAATAGAAACAACAAATCGTAAAACTTTGTAATAAATTGAAATTTTTTGATAACGATGAAAATAAGCTTACATTCACACATAACGTTAAAGATAAAATTGATCTGAATAACGAAAAACCAGTGCATGTCAAACAATGACCATGTGTTGGGCACCTAATATTTATGACTCCGACGGAGTCAAGCCTAATTCAGCAAAAATTGAAGCTATACAAAATATTAACTCACCTAAAACCCAAAAAGAAATTTAATCATTTCTTGAATTAATTGGTTATTATCGAAAATTCTTAAAGGTTCTCGCGAAAATAACCAAACCATTAACAAGTTGTCTTTCAAAAAAATCAAAAATGACGACAATTATAAAAATTGTCTCGAATTATGTAAATCTCTTTTAACGAACGAACCAATTTTAAGATATCCTGATTTCAAATTACCTTTCACACTAACCGATGCAACCAATTTCACATAGGAGCGATCCTTAGCCAAAGTGAAATTGGTAAAAACTTACGGATAGCATATGCATCATGCACACTATCGAAAATTGAAACAAACTATTCGACAACAGAAAAAAAGTTATTGGTAATAGTTTGAGCCAGACAGACCAGAAACCTCTGCTATGGCTATTTAACGCCAAAGATCCGACGAGCAAAAAGGTCAGATGGAGACTTCGACTCGAGGAATATGATTACGAAATCCTCTATAAAAAGGGATCATCCAATAACAACGCGGATACTTTATCTCGAATCGAACTCAATGAATGTTTAGCAAATAAAAAATTCAAATATCCCGAAAAAATAGATTTAATAAAACAAATAAGTTCAAAAGAATATTCTAGACCCGTAGAATATTCACTAGGTACCCACGTCAGCAAATACAATAAAAACACAACAATCAATATGGATTTAGCGGACCCAATAATTTCAGACGTCAAATCGAAATACTAGTCGACGGGGATTTCGAAACGATGAATGAAGAGTTTATGATAAAGCTCAGCAAATACAAAAGATATACAATTAGAAAAAAAGAATGTACACCTAATGATATCAAGAATTTAGCCATAAAAACTGACGATGGAACATTTAAAATGTTCAACGATTATTTCAAGCTAAATCCAAATTTAAAACTAATCAGATCTAAGAAGAATATATCATAGATAATAATAAACAACAAGAGATAACCAAAGCCACTCATATACTATATCATATAGAGGTATAATTGAGAATTTTGAAGAAATAAAGAAACTTTGTTTTTTTTTCAAAATAAGCAAAAAAATCACTACATTTGTGAACAATTGTGAAGTTTGTAAACTCAACAAATATAAACGCAAACCTGTTAATCTGAAATTTCAAATTTCCCCAACACCGAACGGGCCGATGGAAATACTCCATTGCGATACCTTCATGTTGAGCTCTAAAACATTCCTTACGATTATGGATCAATTTTCCAAATTTCTCTCCATTTTTGAATTACCTAACCGGAAATCTCAAACCAAATCCGAATGTTTAGGAAATTTGTTTCAAGGGAAGGAACCCTAAAGCAAATCACAATAGATTCAACTACGGAATTCAACTCAGAAATATGCAATAAATCCATGGATATGTACAATATAGTGTTGCCTACCAGCAAGTCCAGAACACCTTAACGGAGTTACCACGGATAATTCAGAGCGAAAATAAAGATATGCCAATCTAAGAACTAATGGATGAAGCAACATTTGCATACAATAATTCAATCATAAATGTAACAAAACAGGAATTCATCGATCTACCATTACTCACCAAACAAATTATTCACAAAATGGATAGAATAAGCAACGATAGCAAATATATACATACAAATTTGCCAACATTCGTTCGCCGCATCCTCAATAACCATAATTATAGTTATAATATTAATTATTTTGTTTATCCACAGACAAACCTTCGAGAAATTCAATCTCCCAAAATTAGTAAAAACCCATAGGGATAGCAAACAAGTCGAGGACAACTTCAGTCTGACAAGGGAGGAGTCGTGTGTCATTACCCCGCACACAGTAGCGTACAACAATAACTACCAAAAATACCAAGAACAACACGACGGGAAATATTCAGTTACAAATGCAAATTTAGTAAAATACGCAAAAATGCAACATTTAATACAGGCATTATAGCAAAGCAACCTTGATTATACAAGCCATAATCTAAAAAACGAAGCTTTTATAAGGGAATTAGAAACGACGAAAAAATCAAAATTTCCATAGTAAAACACACAAAACATATGGGAAATCACTTTTTTTCCTAAGACAAATTTGTAAATGAAAACGTTGCAAATTCTTAATTATGATTTCTGAAATATTTTCATAAATGTTTGAATTTCAACATATATAAATGTCGTTTAAGTAAATCGTTTTCATTTTCTTGTAATAATTGATTTATTTAAACCAAAATATAAAAAAAAGTTCATAACAACAGCTTTCTGGTCAAATTAAAAAGAAAAGCTTACTACAAATCGTGTGCATTAAGCCAATATACATAGATGGCAGTGGGCAGTAAACATTTTGAAAAACCGTACAAAAAATCGCCACTTGGGGAAATTTGAGTTCAAAAGTTGTAGGAAAAGCAAAACAAATTCGCAAAATATTTAAGAACGTGTCATAATTTTGTGATCAAACAATCTTTTTCGTATTTTTCTGTATAAATCTGAGACATCTAACGTACACTAGTAAAACTAAAGATAAATTTAGCAAGTATTATTTTAATTCGTCAGAGCCAACTTTGATGTATTTTTCAAAATGAAAGTTCACAAAATATATTTTAGAAATAATTTCATTTTAATATTTCTGCAATTAATATTTACTTAATACCAATATACCCTTCTTGTATATTGCTGCTAAATATATGTAGAACACTTTTGTATAAAAATTTTGTAACATTTTTGCTTTTTTCATTGAAAAACTTGAAGCTAAAAAACACCATTTTTAGTATGGATTCCTATGGAAATTAGTGAAAAGTTATACCACTAAAAAAGCTTCGAAAAAATACGTCATAATGATTATGGCTCTATACTCTAGAAGGCTCTGATTATAGCCACAAAGAAAAGTTGCTTAAGCAAAATAAGAAAATATCGTCACCCTTAACTGTGAATTGTATCTGATATTTTTTCAAAATTTCATCTCTGATATCATCGTGACCGTGAGAAACTCTGCCAAACTCTGCCTACTAAGCCACTTCTATAGCATAACTTAGTAGGCTTAGGTGTGTGCTTTAATTATGCAACTGCAATACAAAATAGTGGACCGTTAAAATTAGTCGCGCGAATTATTTATTTTATCAAACTAATATAATCAATTTTGGTAATCATTTCCAATTATAAGAATATGAAAGCGGCTTTTTAAACCGAAGTGAAATTCTTCCCAAATAACAAAACATATGTATGGATGTGTTTGTACAAATTGCATTCATTCAGGCAATATTTTATATATAAATCCTAAAAAGGTTGCTTATAAAATAAGAATAAAAAACAATTAATATTATAGTTGGTTAAATGCCAACAAACCTGTAGACTTGCCAATAAAAATGCCAAATGGTCGATAACAGGCAATATACATATGTATGTATGATGCACCAATATTCAACGAAAAATTTGTTCAACAAAAGTTAAAAGATTCATATACGATAAGGGCTTCTGAAATACCTACTGTATAGGTTTTGTATAAAAAAAGTGAAATGGTGGATCCCTGCGCGGTCTGCGATATGAATAACAGGCAAAATGTAAAGGAATGTTGCAGCATGTTTCAAAGAAGTAGTCTCTTCAACAAAAATCAAAAAACGAAAATGCGAATATGGTTTCTACGATATCTGTTATATTGACTTTGTACTAGAAATTTCAAATGGACTCCCAAGTGCAACATTTTCACTGGGAAAAGTATTGCAGAAATGCAAGTTATTTGCGTGGAAATATTAAACCATTTGGCAACGCATTTATATTGCTTGCAGGTTATTCCAGGGAAACATTACCTGTAATCCGTCGATCAATACCAGCGGACGAAATAAATGCTTGCCTGAAATACTCTACTTTGGGGCGACACCTAAAGACGCTGAAATTGACTACAAATACATATACGTGTCCAGCTGCAAAACGATCGATCAGCTGAAATATTCTCACATTGCTAGTAATTGCGAACGGAAAGGTGCCGATTGATCTGACGCCAGGACGAATTTCATTGCCTCATAACTTCTGCAATTTAGTGCCGTCAAAACAAGAATTGGCTGAAAAAATATTTCCCAATATATTAATTATTTCAAACCAATTATAAGAATCACGACTGGCTGAGTGAACGAGCTATTCTTGCGCCAAGCACAACGACGTCTACGAACTTTTGGTAATAATTCCGTTGCGTACTGTATTTTAAGCTGGTAAACTTTGCAATATTAAGAAACACACGATTTATAACATATGAACGGCTACACAATATATGGTTTTATAGCCGGTTACTATATTCACAAATTCAGATACATATGTTCATATACAATAATATATAAGTTTAATTTAATAACCACTACCACTTAAGAAAATTACCAATGTAGTTAATTAATATACGCGGACGCGTTTTTAAGTTTATAAAATCGAAAAAATAAAATCAATCGCAAAATATGGCGATGAAGAATTTATTTTCCACTTTATTACACAAAGTAAAAATGACATGTGTTATCCTATATGAAGCGTGAACGAGAGTATGTGTGTATGCGTCTAAGTGTTTTTAGACTTTTTTAATCAACCAAAAAAATATGGACTGAAATTCAAAAATGTATGTCAAAGCAAAATTATATCTGGACTTATTTGAGGATGTTGATAATAGATGGTGATGAAGAATTTTCGGTGTAGTGGAATGTATAAATATATGTGGAATATGCGGTATATTTAATTTGCAAAGCAAAGATACGCACCACCAGTACATTTAGTGAGTCAAATGTCCTGGAGTGTCACTACATAACGAAAGAAGTTATTTTACATACAATTATATTTAAAAGTTGAAATGGGCTACATTCCAAACAATATGGATAATTTGAATGCGTGGATCGCCACAAACTTAACAAGTTATTCAATCTAACATTCAAGGCGAGGCAGTCACATACAAGTCGGTCAACACGTATCGTTAATTATCCATTAGAATTTTTGAATTCACGGAATCTGCCAGGGATGCCATCGCACGTACTGCAATTGAAAATCGGCATGCCAATTCAAAGATGAAGATGTCCTCAGTCCTTGCATTCCTATGATTCCAGCGGATATATCATTTATCCCGCCAATGTCCATTCCTGCTCTGGCTAATGCCCCTACCAGTGATACAAATGAAGATCCGGACGAATTTGTATGATTGGTTTGCTTGCCTGATCACCGTTATAAACTAACCGTTTTCTTATTTTGGTACGCTCTGTTGAGAATGAGCATAAGTTCAAAATGGAGTGTGGCAAAAAAATGTGTAAATTTTAAAGTACAACCAAATAAATAAATAAATAAAAGAGGTTGAATTCCCAATTCGATTGGCGTTTTCAATAATCATCAACAATGCTCAGGGACAATCTTTAGAATTGTGCGGTTTAGATCTATAGACAAGGATTGCTTCTCACATTGACAATTATACGTTGCGTGTTCTAGAGTTAGCAAATCAGATAATCTCTATAACTGCACAGGCAATTCAATCTCCATTGAAACGTGCTGCAACATTCCGTATACATATTGCCTGTTATTCATATCGCCGACCTCACGGATTGACCAAACGAAATTTTACAATGAGGCTTATACAATATACATCTCAGAAACTATATTCGATTTCGAATGTCTATCTTTTGATTTTTGATCACTTTGAATAAAAGCTGCCTAAATGGGTTCTTTTAAATTAAATTGAATATTTGATTTCTCCTAAAAGAAGATTATTTGAAAAATCTTTTTTCTGTAAATGTACCGCATACATAAAATATATACGTATACGGAAAATTTGGGATTTTATTTTGAGAAGTATTTCACAGGCATCTTTTTAAATAATAACCTTTGCCTAATTTTACAAATTATACTGCGTTTATATCAACCTACCCCTACCTCGTACATCAAAAAATATAAATTTCGATTCAAAAAAATTCATATTTCGTATTACATTTTATTTCAAAAATTCCAATTTTAAAACGAAAATGTTTGCGTTTAAAATGGTTTTATTTAATTTGAGGTTACTTTTCTCTCAGTGAAGTAACCCATGTTTTTGACGATTATAGAAATATTCCATTATAGTTTTGTAAGACTACAATATTACAACAATCATCAAACACAAAACAAGAATCATGATACGATATACAAGTCAATCTCAGAAACTTGTCGTTTTTTTGTTTATTGCTAATGGATACAACCAAGGAAATAACCTTCATTAAACTTTAATCAAACTTCAAAAACACGATTATTTTCTTTTTTATTTTAACAGCACAATTTTTTGAATAAAAACAAAAATTCAGACACATTTGAACTCCCTTTGGGACGAAACGTCAATCTCCCCCTTTATATATTCAATTTTTAAATAATATAATATAACAGGAACAGCCCTAATTACATTAAGTGATTATTCTATCGATACTGAGTACCTTGTAAAGAAAATGGCAACGATATAATTTGTCGTTCTTATAAAAAATTGCGCGTGCTATTTACCATGAGATTTTATCTTAAAGTATAATTACTCACTATTACCGTACACGATAAATGAATGACTGGTTCCATTTTACGCTCCAGTACAATTATTTATAGATATTCGGTGGCATGAACACGGAAATAAATAATTACATTTATTTTTATTTTGCCATTCGCTAATTAACAATTTCGCGCGCTTTGTCTTAATATGCGTTTACAACAACAAAGAACTAATTAAAAATAATTAATTATTCAACAATTAAATATTCTTTTGTCTTATTATAAATATGTTTAATAATATTCCATCCTTTATTCTCATCTTGATTTTAGGAACGAATGTTGTTAGTACCTATACAGTTTATAAGAGAATGAAAGTTTTAGATTGTTTCTCTAACCAATCAAGACTTGTCTAAAATGTTTAGCCTAATTTTTTAACATCGTGAAAATATAATATATGTATGTATGCAGCCTTCTTCAAATTACCGTATATTTAAAATCAATTTGAAAAGGTCTGCACGCCAAAATCGGGGCAAAGGTAAAAAATTAAAATTCAATCCAATACTTTACGCCTTATATACAAAAAATAAAAAATTGGTAGATACGCTTATATACGTTTAATTTTATTACAAATTCATTAATTTTCCTGAATTTTCCTTTTTACTTTGTGTGCGTTTTCCTCCGTTGCCAACAGATGATTTTCATTTACCGAGTCATTAAAGTTAAATAGAATTTTTTATATACTTTGTAAAATGGCGTGTTTTTGTTGTTGCTTGTTGTTTAAACGATTTAATTTTATTTAACTTCTGATTACTTATTTAAGATCCATCGGTATCCTTTTTATGTTAAATTTTAAAGACTAAACCCTAACCACGCACCTATATTATATACCTTTTTGTATATTGTGTACCACCATCTTATTTGGATGCTGTAGGTTGGAAAATTGTTTTAGATTTATTCAATATTATAATCCAATGAACTCGTAAAGGATAACCCTTTTTTTAGTATTTTGTTGTGTTTGATATAATAATCTGTATATGAAAGGATATAATAAACAATGTAGCAGCAACAAAATTAAATAAAATAATTTTTTGAATACTTTTATAGTCCTTTAAAATGCTGAATCAGATTTTTAATAAAATATAACTTTTCGTACAAATAAAAGTTTCGTGTTTATCCTTTTTATTTATTGTAAGTTATAAAAATTGGTATAGATTAGGGGAGCTAGTTTCGGGAGAAAATTTTGTTTCGCTTTGGATAGAATATTGAAATAAAATCGAAAACTTATATACTAACTTCAAGTTTTATTACATAAGATTTTCATTTCGCTGTTATTTAAATGACTAATATTAATAAAAATTGTCGATGTAGTTTATAGTTGTTAAGTTATGTATAATAAAATTGATTGCGTCGTTTTTTTAATAAAGCTGTCTATCGTTTGTCTAAACATAAAAAAGTTGTAACATCATTATAGACTAAGGACGACCTGCTATTTTTGTAAATTTTAAGTTATCCACGTTTTTTGATACGCTCCATTATGAATGAGCTGATGCTCAAAATGGAGTGTACCGTACAAAAATAAATTTGAGTTCTAAAATATGTTAACAACAACTTATCAGCTGTATCAACAACAGATTGGGGTTATGTTGTGTTCTGCCCCGCTACAATGATGGTAATTTTTACTCCTGGGACGAACGGCTTACAACTGGCAATACGACCCCCAAAATCGTCATATATTTTTAGTGGCTTTTGAAGACCAAAAATGTCTTCATCTCGTTTTCAATATCAGATCAAATAAAATAATTTTGAAAACATAACAAATAACAAAAAACAACACCATCTCGAAAAGTCATATTATACCTTGAAGGAAGCCGAATGAATAAAGGAATTGACTGCCCTATGGACTCAAACAGTACGCATTATTATGACAAAACACAATTTTTTGTGAGATATCACCATTATCGTTCCTGAAACTCAGTTAAAATAAAAACATAAGCTGAGTGATTGGAAGTTTTTTGAAGATTTTACTTTGATTTCAAGAATGTTTTCTGAAACCAGTTATTTTTTGACAGGTCGATCAAAAAATATTTCCTTGTAAAAAGTGCAGTTTTCTGTAAAGAGCTGAAATCCCAATAGCATGCTGCTTCCAGTTTACATTTTTCGATTAAAACCAAAATAGCAGTTCCACCAAATTATATGAATTTGAAAAATGTTTGCTAACTCATAGAATTTGGAAACTATTTCAAGAAAAATTCACATGCTTACATATATTAGATGTAAAGTTTAAACTAGATTTTCCAAAAACAACAATAAAATTAAATCTCTTGAATTATTCGTCTTAAACAAAACATCCCGCTTTAACCGCAAACGAAACATCAAATGCGTGAATATAGTTTATATTTACCATTATGAAATCAAAACAACTCACCAACAAGAAAATACTTGACGTAACATTTATTAGGCGTTTTCCATAATAGTTAAACAAGATGCTAAAATTCAAACATATTTATACGATTTTTGCCAAATCTTCAATTGACTGATAACTTCAAGGAGATTTCTGACGAAATGGCCGATTATTACTTTATCTTCAATTGAATTTATCTAGGCGGATAAATTCGTCGAAGTTTAAGATTTCGTTAAAATGACCGATTATATATTTTTATTTTAGACAATTTTTCAATATGGATAAATTCAAAAAATGAATGATGCAACGTGGACACTTCTTTGGATTATCTTCAATTCAATTCATGTCAAAAGATTTTAGAATTCAGCGAGATTCACGGGTGGGATGTTGTAACATCATTTTTGACTGAATTCGATCGAGTTTATGTCTCTTGTTTCAAGAATAAAGTTGCGCTATTGAATTCGAATCGATAGAAATGTTACACCACCCCACCCTGCTGATTTGGGATATTTTTGACGATATGGCCGATTGGTGCCTTATCTTCAATTGTGCCGATTGTGTCTTTTCTGGTTCATGCGAATTTATCAAGACAAATATATGTTTGTAAAAAAATGTTTGGCGGATCCATTCGATATTTCTTTCATTCCAATAGATTTTATCAAGACAAACAAAACAAAAACATGGAGATTTCTGATAAAAAATGGCTGAATGTGGCTTTTCTTCATTTAAATTTATAAATCCAAAAAAATATCTGAAAATAAGGCCAATTTTCGATTCTTAATTTTGGTTTGATGTCAAATCTAGATTTTATATTTCATCCTTGATCTCCGAACTTGGTTTATAAATTAGAAATTTTAATTTGGCTTTGAGATCTATTTCGATTGCCATTCGTTTTTCAAATTGGCTATCTATCTCTTCTATTTCGCCTTCAACTGCGGCTTTCACATCCCATATTAAATACAATTTTATTCAATTCATTAACCGTCTTCCAATGGGAAAATTTTGGTACTTGGAAGTACTTGTGAGTAGAGACCCAATGGAACGAGAAATTGAGTGACATCTGTTTAGTTGTTTTTTTTTGTAGTTGCATATTATAGTAAAAGCGATAAATAAAGACAAAAAATTGGGCATTCGATGAAGTGAAAGTATTGATATTTAAATCCAGTTTTCCTAAAAATGTAACATCAACAAAAAAATAATTTTCTATTAAATTTCATATTTAATATTCTCCAAAAATCAAAAAACAATCGAATATAATAAAAAACTCTCGAAAAATATCGAAACAGTTTTAAAAGCCATCTTTTGGAAGTTTCATAGCTAGGAACCACCTAGCGCCAGTCTTATGCGTAAGCACTTCTGTTTTATACACCATCGTATGATAATGAGTAGTTGTGAACAGCTACAAGTACTAGCGAGTACTTTACTATTTCAATTTTTTTTTTAGCACTATAATAGGCCTGTTATACAAAAGTAGTTGGTTGCACACCTAGTGGCGGTAATTATTTTTGGTTTTCAAGGTGTAAACGGCCGATAATGAAATGGAATTTTGTAATGGTGTCTACACTAATCTAAATGCTAACAAATAACCAGAGATCGAAACTTTTCTTGTTGGTATAATAAAAAAACGGTATGCGCCACTCGCGGGTAAGTTTTTTTAACGTTGAAAACGTTTATACTGGGGTTTCTAAAGAAAAAGCGAACAATCAAAAAAACCGACCCAAAATATGTAACAATACAGAAAACTGCCGACTCTGTTTAGGTACTATACAGATAAATTTGAAAAAGGTAGGAATTGGCATTTTCTATGTTCAGTATTGCAATAAAATTGTATTACATTCAAACAATTTTATTTAATAAACTTCAACTGGTAAAGCCTGTTCCGTTGCCCATTTTAGCTAAGCTAGGCAAAGAATATAGTTTTCATTAGCTTAGTTAGCTCACCTAACTCACCCCTTTACACTATCCAGCCGATAACTACGCTTATACACACATACAATGTTGATTTACAACCGGGAGATAAGTATTTAGCTCACATCGCTTAGCTTAGCTTAGCTGAAATATGCAACGGGCCTAATTGTGTGTAGTGTTGTGGTTTGTAATTCAACATATCAGTTCAACATATTTATTCGATAAGCAAGCATGTGCATAATATATATATTTCTTGATGTGGTAATAGGAACATTCGAGAGTTTCTATATTTTAATAAAAATTCTACGAAATGGAAATTATCCCAAATGAAAATTTCGAACAATGCCAAAATCGTACTGGTGAAGATAGTACTAAAACGTCAGCACCCAAAGAGAAAATTTCAAGTACGAGTCAGAAAGTACAGAGAAAATATAAGACAAAAACGGGATGATATGGAAAGTAAATACAACAAATATTCTAAACAAAAAATTCCAAATTCGGAAAAATGTAAAAAATATAGAGAATAACAAAAGCAAAAAAGAAAAGAGACACCGAATACATCAACAATACCAAAACCAATAATTTCAAATTCAGAACGGTGTAAGAACTACAGAGATGAATTAAAACACAACCTGTTGGGTTGAAATATGCTTGTGGTGTATGCGATCGACTATGGTTTAAAAATGATCTTAAACTAATAAAAAGTCAAGGCTTTGCATTAATTTTTGATAAATTTCCAAATAAAGACATATCGAATTTTTAAATTTGCAATATATTCCAGGCGTCACTAAAAAGCACAGAATTCCTTTTAGGGAAATTCTTAGAATGCAAAGATTGTGGCTCGAAATAGAAAACCCTGATTGTGGTAGAAAGGCACGGATAAAAGCTAGACCACTTGTTATTTCTAATTTTAAAAAACATCAATAAAAACTGGACCCCACAACGAAGCGAACGGCGAATATTTCTTGCCAAGGACCGTTGACGTGCAAAAGAATACAGTTTCCATTAGTAAAGTTATGTGCTTTGACTGTGCATAAATCCCAAGGTTGAACTTACCAAGAGGTTGAATTTTATGACAACAAGAGTTTAGAACGGCTGCTTTTTAGTTTTTTTTGCGAGTAAGTTCTTTAGACGGCTTATATTTAACTAACAACGAAATCACAAGAACTTCCTACGGAATTAAAAAGGCTAAATAATCATAAACTGGTGACTATTAACAGTGACGCGCAAAATTTCATTATCACAGCTTAATTTAATAATAGCTTCCCTGAATGTCCAGAGATATAATTACAGATTCTATACTTTCGAAAGTCTTTTATCACTATGTGTAAGACGAAAAGGATAGCTGTCAAAACCAATCTTCTTCTCATATTTTGCTAGCAGATGACGATAATCAAGAAGAGTTTAACGGGAATTTAACGCGATCTAATCATTTTGGTGATACGTGTTATTAGTAATGTTAGAGATCACAATAATGATCATTTCGTTAAGTTTATAAGACGAACCTTTAGACTTGAATTGTAATTCTAGCAGAACTATGTCTACTACAAGATCTAAAGCTTGCTTAGATTTGGCCTTTGCAAGAAATTTAAATGACTTGGAATGTAACGATTATGTGACATATTTTAATTATCATATGCCTTTATTATGTAAAATAACCTAAACAATCGCCTATGCGCTTTAATCCAACATTGTTTTATCTATGAGCTTTGCGTGTATGCTTTTATCTTGCGATAAATAGCAAAATTCTTATATTTTGTCTAAAACATGATTTATATAAATTTCTACAAAATTAAAATCAAACCGCCATTTAATTGATCGTCGAGTATTTTGACTGTCATTGAGATAGGTGATTTCTTTAAGTTAATAACTGTAAATTAACAGAACTTCTTCTGCCACCATTGCTTTTCCTTTTTCGGTGGAATAGTCTTTCTTCGCATTGAAAAATCCAAAAAATGGATTAGTGGCTACCAATGCGGTTTCTTTTACTTAGGGGACCGATATCTACAATAAATCAAGATTGTTCCAACCTAGAAATATTTATGCTGAAAAAATTAGTCTGATTATCTCAGTCTTTCTCTGTAAAATGATATCTGACAATTTTTTTGTACTACGTAAATTCGGTCAATGGATTAAAAATAAAACACAATTAAATTACCAGAAAAATCTGATTTATTTATTTCACAAATAAATCTCACGTCAATTAATAATTCAATTAAACTCGTTTTACTATTCATCTTCTTTTATTTAACGGAACTTAAGCTTTAATACTATCGATTTTAATTACTAGCAGAGCCTTCTAGAGTATAGAGCCATAGTCATTATGACGTATTTTTTAGAAGCTTTTTTAGTGATATAACTTTTCACTGATTTCCATAAGAATCCATAGTAAAATGGTGTTTTTTAGCTTCAAGTTTTTCAATGAAAAAACCAAAAATGTTACAAAATGTTTATACAAAAGTGTTCTATATATCTTTAGCAGCAATATACAAGAAGGCTATATTGGTATTAAGTAAATATTAATTGCAGAAATTTTAAAATTAAATTATTTCTAAAATATATTTTTCAAACTTTCATTTTGAAAAATACATCAAAGTTGGCTCTGACAATTTAAAATAATACTTGCTAAATTTGTCTTTAGTTTTACTAGTGTACATTAGATGTCTATAATTGCTGGCAGAGAAATACGAAAAAAAATTATTTAATCTCAAAATTATGACACGTTTTTAATATTTTCTGAATTTGGTTTGCTTTTCCTACAATTTTTGAACTCAAATTTCCCCAGGTCGCAATTTTTGCTACGATTTTTCAAAATGTTTACTACCCACTGCCATCTATGTATATTGACTTAATGCACACGATTTGTAGTAAGCTTTTCTTTTTAATTTGACCAGAAAGCTGTTGTTATGAACTTTTTTTATATTTTGGTTTAAATAAATCAATTATTACAAGAAAATGAAAACGATTTCCTTAAACGAGATTTATATATGTTGAAATTGAAACATTTATGAAAATATTTCAGAAATCATAATTAAGAATTTGCAACGTTTTCATTTACAAATTTGTCTTAGGAAAAAAAGTGATTCCCCGTATGTTTTATGTGTTTTACTATGGAAATTTTCATTTTTTCCTCGTTTCTAATTCCCTTATAAAAGCTTCGTTTTCTATATTATGGCTTGTATAATCAAGGTTGCTTTGTTACTAGTCGACACTCCTCAACATGATTATTCCACATAATACGTACTCCTAAATGTTGAAGCGAGAAACGCATTTTTCGCCGGAATGTACGCTAAATGAAGTACATATAACGTGAACAATGTTGATTCATTTTTTAAATGTGTCAGAAAGCCGCGATATACTTATAATAATCATATTTTGGAAAAAATCATTGATCTTCATTTCCGATTGAAATTTTGAAAAGGTTACCGCATCAATTTACCGAAAAATTTAATTTATAAAAGTATGTAGTATGGATATTTTTTGTCATTGTTCTGAAAGCTGACAATTTTTCAGTTAGCTGAACACTTTTTAAAATAAAAAACGAATTTTGAAAGTTATAAAGCTCGCTTTATGTACTTTATGTTTTCAATTATTTCAAATCATTCAAGGAACTTGAGAAAGATGAGAAGTTATCTGTCTATCGATTATAAAATATCAAAAAATTGTTAAGCTTTATGTATAGTTCAAATTTGATCATACATAATCTATACACAAAAAGCTTTAACAAAAGATTATTTTGTCTACAAGTTTTTAAAAGCTTGAATTATTTAAGCGTCGCATAGCAGCATTTCTTCCAAAATTTTATTTTCATAAGGTTTGTAATTTTTTGAATTGCAAAAGTTCTATAATCGCTTCTTTCTGTAATTAACTTTTCAAGAAACTTAAATTCAAAAATGCCTAATATGCTTTAGTATATTTTTAACATTAGTTTACAAGCCTTCGAATTTTTAACAGATCCTACACCTAGTACAATTTCCAATTGATAGAGAGTAAAAAAACTTTTATGCTGGGTTGTTGCTTCGAGCAGCAGAATTTCTACCTACATTTTATTTTCTAGAGCTTTGTGATTTTTATGTAGTTCAAATGAATTGAAAACACCTCAATAAATTGCAGGAATCCTGCAAAATATTTTTTTTGTAACTTAAACCTTTACAAGAAAATTAAATTTAAAATTGTTTTGCCTAGGGCAAGTTTCTGTAAAGTTTTAAAACTTAAGAAATATATAATTTGCTTTTCTGTTAATTCAAAAGTTTTAAGAAATATTTAAAAAATGCTTTAATAAGCTTTATAATGCATGAGAGAGCAACAAAAATAATTTCAAAAAAACACTTGTTTGACTCTGGTGACCCCGAAACTCACTCAAAAAATAATACTTAAACATAAAGATTAAGCAAAAATACCTATCAAAATTAAATTCCACACAATACTTATTTGGCTTGGTTTAGTATTATTGTTGAACAGAGTTTCAATACTCTCACATTTTTAAAATATTTAAAAAAAAAACAACCGGCTCCGCTTTGAGCAAGTACCAACAAATATTGACATAAAAGCAGCACAAAATCGATACTTTAAGTATTGTGGAGTGTTTGATTTTTCCGATTTCAAAATGAGCTGGTTATGCCCAAAAGATTTATTCTAATAAAGTATCTAAATTACGAGTATATCAAGTCTAACGATTTTATAAAAATTAACTGCGCATATAACCAAACAGTACGAAACATAATTATCGCCAACATGATTATCGCTCTATCTCTGAAACAAAACTCAACAATTTTGACACAAAATAATAATTTACAAATTCCATACCTAGTAAAATTTTATCTTCAGCCTGGAGTTTGATAACTTGATGGTACATACCTGAAAAAATAAAACAAAAAAAAGTTTAGATTCGTACAAAAATTTTAAAACTTTTTATAGGTGAATATTTAATTAGAAAATAAAAATAAATCACAAAATTTTGAACAATTAAACAAGGGAAACTTCCGGTAATCACAGCTTTAATGAGACTTAAATTAATTCAAATTATAATTAAATTAAATTGATATTTTTTTTTTTTTTTTGGTTGATCGTGACAACAATCAAATAATTTTTATTGTAGCACAAGTATAAAAATTGTGTTAATTCTAAAACTTTTGCATGTACATGTCTCTCCTCGTACATTAAAATTAAATTATAAACAATAAAAAAATATTCGTCCCATTTTTTACTAAATTATCATAGGATTTATTTTTGTTTGAGGAAAATATCTAAGAAACAAAAATAACAATTGAATGGGGAAATGTTTTTTGCACATTTCTTAGAAAAAAAAAAATTCGTAGGGTTCAAATAAAAAACAAAATAAATATTCCATCATCATCACACCATATCCATTTCCCACTTGTCATATTTCTGTCTTGAAATAAAATGACATTTTTCATTTGATGAAATAAATTCTTAAATCTTCAAGATTATACCAGCAACACAACAATATACAAAATGGAAGATGAAAAATATGTATTTTAAGGAGTGTGATGCGGAGACAAATAAGTCTAAGGGATTTTATTTATTTTTTAATGCTAAGGGTTTGTTTTTTTTTTTTTTCGTTTAACCATAACGGGTGATGAATAAAATATGTGATATTTTCGAATATAATTTTATGTCAATATTATGTCTTCGATTTTCGTAATGTTTTATTAAATATGTACAGTGTTATGGGTCGATTTTGAAACATTAAATTGTTTCCCTTGGGTGCTCAACGCAATTGAACAATACAAACAATATACAATTCAGGGTTGATTTTGAACAATCAATATGAATTAGGAAATGTGACGTGCGTCAAATTTGGCAGTATTATTTATTTGGAACACATTTTTTTTTTTGCAAATATTAAATTCATGATATAAGGTATATTTTTTAAATATTTATTTTGTATTCTCATTTCTGCCGAAATATTTCTTAAATTATTAATTTCCCGAAAAATATTAAATGATTATTTCATATTTTGGAAAATATCATTTTAGATAGAAATTTTATTTTTGGTACTTTAACAATACTTACATAAAATATAATTTTTTTATTTAGAAAGTTACATTGAAAATCTGTATTGTTAAATACAAAAGCCACAAAACAAAAACTTAAATACACAAGAAAGACACCACATACACTAAATGTTATTTGAGTTGCCGAACACGTGCAAGTTTTTTAATTTTTCAATTTCTGCTAATATTTAGAAAATGTGGGCTTATAGATTACAAAATCATTTAAAATTTTAAGATTGGGCCATTTGTATCACCAGGATTCTGCAGGCTGATGTAAAGCTCGGAACTAAGGCGCTTTACAACATTGCTTGCAGAAAAAGTTTTGAATTAATTTAGACTGTATGTTTTGAATAAAAAATTATTCAAAAATCACTTTTTTCGTACTTGTAGGACTCCCCCCCCCCCCCCCCCTTAATATTTATAATAATTCTATTTTAATTTTATTAACTTTTTCGAATTTTTAATTTTTGCGGAATTATTGAAATTTGCCAAATGATGGAGTGTACCGGCGGAAAATCGGGGTTTTCAATTAAAAAATTAATTAAAAAAATTTAAAAGTTATGATAAAAATTATAATTCTGTTGCAGAATAAAGTACATCTATCAATACATACATATATGATTCAAAGTTTTAATTCTGAATACTTTAAGGTTATAAAAATTTTTATTTTTTAAGCTAAAATTTTGAATATATAAAGTAAAAAATTTTAATATCACAAAGTATACAATTTAGGTTTTTAATTTAAACATTATCCAGTTTTAAAATTGCTAAATACTTGTAGCAGATTATTAACTGTCAACATACTGAATTCTTTTACTTTAAAAAATATTTTATTTTAAATTAAAATATGTACCTGAAGAATTCAAATTTTTTGATAGTTTTAGAGGTTAAAAAAAATTTTGAAAGTTTGACAAATTTTAAAAATGTATAGATTTATACGAACTTGAATCTAAAATTTAACAAGTCAACGGAATTTTTAAAATTTTTAATAATTTAAAATATTAAGAAAAATTAAGAATTTTAAAAATATGGAAATTTAGAAATAAAAATTGGAAAATTTTTGAAATTTTTAAGAATTTTTTAAAAGCAGTTTAACTATTTTAAAGTTAAGAATTTTAAATTTTCTGAATTTTCACCTTTGGAGAAATTTGTATACTTTTAGAAATTTTAAAAATTTAAATATTTTAAGAATTGGGAGATATAGAAAATTTTGAGCGAATTACGGAGTACAAAGAACTTCAATTAAATTTTAGGAATTTCAAAAATTTCTAATTATTGATTTTAAGAATTTGACTTAGCAAGAATTTCGAATTTTTTTTGAATTGAATAATTTGAAGGATTTGATGATTTATTTATCATTTTTTAACCCTTTCAAACGCCATTTAATATTGACTTTCTTCCAAAAATAAAATACGTAGCACAATTATGCACTGCTATGATATGGAATTGCTCATAAAACTGTAGTGTGAACATAAATATATAAGAGAACGATCGCACAAGAGTAATGAGACAAAAATTAAAAATTACGGTTGGTCGAAGCGATGAAAGTTGATGTACAATATATTGTACAAGGCGTTTGAGAGGGTTAATCGAGTTCTATAATTTATGAACAGACGAATTTAATTTAAAAAATTTCAAGCATTTTAAATTTTAATTTCAATATTTGACAAATTTCAAAAATTAAATTTGGTGATCTTGGAGGCTAACATAAACATCGAGATATTAAGAAATTTGTGAAATTTTAAAAAGTTTTAAGCAATTAAAGATTAAAACGAAATTTTTTTTGAAATTTCATTTTCTTAAAATCCATAATATGAGATTAACAAATCTTAAAAATTTCAATTGTTTCATGAATATCATAAAATTTTAGAATTTTTAACAATTTTACAAATTTCAACAATTCTAAGATTTTAGGAATTGGGAAAAAATTAAACAATTTTAAGCATTTGATGCTTCTGAAGAATTTGAAGAATTTGAAATATTTACTCAGTACTCAGTAAATCTATTCACCAATCGAATTTCAGAGATTATGTGGATTTAAAATTTTAGATTTTAAAAATTTAAAAACTGGAATAAAACTCGATAAACTATAATATTTTGAAAATTTACCTGTTTTGTTTGGAATTATTAAAGCTGATGAATTTTACGAAAATTCTAAAAGATTTTAAGTTTTAAGGATTAACATAAACATCAAAATTTTATCAAATTTAATTCGGTTCAAATTCTTAATCTTGGAACAAATTTTAAAATCAATTTTTATTAAACGTTTTTAAGAATTTCAATTTGTGCGAATTTTTTTATTAATTTAAAAATTTTAACAGTTTTACAAATTTGAACGAAATAAAAATTAGGAAATAAAATAAAAGAAAAAGAAAAATTAAATTGAGACTTTCGAAAATTTGTGAAATTTTATAATTTTTTGAAAGAAGCTGTTTTTGCTGATTTCAATAATTTGAATAATAAAGGAACGAGGGTAACTTAAGAATTTTAATCATTTTGTATTTTAATTTTACCAAATTTAAAAGATGTTAACCCAGTTGAAATTAAAAATCATTTCTAGTTCACAAAATTCTGACACATCATCTATCGACAATTAATTTAACTAAACATTTTCATTATAAGAACAAATTCTGGCTAATAAAGCGCCGGCTTGAACTAAAAGAATTTGAGTTTTATCCAATGTTTTAAGGTTCTCCAGAGTGTATTGACGATGTGTTAAAAGGAAAAATATCTTCATTGTTTTTGGGGAACATGGTACGGTAAAGGATTTACGAAAAAACGGTCGAAAATAAGGTCCCAGCAATCCCAAATTAGAGCCAAAATTATGAGTGAAATTCGCAAAAACAAATCAATGTCTTTCAGAGATTTATGTGGGTGGTACTAGCATAGGAATGATCTAGCGGGTAAAATAAGGCGTGACTTGAAGACGTATAAGAAACAAAAAGTTGCGAAACGAAGTGAAAACAAAAAATTGTATGTTAAAACCGTGTAACTGCCCATTATAAATTTGGAGCTGTTAAAAAGCCACTGCATCAATTTTGTGGAAAAACAGTAAAATCCGCCAAATTCACCAGAACTTCGACCAATTGAAAGATATTGGGCAATTGCGAAGCGTTACTTGAAAAATAATGGTAATCTAGAAGAAAATTTAACAAAGTTCAAAAAGTTAGTCCAAAGCAATAAAACTAGACCAAGTAATAAAACTACTGTGCAGAATCTAAGTAAAGGCACCAAATTAAAAATTCGCTAATTGTTTTTTTGTGTTTAAAATTGTCCTTACATTCAATTTTTTAATTCATGCAAACTCTGATCGTATTCCCTTTCTTATTTCTCGTGAATTCCTAACACTCTTAAATTTTGAAAGAGAAATCTTGTCTCTCAAAAATAAAAGTTGCCCGAGGTTTAAAGTTTCTATGAATAACGAATAGTTGAAATTTTAAAAATTTTATGATTAGAAAATTTGACGATTTAAAAGCTGTAAAAATTTCAAAAATTTTGAAAATTTGCAAAATTTTAATTTTCAGGGTTTTGAGGGTCAACAAGAATATTAAAAATTTACGAATTTGATTTTAATCCTTAATCTTTCTAAATTATTAGAATTTTGAAAATTGTACAAATTTCTATACTTTTGAAATTTAAGGAATTAGGAGAAATTGAAAAACTTCAAGAATTAAAATGTTTTGACAGTTTTGGAGGTAACCAAGAATTTAGAAAGTTTAATTTTTAAAGTATCTTAGTTATTCAAATCACATTCAGACTCTTGCAAATGACGGGATATACCAAAAAAACCGTCGGCAAATGACGGAATATACTGAATACTTTAAGGTAATTTTTAAACTAAAATTTTGAACATATAAATTAAAAATTTTTAATTCATCCAGTTTTAAAAATTGCTAAATACTCGTAGTAGAGTACAAATAGTTAACATACTGAATTCTTTTATTTAAAAAAAAATTATTTTAAATTAAAATATGTACCATAATAACTCAAATTGTTTTGACAGTTTTGGAAGTTAAAAAGAATTCCGAAATTTTAGAATATTTTAAAAATTTAAAGATTTATACGAACTTGGAAAAATTTTCAAAAGTTTATAAGTCAACTGAATTTTTATAATTTTTACTGATTTAAAATATTAAGGAAAATTCGAATTTTAAAAATATGGAAATCTAGAAATTAAAAAAAAAAAAATTAATCGGGAAAATTTTAAGAATTTTTAAAAAGGTTTCAGGTAGTTCAAATCCTTGAAGTTGAAAACATAACTATAGTTAACTATTTTAAAGTTAAGAATTTTAATTTTTCTGATTTTTCATTTTTAGAAATTTTAAAAATTTAAATATTTTAAGAATTGGGAGAAATTGAAAATTTAAAGTGATTTAAATTTTAGGAATTTTAAAAATTTCCAATTGGTTCCATCTTTTACCTAAAAATGTCAAAATGCTTCCATCTGCGCAGAAACATAAATTTAACAGGGAAATTCGGACTTGGTTACTTGACATCGATGATATCGAGCAATATTTTTAGTATAAATGTTAAATTATCATACATTATGTTCTAATGTGCCGTCGTGTAGTTAAATATATCTATTTTAATAACTGAGCTTGTATTTTGTTGAAGATTATTGTTAATTATGTAAACAAAGAATATTATATAAATTTTAATTAAAATTTGTTTTAAATTGCTCCACTACAGACATAATGTCTATAGGAGCTGTACTTTATTTCATATTTTATAATGTTGTTTCAACTAGATTTTAATTTTGTATTTATTTTATTGAAATAAAGATAGTAATAATAATAATAATAAAAAAAAAAAAAAAAAAAAAAAAAAAAAAAAAAAAAAAAAAAAAAAAACACAAAAAAAAAAAAAAAAAAAAAAAAAAAAAAAAAAAAAAAAAAAAAAAAAAAAAAAAAAAAAAAAAAAAAAAAAAAAAAAAATTTTTAATTTTAAGAATTTAACTAATTAAAAAAATTAATAATATTTTATAAATTTGATTAGAATATTGAATGTTTTTGAATTGAATAATTTGTAGGATTTGATGATTCTGAAGAATTTGGAAAATTTACTCTGTACCAACTTGAATTTTAAGATTATGTGAATATAAAATTTTAGATTTTAAAAATTTTAAAACTTGAAGGAAAACTTGAAAAATTATAATATTTTGAAAATTTACATTTTGAAGCAAGGATTTTGAAAGTTTGGAAATTTTGGTTGGAATTTTTAAAGCTGATGAATTTTAAAAATTTTTTAAAAGATTTTAATTTATAAGGATCTTAATCATGACGAGGTCACAAAATTCTGACACAGCATTCTCATTATAAGCACAAATTCTCATGAACTACAAACGTTTCTTAAATTTGAACTCTATTCAATTTTTTAAAGTTCTCCAGAGTGTATCGACATTGTATTAAAAGGAAAAATATTTTCGTTGTTTTCATTTATGTACCATATCGATTCCAGTACGCTAATATCTTGATATTGCCATTTGTATTAGGTTATTAAATTGTACACCTCTATTACATTAAAGTTTTTAATCCGCATGGAAACTCTGGTCGTATCTCTTTCCTATTTCTCATGAATTCTTAACACTCTTTGTGTGTTGCCCTTATTAAGACCCTTTCTTATCGAGAATAATAATTATAAAAGCTTGTAAAATTTAAAAAAACTTAATTTCGTTGTAATCGTAAATCTTGTAAATTTAATCAAATTATAAAATTAAAACGAATTTTAGAGTTTCTAAGTATATCGAAGGGTTAAAATTTTAAAAATTTTATTATTTAGAAAATTTGACGATTTAATGAGTAGTAAAAACTTTAAAAGTTTTGAAATTTTGAGAAATTTTAATTTTTAGAGGTTAGGTCAACAAGAATATTAAAAATTCACGAATTTGATTCTTATCCTAAATTTTCCTAAATTATTAGAATTTTGAAAATTGCGCAAATTTCTGTACTTTTGAAATTTAAGGATATGGAGAAATTGAAAAATTTCAAGAATTAAAACTTTTTGATGATTTTGGAGGTAACCAAGAACTTGGGAAGTTATAAAAAGTTTTAGAATTTTACAAACTTTAGAATATTTAAAACTATTAGAATTTTAAAAACCTGGTAATTTAGAAATAAAAATTGAAGGAATCGAAAACTTTGTGAAATTTAAAACATTTTTAAGAATATTTTGAAAGGTTATAGCGGCTCACTCATTCGTTCTCCGTCAGAATGTATCAATTACATATATTGGCGTCTGAGCTTACCCATAATCACCAATGCAACATTTTCCACCTCAGTTAATTTTTAATGTAACTTAATTATTCAAATCACATTCAGACTCCTATTTAAATTAACCTAATATTTTATCACATAGGAAAATGCAAAATATTTAACGCAGCTAAAGTAACTAAGGCCAAGAATTCGATAAACAGGTTATTCGACAATACTAAAACGGTCAATAATATTGAAACGGTCTCTGCTCTTTAACCCTATCGCAGGAGTACGTTCAGTGGACCAAAAAGTGCCAACTTAAGCTATAAAATGTTATATTGACACAGGTTCACTCGTCATATAGACCATATGCCTTGACTTTCTGACAAGATTTTTAATTTGACTTTTAAATAAACTACACAAGTACATATGATAATACGACTTTATTGACACCCTAAATAAAGCTTGCGATATGTTAATTTTAAAAAACTACAATCAATTTTCAAAACCGGAAAAAAGTGTTAAAGCTCTCCATTTTTTCAAATTACGGCTTACTTTAATTAAAGTTAAAATTTATGTTGATTTATTTTGTCTCCTTAGGCCAAACATAATATTGACTAACGTTTTTTTTTGCGTTTGAATCAAATAAATTAAATTTAACTTTAGAAAAGCTTTTGACGTGTTATGAAGTTGTCTCCCAAATAGGGTTTGCAGTAATTTGTATTTATTTGGTGTACGATGGATCGGCCAATTTATAACCTTCGATCTATACCCTTGTTTTTATATAATTCCTTTTCAGAAAAAAGATAAATCTTTAATTTTCAGTAACATTCTCAATCATATGCAGGAATAATTATAAGATAACATTAAAAGCAAAAGCTAATTAAAAATCATTCATTCATTCACTATTCACTCATAAATCGTATACTTTCTCAAAACTTATCACGCTAATTTATCTATTATACATATATTATTACAACCCAAGCATAATTATATAAACGTCCATTCAACAACAAAAAAATGCTCTCAAATTTCCATTTTCTTTATTAAACATCATTATATATCCATAATGAAATATTTTGTTTTAATTTTGATTAATTTCAATTTAATTTTTCATTTCGTCCAAAAAAAAGATAACAAAACAACATAAACAAAAAATAATTTCTTTTCAAAATAAAATTTTCTTATCATAAATTTGATAACAATATAATTATTAATTAGAATTCTTAATCTTTTCCTTGAACTTTTCTTTTTAGGGCGAAATGTTTTCATATAGTTTATCATTCTATTAACAATTTTCCAAGAATTTTTTTTTGTTCGATTTTTTTTTTTATTGATTGATGATAAATATTTGAACAGATTTTCATTTTGCTCTTCTATACACCCAACCAAAATTTCATATGTCAATATGGGCTTTGCCGATTAATTTGCGTTTACAATATATAATCCAGATGTGGACCGACAGGTACAAATACACATTCTGTGCGATACAAAAAAAAAATGGAATTTATTGTGGGATATGATCGATGAGTAACAGTTTTTTCTATTGGTTCAACATTGAGTGATTGCACAGTACTTCGTTGCACAATTATACAATATCGACTAACTAACCCACTTTTAAGTTTTAACGCCATTTTCATTTTTATTTTTCATCCACGTTTGATTTTCAAACCATTCAACCGTTAATATTGTATTTTCCAATTCCTTGAATTTCAGCAGCGCCTATTTTTTTGTAATGCCACGTTTGCATTTTTTTTTATCTGCAATATCAGGTCAACAATATTCTTTACAGGTCAATTGGAGAAATATTTCACCTTGAAAAACGAGTGGAAAACAGAAAATAATTCGCCACGTCACAATAAAATAAATGAATTCAAAGGGCCACGACGGCGGTTTCATTTTACATAATACGTTGTATTATGTACATAGATTTGTGGAGAACAAATCGCAAAAAAAAAAAATCCACCATAGACATGGGTATATAAATCATCAAATTTTTCAACATTTTCTTTTATATTGCTTCGTCGTTGGTTAAAAGCACAAAAAAAAATATGTTGGTGGTCCTTTGTTCTCGATTGATAGCGCAAATGGTTTGATACTGACAAATGAGTTCATCGTAAACAGCAAATTTGTTTTGTTGTTATGAATCTAAGTGAAATCAATGTGTTTGTGCGGTGGTGATTTTCGCCGCGGTTTTATTCTGGGATGTGGGGGATACATAAAGAAACAGAAACCAAAATACCGCTAACAAAAAAAAAATGTTAGATGAATTTTTATTTTAGAGTTGTTGCGATAAAAATTGTTGTTTGTGCGGTTACGTTTTATGAACAGTGAATATAGCTGTGTAATAGTGATAGTATACAGTATATAAACCGAGTGTCAGCAAAACAATATAAAAATCGGCTATTGTTGGAATTTTATTATCCGGAAGGACGTTATTTTTCGAAAAGTATTGTTATATATACTGGGGATGAATATATTTAGGGGGGAAATCTTAACTATGGCTTTGATAAAGCTGTCTAGAAATTGTTTGTATATTTTTAAAAATTACAGCGCTTTTGTTATTTAATAATAATGTTGTATCGACCGTATCTAGTCAATTAGAGTTTGCAGCAAATTATTGGAAGCTAAAATAAACCTGCTAGTCTGAAAAATTACAAATTTTTGAAAACAATCTGAAGGTGCCGCGGAAACCTGTTGTGAAATTTTAAATATACCAAATAATGTATAATAGTAGTAGCTAATTCAGTTGATCAACATTAATAAATTTGACACAATTAGTAAATTTGCTCCAAATTAAATTTGTTGCCGATATCAATCAACGCTTGTCTCTGAAAATGTTTATTTCGATGCTCAAAATAATTTTTCTGTTTTCCATTCCAATAGAGTTCCAACAAGTTATAAATGTTACCAATTTATTATATTTTGTTCCAAACAATATTTTTAATAATGCCAAGATAATCATGAATTTTAAATTGGACATATGTTCGCTATTTAATGTACATTTTTTGACTTATCTACTCGTAGTTCAATAGTAACATTACTGTGCTATCGATCGTGAAATGTATAATTCGAAATAATATTCAAAAATGTTGTTTACAATGTATGCCAACACAGTCATTACATATAACAATCAGCAGTTAATATGTTAACTGCCTAGCCTTGAATAAGTAAAACTATGTGTATATGGTTTCCGCTCATTCTTAGAACATTGATCTTATTTGTTTGTTTCTTACTCTATATAATTTTGTTTGGCGCGCTTTTTTATATGGGTTAGATAGGTGTACGAAGATCGACGCCAACAAATTTGAACGTTTGCCCTTGAGATTTATGCACGGTCATCGCAAGCGCTGGTCGAAGCGGAAATTGATGTCATTGCATTGAGGAATGTGTACTTCTTGTCCAGATTTTTCCCCAGTAATTATTTTTGCTTTAACTACGTTGTAACATAATTCGGTAACAATCTGGCGTGTTCCAATGCACATACCCTCCGAAATATCTAAATTACGCATTAGCATAATTATCGTATTTTGCTTTAGTTTTAATTCATGGGGTGGCAAATCAGCAATTTCAATCGAATTAAGAAATTCTGGATTTGTATTCTCCTGGGAGACGATCGACAATCTCAGCATTAATATTACTGCCTTCTTTATTCAGCGGCGCGAGGAAAACACGTTCCTTCATTCCACCGCAATTTTGATTCGCAAGGCAATTTCCTATCCGCAAGGCTTCATAAAAATCGGTTCTGTCGTTTTGGCGTGATTGAATAACAAACATACAAAGGCATTTTTAGAATTCTTATGTTAGTAGAGATAAAAACTGTCATTGTAAGAAAAAAAAAAAAGAAAGAAAATTAATCTCCGGAAGGACGGACGCAACAATATAAAATTCGACGTAATGCAAACCACGCAAAATTGCGCATAATTGTATTGAACGCATAATTTCCTTCAAAATTTGAAACCAAAAAAAAAAAAATCTCGACTACAATGTACCATTTTCGATAGAATGAGAAAAGTAAAAATTCAACAAAATATATTTGAATAAAATGTTCTACAATGCAATCATTAAAATCCCTAAATTAAAACTAATTTTTATCTCGCAGCTACCACACCCAAAATAAACCAACAAAAAATAATTTTGTAATCAAACATATTTTATAAACACAATAAAATAAATTCATGTCCCAATTAAAAGACACTTTTTCATAATATTCGTCCCAGAAAATTAAAGAGAAAAAAAGGAAAAATTCGTTAAACTTCACCCACTCATCATCACCATATTTTTTTTGAATAAAATGGAAAACAAAATATTTCACCCGCACTTATTCCGACACACAAAAAATTTATAATAAAACCATAAATTAGTAGTAGTAAGAATACTCGTAGTCTCGTACATAGCTATAGTTGAAAACTTGAAAATGAGTAACTATAATTTATGGCGTTTAAAAAAAAAAACATTTTTGCTTAATAATTTTTCCAATTTTTACTACATTTCTTATATTTTCTCAAACAATGCGACAATACGGCGATAAAAAGAAAAAAAAACGGAAGATTTTTAATAAGTTTTCGGATTTTCTTTTTTATTTGACTTTTATGAAAGAATAATTTGATAAAAATTATTTATCTCCTGCAAAAAAAAAAGTAAAATAAAAGCGAACGTGAAGAAAAGAGCTTTCATATTATTTGTGAAATTTTTCCTATTGGCATCTCCTACACCAAAGTAAAAAAAAAAGCTCAAGAAAATATTCTCTGTATTTACTTACCATCGAATGAATGTAGAGAGATTAAAGACACATATGGTTATGTAATATTTCACAAGAATTTTCCATATTTTCCATTTTAAAGATATTACACATTTTTGTGTGTTATATTGTGTGTGTGTGTGTATACTTGTGTAAGATATATGACTCATCGCAAAACGAGAAAAACTTTAGTTACACATATGACGTATTTATGAAAAATGTATAAATTATAAATATTTAAGCTTTTAATCTTTAATATTTATCTCTTATAACAGCAGCCCACATTTATGTATTTAGTATCTAAATATACACAAAACATGTTTTATAGTGTCGTGAAGTAATTAGATAAAAATATAATAATAATTGTAACAATAATATAAATTTATAAGACATTTAGGTTGGTGATAAAACATTCATGTTGTCATTTGAGTGACTGTTATGGAGAGACTGATATCATAAATAAAACACAAACCTATTTTTTTCGATCGATAAATTATAATCACATCGTAATTATATATGTATGTATGTATTTGAACGACAGAATCAAGAAATCTTAAATTTTTAATCACAGTCAAACATTTTTAAACTTAATTACAATGCTATCTTACTACCAAATTGCATTCAGACTATTCAAAACGCAAATCACAGGCCGGCCGTAGAATTTTTTATCCTTTTAGGAGCATTTTGGTCCTATACGATTGGTAATTGGTGGTAGAAGAACATAGGACTATTAAAAGTCTAAAGTTTAACTTGATCGTCTGAAATAGAAAATAGATTTCGTTACAAAATGAAACTAATTGAATTACGCATTCCCGCAATGACTATGCGGTTACTTTGACGGTTCAGCTTCAGATCATCTGATCACATCCAGTCGGTTATCAAATTATTAAAGCCACTTTGAATACTGACAATTTATTTAATTTACTACACATTCTAAACTCGTAGCTACAATGCTAAAAATTAGTTATGTACTAAATTATTGATATAAGTACTAAAAATTTAAATATACTAACATTTAGCAACATTTCTAATTTAGTTTAATAAAAACATAACCACTTCTAGCAAGGTTAGCTAAAAATATTGAAAAGAGATTAAAAAATTAAAAATTAGTACAAATTTATACATGTTAAATTTAGCACTACTTAGTAAAAATATTTAGTACACATGTAAAAATTATTTTTAAGGGATTAATTTATTATGTGTACTTTAATTGCAATTTTATTTGTGTACTAAATACTATAAGTGCTAAATTTAACTTTTACTAATTTGCACTATTTTCTAAAAAATTGCAACGCCGTCAGAGCTATTTCTGGCCCAGTTAAGTCAGAACGCGAAGTAAAGGAAATGAAGAACTAGTCCTATATAATATCATAATTCACATTTTAAATACTTTCATCTAACACTGCTAAAAGTAGTTTTGTTTTGTTAAACAGAAATATAGCTAGATTTTAATTTTTAGTACTTATTTTACAAATTTAGTACAAAAATAATTTTTTTTAGACAAGCAATATTTATAAAGTGACTTATAATCGTACAATATTAATTTTGCCACGCGGTTAAAATGTTTAGTAATTAAATAAATTGTCAGTGTTCAATGTAGCTTTAATAATTTGATCACCGACTGTATCGCCCAGTTTGTGAAACCACAGAATGTTGCGCTTTGTGTCTTATATTATCCAATGTATTTAGGACTGAGTATTTTTTAAAATGATATTAACAAACTGGAGACGTTAAAAAACAACAAAGTCTCAATCAAAAAGAATCTCACTAAAATGTAGAGATATTTTGTGTAATATTTTGTTTTAGTGAATCCATAATATCATCAATCGCCGGTGAAACAGATTCAAGCAACTAATGTCAAAAATGACCACCCTTCATCTACGCAAAACTAAAGTATCAACTTTTACACAATTTTATGTATCTGTGTGCTAAAGCCGACACAACCGACTCATACCGTATTTCTTTCTGGTGGCTTTAACTGCAACTTCAGAAACCATAGAACTAAAACCACGCCACCTGTCAAAGTTAGGTAACCGCTACCGATACATAATATGGAAATTTTTACTGGTGTGAAATATTTTACACAAAGTGTAGCAACACAAGTTAAAGAAAAGTGTATGTGCACCGAAAAAGTGTGGACATACATTAAAAAGTGTAAATAACCAGTAGAACCAGGATGAGGCAATATTTTCATAAAGTGGACGGGTCAAATTTTCCAAAACCATTTTTGTTATTAAGATAAAAAAGAGATAGGCATGTTCAGAAATCATTCGAAAATTGTGAAAATGACTTAAACTGTGTAACATCAATTTTAACAGGTTTAGTTCTTTTTACAATTTTTGTAAAATTTGTCGATCATACCCAACTCTTTTTATTTTAATAACAAAAATCATTTATGAAAGCTTGGGCTGTCCACTTTATGAAAATATAGGCCTATACACTTCGTATAACATCTCTGCGCTTATGGACAATGGCCTTAGTGTATCAGAAATTTGTCTAACATGCCCAACCCTTTTCATCATTGTGTAAAAAATTGTTTTGGGAAGCTTAATCTGTCCACTTTATGAAAATTTCGCCAAATATCTACTTCACGAGGTGGATTCCATATTGTGTCATCGCATTTGGCATTTTGGCTTTGTGCCTAACAATTGGAACAATTTCAGAACTCGAAAGTTCTGCTGGTTATTTAAATTTTTTTACGTAACCCTACACTTTTACAGTATATTGACCCATTTTGTTATTTTATGTAGCTACACTTAGTGAGAAATTCGTCACACCAATGCAGTTTTGCTTGAAAAAAAAAAATGGATCCCTAACACTTGTGCAAAAAGTAAGAAAGTTCAAAATCCCATATAATTTTTCATTTATTGTTTTTCAATTCTTTCATTATCTCGTTTCAATAAAACATTGACTTATACCACGTTTACACCATAGGTACTTTAATAGTTAAATACTTATTTGCTAATATACTATAATTCTCTTTCAGTTTACACCACAAAATATTATTTTGCTATTTGCGGTGTAACCCCATATCATATTTTATATGTTTTGACAGATAATGTACAACTACATTGTTTATTTGATGTATAAATAATTTCGAGATTTTTAGAAGTCAAATTTTGGACAAATTGGTAGTCATTTATATTTCTTTGTTCTTATTTTGTTCTGTTTACACGAAAAATCTCGAAAAAATTGAACAAAGAAACGACATTTCAGGTTTTTATTGTTTTTTTTGTTTTGTTTCACGTGTCATACTTTTTTGATACCTATTATAATGAAATAGCAAAAGAATATTCAATAAAGTATTAAAGTATTATACTTTACGTTTACATCATGATATTTTTTTGCTACATACTTTTATACTACTGGTGTAAACGTGGTATTATTCCACTTTTAAAATAAACGGCTCATATAGTCCAATGTCTAAAAATTCTTAAATTTCGTAGAACCTTAAAATCTTTGAAAATATTTATATCCATTTCGTTATAAACATTTCTGACCGATTAAATGAAAAATGTGGAAATTTTGAATGTTGGTTGAAAAGAAACTAATCCTCTTGTTAGGTCATGGCAACTGGACTGATTGTATCTCAATTTACAGTCCATATACATAATGTACTGTGTATAGATAAAATTGAATATTTTTTTCATAATCACAGGCTTATCAGTTCGAAACTGGATTAATTCTCTTAAAATTTTCGGAAAACTATCTAAAACTCGATTTTGGTATAAGATAATCAAATTTTAGCTACTGCACTGGGGAAAAAATACTGCACAGTTTTTACGTTGTACAGTATCGTACATATTTGCTTCATAGCAATTAATGGTAGCACTAATAGCGAGATAAATATCAATATTTAAATAGTAATCCTAATATCAATTGTATCTGCTTGGGTGAGGTCGCACAAACATCATTAATCGCTGCAACTTAAAACAAATTTAATCGGAATTGTAATTCCGGAAAACGATATGGGAAGCAATACTACAAAAAGCTTTGTAAGTCTTCGAATGAAAGGCACAGAGGCACTAAAATTAATTGTATTGTGTATCATAAAGGTATATTGTCGCTGAGTCAGGGAATATTTTGGATTTTAAATAGAGATTAGAGCAAGATGGGTAAAAAACTTCTGTAATAAGTAACCTGTTGTTTTGACATTTGAATCTGTTGATCTGAAATCTAACGTATCAAGATCTTAAAAATTTTAAGTCCTGCTGTGCAAGGGAACACAAGGCTAATTGCAGAATGACTAAAAATTTACAAAATGGAAAGCACGGTCTAATGTTACTTAAAAAACCATAATTCTCAATAAAAGTATGCAAACTTTTATATTATTAAAATTATCTTTGAAAACTACACTTCTGTACAATATTGGTGGTTTAATTTGCATTTATATAGTATACTGTGCAACTAACGGGAATCAATATCAATTTTTTAGATAATAAAGAAAAACGTTCGCTTATATCACTGAGCGGGAGCGCGCATCCATCTTCCACCTACATTAAAATTAAGTTCAAGAAGCGAAAGAATTTTAATGAAACATTCCATTTTAAACAGCAAACATCTTTACGTTTCTATTAAAATCCCAAAAGAAATATTATTTAGAATACAACAGAATAATTTGTTCGTAGCTTACATCTTAAAAGGTACATAATAGTGAAATACAATAGATCACTACAACTTTACACCTTATTTAGCCGTATATATACATACACTTGCCATCCAACAAGAGAGACGATAGCTGATGTTTTCAAACCAAAAGATAGAAAAGCCAAAGTTCTCCACATTACAACCTAAATACAAAAGATATCCTTCTAATACAGAACTACAATACATATAATATAGTTTCATATTGCATACAAAATATGTACAAGACACATTAAGATATTAAACAAAGTTGAAGAGTAGTGCAATAAAAACAAAACATACAATTGAAATGTGAATCTATACTGTTCTCAAACATAATATACAAATGCCACTATAAATCTAGGGACTTTTGTCTGCCCGTGCACGTATAAATCTTTTAAGTATAGAGATATCTACTTGTCAGATGAAAAATGAATAATAGATTTTCAACGAAAGAACGAAAGCACACAACAATATTTAATTTGATATCCAATTATGTCACAACTCAAACTGTTATAGATGTATACAGAATTCTATTTTTGGTGCTTCTATTATTCGTTGAAAAAAAAACTCTAGGTATTCGTTATACATAGTATAGTGATTGAGCATATATGTAGTGGTTGTATTTTAAACTTGATTCCAAGAATTAAACAATGAATAAGGACTAATAAATAGAAAGCTTTTGGGACAGCTTTTTTTGTATACATATTACGTCCTATAATAAATCAAATTTATAAAATACATTTTGGTTCAGCCACATTTTATCCAGGGCCAGTTTTCGTATACATATAAAATATGAAACATATAAATACACACACGATGCCTAAATCCACACAGATTAGTAAATTGAATTTGAAATTATTTAAATTTGGATTTTTTTTATTTTAAATTATTTCTAGATCTATCTGTAATCTTATTTACATTAAATTAGAGCCAAAATTATTTAAGCACTTCGATACATTTTTCCAATTTTCAATTTTCTCCTAAATTGAATTTGTTTTGTCTTTATGGAAAATCTAAAATAATAATAAAATAATTTTTTTTTTTCAATTTGCTTAAGAGATGAAATAAAAAGAAAATTATTATCTTGTATTTTATTTACAAAATCTAGGTTTTTTTTTTTTATTTTGTATATGCAAAATATGATTTTTTGAATTAGATTATTCGAATAGAATAAAGGATGGGTAATTATTTTAAGTGGTAATTACGGTTGAATAAAAATAATTCCAATTTATTTAGTTTTTGAAAATTATATACGAGGATATGTGATAAATTAATATTTTTTAATTGAACATGTTTAAGTCATCACAAGTATTATGAGGGATGTAATTTTACATTCGATATTTCTAGGTTCAAGATTTAATTTTTTTCGTATTCACACACCGTCTGATTTGTGCTGAATTGAATTTTGGAGGGGAATTGTTTCCAAGGCCAATGTGTTCACTTTGTTATTCGTTATTATTTATACAAGTAATTCAGAGTTCCCTTTTTAGATGGCAGGTCTTTACAAAAACCATCAGTTTACAGGAATTCTTATTTTTTAAACTTAATTTAGGAGCAAGCAAAATTTGTGAATGGTCTGTCGTTTACGCTCGAAGACGAAAGAAGTGTTTTTGTCGTCTTCTTCGAGAATTTAAATTAATTTTTTTTTATTTATTTAATTTGTTGTGAGGTATTGTATATATTTTATATATATATCTATACATATTTTAATTTAACTTAATGTAAATTAATAATTAAAAAGTTTCGTGAGTGATTTTTTTGGTTTGAGTGTGTGTTATCGTGGTTTTATATGCACGCGAAATAAGTAGTTTCGCCTAAATTAAATAATATCGCGTGTGATTTTATTTAATTCATTTCATGTGCAGTGAATATATTAAATGAATGTAGTGGAAAGTGAAATTAATGGAAAGTGGATGCGAAATAAATTAAACGAGGAGAAATGTGTTCAAAAAATAATAACGGTACTGTCCACGTACCGTTAGACAGGTATTTTCATACCACATGTATTGGTCAATATATATGTGATATGAATAAAAACAATTTTTTTGTTGTTTCTTTTATTGTATATGATTTTGCTATGCTAAGGGTTGTGTGATATGCAGTTAAATGTGTCTAGTCTATACATGGACATTTGTAGAACATACTATTCTGTTCTAACTTTCCTACTCTTCCTAATAGTTGTTTGCATGTGTGGTATAAAACTGGAAATTATTTATTTGCCCCAAGTGTGTTTGTGTGTACGCAGAATAAATATACGTCTGCAATCGTGTTCAAGTGGCATCGAGCACGATCATGTATTTATTGTATCTCCTCTCTATCCAAATATTTGTAAGTGAACATTGTGGATTGGAACCAATTTTGATGAAATTCGTTGACAGAATATAAAATTTCAAGTTTGGGATTTGAAATTTGGAATTTGAAATTTGGAATTTGAAATTTGAGATTTAGAATTTAAAATTTTAATTTAAGATTTAAAATTTGGAATTTAAAATTTGGAATTTGAAATTTGGCATTTGAAATTTGCAATTTAAAACTTGAAATTTAAAATTTTAAGTTTTAAATTTGGAATTTGGAATTTGAAATTAGGAATTTGAAATTTGAGATTTAGAATTTAAAATTTGAATTTAATATTTAAAATTTGGAATTTAAAATTTTGAATTTGGAAATTTGAAATTTGGCATTTGAAATTTGGAATTTGAAATTTAAAACTTGAAATTTATAATTTTAAGTTTTAAATTTGGAATTTGAAATTTCAGATTTGAAAATTTGGAATATGGAATTTAAAATTTAAAATTTGAAAGTTAAAATTTAGAATTTGGAATTTTGAATTTGGAATTTGAAATTTGAAATTTAAAATTTGGAATTTGAAATTTGAAATTCAAGATTAAAAATTTTAAATTTGAAATTCAAGATTAAAAATTTAAAATTTGGAATTTGAAATTTAATGTTTGAAATTTGGAATTTGAAATTAAAGATTTGGATTTTGGAATTTGAGATTTGAAATTTGAAATTTCAAATTTTGGATTTGAAATTTTCAAAGTTTGGATTTTATAAATATACGTGTGCAATCGTGTTCAAGTGGCATCGAGCACGATCGTGTTTGTTATTGTATCTCGTCTATCCAAATATTTGTAAGTGAACATTGTGGATTGGAAACACTTTTGATGAAATTCGTTGACAGAATATAAAATTTCAAGTTTGGGATTTGAAATTTGGAATTTGAAATTTGGAATTTGGAATTTAATTTGGAATTTGAAATTTGAGATTTAGAATTTAAAATTTGAATTTAAGATTTAAAATTTGGATTTTAAAATTTGGGATTTAAATTTGGAATTTGGAAATTTGAAATTTGGCATTTGAAATTTGGAATTTAAAATTTAAAATTTAAAGTTTAAAATTTGGAATTTGAAATTTGAGATTTGGAAATTTGGAATTCTGGAATATGGAATTTAAAATTTAAAATTTTAAAATTAAAATTTAGAATTTGGAATTTTAAATTTGAAATTTGAAATTTAAAATTTGGAATTTTAAATTTTAGATTTATGATTAAAAATTTAAAATTTGGGATTTGAAATTAAAGTTTGAAATTTTTTAATTTAAAATTAGAAATTTGAATTTTGGAATTTGAAATTTGGGATTTCAAATTGAAATTTGGGATTTCAAATTGAAATTTGGGATTTGGAATTTGAAGTTTCAGATTTGTAGTTTGGAATTTGAGATTTTAAATTTTAAATTTTAAATTAAAATTTAAAATTTGGAATTTAAGATTTCATGGAATTTTTATGAATTTGAAATTTAAGGTTTGGTATTTGAAATTTGAAATTTAAAATTTGAAGTTTAGAGTTTAAAATTTGAAGTTTGAAGTTAAACATTTTAAATTTTGGATTTGGAATTTGAAATTTAAAATTTAGAATTTATTTTTTTAATCTTCCAAGGTGAAGAGTTTTTGGATTCAAATAGTTGGTTCATAACATTGTTGGTTGGCGCAACGATGATTCTGAATTTAAATTTATATACATATCTTCTTCTAGAGGGAATTTTATTTAGCAGAATGTGCGTTTAAAATTAAAATTAAATTTATGAGCCAAATCATATATTTGTGCTAATTGTTTGTCATACCAATTGTTTGGTATAATATGGTGGATACTAAAATTATTTGATTTAATTTAGTAAGGACAACTTGAAGCTGTAATTATTTAATGAGTTCCAGATCTAATTTAAATTATTTCGCAGTGCGATTTTAAGCAGAATAGCCGTAAGCAATTATTTATATTAATTTTGATTTTGAAGGTAATTTCTAAAGTCAATTTCTAGCTATAGGGTTGGAAAACAATTTTATAGGGTTTCAAATTTTCTAGTTACTGATTTTAGAATTTTAGTTTAAAATATTAAAAAATAAAGATATTTAGTATTTAATATTCATAATATAGAATTATGTACATTTTTTTATGTATCTCGAACTTCAGGTTATTTAACATACATAGTTACTGATTGATTTGGTGTCCTTTTAATTTAGATGGTGAATTGAATTTAATTTATTTAAGGGTATTAAGGGTTGATTTTAAATAAAGAATTTAATGGTGAAGTAAATTGGATTTTCAGTTTTACCGAATTTAATGAAAATAAATTAATGTTTGTTAAAATTAAGTTGAATTAAATTTAGTGAAACGAATTTTTCTATGTAATCGAATCATTAATATCATAATGTTGGTCTTGGTATCGATGTGGATATTGGTATTGGTGTTATTGTTTAAATTGGTATTAATGTTAGTTTTAGTATTAGTATTGGTATTGGTATTTATGTTGATATTGATATTTATATTAAGATTAATAAATTAATAAATAATCGTTAAAATGATTTTAATTTAGAATCACCAGAGAAACTTGACCAAGCTAGCATTGGCTGAGGCGATAGTGCGACGGGTGGGATGGTAGTTGGTTTAATTATTATTATACAAACTATTTATGTTAATTAAAGATTAATTTATAATTTATTTCAGAGTAATACAGATTTCAAATTTAGGAAATTTTTGAAAACCTGAAACAGCTTTCCAGGAACTTAAGCAGTAAATGAACTTGAAATTATGTTCTCTTGTGCTAAATAACTGACTAGGAATATACCACTAACAAATATACTGACTATCATCTAATTAGGTGTCTGGAACCAGGTTGATTCTTTGTTATTATCTTACCTTTTCTTTCCTTCGGTTTTGTTATGTGTAAAGGGTGCACGAAGGGCCCGGTGTCATCCGGGAGTCTTGCGTAGGCTTGGTCGTACATTCTAACCAATCAATCAATCAAAAAAGTCTATTTAGGAGCAAGGAAAATTTGTGTCGGTTCGCTTCTCTCGCTAAACACAATTTAAAATAAGATCTTACATTTTTAGATATTAATTTGTCGTTTTGCATCCTAGTTAGAAAAATAAGAACCTACAACTTTATAGGAATTGGAGAATTTTATGTTAAAAAAAATTAACTATCCCTACAAAAAATAATTATTTTAAAATTTCCTTTGCAATTATAAATTCTCAGCCTCTAAAATTCTATATTGCCCAAAAATCTTGAGTTCATATTGGAATCACATAAATATTATTTTTAAAAGTCGATTAAACTATTTAAATTTAGAAAAAATTTGCTCAGTTTTCTGGCTATGGCACTATAAGATTGTTGTCCAGTTTAAATGACAGCGGTAGCAAGAGATTTGGCTGTGTCGCTGATATCCTTTCGGCCCTCATTTTTTCGAAAATATAGAATTGATAATCCTTAACAAAATTTCACTTTAACACCACTGTATGTAAGATAAAAATATGACAAAAAATCGACAACGAAAAATCTGGTGCAATAACTGTCATTGAAACTAACTGGGCAACATTCTTATAGTGTCAAAGCTAATATATGCCAAGCGCATATGTTTTCGAAATTTAAACACTGTAATCGACTTTTAAAAAAAATATATTTATTAAAACCACATAGGTGAGCAAGGTTTTTGGCCAACGAATGTAAATAAAAAAATAAAAAACAAACGGCGGAAATAAGAAAATAAACAATCCCTTCATCATTTCAGTCTTTATAGTCAGATTTACTTAGTTACCCATATCCAGGATTAATTAATTAGTCTTGTGAACATTAAAAAACTGTGAAAGGATATGTAGTGAGACCTAAATTAACAGAGTTAGATGTACAAAGATCGCTCGATAGAAACAAGTTGATCAATTACTGCGCGTTAGGTTACTCGTAATCCAGTAATTATATGTGAGACGTTAATGCTATTGAAACAAGTACAATGTAGCACAATTCATCGTTTTCAAGCGAACTTAATTTTTTTTATTTACATAGTGAGTTAGCCCAAAACCTAAATTCGCCTTTCCACCGAAATAAAACGAGGTGGTCGAAAATGTTGAATTAGAGCACCGAAACCGGAAAATTTATTATAAGTAACTCAGAACGCTGCGGTTTTGAGCCTAATATGTGTACGACCAATGAGTCCAAGTCATGAATCAAATATATCAAATATATATTAATTTTAAATATCTATCTACAAGGTGTCTTTAATAAGAATTGCTGTTGCTGTTTACTCAAATAATGCTTTACAACGCGAAATTTCTTATCACTTTTGTTCCGCAGATTCTATAAAGCTAAAAGTTTGTTTAAATATTGTAATATTGAGGTATGCTTTATTTTGGAGTATCGTTTTCACTTTATTCCTGTTGAGAGTCATTTCTGGAAGAATTTTCTCAATTCTTCCAATATGAAAAAGCTAAAATTTTGATAATTTTAGGCAATATGAATCTCAATATTTAAAAAAAATGTGGTTAACAGGTAATTATCTGTTGCTATTGTCTGCTTTTGGGTTCGAATCAATGTTAAATAATATAACATGATCTGAATCTTCGTCTTGCATTGATCATGTGTTTGCTAGATTTCTCAGGATTACAAATATCTTAAATTTGGAAATTACCGAGCATAGTCGATTTAAATTTTTAAACGGGAAAGCTAAAAAAATATTGTCTTATTCTAAGCTTAATGAATGTCTTAAACAATGTAATTGGAATTATAATTTTTGAAATTTACGTATGCAGCCAAATTTTACAAAAAATAAAAAAATTCTATCGAGTAATTTTAACGGTATTATAGTGCTAGGTTGATGCAAGTTTTATATTTTATTAAAGAAATGCAGATATTCTATCTAAGCGAGCGGAGTGATGGCTGTAACAAGTTAGATTTCTTATACGTCACTCAATGTTTCTTTTCCTATTTAACTGAGTCATTTTTATTTTTATTTATTTATCATGCAACGCTTTTAATTCTTAATAAAGCGTTTATCGTGTAGTTGAATGTGGTTAGATTAAGGGCAGAAGTGGTTTGATATGTGTGTTGTAGGAATTTTTTGGGTTGAAGTTTCGATGGGGACAGAAATGGTGCTGTTTTGCAAGATTTTTAGTGTTTTTTTTTAGAAATATGGTTGAGTAATGACGTAGATGTGTAACTGGTTATAGTTAAATTTTTGCATCTTAATCTAACAATATTCGACCAAAATTTAGAATGAGATTTTTAATAAGGTATAAATTTAAAGTTTGATTGGCATAATTATAATAATATACATAATATAATATTTAAGAAGCTTATGTTTGTTTCCCGCATTTTCATATCAAGCTTTTCTTAGAAAAAAATTCAAAGTTAATAAATACATTTTTTTGTTGTTGCCTGAATTAAAGAAACTTTTTAATTAAAAATTTCAAAAGGGAATCTAATGGACCCGAATCCTTTTTTCGATATTTTATATTATGCTAGGTTTTTTATGCGTTTTCAATAAAATTAATTTTAATTTTATAATTCCAGAATAAGTCTAATTTAAAATACTTTATTACAAAAAATTAGCGTATTTCATTAATTTTCAAATGTTTGCAAACACAATTAGATTTTTTAATTTTGAATTTAATTGGCCCTTTAATGTTTGAAATCAAATTTACAAAATAATTTTTTATTTTTTATTTATCAAAATTGGAAAACTTTTGAGTGGTCTTGATGACATTTTAGGGTTGGTAAGGTTATTCCGAGAAACATACACTGAAATAATCCCGAGGGGAAAAATGTTAAAAGTAAAAAGTATGAAACATAAAATGTTGAAAAACAAAATGCTGAAATACGTAATTGCGTATAAAAATTATTTTAATTGGTTTGAGATTCTTATGAAATAAGCTAAACACACACACACAGAACATCACCGAAATTAAAATCGATAACAAATTTCTTCAATAAGTCACGTTACTTTTTGAGACATTTGAGAGAAGTCGCTTCATTAGACTATTGCCATTTTATAGCAGTTAAAGTTCTAGTACAAAATCACAGAAAAGCGTTATTTATCATACGTCACTTGGTGAGAGAAAACTTCTGGTGAGGCTTCAAGCAAAGATGAGTGTGCGTATGCTTGGAGATGGATTTGGCTGCGAACTTTTGCAGAACCTATCTATCGCAAAGGTTTTATTGTTTCATTCACCTCGGATCAACGTTGTGAAATTGGTTTTGGATCAAAGCAGCTGGCAATTGGAGAGATGCGTGATGACTTGTACATTCTAAAGGAAGTTGAACGAGCATATAAGGTTGATGAACATCAGAGAAAATGGGCACATTATTGGCACAAGATTTTCGGACATCGTGATATCGAAGTGGTGAAATCATTGGGATCTTCTGGATTGTTGAAGGACATTGAATTTTCGGCATGCGGCGGTAATTGCAGTAAGGACTTTTGTCAAATATGTCTTGAAGGGAAAATGACGCGCATAATATTTCCATCGAAAACTAAAAATCGCGCAAAAGCTGTTCTAGATCTAGTTCATTCAGATGTTTGCGGGCCAATGCAGATACAAACGCCATCTGACAAGCGATATATTTTGACGTTTATAGATGATCACTTAAGATACATTGTGATCTATCTTCTGAAAAATAAAAATGAAGTATTCGGAAGATTTACGGAATATGTTGCAATGACGCAAAATATGATAGGCCGCAAAGTAAAAGTTCTTCAAACAGATCGAGGTGGTGAGTACATCAATCATGATTTTATAAAATTTATGGTGAAAGAGGGAATACAGTGTCAAAAAATGGCGCCATTTACGCCACAACAAAATGGTGTAGCAGAGAGAAAAAATCGCACTCTAGTTGAGATGGCAAGGTGTATGCTCATCGATGCGGGGCTAGAAAAGAAATTTTGGCGTGAAGCGGTTACCATGGCCAAGTATATTCAGAACCGTTTCCAAGGAAAAGATTATAATAAGACACCATTTGAAAATTGGTATACCAAAAAACCAAGTGTTTCACATTTTGGGAAATTTGGTGCAATTTGTTATGTCCACGTGCCAGATGAGAAGCGGCGAAAACTGGATTCGAAGGCTATTAAAGCCATTTTAGTTGGGTATGATGAGGAATCGAAAGCGGTCAGATGCTACAATCAAAAAAATGGAAAGGTTGTTATCAGCCGTGATGTAAAATTTGTCGAAAAATTCGACAATTGATATTTTGATGAGAAAATGAGAAGAACGTGGCGGAAACAACCCAAAGTGAAAGTAAAAACTACGTAGAAGATACTAGTTTCAATGCAGATATATGTAAGTATGAGTAACCATGACAGCGAATTATATTTCAATGGAATCGATAATTCTGTTGAGGGAGAACCACATCGTACTGATGTTGAAAATCTATCTAAAGTTCAACTGAAGGACACTGAAGAGAAGAGGATACGATTCGCAGCTCGAGTCGTATAAATAAAAGTGTTCGGCCGAAAAGGAGATATGTGTATGAGCTGAAAACGTATAGACAAGCTGCTGCGTGTTCTGAAAAAGAAAAGTGGATAGATGCGATGAAAGACGAAATTAAATCCCTACAAGAAAAGGTACATGGGAGCTTGTACCATTACCATCAAATAGAAAGCCTATTGGTTGTAGATGGGTTTTCAAATTGAAAACCGATGTAAATGGTGAAATTAGCTGATATACAGTGAGACTGGTTGCACAGGGATTCTTGCAGCAATTCGGCAATGATTGTTATCCAACATTTGCACCTGTAGTAAAGCATACGACAAAAAAAATTCTGCTTTCAGTGGCAGCGAAGTACACTATGGAAGTGTTACATTTTAATGCCAAAACAGCTTTCCTAAGCGGGGAACTTCGAGAGAAAATATTCATGAGACAGCCACCAGGATTTGTTATTGGCGGGAAGGAAGACTATGTATATGTATGTTTTCTCAAAAGGAGTCTATATGGCTGAAACCAATCCGCGAGGGTTTGGAATGAATCACTACAACAAGCATTAGTCGATGCGAAATTTAAACAGAGTATAAATGATCCGTGCTTGTATAAGTGGTTGCTGATTTTGGTCTTTTAAACGCGAAAATATCGAAAATTCCACTGGTTGTTAATTATAACAAAAGTGAAAATCAGTCAGAATTTTTACTAAAAAATTATAGTTACCAGAAACTTATCGGACGTTTGCTGTATATTTCAGTAAACTCTCGGCCTGATATTTCAGCAAGTGTATCAATATTAGCACAACGTACAAGCAAACCAACCCAAACCGACTGGATGGGGATAAAGCGTGCTCTTAAATATTTAAAAGGGACATCAGTATTAAAATTAGTGCTGAACAATAATAATAATGAACTATTCCATGGATATGCCGATGCGAACTGGGCTGAATGCCAGACAGATAGAAAATCCAACAATGGATACATATTTTTTGTGTTTGGAGGCGCAGTAAGCTGGTCATGCAAAAAACAAACGTGCGTGTCGCTTCAATCAACTGAGGCTGAGTTTGTTTCTTTGTCGGAGGCATGCAAGGAAGCAATTTGAATTAGACGGCTATTCATCGATTTTGGTGAAAAATTGGATATGCCAACAACAATATTTGAAGATAATCAAAGCTGTTTGAAGTTGATCGAAAAGCAAAAACTTTCGAGCCGATCAAAACATATTGATACCAGAAGACACTTCGTCAAAGGCCATGTAGAAAGGAAAGAAGTTGCATGCACATATTGTCCAACCGAAGGAATGATATTTGTACATGTTGACGAAACCTCTTGCAGCAAATCAACTTGAAAAATTAGGATTATTATGTGGTTTATTGGAAACTAATAATTGAGGGGGAGTATTAAATTTATTTATGAAATCTATTTGTTGTTATTATTTCAATTATTTAGTTTGTTGTGAACGCGCCTTGTTAAAAGAATTGAGTCTTTATGAACGCGCCTTCTGTAGTCTTATGTCATCAGAGATAACTTTACCGAGGGTCAATTTTAGAGGGGTGTGTTGGGTGATATTCGTAAATGTAAGTCCACCAATAAAGGTGAGATCGACACCAATAAAGATACCAGATACAAGAAACTGTTATTTATTTTAGAAGGTTTTCAAAAAAAAATTAAACCACTTGAAGTATAACAAATTAGTGAAGAAAAGTGCCTCCTATAATTTCCAATAGGCTTAATTCCCAAATAATAAAACTATTATAAACATATAGTTGTTTGAAATTTGTAGACGCGCTTATCGAACAACAACTTATTTTTTTGTCAGCAGTTCAAATTTTCAGTGATTTGAGCGTACTGGACCCCCGTTCCACTTTTTAACCATTAAAAACATCTAAAAGTTTGATTATAAATAAATTTAATAAAAAAAACTCAAAAATTAGAAACTTTGTTTTCTGAAGTTCTGAAAAATTCTAATTGAATGTTGAATAAAATTAAGAAGCTTTTAAATAATTTATACTTTTCAAAAACTTTTGACATCTTGATTTTATAACAAAACATTTTTACCAAAATAATTTACGATATTGGTCAACAGTTTGTTGAAGAATATCTGTATATAAATTATAAATTATGTAGGATCATATAGAGGAGATAAATCGTTGTCTTCTAGCTAAAAGCATTTTATATTTTTTGATAAGGTGAACAATTTTCTTTTATAGATTTTCCACTCCTTGGTGAATTAATTTTATATTTTTTATACATCAATCTTACAAAAAAAAATTTTTTTTGTATAAATTTTTAATTACAACTGAAGGTTAGGTGTGGAACTATTAAATTGGATGACAGATTTATGTAGAAATATTTTTCAAATACTTCGTAAGGCAAAAAATTCTCTCGAGACAACAAAACTTTAAAAAAATTTTGATAATAAGATTAGCCCTATACAGAACAATTTTTAAGGCAAACGATTAGGAAGCTTATAAAAATAAGTCGGGCGCCATCAAATATTCCGAAACACGAAAATAAATTCGTATACGAGTATTTGAGGCTAATAAAAGAATTTTTTTGAAGTTTTGTTCACAAAAAAAAAAAACAAATAAATAATACATGAAAAGCTTCTTCCAGATAAATTACTTGAGTTAAAAAAAAATCCGCCCCTCACCGTGTTTTTATTACATTCTCTTTTTTACGTAATAAACCGAAAGTCTGGAAATGAAAAACTAACAAAAAAGAAAAAAACTGCTGGTTATAATCAAATATATAGAATGGTGTGTATGGGTGTGTATCTTTGTGTACATTTTTCCATCATTTTTCGTTTGGTCTATGTACACGTAATGTTTCGTCGTTGATGTGTGTGGCTCACATCACTGCTTCTTTCAACGTTTATACGTATGCATATGGAGATAATCATATCAATTTAAGTTTTAAAGCTTTCTTTATCCACCTTTTCAAGTTTTGTCGCTTTCAACGATAAGATGAACTTTACTTTATTGAATCGGTCGTTATCGTCGAGGAATAATAATACGAAATAATTTTATTTATAGATTAAATTTAATTTGCAAGAGATTTTTTTATACCAACTTTATAATGTAGCACCGTCTACCGACAAAAAAAAATTTACTGTCGATTTGATTTTCTTTGGTACAAATACAATTTGAATTGAAGCTATATGTATGTTTAGTGGTAAACCAATTTTATACAACATTAATTCGTAAATAACTGAGAATAAAGCATAACCTATTACACGAATTTCCATTTGGTAATAATGATGTTCGCTAGACATCATGACTATATGATTTCTGAATACTAACTAAATTCATTATAAAAAACCAATTTATTCAACGAATTTGTTGATTTTTGCAGTTTAAAATTTACGTTTTTTGGATTTTGTTGCAAATTACTAATTCGCAATATATTTCGTGTGTACCCTAATCTATATTGGAATAAATGTGATCAACCTGAAATTTAGCAAATTTAAATTGTTAGCTAAGCAAACATTTATTCTAAATAATTAGACAAACAATTTCAAAATTAACTTTAGATTATAACTGAATATTTACTACGTTTTAGAATTGCATCCCGGATTACAAACAATGTACAAAGTATAATGGGTAATGAATTAATTATCGATTGCAAAACGTTGAAGAGATCATTATTTATTCGATATATTGCTAAAAATCAACAGATAATGAGCTTATCGGAAACATTTAAACCCAGCTATCGCACATGATCAACTTTGCGATTGAAAAGCAAAATTCAGAGGAAAATTGTGCAACATTTGGCGGATTTCAGAATTATAAAAAATTTGAATATTCATCGTTTCATTTCCTGTTGAAGCAGGTGCCGTTCGCGGAAGTCAACACACCGTTTTCACCACCCTATTCAAAAAACACACTATTAACAGAGCTATAAAAATAAAAGGTTACAGAATTCCGTCTATTCTAATTAAATAGTTTCTTTCACGGTCTAATAGGTTTAGAAGTAATGTAATCCCTAAATATCACCCTCGATTTAGGTCAATCAATTCTAAAGACACCAATCGTCGCAATTCCCATTATGTAAAAAGTTTACACAATCAATCCACGCAGCAAATCCCTGTAACCATGTCAAATGAAGAAATATGCATGTCTCAAACCTGTTTTAATTAATGAAAAATGAATCATACTTGAAGGAATACTGTTGAGAAAAATTACGCTATAATCGAAGTAATCAATTACGGTCCACAAGCAACAATTTTCGTAATCAAACATCCTATCGAGTGTGGACTACTTAATAAAAATCACTCTGATATAAATAAACTGACAGTGTTGAAACCGAATAAGGGAGAGTCTTAAGTTGTGGGCACAGTTTGGTATTTGACCCATAATTTTCCTTTGAGTACATATTATGCGGAGTTATGATATCAATGGAAAGCTAGAGGCATTAGCTAACTGTTTGCTAAAGTAACTACATTGATTCCGTCAACAAAAAAAATTGTACGACCAATTTAGTTAAGTCATATCTTTTGGCAAAAAAAAATCCTAACCGGTTGTGGGCACCCTTCGAAAATTCGCTGAAATGGGAATATTTTAAGGAAACGAACCTAATTTGAAAGAATTTCGAGGTTTATTAACTTCAGTCAACTTCGATGGCAGAAGCTTCAAACAGATGATGCAAAGTCGATATCATTATCAGATGATGGAGAGTTCTTTTTTTAAAGCGTTTGGCCGATGGTTGAATTCTTCTTTTACTCTTCTTGGGGGGGGGGGAGGTGACGGACGCTTTAAATGAAAAAGGAGGGTGCCTACAACCGGTTACATTTAAGTGCCCACAACCGGAAATCACGACCATTCTCGGAGTAACCAAAAAAATGTGATGCGTCATGATTTTGATATAAATCGATGTGGCATCCCAAATCACAACGAAAATACTGTAGACATATCGATAACCCTTACCTGTTTGAGCTTATTCACTTTGATTTATCGCACTTTAAAAACATTGGAAAATTACAATTGCGTTGATTTTTACGGACTTTTTTTAAAATGTTTTTCCAGCCTCTCGGATCCAATTTGTCTATTGATGAAGCGGTGGAGCCTTATTTTGGAAGGTCTAGTATAAAGCAATTTATAAGAGGGAAACCAATTTGCTTCGGCTGTAAAATTTGGTGTCTTCCAACATTTATTTATTAAAATGTATTACTTATACAGGTAAGTTTATAAAACTTTGTATTAAATAGTGTTACATCATCTATAATAATATGGTTTAAGGTAAAAGCGAACGGCCTGATGGTTTATCACTAGGTCAAAGTGTGGTTCAGCGTTTATCGGATCGAGTAGTTCTCAAAAATTGAACAATTTACATGGATAAGTTTTTCACGTCCTTCAATTTAGTGGAGGATTTTAAAACAAAATCTGTTAACATCATTGGTACAATGAGAAGTGATCGAATCGAGAAAGTTTCACTGAAAGACATGAAAAAATCTGCAAAAAGAACCTTCCATGCATTAAACGACAAAGAAAACGCAAAGAAAGAAAATGCAGTTCTGTGGAACAGAAAAATGTGTTGGTTCCACAGCCAACGTTAGTAAGGTTGTATAATCAGGGCATGGGATATTTGGGCATATTTGATAGATTTCGGTCTTTACACAGGACCCGAATTCGATCGAATAAATGGTACTGGCCATTTTTTCGATTCGTTTTGAATGGGTCACTCGTAAACCTTTATCATTTATATAAATTCAATGAAACTTCAATTACACTATTGAGTTTTATCCGGTATATCGTCACTTCTCTCGCAGAATTTGAACAATAAGACCGCACAATTCAAACATCGCAATTCGATTATTCGATATGATGCTTTAAATCATCTTGTTGAAATAACTAACACACAGAAGCGGTGTGGCGAATGTGGAAAATGCAATATTGGTTTGCACACAACAATCTGTTTCAAACAGTACCTTATTTGCTAATATTCTTCACTAAATTAGAGTATTAGGTTCAGGCTAATCAGGCTTCCAACTAATTGAAGTCAGTCAAAAAGATATCTCAAAAACCCCATTTTCTTCCCAGAATTGCATGACAATTTCTCCTAACCAATTTCTCCTATTCTATATGAATGATATCATCATCTTCCCGACATCGCTTGAAGTGCATATATTAATAAAAAATTTAGAACAAATATTCCAAAAATTGCAGCAAGCAATTTTGAAAGTCCAACTCGACAACAGTCATCTTGTAATTTCATAAGCTGTCAGATCAAATCCCGATAAAATCATCGCAATAAAGAAATGTCCAATACCTATACTACTGAAAATCAAATAAAACGTTTTTTGAGCTTATTAGGATACCTATTACATATAAGAAATGTATACCCAGCTCGCAAAATCACGAAACCTTACCCTACCAAAAATGATGAGCGTTGCAGATTTAAAACATTTTTCCCCAAACCTACTTTTAAAGGCTGCTTGTTTCACTTTAATCTGAAGGAAGGTACAGAAAAAAGGCTGTGCTATGAAGTACGGCAATAACGAAAATTTTAGCCTGCAAATCAGACAGAATGCTAAAAACTTTAGCTTTTCACCAGCGGAACTAGGATATATTACTAAGAATGGTTCGGCAAATGGTTCGAGATAAACTATTTAACTGGAATTCCTCAAAAACGATTAAATAAGCCATCGAAATCGCAGTACTATCCAACTGGTCTGTTTGGGATAATACTCAAGCAAATTTACCTAGAATACAAAATTCTGTAGAAGGATGGCATCGAAGGCTAAAAGTAGTAGTATGTAAAGCTCACATCGGCGTTTACTAACTAATATCGGAATTGGGGAAAGAGTTGATAATGGGTGAAACGGTATTTGCGCAAATGAGAGCGGGCGTATCAAAGCTTTTATATAAAGTTTAGCAACCTTCAAAATATTGCCTATAATCTGCACGTTTATAAGTACTTATAAAGTTTTATAAAAAATATTTGGTTTTATAATTTCTAGTAATTTGGAATTTCTTTTCAGAACAATCATAAAATTCAAAAATTTTAAAAATGGAAAATTCTGGTTTGGCTACGAAATCTTGGTTCCAAAAAGACTGGTTCCAAAAATCCTGGTTTCAAAATCCGGGTTTCAAAATCCTGATTTCAAAATTCTGGTTTTCAAAATCCTGGTTTTCAAAATCCTAGTTTTCAAAATCCTGGTTTTCAAAATTCTGGATTAAGAAAAAATATTTTTATTAATTCGGGCCGCCGATTTGAAAATAGATTTAAACCCAAAGGCGATAGTATCAGACTACGAGAAAGCCATCGTATCGGCTCTAAAAAATTGTTTGCCGGATGTTAAATTTAAAGGATGTTTGTTCCATTTCGGACAAATCATCTATCTCTTCCCGAAAACATAATACTCGAAACGAAGAATAGTACTAATAAACATATGGGAAAAATACCCGGAAATTCTCGAAAAAACTGAGATTCTTATAAAAAAAGGAAACCCTTAAATCTTCCACGAAGATGCAAAAGGGTTATTACAGAAATCCAGACGAAATTTCGTAATTTAGTATAGGCATAGATTCGAATAAGTTTAAGAAGCATAAGAAGAGAGCAAAGAAAGGAAAACTAACCCTAGAACAAATGAGAAGAATTCGACCATAGTTTGAATACGACTTACAAATTAGAGACATTTTCGACTTAGTATTGTTCATCGCCACGTTTTAATTTATTTGCCTCAATTACAAAGCATTCGTTGAGTGCGCAATAAAAAATTAATAATTTTTTGCCGAAAATAAATATTTTTAAAATATATTTATAATATCAAATTTTATAAAGTTGAAAGTGTTTAGTGAAGTGTTTAGTTTTTTATAATTTAAATTAATATTGCAATTTTATTTAAACTTTATAACTAAAACACCCAGATAATCAGTGCTTTAATTTTTGTAGTCATTCCTCTATAAGTTCTACACATCATAAACTGTTCCACAAGCATAATTAAAATGTCAAGATATAGAAAATTTATACTCGAACTAAAACGCAATTTGTTTAAGTGCCGCTTAATTAAAGGCAAAAATCGCACTGTTATTTACCGTGAACTGTGACCAGTGACTGTGAAATAAATGCGTTACAAATTAATGAAAATGCGTTTTGAAAGGGAAGATGATGAAGAATATTTGTTGGATGACTCGACACTCGGTTTAACTTAAATAATGATATCACAATCTATATCGATGAAGGCGAATTGTACTTTGAAAAAGTAAATACTGAAGAGTTATTAATGTTGCTGAGAACTTGGGCCTTACATAATAATATTAAAATGACGGCTTTGAATGAAATACTAAAATTTATTAAAAATCATGGATATCCCCGATTACCAATAGATAGTCGGACGGTATTAAATGCACCTACTAACAAATCAGTTATAGATGTAAGTCCAGGAAAATATGTTCACATAGGGATGCGGCTGGCTCTAGACAGAACTTTAGCAAATATCGAACATTTACCATCGGAAATATTGATTAATTTCAATATTGATGGTTTGCCGATAAGCAAGATCTCAAACAGTTGTTTTTGGGTTATTTTGGGAAAATTATCTATAAGTAAAATTATCATTATTATAGGTATCTATCCTGTGTTTAACAAGCCTTTTGCGATAATTTGTCAATGAATTAAAAGATTTAATATTAAATCCAAGCGAGTTACTATTCCATCCCTACTATCCCTATTTACTATCCAAGCGAGTTATAGAAATAAATCAATAAAGTTAAGAATTGGCAACTTTATTTGCGACACACCAGCCAGATGCAGTATTTTGGGAATTAAATCTCACACAATATGTTGGAGTATATTAAAAATCGAATGACCTTTCCTGAAAACAGAGCAACAAAGAGAACAGACAATTCGTTCGGTAATAAATCTGATGAAAACCACCATAATCTTTCATTTTAGAAGAGCTACCCAAAAGCATGATAGAGCAATTTCCTTATGACTACCCACACGTAGAATGTTTAGGAGTAATGAAAAGATTTTTGCGTATGTGGATGATTGGTACATCAGAATCTTTCTTGCCTTCATACCAGCTAGATAAAATTTCAATACGTTTACAGTCAATTGCATTCGCACAGCCAAGTAAATTTCAACGTAAATTGAGACCTTTATCGCATCGCAATAGTCAAATTTTAAAGGTAATGAATATAGTTCGTTTTAAATATATGCTTCGCCATTAGTTCTGCGTGATGTACTATCAAACGATAAATACAACCACTTTTTATTATTACAGATCGCAATTCGGCTGTTCTTCACTGACAATTTGCCAGACAATTTGATCAAGTTAAGCCAAATAATGATAAACGAATTTATTGATGGAGTAAAAGATTTGTATGCACCGCATCATTTGGTGTTCATGGTGGAAGATGTTAAAAAAATTGGAAACATTAAGAAGTTTAGTTCTTTTCCATTCGAAAGTTTCATGTTTCAAATAAAATCCTTATTACAAAAGAACAGTCAACCTCTGTCTCAACTCAGTAACATTGCAGAAATAAGAGATAATAGTGAAATGGTATTTCCCATATTGAAGCGGAAAACTAATATAATTGATGACGGTATTAAAAAAATTATCTACAAAGACATAATATTTAATATTTTAGAATAAATAATAGTAAAAGCGACTGTTGGGTTTTAACCTCACAGAAAAATATTGTATAATTTATTCATGCCTCTAAAATAGGAGGTAGTGTATATGTTTTCGGTTCAGAAGCGATTGGAAAACGAAATTTGTTTAATCTACCAATTCCATCTGACAAATTAGATATATTTGAATCTGGTTAACACTGGACCTGTAAGTTAATTTTACTGAGCAATATATACAGGGACCCTATAAGTGAGGTATATTTTAACACTTGACCTTTAAGTTAATTTTAATGAGCAATATTTACAGAGAGAGACCCTAAGTGGAGCACGAAAGCGAGAAAGATGTTTGAATTTTTTTCAAACTCCGAGTCGGAAATGGCTAGCCACCGAAAAAAGCAATTTCAAATCATTAATTTAAACGACCAATTTAATGAAATTGAACAGCCTACCAATGTGAATCAGGCGGATGAATCAGGCACAATTAGGTCTGATGAAGAACAACCTTATAGTGAGGACGGTGAGAGTGAGATTTTGTATGGAGTAGTGAAATTAAACTCGCCCCCGAATTTCACCGGTAATGACAGCAGCGATGAGAATATTGGTAACTATTGGTTTAGTTAGTCATTGATTATTAAGTAAAATAAATTATCATTGCAACACAAATTAAATTAATACAATATTTGTTGTAATTCTTAAACAAACGTCTTAAATATTTTGAATCAATTCAACAAATTTTTATTAGGTTTAGTTAAAAGATGTAACGCAACGGTTGGAGAAACTGAAGAACCAAACGAGCAAAATTTAAATTTAAGCTTGGAGATATGTATGACGGAATTATCAGGTGAAATTAAAAGTTTAAAGGACAAACTATGGTCGATGAAGGCGAATATTTCAAATAAATTAATAACATTCGAAAATATGCTACAGCCTATTGTTTTATGAAATCATAACCTGAAAAAAATTAATAAACTGACTTCCCAATGTGCCCCAAAACAGTCTAGCAAATTTTAGTCAATTTCGTCTCTCTATTGTTATAAAGACTGGTTTAAGCCTTGTGCTGCCAATTTCGGCGGACAAAAATCGATATGGTTTTATCGAGCTTATTCGTCCGTAATTTGTTAGTCAATTGTATTGGTCAAATGTCTTTAAATGTTCATCCCTTTTCTAGCAAGAATTAAACACACAAATGACTGAACAATTGACCGACAATTGACTTATTTCATCCCTTATGAAAGAATAGCCAATGTTCAGTCTTTTTATGGTTATAATTCCAAAAATTATTTTACGATTGATTTATTCCAACTCCAATCCCATAAATTCTTAACCGTCATAGATGAATTTAGCAAATTCGTTGCTACATATCATCTCAACAATAAAGAAAATAAAAGCTTTGCACATTTCTTTAGCCTCCACGGTATCCCAAAGAAAATATTCGATAGTGAAACATGCTTTGTAAATCAAGTACTCAAAAATCTCGCAGGAAACTTAATATTTTGATTCATATCACAACCCCATACAATTCCACAGGAAACTCACCTGTCGAAAAACTTTATTTAAATGTCAATGTAATGGTTCAAGCTACGTTATCCTACAACATTTATATCCATTTTACAACCCATCCCATACTCTTCGAACTCTTTAAAGGACATTACGTCAAAGTGATCATATAGAACAACTTAAAGTAGGTACGGTATGATCAACTATGTACTGAAGTATATGAAGAAACCCTTGAAAAACAGGATATTTCATTTCAACAGTAAATGTATTATTTAGTTATAAATAAAAATCAATGTATGTATGTTTGTATATAACATAACATACATAAAATACATAAAAATAAAATCAAACGTATTTTATATGGTACCTAGGAATCCCAGCACGGCAAGTGCTAGCATTAATCAATAATCTCCAATCCTAACAATTGCATCATATCGTTAATTACCAATCTTACCAATTATTAGTAAAGCAAATTAGTGAACAAGTGCATATTATATCAGGAGCAATAACTGACAATGAGTACAAGAATGAAAAGTTACGATTTTTGGTTTAGATTTAAAAGAGGATTATCCAACGGTTTAGGATCATTAATAAAAGACATAACTGCCAATTTAAATAATAAAAACCTTCGAACGGCTATACAAGCAGCCCGTAATGAAATAAATAAAAATCAGGATACATTAAACGCAATAATAACACATATGAACTATTCTCATTATCTTCTGAATTGTTAATTTTAATTTAAAATTGGAAATATAAATTAAATCTTTAATAATTTCCTTCTTGAAAATTATCAACATTTTTCAAATGATTTTATGCTTTTTCGAAATTTAGAATTATGTACATAGTCTTGACAATAAATAATTAATGTTTTAAAATTTAAATCGGATTATGAGAATCAATTTAATTATCATTTTATTTTAATATTTTTGACATGATTCAAACAGGTTCAAGATCGTTTTAGCCTATTAACAATAATTTAGATTTTAATCATGCTTTTGAACCAAACCCGAACCTACATTTGAACCGGTTTTTTCACAATTTTGTTTAACCAAATCAATATTCAATGTTGGGTTCACCCTCAATAAAAGAATAACAAACAAATAATTTTCTAGCCCTACACGAAATTATGAAACAAAAATGTCATTCCTAAATCGCAAATTGTATTCTGTATTTGATTTGGAGAACATTAGTAACTTGTTAAAGAAAAAATCATTTACCTTTAATTTTCAACGTTATACACAAAACACACAGAGTCACAAGCACATTAGATCACTAATTGTATTTCACTATAATTTTATAAGTTTCTTCTGGAACACTTAAACACAAAACCACCTTAAAAAGTTTTTAACTTTAAAGTTTTCGTAACTTTATAATTTTTAATTATTTTCTCTTTAAAAGTACAATTGCGACTAATTTATTGTGCTATCGATTCAATCGATTTCAAAACAGGTTTAAATTTTTTTTTTTTAATTTAATTTCGTACGGTAAATTACGAACGATGAGTGAGGTACAGCGAGACACATCAAATATTTCTATAAAATGATATGAGTGCGAATACAGTAGAGCACGTAAGAAAATTAAATTCAAAATTGCTCGACTTTACAAAACTGAAGGATATGCCATTCGATAACCCTTTACAATTTGTCGTAGAGATGTCTATACGATCATGTTATGGCATCAAATTAAAAATATTTAGGTACATGTTTGTTTAGGGTATTTTTGTGTTTTGTGATTGTGTTATGAGTAGGTGCTGGTATTTAATGGCCATTAACAATAGAGATATGCTAAAAATTTCGCAACAAGCAGTTGATCGCAGATGATTTCCAGCAGTTGATTACTCGGACGTAGTCTTATCGTCTCGAACGATAAAATGTATTAAATAAAGCCGGGTTAAGTTTTATAATTTTATCTCAGGGTTTCATATCTATCCGAGATTTGGCAAGTCTAAACTATTAGTTGATTTGATTTGAGACCAGATATTTTACAAAAGTTGGTATCAAAAAATAAATTCTTTTAATTTAATATTCAAGAAAATTGCCATTCAGCAAAACAACAAACTAAATTTCTTGCTGAAAATTGTCAGAACGCTTAGCGACTAGCACAAGATGATTTAAAATGGAGATTAGGGCTCATTCAATACAAAAGTATAAAAGCCACCGGCCCAACATTATTCTCGAAAAATGTTAATCTTTGATTTTGCAGAAAAACGTGACTCCTGGAACATAGATGACTACTAAGGTTTAAGGATAAATTTAGCATAACTCGTAGAAAACGAAAAGTTAAAGTCGGTTGCGGTGATAATTGCCCATATAGCAGTAATGATTCGTTTGAACTAGAAGAGCGGAACAATATATTTGAGAGCTTCTGGAGATTAAATCAATATCGAAAGGTGAATTTTTGAAACTTTGATAAAGTGGAAACGAAATACAAATTTAAACTCCCGCAGAAGGCATACTTACACCGATACTACTTTTTAAAATTGTAAAGGCTAAAAAAGATGATTCAAGTATTTTTTTATTAATACCTTGGACATCAATAAAACCCGGATTCACTATTACTGTGACAATCACAACCAAGATAAAACTACCAGATCGAAATCACCTGCAACAGGAAGGCACACAAAATTTAAACTACCGAATACGCTGAAAGATATTGTGAGTTATGTTAACGGTTTTTACGTGCAATACAAAATATTTGAAACCAAATCTTAATTTAAAAAAATGTCTGAGGTTTATTGCAGTGAATACGATGACCCAGTAAAATTTTGGGCTTACAAAGATATTTCTGATAAGCAATTTAATTTAGCTTTTATTGTTCCCAAAAAGGATTTATGCAACAAATGTGTGGAGCATATGAATCGCTAACTGCAGAAACGGGACTTCTTACATTTTTTCCAAAATTCATTTTTTAACGGTTTAGTATAATTTAGATATAGACTCATCGTTTACTGTAGAAATGGGACTTACACCATTAAAATAAAGAGAACAAAATTGAATTGAAAAACTTATTTACTGCAGAAAAGGGACATTTACTTCAATTGACTCCTTTACCAGACACCAATTTGCAATTTTGGAAAAATATTTCAGAATGGCCTACTGTGGAAAACGATGTCGAGAAGGACTAGAAATCGTATTCCTTATATTAATTATTTATTATTTTATTATTTTATTACAGGAATATTAAAAAACGTTAGCGAGAAATATACTAATGTGTTGAATTACTTTATGTTTTTAATTATTACTGTTAAAAGGGGACATTTGCGAAAAATTAAATCAAGAAAATTCCAGTGAGTAAGTCAATTCTATTGAACATTAGAGTTCGATACGATTGCAATAACAGATCTTAATGTAGGTTGTCGATTTCATTACATTAGTGCAACAATAACAAAAGATATATAGTTTTTTGTACTTCCTAAAAAATTTCAAATACAGTCATAGTCCCCTTTCTGCAGTTAGCGATTCATATGACAAAGGAGCAAAATAGAGTCATCATAAGTCCAGATGAAGTAAGTGAATTTAATAATGAGGGAAACACTAGAATTTTAGGCATCGATCTAGAAAATGTGTTGGCTTTGCCTAAAGCTCTCGTGTACTGCTTTTATTAAAAACGAAAGTAACCAGATATTGCAAAGATATTAAAACCACATATTAGTACCAGTATATGGAATGAAACGACTTTGGTTAAAATTATTATTTGGTTCGATTCTTGTGTGGCACAGAATCGCAATTCTATTTTTTACTACTATGCTTCCTGAAAATGTTTAATGAAACTCAATCTGTTCTGAGTATTGAACAGAAGTGTTCTGAGCCGGTGCTGGTACAAAAAGTAGATGCAGTTTGTATAAATACTTGAAGAATAAGATTAATCTGATTAGCAAACGTTAAATTTCCAAAGGTAACTTTAGGGGTAATGCAGATGAAGAATATCAGGTTAAGCGAAGAGTCGCGGAAAATAACTTAATTTTTCCGGAAAATTTAGCTTGAATCATATAATATGAACAAAATAATATCAAAAAAATTTGAAAATCGTCATTTGTAGATTAAAGGGTTCTAAACGAAATTTTTCAGTAAAAGACCATGCTTACAGTTACAGAAGCATATTACAAAAGGACAGATGCGATCTTTGTGAAGTATATAAAGTTATAAAGGCTATACTTGTGTAAATGTTGTTACATTTCTGAAAGCAGAAATTAGTTGTTTTTATAATTACGCAAATTAATCATAATATAATTTACCGCACATCTGTCCACGGATAAGTCAGTCTACTGTATTGCACGACACGAAAGCAGGAAGAGCAGCTATACATACAAATTTTGGAAGCAAATTTAAGAAATAATCCTGCATTCACTGAAATGATTTTGTAGTCTGATTCCTGTGTACCTCAGAATCGCAATTCAATTATGTCATTTGCAATAATTAATTTTTTGAAAAATCACTCATCAATTACAAAAATAACGAAGAAATTTTCAACTCAGGCCCATTCGTGCATCCAAGAATATTTCGAAATCATGAATTTGTTTCACCAGTTTCCTTAATGCGGATAACGCGGAATTTAAAGGAAAACTGTGCAACATTTTACAGATTGCAGGATTTAAAAATGTTTGAAGATTCATCGGTTTATTTCAAGATGAAGCTGGTGCCGTTCGCAAAAGTTAATGCACCGTTTTCAGCACCGTATTCAATAAACACACTTACGGCTTAGAAGTAATGCATTCCCTAAACATAACCCTCGACTTAGGTCAATCAATTCTAAAGACACCAATCGTCGCAATTCCCATTATGTTAAAAGTTTATACAATCAATTCACACATCAAATTAATTGCTCGAATCCCTATAACTATCTCAAATGAAGAAATCTGGAAAGAACTGGATAATATTAAAAATATAAACGTTCCAGAGGAGCTGCAATATATCGAAAGAGAACATTTTATTTTATCTGTAAAGTATTTTGGAGATCAAGTTGTTATAGTGTTAGCAAAACCTTCGAATTTAAAACTATTGACAGACGCAGAATGTTGGCTCATGGACGGTACGTTTGATGTAATTCCAACATTTATGGGTCAATTGTTCACTATACATGGCAAAATTGGCAAAGAGACTATTCCTTTGGTGTTCGGAATAATGAGCTTCAACTCTACTTCTACGAACTATGCAGGTGGGCATGCAATTGTGGAATAAGATTGAATCCAAAATAGGTAATATCAGATTTCGAAAAGGCGAGCGTAAAAGCTTTAAAACATTTTTCCCCAAAACTGCTTTCAAAAGCTGCTTGTTTCACTTCGGGCAGATAATCTAGAGGAAGGTACAGAAACAAGGCTGTGCTGTAAAGTACGGCAATAAAGAAAATTTTAGCCTGGAGATCAGAATGTTAAAAAGTTTTAGGTTTTTCACCGGCGGGAGACGTACTAGGATATTAGGATATTATAAAGAACTAAAATAGAGTGTGCCGAAAACTATATGGAAATTAGAAAGTGTACAATAAATAAAATAAATAAATAAATAAAAAAAAATCGAGATAAACTATTTAACGGGAATTCCTCAAAAACGATTAAATATGCCATCGAAACCGCAGTACTCTCCAAATTTCTGGTCAGTTTTGGATAATTCTCAAGCAAATTTACCTAGGACACAAAATTCTGTAGAAGGATGGCATCGAAGGCTAAAAGTGGTAGTATAGGTAAATCGTAAATCACACATCGGCGTTTACCAACTAATATCGGAATTGGGTAAAGAGTTGATAATGGGTAAAACAGTAATTGCGCAAATGAGAGCGGGAGTATCAAAGCCTTTAAATAATAAACCAGCGAGATAATTTAAGCAAACTTAAACAACCTTTAAATATGGCCTATAATCCTGAACTTTATAAGTAATTATAAAGTTTTATAAAAAATATTTGGTTTTATAATTTCTAATAATTTGGAATTTCTTTTCAGAACAACCATAAAATTCAAAAATTAAAAAAAAGGAAAATTGTATGAAAAAAATACTCATTTTAGAAAACTAGGCTTTTTTTTCAAAAAAAAATCAGGATTTTGAAAATCAAGCTTTTGAAAATCAGGCTTTTGAAAACCAGGCCTTTTGAAAATCCAGGCTTTTGAACAACCAGGCGTTTGTACAACCAGGCTTTTGTAAACCACAATTTAGAGTGGAACCCAGGATTTAGAGTGAATTACTAATAATAAATATATTCAAAAATACCCGAAATTTCTCTAAAAAACTGAGACCTTCTTGGAAAACAATAAAAAGGAAACATTAAATCTGCCACGATCCACGAAGATGCAAAAGGGTTAAAACAGATATCTAAACGAAACTCCAAAATTTAGTTGAAATACAGTCCCTGGCCAAATTATTAGACGCACATCAATCCTGTTGGGAAATGTTGACTTCTGGCAACTTATATATTTCACTAAACATTTTTATTGCCTAGCCATACGAAACTATTATGTGTAGAGGTGCATTCAAAAAACGAAGTTTTACTTTGTATTTGTACTAAAAGTAAAAATACATTTTTATATAAATTAGAAATATCTTTAAAAAATATATTTCTAGCTGAGCTAACTCAAAATATTGAGTGGATGCATGTTCAGTATTATTGATTCTACATTTCTTTCATTTGGCGTTTTGTGCTACCTAGGCTAGAAATAGCTCTCAGAGCATTATACATTTAGATAATTATTTAGTACAAAGTAAAACTTTGTATTTTGAATGCACCTGTACATACCATATAACAGTTTCATATGGCTAAGCAATAAAAATGTTTAGTGAAATACATAAGTCGCTAGAAGTTAACATTTCCCAACAGAATTGATGTACGTTTAATAATTTGGCCAGGGACGGTAGAACGACGTCTGTTGAGTATATAAACTATACTCACGATGGACTCGAATACTTTTAAGAAGCTTAAGAAGAGAGTAATAATATTGTTAGATCACTTTAATTCCTAACGGATAATGATGCCGACGAAAATGACGCAATACGTAAAACTCTTGACAGAATGATCATAGAGAACTATGACCACATCAAAAATCAATATTTCTACCCTAACATGAAACAAAAAATAGAAGAATGCGTAAAACATGCGATACATGCACTAAAATAAACTATAATGTGAAACCACCTGTAGGATAGAATATCAACTTTCGGAAACAATAAGAAACCCAGGGAAATCTTAGATTTAGATTTATTCCAACTCCAATCCCATAAATTCTTAGCCGTCATAAATAAATTTATTATATCCGTTGCTAGATATCATCTCAAAAATAAACAAAATAAAACTAAAAACCTCGATATAACGGACCCCGATATACCGAACTTCGGATAAACCGGACAATATTCTTTTATTTTTTTAGAATTATAATAAACACTTTTGCTTATATACAACGTCACTTATCCAGCCAATAGACCAAGGAATATTTCTCGCCACCAACCGCAAAAAAATTTCTAGAGCTAGTAATGAATATCTTACAAGATAAATTTGATGAAGAAGAGACGAGGAGGCAGCATACCTAACCTTACAAAATTTAAAAAACTAAACTTTAACCTAAAACTAGCAATTTTTCATTTTGGGACAGCCTGGAATGAAGTGAAAGTTCGAACTTTAGAGAATGGTTAGAAAATATTACTTAATCATAAAGAAGCCGATGTAGAATTAGAAGGGCTAAAAGTAACCGATTGCAGCAATAAAAAACAGGGTAATGATGAAAATGTGGACATGGAAGATGTATCGCAGTGGTTGGAAGAAGATAAAGGTAAGTACATATATTGATCGAATTTAAGTTGAAAAACAGCCTAAATTCGATCAATATAGTCAGGAATTTCTGTTGTTAGATTTTCTCGAATTCCTAAAACACAAGAAATTCGATAAAAATGGGTTCCCGCTCTTCTTATACAAATCTTCATCTCTATAGCGCTTCGTGCTCCGCCGTTCTTCTGTTCATCCTCAGATCGAATTTCCCGGCTCCATTTATTGGATCTAAAATAATATGATTTTTTTTTGCTAAAAACGAAATTCGACCTAACCTAAAGGTTAAACACCTAGTTTCCAATTTTTTCCGGGTTATCATGTAATGACCGAAAGAAAAAAAAAAATTATATGCTTATTTTTATATAACGGACAATATTGGCTATAATGGATTCTCCTCGTCCGAATTAGTCCGTTATATCGAGGTTTTACTTGCATAAAATGTAACACATTTCTTAGCCTCCACGGCTTCCCAAAAAAAAATATTCGATAATGAAACATGCTATGTAAATCAAGTACATGGTCAAAAATCTCACAGGAAACATAATATTTTGATTCATATCAAACCCCATACAATTTCACAAGAAACTCAGCCGTCGAAAGATTTTATTTAATGGTTCAAGCAACGTTATCCTACAACAATACATATATCCATTTGACAACCCATCTCACACTCTACGAACTCTTAAAACGATATTACGTCAAAGAACAATTAGACTTTAATTCCGAACTAGATTATATAGAACAACGTAAAGCACGGTATGATCAACTATGTACTGAAGTATATGAAAAAACCTACGCCTATACAAATACCCGTAACGAAATAAATAAAAATCAGGATACATTAAACGGGATAATACTCATAACATATGAGGACTTATCCATATGAATTATTCTCATTATCTTCTGAATTGTTCATTTTAATTTAAAATTGGAAATATAAATTAAATCTTTAATAATTTCAATTTAGAAAATTATCAACATTTTTAAAATGATTTTAATGCTTTTTCGAAATTTAGAATTACATAGTCTGTCTTGACAGTAAATAATTAATGTTTTAAAATTTAAATCGGATTATGAGGTGTAATCTAATTCTTATTTTGTTTTAATATTTTTGACATGATTCATACAGGTTCAAGATCGTTTTAGCCTATTAACAATAATTTAAATTTTAATCAGCCTTTTGAACCAAACCCGAACCTGAATTTGCTCCGGTTTTTTTTTCACATTTTTATTGAACCAAATCAAAATTCGAGATTCGGGTTCACGCCCAATAAAAGGCTAACAAACAAATAATTTTCTAGCCTTACACGAAACTATAAAACAAAAATATCATTCCCAAATTTTATTCTGTATTTGATTTGGATAATATTAGTATCTTGTAAAAGAAAAAAATTATTTACCTTTAATTTTCAACGTTATACACAAAACACACAGAGTCACAAGCACATTAGATCACTAATTGTATTTCACTATAATTTATAAGTTTTTTCTGCAACACTTAAACACAAAACCACCTTAAAAAGTTTTTAACTTTAAAGTTTTCATAACTTTGTAATTTTTAATTATTTTCTCTTTAAAAGTACAATTGCGACTAATTTATGTGCTATCGATTCAATCGATTTCAAAACAGGTTCAAATTTATTTTTTTATTTTTATTTTTTTAATTTAATTTCGTACGGTAAATTACGAACTGCGAGTGAGGTACAGTGAGACACATAAAATATTCCTATAAAATGATATGAGTGCGAATACAGTAGAGTACATAAAAAAATTAAATTTAAAATTGCTCGACTTTACAAAACTAAAGGGTAGGCCGTTCGATAACCCTTTACAAACTGTCGTAGAGATGCAATACGATAATTTTATGGCATTAAAAGAATTTACATTTGGGGTATTATTGTGTTTTGTGATTGTACTATTTTTCATAAATGTTTTTCTTTATATTATAAAAATGAGTACGTGCGGGTATTCAATGGGCATTAACAAAAGGGATATACTAAAACATTTGCAACAAGCAGTTGATCGCAGATGGTTTCCAGCAGTTGATTACTCGGACGTAGGCCTATCGTCTCGAACGATAAGAAATACTAAATAAATCCGGATTTCAGGATTTCATATCTATCCGAGAGTTCGCAAGTCTAAATTATTAGTTGATTTGATTTGAGACCAGATCCTTTACAAAACTTGATATCAAAAAAATAAATTCTTTTAATTTAACGTACAAGAAAATTGCCATTCAACAAAACAAAAAACTAAATTTCTTGCTGAAAGTATCTAGACCGCTTAGCGACTAAGTCTTTTCAAATAACTCAATTATCCGAGTCAAATTATATATTTCAGTTTCAAAAAGCTAATTGGTTGCGTAAACCCCATACAATTCCACAGGAAACTCACCTGTCGAAAGACTTTATTTAACCCTAAAGAACTTTCTGTTATTATTAAAAAGATTGAAGCCTATCCATAGAAAATGTAATGAAAATCAAAGAGATTATATTGAACAACATAAAGCACGGTATGATCAACTGAAGTATATGAAAAAACCCTTGAAAAACAGAACATTTCATTTCAAAAGTAAATAAAAATCGTAAACCCAGCATGTAGTCTAAAAATATATAAAAATGGTGTAAAAAATTTGAGAACGGCTGAACCGATTTGGCTCAATCTTTTTTTGTTGTGTTTGCAAATGCCAGGAAATGGTTCTTACGAAAGAAAGTTTTGGGAAAATCCACAGGAAAAGTCGGAAAATTCGGAAAATCAAAAAAATGATGTTTTTGTACGGGATTTCGAGCCTATCCGATCCAGATGGTCTTTTAGAAGAGAAAAATTGGAAAATCTGAGTGGAAAACTCGGAAATTTCCAGAAAAACCCGAAGAAAATTGAATGTTTGTTTCTATGAAATTTTCAATTCTTTGCGTGTTTTTTTATGATTTTGGACGCTGTAAAGCGTGAAAAGTCGATGCCAAGTTTTAAAAATCTCAGAAAAGATCAAAACACAAAGTTAACGAAATAAATAAGAGATGGCGCTGAGGTCTGACCATTAATGCCACAACCCAATAGCTGGCTTTGTACGTTGTGCAATTTGACAGGTGTCCTTTTGGCATTGTCATTTTCGATTGTGCAAACGTTTTATTTCTCTTGCTGCTTTTAAATTGGAAAATTGATTCGAATTGTGTGCATTGCATCCATAAACAGTACCATTATTACAATCATAATTCGGTGTGATTTTTACGATTTCGAAAGTTTTTCCGGATTCGATCGGTAAGTTCATATTTTTGTGAATTAATAACTTTAAAGTAAATTAGTCAAATGAATCGTTGTAATTTTTAGGAATTGATTTTTGAATAAAATGCCGGCTATCAGACGATCGAATATAGGACGAAGAAACCGTAATTCACAAAGAATGCACGGTGTCCGTGGGAATGAAACACAAGAGCAACGCGAAGAATTAAATGAACAAAGACGTGCCCATATCGAACAAGTTCGCACTGCACGGGCACCAGCTCAGGTTCGACAAAACATAACTCGACGAAGAAGTGCGGCTTTCAATTATAACTCTACAATCGCCTACAAAGATCTTCGCTGCGTTAATATTGGCGCATTGCTGCCGTGTGCCGACATTGTCAAACATTGAAGTTCCAAGCAGAAATGCCAGGGCTATGTTGTGCCGATGGCAAAGTTAAATTGCCGGTTTTGACGTTGCCACCGAAGCCATTGTGTACTTATCTCTATGGAGATACAACATTATCCAGACATTTTCTCGCACACACGCAACAGTACAATCAATGCTTTAACATAACGTCATTTGGAACCGATGTTGTTGTTCGTCAACCCGGCTACAATCCCACCTATAAGGTAATAACATCAAAACGTGTTCATCATTTCGATAATGTTGTACGATTGTACTCATCATATTCAAAATGTTCCTCTATTTTAAAGATTCAAGGGCAAATTTATCACCGAAACGGAGCGTTGATGCCACCAGCGAATGAAGAACCCAAGTTCCTTCAAATTTATTTCGTTGGAAATTCCGAAGTTGAAGTCAGTTATCGTCTTGCACTTTTCAATGCGTCAAAACGAGAGATAATCGGAAAATTTCAATGTCTTTTGCATGAACATAATGCGCTGGTTCGTTTGTTTAAAACTGCGTTGGAGACAATGACTTCCGATGATCACAAAATAATTATCAGAGCAGACAAAAGACCAACCGGAGGCCATGTACGTCAGTACAATGCTGCCACTATCGACGAAGTCGTAGTTGTGATTGTTGGCGAAAATGTGGAATCGCGTGATATTGTAATCAAGCGCCGTGATGACGAACGAGTTAGTTATTGAGCTGTCGATTGTACTTGCATTGCTATACAAATAACATATTCATTTTGCAGGTGAAGAAATGAATAAGAAGGTCAGTTCCATGCATTTTTATACTTATCGGTTGATGATGCGACAAGGCGTGGACAATCATCTTTTGAGATATCGTCGATTGTTTCAACAGTCTTGCGTCGATATGCATGTCAAGATCGAAACAGAACGTTTAAATTTCATTCGCATACGGACGACCAGATTTGTTCATCACGTTCAGATGCAATCCGAAATGGCCTGAAATTACCGGTAATCTACTGCCAGGATAAACTTCCAGCGATCGCCACGACATCACCTCACGCGTGTTCAAACAAAAACTAAGAACCCTAATGGACTTCATCGTTAAGCAGATGTTTTTCGGACAGCCACGTTGTTGGATGTACTCAGTAGAGTGGCAAAAGCGTGGATTGCCACATGCACACATTCTGCTGTGGTTAATTGAGAAAATCAGACCAGATCAAATCGATTCAATTATCAGTGCCGAAATACCAGATCCAGAAGCCGACCCGGGGTTGTTCGCGGTAGTCGCAACAAACATGATTCACGCTCCGTGTGGAGAACATAATCCAGATTTACCGTGTATGGCCGATGGGAAATGCACAAAACAATATCCGCGCCCCTTGCTGGCATACACAATTAGTGGAAACGACGGTTAACCACTATATCGACGTCGTTCACTCGAAGATGGTGGCAGAACAGTCACGATGACGGTGAAAAGAAAAGATGTCCTGGTCTATAATCGCTGGATCGTTCCGTATTGCAAGCTTCTATCGAAAACATTCGCAACACACGGCAATGTTGAGTACTGTAACTGCATTAAGTCCATTAAATATATCTGCAAATACGTAAACAAAGGTAGCGACCTGACCGTGTTCGGCATTGCTGCTCCGGAGGCAAATGACGAAGTGTCAAGAATCCAATTGGGCCGTTATGTCAGTTGCAATGAGGCGATTTGGCGTATTTTCTCATTTGCAATACACGAACGTCAGCCTACTGTTCAACATTTGTGGGTGCACTTAGAGAATGGACAATGTGTCTATTTCACGGAAGCTAATGCAGCACAATAAGCAGAACGACCACCAGCTACAACACTCACGAATTTCTTCGAAATTTACCAAAGCGATCCGTTCGCACGAACATTGCTTTACTGCGAAATGCCACGCTATTATATTTGGAACCAGTCGACGAAGAAGTTTCAACGAGGAAAGAAAGGTCAACCTGTTGTAGGATACGCCGATGTGTATTCAACTGATGCGCTTGGCCGTGTTTACACCGTTCATCCACGACAAGACGAATGCTTCTATCTTCGTTTGCTTTTGTTCCATGTTCGTGATCCTACTTCGTTCGAAACGCTTCATACTATAGATGGTGTGTTGTGCGCCAATAATCGAGAGGCTTGCCAACGTCTGAATTTGCTAGAAAACGACTCACATTGGGACTCAACACTCGCCGATGCCACTGTTTCTGCGCCGTCAAATCAAATTCGTGCATTGTTCGCGATCATCATAGCGACGCGTCATCCGTCGAACGCATTGGAATTGTGGAACAAATACAAGGACGAGATGGCTGACGACATTTTGCATCGTGTTCGCACTGCAACATCGAATTATGAGCTTGAAATGAACGACGAGATACGCAACGAAGCTTTGATCATGATCGAAGACATGTGCGTGCTTATTTGCGGCAGCTATTTGTTGAAATTGAACATGCCAGCACCAATTCGTTGGATTCACGATGCATTTAATCGAGAATTGTAACGAGAGCAAGTGTACGATCATGATTCAATGAGCCTAATAGTACGAACGAATGTCCCACTTTTAAATGCACAGCAAAATAATGTGTACGACGCATTGATGAAGGCAGTTGACGAAGAAAACGGCGGAATATTCTTCCTCGATGCTCCCGATGGAACAGGCAAAACCTTTCTGATTTGATGACAAAATCATCATCTGGGACGAGTGCACAATGGCACACAAACGATCTTTGGAGGCGTTCAATCGAACGATGAACAGGATACATTAAACGCAATAATAACACATATGAACTATTCTCATTATCTTCTGAATTGTTCATTTTAATTTAAAATTGGAAATATAAATTAAATCTTTAATAATTTCAGTCTTGAAAATTATCAACATTTTTAAAATGATTTTAATGCTTTTTCGAAATTTAGAATTAGTTTTGACAGTAAATAATTAATATTTTAAAATTTAAATCGGATTATGAGGTGCAATTTTATTATTAGAAATTTTTGTTTTAATATTTTTGACATGATCTATCAGGTTCAAGATTGTTTTGGCCTAATAACAATAATTTAGATTTCAATCAGCCTTTTGAACCAAACCCGAACCTGAGTTTGCTTTGCTCCGTTTTTTTTCCACATTTTTGTTGAACCAAATCAAAATTCGAGATTGGGTTCACGCTCAATAAAGGGACAACAAACAAATAATTTTCTAGTCCTACACGAAATTATAAAACAAAAATGTCATTCGTAAATCGCAAATTTTTCCAAATTTTATTCTGTATTTGATTTGGATAACATTAGTATCTTGTAAAAGAAAAAATCATTTACCTTTAATTTTCAACGTTATACACAAAACACACAGAGTCACAAGCACATTAGATCACTAATTGTATTTCACTATAATTTTATAAGTTTCTTCTGGAACACTAAAACACAAAATCACCTTAAAAAGTTTTTAACTTTAAAGTTTTCGTAACTTTATAATTTTTAATTATTTTCTCTTTAAAAGTACAATTGCGAATAATTTATTGTGCTATCGATTCAATCGATTTTAAAACAGGTTTACATTTTTTTTTTTTTTTTTTTAAATTTAATTTCGTACGGTAAATTACGAACGATGAGTGAGGTACAGTGAGACACATCAAATATTTCTATAAAATGATATGAGTTCGAATACAGTAGCGTACGTAAGAAAATTAAATTCAAAATTGCTCTATAGAGCAAGAGATGTCTATACGATCGTTTTATGGCATCAAATTAAAAGTATTTAGGTACATTTTTAAGGTATTTTTGTGTTTTGTGATGTGTTATAAAAAATAGTAGGTGCGGGTATTTAATGGCCATTAACAATAGAGATATGCTAAAAATTTTGCAACAAGCAGTTGATCGCAGTTGATTACTCGGACGTAGTCTTATCTTCTCGAACGAAAAGAACTATTAAATCAAGCCGGGTTTAGTTTTATATCTTTATCTCACGGTGTCATATCTATCCAAGAGTTGGCAGATCTAAACTATTGGTTGATTTGACTTGAAACCAGATATTTTACAAAACTTTGTATCAAAAAAATAAATTCTTTTAATTTAACATGCAAGAAAATTGCCATTCAATAAAACAACAAACTAAATTTTTTTGCTGAAAGTTGTCAGGCCGCTTAGCGACTAAGTATTTTCAAATAAGTCAAATATCTGAGCCAAATTACATATTTTAGTTTTAAAAAGCGATTTGGTTAATACCAGCACAAAAATATGGAAGCCTGGTCAGATTAGTTATCGGACAAAGGAAAAATTGAAAAGCTTAGTATGGGTTTTCCTTATTTCCTGACTAGTGCGAAAGGAAAACGCGGCTTCGTTATGCAATACAAATTATCTTAAATTTTATTTTAATTCTATTTCGGTCTAAAAAGACCAAAGTATTGAAAATCTTGTCAAAAATGACGAAAAATTTGGTTGGCCCAAAACCACTTTTATGTTTTGAAAGCCCCTGAGTCTGAAATAGCAAAAAAAAAAAAATGTCCTGCCGTCTGTCTGGATGTCTGGATATTTGGACCCATGGTATCTCGAGAACGGCTTGTCTGATTTGGATTTTTTTCCCCAATCTGTTTCTATGGTCAAGGCGGAGATTTGAAAAGCTTTTGGAGACTGTACGTCAAGAGGGTGGAGTACCTGCCACACGAATTGACCCAAAATACCTGGTTTTATAAATATTTACGATTTTTTTTATATATGCTGGTTTGATTATTCAACTGGGCATTGAATTTGGAATTCTTTTGAAGGTTAAGTTAGAGGTCAATTTGCGGAATAAGTTGAAGTTGAGTTGGAGTTCAGTTCGGGTTGTATTAGGATGTAGTGAGTATAGGTAACAAATTGTTTATATGATGGAACTTGCCCATTTATCAACCGATTATTATGAAATTTGACATGTGTGTTGAAAATGGGAATCAAAAATGATGTTTTGTTAAAGTTCTGGAATATGGCCAGTTACACGGTTAGAAATATCAGTATACTTTTGTATACTACTTTCGGTATAAAGTTCTTGAATACGATTTTACATGTTATATTGGATGCCTGTACCCTTGTTACTGTAGCTTTTGACCTGTTTGGCTGTTGTTGTATATATGTATATATGTTGGTTAAAATAGAAATCAGTACTGTCAAAACTGTCACACCAACTTTATGACACAGGTGACAGGTTCATGCTATCCCCATTGAAAACACCAAAGACCGAAGTTCGGAGCAACTCGTGAGGTTTCAGCCCTTTATATTTTATCATTATAATCCGGTTTAAGGCTTAAGATTAGAGGTGCAAGGCTTACTGTAGGAATATTCCAGTACATATGTGGTAATGATTGACTCATGAATCGCCACAATCAGATGATGAGAATCAATTAGTATAACACTTCAATTGTGCATGACTATGTATTGCTATCAACTCAATAAATCAGCTTTTACAATTTTAATTAATTTGGTTTCTTATGGTAAATTAAACCAAGAAACGTGAGTGAGGTACAGAACGACGCCGGTGTGAAATTTGTGGGTACTTTATTTGCAGAAAAAATTATGCAAGTCTATATTGTGAAGTTTTTTGAACAAAATTGAAATTTTAGACAACCTTTAGTTTTTCGACTTACATTCATGAGCGTGTACATACAGTGTATTTAAAAAAAATAAAATGGTTCATTTAAAAGCTCCATCAAAAAATATCTAACAAGAATTTCCAATTTTCTTCCTACAATTACCTTTTTTCTAAGCTGTAGGGTTCTTGCAAACAATTTTTGAAAATAAACAAATCGAGGAATTTCTCATGGAACAAGGACGTTGTTGTTTACCAAATGGCACACATCTTAGACATAGAGCGAATTTCTGAGATTCATTATATTTGGTATAATAGAGAAACACGTCCTTGTTCCACGCGAACTTCGTCGATTTGTTAATTTGCAAAAAAAATTTGAAAGACCCTTACGGCTCATATTAAAATAGCACCAAGTGATTTGAAATCCGAAATAAACACCCTTTACAATCTATATAGTCACTATAAGAGCCAATCTCTGAGATTCGTGCTATTTGGTGTAGTAGAGAAACACGTTATTGTTCCATGCAAAATGCTTCACCATGAAAACTGATATAGTCACTATATGAGCCAATCTCTGTGGCCAATTTTGAGACCAAAATCATTCAACAGATTTTAGCTTTAATAACAACAAGGAACAGGTCACGCACTCGAACTAGTCTCAACTCGCAACGACATGGTTCGTATTCTTCTTTTATAGAACCAAACTGGTGAATGATAACAAATGCTTTTACCACAGACGTTTCAGTGATCGTGCGGTTAAATGTGTTTCTAACTGCAAACATCACAAAAAATGTATGTGACAGTCCAGCAACTCGGATGTCCATCCAAGAAATTTGGAGCACACCAGCATATGGGGACGAGTCTGGATGGTGCAGAGTCTAGCCGTCTTTTAATTGTAGAAAGGAAACCAAAGCAAAGAAATTTACTTGACACGGTTGCTGACGTCATTCATTCCACGGAATTTTGCTAAGTCACCGTGGTCAGTAATGGATTTTAATTTGTTTGCGGCGAATGGAACGCGAGTTAAAGCATTCGGTATGAAACAGTTAAGCTTATACATCGAGTTAAACGAGTTTTTGAGTAGAATTTTATCATATGGTCGACTTATGTGAGGTAACAGTACTTACCAGCCGTTAGGTCCTTTCTCGATGCGTCTGAACGAAACTCAACAGAGGAATAGCGCACACGACAGGGAACTGTTGGTTGCATACTCCGGCACCAATCGTCCCATGCAAATGAGAGTATGATAAGTCAAAAAAATCATTTTTCAGGAAATGAGTTTGAAGTTTTTTACTTTGGTATAGCAGAAAAGAAAATGAGAGTATAGTTTATTGTTTCTAACCATCAGGGAGGATTTCGATTTTTATGAAAAATTACCATAATATAAAATCATATTCAGAGAATTCAATTATACGATTATTTGAGAGTATGATATAGTCACTTATCATACTCTCATTTGCATGGAACGATTTATTAGAGAAACGTTTATTCATATTTACAGACCAGAAGCCGTTAGTATACGCGTTTAAACAGAATCTTGAAAATACATCTAGACAGTTCCGACACCTTGATTTTATAGGCCAGTTCACAACTGACTTGCAGCACGTGTCGGGTATGGGAAATGTGATCGCGGATGCTAAAAAATATACATTGCTGAAAGTATAGACTATTCAGCCATCGCGGAAAATCAAACCGAAGACGGGAATTATCGGAAATTTACGGAACAGATCCACTTCGCTAGTTTTACGATTAGCATTCAATTCTACTAAGTTTCTATATTGTGCTAGATGGAAGGGCTAAACCATTTTTATGCTACAAAAATTCAGAAAGAAGGTTTTGGAAGCATTGCATAAAGGGCTTGCCCATTTCCGGGAATTCCCGGGAAATTCCCGGGATTTTAGATACGACTATGCCTCGGAACACGACTATGCAGTTTATTGAGCAGTCCTGAAATTGGATTTTGCATTCCCGGGAAATTCCATTCTGGGAATTCCAGGGAAGCAAGCCCTAATTGCATAATCTGGCACTTCCGGAAGTCAATACCGCGGTTAAGTTGCTGACGGAAAAATTGGTGTGGCTCAAAATGAACGAAGATAGCCGGAAAATGACACCAATTGTAACCAGGTATACCAAATCGCCGGTCTCATGGAGGTACATTTCGATATCGTCGGTCCGTTGCCGAAGTCCAAAAATCAGAGATATTAAATCACGCTAATAGACAGCATTACTCTATGGGCAGAGGCAATACCAGTGTCCGATATTACAGCGACGACCGTAGCGACGATGTTGAAACGATGAGCAGCCGTTATGTAAAATAACCGGCTGGATTGAGCTTTATTGAAATTAGTTTGTGGCTGTTCTTTGAGTGTAACAGGCCATTTTCTTGGAGCAAGTAGAACGATAGTCTACTAGTCAGATTTCGTAAAGATATTAAAAAAATATTTCGAGGAGTTGCGAAAAGCCACACGTCATTGTACAAATCGGGTTTTCATCAGCCGCGACTTACAGACTTGCACAGTTAAATATAAAAAAACATATTAAATTGGTTTAGAATCTTTCAAAACTTTTAACAATTTTTAAAGAAAAAGTTCTTAAAACTGGTTTTAATAGCCTTCTAGAGTATAGAGCCATAATCATTATGACGTATTTTTTCGAAGCTTTTTTAGTGGTATAACTTTTCACTGAATTCCATAGGAATTCATAGTAAAAATGGTGTTTTTTAGCTTCAAGTTTTTCATTGAAAAAAGCAAAAATGTTACAAAATTTTTATACAAAAGTGTTCTACATACGTTTAGCAACAATATACATGCAGGGTTTATTGGTATTAAGTAAATATTAATTGCAGAAATATTAAAATTAAATTATTTCTAAAATATATTTTTCGAAATTTCATTTTGAAAAATACATCAAAGTTGGCTCTGACGAATTAAAATAATACTTGCTAAATTTATCTTTAGTTTCACTAGTGTACGTTAGATGTCTCAGATTTATACAGAAAAATACGAAAAAGATTGTTTAATCACAAAATTATGATACGTTCTTAATATTTTGAGAATTTGTTTTGCTTTTCCTACAATTTTTGAACTTAAAATTTCCCCAGGTGGCAATTTTTGGCAAGATTTTTAAAAAATTTGTACTGCCATCACTGCCATCTATGTAATGTATATTGACTTAATGCACACAATTTGTAGTAAGCTTTTCTTTTTTATTTGACCAGAAAGCTGTTGTTATGAACTTTTTTTTATATTTTGGTTTAAATAAATCAATTATTACAAGAAAATGAAAACGATTTACTTAAACGACATTTATATATGTTGAAATTCAAACATTTATGAAAATATTTCAGAAATCATAATTAAGAATTTGTAACATTTTCATTGACAAATTTGTCTTAAGAAAAAAAGTGATTTCCCATATGTTTTGTGTGTTTTACTATGGAAATATTGATTTTTTCGTCGTTTCTAATTCCCTTAAAAAAGCTTCGTTTTTTAGATTATGGCTTGTATAATCAAGGTTGCTTTGGTATCATACCTGAAAATAAATAAAGGGAAACAAATATTAGAATAGGCATACAACTACAAAAAAAAAATAAACGAAATGTTTCCTACTAAAAACTATCAATCATAAAACCTGTCGCTTTCAGTTAACTACAGCATAGTCTAAATAAAGTATAAAATAAAATCCTCTAAGGCAATTAGCAAATTTTATTAAATTCGGTTAATTACAGCACGCCAAAGTTTTATTTTTTCCAACTAGCAGTTTTTTTATTATCATATACCCTGGCATAATTCACTTTAAAGCATAGTAAAAAATAAAAACTTACAAACTTTAACTACTCCACCGTAAAGCAATCTTGAACGTGCCATTAAGCAACTGAACTAGGTATATATAGTGAGTTGTATGTATAAAACTTTATTTTTTTTTGTTACGATAATAAGTTAATTAAACTTTTCTATCTCATAAAGCATCATCATTTTTTTTTATATTTACCTCCCGCACTCAAACTACGTATATATGTATATACGTGTGGCGCATAAAAAGCTGGTTACATAAAAACAAATACAACAAATATAATTCGAGGTTAATATAAAACTTTGAACAACAAGTGTCATATAATTTACCAAGTAATTCATTTTAGATTACAGAATTACTTGTTTGGAAATAAACTTTACATATCTGTCATTCTCGGTGAATTTTGCATGTACACACAACGAATATGAGCTTTTTGCACAACAAATTCGATTTTTTTCTTTGTTTTTTCCAACAAAGTTTTTTGTTTTATAAACAATCTAGATAAGTTTGGATGATTGATTACATCAAATACGAAGAATACACTCAGTTAAGCATAAAAAAGAACGGACGAACGCCTTATGCACCGTGTGTATAACGTATTCTTTTAGCTTGATGTAAATGAAATTAAAAAATAAATAAATCAAATTAAATTTTAATTTATTGCTATGATTAATTGCGATATAATAATCAAGCTGAATGAAGGAACTTTTTAATATTTTTTTTTATTTGGCAAAAAAGCTTTACTAATTACTTCAGGTACATACATGCATATATTATTAGAAATTTTAGTCTGTAGAAGGGAATAAATTAATAATTACGATCTGAGTTTGTGTTGAACCCACTTGTGCACATATTTATATTTTGGTGTATTAAATTTGATGCTTGTGGGAGTTTTATTATTTAATCGTGGGTTGCTTAAGTTATTTGTAATAATACGGGATACTAGACGTGGGAAACCGCCTTCACCGCTATTGAATTTTAAAATTGTATAGTCTGGAATCCATAAATAGCCAGCAATTATGTTAATAGTCAACTGATATATGTATGTAAATATAAAGAGCCAAGATGACCTTATAAAAAATGTTCGCGAAAATTAGAGAAATTTTAACAATAAAAAATTATGGAACTAATGCATTTCACAGGCTTAGTATCCATTAATCAATTTTTATCGACATAATTAGGTTTTATGTTCGACGCATCTCACAAAACAAGTATAGTCTATTGTGCTCCTTAATTGGGAATCTGCACCATACATCAATCAGCAAATAAAGAATGTAAGACATTCCTAGTTGTATAAACAGTAATCGATAGAGAACCAAAAGAATATTATTGACATTGGGTCTTAGAACTAAATAGAACTGATACTGTTAGAATCCTCATTAGCAAAACATCTTGAATATAACGGAATCGAATATTTGACGTTCATAACCGGTTTACCAAAGCAGGCTAACGTCGAAGAAATAATAAAGGGACTCCATCAAAACGAATGTGTTAAAGTGAAATTCATAAAGAAGACATAATAGAGATCAAATACCTTCGATTGGTCTCACCTGCTAAAATTAAAGAGGACTAAATTAAGTTTAATTAATGACAAAAAATTAGAAGCAAAAGTCATTGTCGCCATTGTAACATGGTAAGGACACGGTACTTCACGGAGGCTCAGTTTATATGTTGCCTTTGCAAAACCATGCAGCAAACTCACCGGACCGCTCTAAGTTAAAAGAACACGTTGTAATTCAAAAGAACATTAAAATAAAGAAACATTCAAAAACGCCATATAAACACTCAACGAAAGTACAAGTATCACAGATAGCACCAAAGGTAATGAATGGCCAAACATTTACACAGCGAGCTGCCCCATAAACAACACGTTACACGAATCATGGAGTTCTATCTCTCATACCAATTTATAACCAATAGCGGAGACTTTTAAATTTAATAATAACTCACAAGAACGATCTGGTGCAAATATTCATAGTAAAACACGGATAGACCCGATTTTAACTATAGATGAACAAAAGGATTCATTATTTTCATACAATATTTTCATGTCAAATACAAACGAGCAAGCATCCGTAGTAAATTGAATATGCTGGAAGAGTTGATCATACCAAGGCATCTGTGTGGATTTGCTGATGCATCAAACGCCGCGTATGCCACTGACCTGTAGGCCCGCCAACATCATTTCTGCGAAAAACAAGGTCACACCAATAAAGTACATACATTACAACTGAGAGACTAGATGTATGTGCGGCTCTTCTACTCACGATGTCCTTATGGTCTGATTCCACCACCGTCCTTGCTTGGCTGGCAAAACCACCTACGCAAGGAAATATATTTGTGCTTAACCGAGTTACCGAGATATTAGATTCTATATTAGATTCTCTCCACTTCCTGATGAACTCCTTCAAGATGTGAGGTGGTGGCAGGGACCAGACTGGCTGCAACATGAACCAATTCGACCTTCAGAGCTCCGAAAAAAAAAACAGAAGGCGAGGGTACCGCAACAACCAATTTTACCTATAGGTGAAACCATTAGACTTCGAAATTAATCAAAACATCATAATTTCTGAAATTATTGAAAAGTTTTCAAGTCTCACGGTCTCACCAAGTCAATTCGGATATTTGGCTGGTTAAACCGGGCCAAGCACAATTTTCGTAATTTCGGTCAGACGTATTGGTCCTTTAACAGTCGCAGATTTGTACGAGTAGGTAATACAAAATGATCGTGAAAGACGCATCATTTTTAAGCTTCCCTGCCGAAATTAGTAACCTGTGCAATAACCTTCCTTTAAACAAAAAAAAACCATGGGCGAGTTCACACTCAACTCGCAAAAGAATTATGTGAAAACCTTTAACTATTGAATCATTTCAAGTCTCTTCGATGGGCCTGAGAAACCAATTCAGATAGACGGCTGCTGTTCGCTCAGTAGTATTTAAATTACGGTACAATTTTGGTTTAAAAGTCAATAAGTTATTCTATTTTGGATTTGAAGAACGAACCTTACCGACATTAATTGTTTAATTGAAATTGAAATTTATAACCGACTAAATTTCAGTATAGCCATGTCTTGGTGAGCTTGAGCAAAGTATAGTTCTGTTAAGTTAATCATCTAAATCTGCCCTGAACGCTTTAAAATTCACCATTACTCATACACGGCAATTGTTGAAGATTCCATATTTAGACTTTTGTGAATGGTCACGGCAAACCAGGTGAACAAAGCAAAGTGACATCGCTGATTTGATTGATTTGAACTAAATGAAATAGGGAGGTTCTATTTGACAAAGGCACTATTTTGACTGTAAAATTATAGCAGCTGGGTAGAAAATGGCATTCGAATCTGTTTACCACTATTATAGTTTTTGTTTCCTATATACACCGCATAACCAAACTCAACAAAAGCATGAGCAATACTAAACATAGCATACCGATTAAAAAATTTCAAAATTATTATTTTATTATGTATCAATGTAGTATATGTACAAGTGCCGTTTTCACAGCTCGCTAAGATGTATAAATATAATATTTAATATTTTAAGTATGGGTGCATTTGTCTTTGTTTAACGTACTTCCATTTCAGTTTTTTTAATCACTTGCACTACACATGCATACTTTTTGTGCCTTTTCATTTTAATCTGACGGAAATTGTAATTCGAATTATATAGTATTCAAGTTCGGTGCATTTTGTGTTCGTTTTTCTGGTATATAATTTGCAATTTCGGTCGTACCGGATTTTCCGTTCCTTTTTTTACATGAAATTTTTGACTTACCCCCGCTAAAGATGTTTTCACATCAATATTAGGCCCGATTCTGCCTTCCAAAATTTTATGTTATGTTATTTTATTTTTGTTTTTTCAATACAAATTCATATAGGAAGCGGGGAAATAAAATAACATAACATGAATTTTATCGTCCCAGAATCGGGCCTAATAATATTTCAGACAATGCCGGAATTTTATGAGTGGATGGACGCCTAGGATATGCAATGGGACAATAGGATCTAAAACATCCGATACACCTGTCTAGCAGTCACCGTATAGCACATAAACTAGCCCAAGAAGCACACTATAAGCATTTTTGCAAACAAGGCGCGGAAGTCCTCTACCTATAAAGGTTGTGTACGGCAAGCAAGGTATTATATCTCGAATTGGCTACCGACATACCACAGATATGATTCTTGCAACCTTTAAACGGTTCCAGAATCGCCGAGGAATTTGCACGGATGTATATAGCGACAACGAAACCAATTTTTTAGGTGCCGTGAACGAATTGAAAAGCTTTCAACAACTTTTAGCACGAGAAAAAGAGCAAATTATCAACTGAGCGACAACCGACAACCAATAACACATAAAATGACATTTCGTTTCTCTGGCATCGCCACATTTCAATAGCCTGTGTGAGACAGCAGGTAAATCTGCCAATTCCACTTGCGACGTGTGCTCGGCAAAGCTACGCCGAGATAAGAGGAGTTAAATGCACTTTTTAACCAAATTGAAGCTCTGCTAAATTTTTGACCTCTATGTGAGTCACTAGGGGAATACAGTAAAACCCTAACACCAGCGCATTTTATTATCAGACAAGCCGTAATTGCTATTTTAACAATTACACATTTTAATAGCAATCTTAAATAATGATAGAATTAGATGAAACTTTTATCTACTTAGCAACATAACATAGACATCGAACTTATTAAAGAAAGCTGGTTAAAACAGCGATAAACCCTTATTTCATCAAAATTACAAATCATATAATATAAACAGGCAAACCAACACTATGAGTGGAGTCATCATTTTTGTAGAACGTAACGTTAAACATTCTTTATTACGTTCCTTTAACCTACATGTTATTGAGGCGCTTAGTATTGTTATCATCCCTTATAAGGTAACTTTAGGGTTATAGTGGCATATTTTAATGGCGGAACTACTAACATGGAACTCACTAAATTAAAATCTGACAACCATCCACCCTCAATGGAACAATTTTAAGAGTAACAGAGTGCGCACTATTCTTATAACGAAATGCGATCTAATAATTTCATGGTTCAATTTCCAAACTCACCAGCGCATTATCACCCAAATTCTAAATATGGTTCCACTTTAGATATTGCTCTAACAAATTGCCCTCAGCAAATTCAGAATATAAATTTAGTACATTATTTAAGCTCAGACCATCTACCAGTTCATTTTGAACCAAACTCCTCTTCTCAATTTTATGGCAATAAACTTGAACAGCTCAACTATGCGGTTGCCAACTGGGCTATTTATAAAACATTAATTAATGGAATATAACCTACGTTCGGATTCCCTGGTAAGAAACAAATAGTAACTACAGTGGTACTCAATCATCAGGTACAGGATCTGAACAATATTATTGTTAGCCAAATAAAAAGCCATCCCTTATTTTAACTCTAGGACTAAGATTTCACTAAAATTTCTAATTGCTACAAAAATGTTAATCAGCCTTAGAAATACACGTAGATACCAATGGTAATGGAAGAATAAACAATCGTATGGGCATAAAATGTTAGTAAAGACAAAAATTCCAATAAATTTTGGAAAATTCTGGGAAGTTCACCAATTTCTGATGAGGTATATAATCAAATCTTAATAACTAATTCAGAGAAATGTGTTTCTTTTGCGAAAAGATTAGTTATGATAGGTACATAACACCGATACTGATGCCAATTCAGATTTTTTCATGAAGGTGTGGGGATATTTCAGCACGTCAAATCTGCTTTAAACGAGAAACAGTCAACGGGGTGTATTACTTCGGTCTAAAAAGACCAAAGTATTGAAATCCTGTCAAAAATGACGAAAAATTTGGTTGGTCCAAAACCACTTTTCTCGACGTTTTGAAAGTCCCTGAGTCTGAAAATGCAAAAAAAAAAAATGTCCGTCCGTCTGTCTGTGTGTCTGGACCCATGGTATCTCGAGAACGGCTTGTCCGATTTGGATTTTTTTTACGCCAATCTATTCTATGGTCAAGGCGGAGATTTGAAAAGCTTTTGGAGACTGTACGTCAAAGGGGTGGGGTACCTGCCATACGAATTAACCCAAAATACCTGCTTTTATAAATATTTACGATTTTTTATACATGCTTATTTGATTATTGAATTGGGCATTGAATTGGGAATTAATTTGAAGGTTAAATTAGGGGTCAATTTGCGCGTTGAGTTGAAGTTGAGTTGAGTTGGAGTTGAGTTGGAGTTGAGTTGGGGTTGGATTTGGATGTAGTGAATAGTTAACAAACTATTTATATGATGGAACTTGCCTATTTATCAACCGATTATTATGAAATTCAATGTGTATGTTACAAATGGGATTCCAAAATGAGTTTTGGATGAAGTTCTGGAATATGGCCAAGTAGGATGGAACTTGCCCATTTCTCAACCGATTACGATGAAATTCGACATTTGTATTTGAAATGGGATTCTAAAATGTTTTTTGGATGAAGTTCTGGAATTTTAAAACGATTTCTGGATGAAGTTCTGGAATATGGCCAAGTATGATGGAACTTGTCTATTTCTCAACCGATTATTATGAAATTTAATTTGTATGTTAGAAATGGGATTTTTGAAATGAGTTTTGGATGAAGTTCTGGAATATGGCCAAGTATGTTGGAACTTGGCTATTTCTCAACCGATTATGATGAAATTCGACATGTGTAATGGAAATGGGATTCTAAAATTAGTTTTGTATCAGGTTCTGGAATATGGCTAAATATGATGGAACTTACCCATTTCTCAACCGATTATGATAAAATTCGACATGTGTATTCAAATTGGGAATCTGAAATGAGTTTTGGACGAAGTTCAGGAATATGGCCAAGTATGTTGGAACTTTGCTATTTCTTAACCGATTATGATGAAATTTGATATGTGTGTTGGAAATGGGATTATAAAATGATTTTTGGTAAAGCTTTGGAATATGGCTTTGTAGGATGGAACTTAGTTATTCCTTACCCCTTTGTTATGAAATTTGACATGCAATTTGTAAATGGGATACTAAAATGAGTTTTTGGATAAGTTCCTGGAATATAGTCAGTTAAACGGTTAGAAGTATCAGTATAATTTGTTATACTATTTTCGGTATAAAGTTCTAGAATACGATTTTTCGTTTTAAATTGGATGCCTGTACCCATGTTATTGAAGCTTTTGACCTGTTTGTCTGTTGTTGTATAAGTAAATATAATTTGGTTAAAATAGAAATCAATAATGTCAAAACTGTCACACCAACTTTATGACATTATTGAAGATACCAAAGACCGAAGTTCTGATCACCTTGTGAGGTTTCAGCCCTTTATATTTTCGATATTGAAAATGCGACTGGGAGAGGAGCTGAAAGCGATAAGCAGCTCACACAGTGGAAAGAAATGATTTCGCAACGCATTTCAAGATTACGTTCTGACTATTCAGAAGAAGCACGAGAATCACGAAACAGCGACGATCGATAAGAGAATGAGACACGGGAAAATGATCAACGGGTTTATTTTACAACTAAAAATGTATTGCAAAAAACAACACAACCACCATCTATAAGACACGGCTGCTTTTTTTACGTTGTGTCAAGCTAGTACATTTGCCAAAACATTGATATACTCTAAAATATGGATTGGGGTTGAAATTCCAGAACCGAATATTCCAGGCGTAAAATTCCAAACCCAAAATTCCGGGACCCAAAACTTCAAAAGCCAAAATTCCAACATTGAAAAATCCCAAATCTAAAATTCCAAAATCCAAAATTCCAAAATCAAAATACCAAAAATTCCAACCAACTCAGGCAATTTATGGGATGAGGACAAAATCCCAAAACAAAAAAAATCCATTTCCATTATTCCAAAACCTAAAATTCGCCGGTGAGAGTTACCGAAGCCATTAGCCGCTACGATTCTAAGTTAAATGAGTGATTAGCCTTGTATCACTAATACGTGTCATTAATAGATTCTATATAATCCGCTCCTTCGTGAGGCACGCAGTGTGACATGTTTGCTGATCCCGGCTCCTACATCCCCCGAAGTTCAAATCTAAAGCCCCTCGGAGGGCTATGCGGGGAGGGGGAAGCGCAGCGACTTTCCGTGTGCCCGTGAGAGTTACCGAAGCCGTTAGCCTCTACAATTCTACTCATGCAACTCAAGCAATTTATTTTCCTGAAAAATAGATAAAATCAAGTGCTCGATTTCATCTGTTTTCAGGAAAGTGGATTGGAGGGGAATTTTTGGATTTTCAAAACTGATTTTGAAATAGCGATACATCGCTTTGGAATATTTTCCGAATATCCAATTTAAAGGATGCTTTTTCCATTTTGGTCAGTTGATTTAGAGGAGACTCCAAAAGTCAAAGCTAACCAAAAAAATACGGGACTTCAGAAAAATTCTCGCTAAAAATTTGAATGCTTAAAGCTTTGGCTTATTGAGCATGCAGTTGACCGAAAACTCAAAATGCAACATCCTTAAGGCATCTGGGATGGCAAAAGTCATCGTATAGGATGACTGTATTTATACAATGCTTAAAATTTTCGGAAATTGGTTTAAGTATTGATACCAATATTTGTATCGTCATATTATGTACATCAGAATACTTTTTATAAAAAAAACTATTCGAATGGAACTCACATGTAGGGATGTGGTATCGAAATGAAAGTATTGATACCAATATTTGTATCGTCATAAAAGTATCGATACTCTTAAGTATCGAGTACAATTTAAAAACATTTTCGATTTAAGGCAGTGATACATAAAAAACAAATCCTTTAAGGTAAACAAATTTAGCGCACTGATTGGTCAATAAACGGCCATCTTGAAAACCATTAAATTTACATAACCTTAAAAAAGTTGCTGTCACTCTTTTTACTGTTCTGTAAATTTACCGTATGACAAATTTTCCATATACATACAAAATTGTTCAACATCCAATTTTTTAATGTCGGATAATCAAAACCAAAAACTTAACTAACTAAATTAATTAAATTATATTAAATATATTAAATGTCATAACATATGTAAAAAAGTTCGCACGGCAAAATTTTACATGTATTCTCGACACACGACTTTTTTTTGTCGTATAAGGTAATTCAAATCAACAAATCAGCGCGCTGTATGTTTTTACCTTAAATAATTGTTTCATGAATTTTTTCACGTCAGGACTACAATGAGTACAGAAGGGAAATGGTGACTTTTCATTTGCCGTTTAGAAATGAGGATACGGAAATTTTAGGAGACATGGAATTTACTCATAGATGAAAACAAAAATACCATTTCCCAAAGACGGAAAGACTTTGAGTCTTACATTGATATTTAAAAGACTATTGATATATGCCGACAACTATACTCCAAGATGATCAACTGAATGATGACGAGCTAGAAATTCAAGACGTTGCTACAAGATTTCCAGAACCAAATCCTTTTCAAGAATTATATAGAAACCCAAATGCTGCGGTTGATTAAGACTTACGTTTCCTTGATGAAGACTTATACGTATGCTACTTATGTAGCTACACTTAAAAGTTTGAGAGCAATTCCTATTAGAAGAAAACATATAATGAACCTTGATCAATTTTGTGACCTCATGAGGAGTGCTAATGAAAAACAAGAAAAATTACTTTTACACGTCATCCATCACATTTTATCTGCCGAGAAATTGCCTTTACAAATATTTTTAACTGAGCCAGCTGAATGCGGAAAAACGTTCGTTATTAAATTGATAAAGGAAATATACAATAGATCCTCAAGTTATGCGACAAACTAATGTAAATTTAGCTTTTATCCTTTCAAAAATTGGTAATGTATCAATTCTAGGAATAGAGAAAGGAAGAAGTCACACAGCGCTGCTCAAATTAGTTTCTATTGCAATAAATATTATTGGTGAGTGTGCTAATCATGTACATGACGTATTTGTGAAGCAAAAATTACACAAGATGTCAGTGATCGACACAGGTGTATTGCCATTCGAAATTATTTTTCTAATTGGAAAAACTTGTATTATTACGACAAACATAGACGTTACAGATGGATTAACTTATGGTGCGGTTAGAACTTTAATTCATATAGAACAGAATGAATAAAATGAAATCACTCGTATATGGTTGCTATACTGTGTTCTTAACATACTTTCAAAAATTGGACAATCTGAATATTTGTTATTGGCTCTTAATCTATTTCTTAAGTCAATAAACTATTTGTAGAACTCTACTGTAGCCAGTAAAATGCAGTATAGGTGATACAAACGGCTAAAAACCACTAAGCAAAATCACCAGGAAAAATAAAACTTGAAAGACTCAAACAATAAATCGTAACTTGAAATTAAATCACTCCTATACCACCCGGTGTGGTGACGTACCACCCGTTATTATATACTTTTCTTCTATATTCAATCATTTAAAAAGGGCGCACAAACACACACACACAAATAAAGCAAATTCTAATAAAAACAAAACAGAAAAAAACGATTTCTTTTTTCCAGGCACATTTACTCGTCGCAAAGGAAAACTACCCCCCAAGGTATATCTGTACTGTACAATTGTCACACTAAACAAATGAATATGTAAATAGAAAATCTCTCTCGCAAAGCTTTACATTTTCATTATGTGTATACACATATTCGAGTATTTACACAAGTCTATTTTTCATATAATATACATAAATCAGCCCGGTTCGTTAAATTTTGCTTTTTTTTTAAACCCTCCAATATTACATGACAACACGCAGGTACGACGTTTGTACTATACAAATTATATTTATCTGTTTTAATATTTTAAAATTAAATGTTTTTAATTAACCAAATATTGTGCGCGCACAAATTATTATAGCAGAGAATTCACTAGACAAAGACGGTGGGGGGGGGGGGGGGGGGGGGCGATATGTTTAGGTATATGTAAATAACCCAAAAACATCAAATACAAATATATGGATGTGCGAAAGAGTTTTTATATATGTGTATATAATATGTGTATCGTGTATTATCCCGGAGCGCACGCTCAAAATTAAATTATCAAATTAATTTTTCCCGTTTAAATTTGGCAAAAATTGTTTTTGCTTCTTCCTCCTGCCCTCTTTTACTACCATAAACACTAAGTGTTTATCTAGTCTAGAATTTTGATTACGTCGAGCAAACATAGCTTGGGTATATAAACCATACGTTTCTAGAAAAATAATCATTGGATAATTTAATTAAATTTAATTAAAAAAATAGAACTTTTTTAATAGAAAAGTTTAAGAGACAAACACAAATTCAAGTTAAAATTTTGTTATTGTTTTTTATTTTATATTTTGTACTTACAATAATTTATATAATGGAATGGATGTAACAACAACAAAAAAAAAAATTAAAAAAATAAACAAACACTTAAGTACTTCTTACGAGAAACGAAAATCATTCCAAAAGTAAAAGAATTGGTTTCATGTTGATTTTTAGAACAACCAAGTAAGTCGAGAATGGAAACAAATTTTTTTTTTTGTATTTTAATTTAATTTTTTTTTTTTAAATTAATGTTTATGTCAGTGACAAACCGTATTATACGGAAAGAGACTGGAAATGTAGAAAAGAAATTTGGTCATTGAGATGAAATTAATATTATTGACATGAACAATATGAAAGCTCTCGTTTTGTAAATAATAATACCTATAAAACAATGAATTAATTACTGCTATATCTCAACTTCAGTTCCAGACATTTTCTTGTGGACAAATAAGTTGATATAAACAAAATGTATGGAGATGCCAGTATATAGTGGCAATATTTTTCTTGTTACAAATAAAGTTCTCCGCCACTTCTCATAATTTTAAGGTAAACAAATATTTTTTATAATAACATGCATGTACAAAAGGACACAGTAATGAACATAATAGACCCAATATGATATATTATCGTGGCTTTTATCACTTTTAACTAATAAACAATTTTTAAATAACAAACAATTATTTTTAATTTAAAAACCCAAAAGGTAAAGATCACCAGCAGCATATTGTAACGTAAGCATTATTTACTTATGCGGCAAATACAAATCCAAATTGGGAGAAAAAATTAGTTTGATTTACTCGACGAATTTCAAAGAAATAAGGCTACCAGGCATGGGAAATGGGATCTACGCAGCAAAATTGGCCAAGCGCATTTACCAAAGGCATAATTTGTGATTTGACGTTGGGCTGATTATATCTCCAGATCTTCTATTTCTTGCGGCAAGTCCTAATGGAATTTGTTACAACGGAAGTGAATAGAAACTAGTGGCGATTAAATTTCCTATTTTATGGAAATATAAAAACATTAGTCAAGTACTCTCGAGTCTCGACCTTAAAATATTTAAGAATAGAAACAAACAAACATCCGTATTATGGGCAATTTCAACTATGCCTTGCAATTTGTAACTTAGTAAGTTGCCATTAATATTTTGTACCTTTGACAAAAGCTTTCAAGTTATACAGTTGATTATATAAGGTAAGAGAAAATGATGAGCCTTTTTTGAGAGCTCCTTGAAACTTTTAATCCTAGCAATTCTACATTCGACGTGTACTCTTCATGTTGCAATTTTCGTATTTCGCTTTAGCATCTTCTTTGGAAAAGGTGTTAAGCAAACACCTTGGTTTGGAATTAGTTTTTGTAGAAGATCAGTAAGATTAAAGATCGATTTATCCGACAACCTTCCGGCAACCACAGGGCTGATATAATTCATCATTCCTGATGGAGATACTCCAATCAAAAATTTTAAGGTGTGTGTACTTGTAGTGTAAGTATGAGCTCGTTCTGCATTTTAGGTATCTAAATGTTGCAATCTTGTTTTCGGTACAATATAGAATTGTAATCACATTTTTAAAATGTTTGATTCAATAAATGCATGGTCATGAGTATTTTGTTTTGTAATGACATTTTACTCATTTTAGGACCAGGAATAACGGTTCGACATATTTCTACCAGTTTATTTAAAATGCTCATCGTTGTAATTCCAGTTTTAGTATGTTATTTGCTGACCGTATCCCATAGTGAAGTAATTTAAACAGGTATTCCAAAGTGTGCCTGCGTTCTTTTGTTGGTTACTTTGATTTCACATTGAACTGCGGCCGAATTATAGCGGATCGGTTTCATAACGACGTGCCTGCAAAGACATGAGATGATAGTTCACTTGATTCTTTAGAGCTAACATATAAACTCATACGTTGTTACAGAAGCTGATTACGGCATAAAATTCTTAATGAAAACAATTTTACCTCATAGAATCTATGGCACTCTTTCTGTTTTGCAAACGATTCGACCGATCCGAGTCTTAATTTTTTTTTAATTTTTATAATTGACGAAACTGGTAAGTTTTTAGTAGGAAATGCTGAATTTCTCAAATTAGCTCGAACATGAAAGCCATCTCGGCGAATAGAAGTCAACACTTATTTATTATCGAAATGTAAACTACAAATTTTAAAGTTTTTGGGAAAATATTTTCCCATTTTTAAAGTAATCATCCAATTTTTTGCTGTGCTTTAGAAATTAATACATCTTTGGAATCCTATGCATTGAAATGCCAGGAATTTTAAATGTTGGACATTGCGGAACACCACATTCAATTTTTCCACTAGTTAAAACGTAAGAGGTAATATTCGTGCACTGCTGTTTTATCACCAGTTAAGACCCGTTGGAGCAGTTCTGGATCGTCGTTGGCTTCATTCTGCGACTTTCGAGCAATGTCCTTCGGTACTGCTTTTGGTCAAAATTCAACAAACCGTTGTACACTTCTTTCAGATTTTTTATCCCAGTTTTTTTACAAGTAAAAAATTGCCGAACCCACTAAAATAACTTATCGACGGCTAAAAATTCCGCGTGTTTTAATCAAACATTCAAACCTCTTGATAAACCATCGCAAATTTTACGAGTTTAGTGATATTTTATTCATCGGCTTAAATAGTTTTAGTTCAGAGTTTATTTCGTACAACAAATTAAGAAGTACGTTGCATTTGGATTTATTACAAGAAACCGATAGTCAATGATGTCCTAGGATGATCAAGTCAAAAAAAACTTAACCTGAACGAAGTCTGAAAATTTTTGAAAATGTAGAACGTTTCGACTTAAAAACTCTAGACAGTTTTTAAGTCTCGAAATTTTTTGTGTTTATAAAAAAAAAAAACTTTATAAAATTGGTTCGGTATTGACGACCATCCATTGGTTAGAAAACAGATTTGTAGTGAAATTGGTTCTAGGAAAGTTTCAAAACCCGCCACCTCGATTCATCATTTGAGTATGCCGCAACTAATTAATTTATCATTAAATATGTTGGTTAAGTCAGATAATAAATTTCAATGAAATTGGTGCTTAATCGCAGAAGTTCCGTTTGGAGTAGGGATTGAGTTTCTTAAATAAAACATGGCTAGAATTCAACAAATATTCCAGGGTAGAATTCAACAAATATTCCTAATAGAAAAATAATAAATTTCGGCTGTGAAGAATTCCTCCGACCATATCATCTGGGTTCGAATTTCTTATTCAAACCATGAAATTAAAGAAATATTGCGGGACTACCTCCAATGATGTCAAATGATAAATTATATTCGCCAAATTTCAGAGATAATAACATTTATCTTAAGTTATTTTATTCGCTCTCTTTCTCTAAAAATTTACGTTGAAACATTATGGCCCGAAAATAATTTTATTGGTAAGCCAATAACCAACTATTTGCGAACATTATTCTAGAGTGTTATATCTGAAGATGGATTGCGTTGATTTGACTTGTCAATAGCTACCAAGATAGCCTGTAGCGTAACTAAAAATTTCGTACTTTTTTGGCAAAATCCTATTCTTTGCCTAGAAATGCTTCTTGTACCAGTCCAGCCTCGCATTAATTAAAAGTATCCTATTTCGAGAGTAGCGAAACAGAACGCTATTTATTTTAATATCCTCAAATAAAACGAAACGTCTTCCAATCCAGTGCTACGACGATCTCTAAATATATCGATAAAGCATTACAAATAACGAATATATTGATTGGATTTATATTTGAATTGAATCAGATTTGTTCATTAAAAATTTTCTGGAAATTCTTAAAAATTCTGCAAATTTGAAAAGGTGGTTTACTTTAGGCTTATAATCCGAGCTATTTAATCTTGACTTTACACTAAGGAAATCTTGTGTACCCCAACAATTTTGGGCTCCCCTTGCGGCTGCGGATAACTACCGCAGGAAAAAGTTTTTTTTTAAGTTTCTAAAATTTTCGAAATTTTCCACGAGGAACTGTAGGTAGGTTTTTCACTTAAGAATATTACCAAAAGTCTTCAATGATATCCATACATCCTTGGTTATTTTCGGAGAGCATTAACGTCTGATTACGACTTAATTTTGTATTTTCAATTGGAATAACACAATCTGCAGTATGTATGTGCAGTTATCCCAGGATTTCTTCAAATTAATCAGGCAACCCTAGTAAAATTTTGTGAAGTTAGCCCAGCCCAGAATTTAATAATTTTTAAATTTAGAACTTAATTAAAAAGAAATAAATGAATAGCAATTGGCCCATTGTCCCAAATTCTATACCATTTTTGAAGAAACATTTGATTTTTCGTCAGTGATTATAAAAGTTATAATTTGTAGGATTGAAGCTTAATGGTTTTGAGATGGACATATAAATAGCCTACTATTGGCGAAATTTGGTACAATGGTACAATTTTAATTTTAATTTTTATTTTTTTTAATTAAGTTTTAAATTTTAAAATTACTAAATTCTGGGCTAACTACACAAAATTTTACGAGGGTTGGCCAGATTCAACTTTTTTATTTTCTGGGATGACATCCTGGGATAACTTCACGTACATATCTACATTACCGACTGTTTTTACTTTCGGCTGACATTAACATGGTTCTGCAGTATCGACCTTTTTACTTTTGACTAACAATTTTCATCTCACTATAACAGTATACTTTTTCTACTATAACGAAGTTATTGTCAGTTGTAATCGCAAAAAAAATTGTTTCAGTATTTCACATTTTTCGACGAAGTAGGCCATGAAGACGCCAATATTGATGATTGTAAAAGTAGGCTGAACGCCTTTCATGGAAAAATTGTTTATTTAATAGAACCATCCATTTGAAGTTTGTGCTGCATACAGGAAAAATTCAAAGAAGGAATTGCGGTTATTTCAGCAATGAAATACTATTTTAAACGTCAATGGATTGATAGTTTTAGTATAGAAAAATTCCGCTACGTCGAATCCGTGATGCTAATCGTCAGTAGTGTTTGTTCTTTCATTCTTCGACGATCCTTTTTACCTTCAAGTCATAAATTTTTTTCTCGCATTCTGACAAATATTGTGACATCTTCCTGAATCTCCTCGCTGGTGATTACGTCGATTTTAATTGATCCGTAACTATTTTGAGATTATTTTTGAAAAATTTACTATTGGAAATTATATTTTTTGATTAATCCATCTGTCCTGTCACATCTTATCTACATCTACCAAATACAATATCTCAATTGTTATATTTTTGAATTAGAGATAATTCCTGACTTGGGTACGAACTTTGGACCAGATTGAGAAAATATTTTAAAACAAATTTTCTTTGCATTTACATGTGATGAATCGCGTCTCTCCTAAGTTACTTATCTTCTAAATTTTTAGAAGTTATTATATGTTTTGGATAGAGAGGATCCGCCAATAACACACAAAAAATATGTATCCAATTGGGGCTGATCTTTCGGCCCTTTGAGAACTTTTTTAAAATCAAATTTCGTCTCAAATTAAATTTCGTTTGAACATAAATGTGGGAACGAAGCACACTTACCCTAAACTATTTATATATTCTCATAAAGGCGAACCCACTAAACCAAAATATGTGCCCGCTAAGGTACGTTCGTTGTGTCCGATTGAGAACAATTTTTAAATCAAATTTCGTTTTAGATATGTTGGGACGGAACATGTCTGTCCTAAGTCACCTACCTTCTAGAGTTTGGAAAGTTATTATTTTTGGATCTTTTGGCCAGACTGAGACTTTTGTTTTTTTTAAGAATTTCGCATACACCCCTGTCCTAAGTCTCTCATCTTCTACATTTTCGAAAGTTGTTACATTTTTGGTTAGAAATTATATACGATTACCCCAAAAACTATGTGTTTTTTTGGGTACCTTTTAGTGAATGAAACGGGCGTATCATACAACTTAATAGTAAACTTCACAGGTGTGCGCAAATGCGTGAATATTGGCTTAAATTTTGATTTTCTAATTTTAGAATAAATTTCACTTAAAATAAACGTTCGGAAAGATTTAACAGAAATATTACAGCTGCTCGCTTGAAACACCCTTGCAAATAACAAAAACAGCAAATAAATAATGAACTTTGTCATCGCCAAAACCATCTCTGTCTTTATGAGTTTACGACGGATATAAGTTATAATTACATTACAAGACAAGTGATTTGATAACAAAAGACAAAAATACCGGAAAAATGAATTAAGCAACATACTTGAAACCGACGACCATCAGACAAATTGGTTCAAAGAAAATTAACAATAATCCAATTACCTTCATAATTCAAAAAATCTTTTAATATACTCTTTTCAAACATTTGTTCACCTACTTTTCCGGGAAAACATCAAAAATTACCTGCCTGAATTGGTATCTAAAAATAAAAGAGGGCCTATCATCCCTACATCAAAATCTTAAGAAGTCTTAGCCCCATAATACCGAATGAAATCCACAATCAATTTCACGATTAACTTTACGGCTACACGTGTGCTGCTTATATACATATGTATACTACAAAAGTACATAGAACATTTTGTACTTTATACGAAATCAAAAAACATTTATAATTTCAACTATAATTGGTACATTAAGTTATTTGAAACGGAAAATATATTAGGATTTTCGTTTCGTCTTACATATTTATATAAAACGTACGTATAAAGTCTTTTTCGAACAAAAAATAAAAATATGGAAAAAATGTTTGTGGTGTATGCTTAGAAAAGCTTCACAAAAAAAAAACAACAAGTGTACAAGTATGTATATAAAATAGACCGAAGCTACATAACAACAAAAAATAAATCGAAATACATAGGTTGTTCGCAGTGAAAGCATAACACAAAACAAAAAGCACGGTAAAAAAGTGAGCTTTTTTACTGTATTGTGCTTTCATAAAATAGCATGACTTTCAAAATACTTATTTTATATTTGAACAACACAATAACGAAAATTATTCAACATACATACATACATCTTACATACATTTATAATAACAAGAAGTAAGAATATTGTGTTTAGGTAAACAACGCTCGCTATTGTGGAAAAATCACACAATACAATATAAAGCATAAGATGACACATTAGAAAATGAACCTGGAGTAAAAATTTGCTTACGTGAAAGTAAAATTTGCTGTGTATGTGATTTAAATTTTGTGCTGTGTCGCAAATATTGTGTATGATGTTAGATGGGCGATGTGTATAGTAAATACTTGTTTGTTATTGTAACAAAAATGTCAAGGTAACAAAATAGTCAACGTTACTAAATAAATAATTTTTGTATTAAATAGCGACCCGCAGATCCACCCATAGTAGCTTGGTTATATTGTATATTACAAACAAAAATTTTCATTGTGACAATCATAAATATTATTTAGAAGATTTAAAAATTAAAGAAATAAATTATGGCGACATTAATTTCTTATGATTTTGAAGTATTTGGTAAAGTACAAGGTATTGTAAAATATTTATTTGTTAATAAATGCTCATCAATATATTAATCGTTATATCGAATTATTTCTTTCACAAAGGAGTATTTTTTCGTAAGCATACGGAAAAATATGCTAATCGATTGGGCATAAGCGGTTGGTGTAAAAATACAAAAGCTGGTACGGTTAAAGGTTATATTGAAGGTACTGAGCCAAATATCAAAAATATGATTTACTGGTTGGAAAAAACCGGAAGCCCAAAATCACGGATCGATGCGGTCATTTTTTCTGATCCAAATCCCCGTAAATTACGCATGTTTCCGGAATTTGAAATTCGAAATTAATTTTTTTGTAAATTTGATTTTGTTTTAGATGATTTTAATAAAAAAAGAATTTTTTTTAATTTGCTAGAAATATGATTGTTCAATTTATAGAGAATGCTTAAGTGTCGACACAAAATGTTTTAGTTTTTCAATAGAAACTAAACGAAGATCAACTTTTGTCATAAAAAAATTCGTTTCCGTCTTTGTTTGCTGCAGAAATTTTTGTGTTCTCAGCTTTCATGTAAGTTAGCTTAACAAATTCGTGGGTGGGCAAAAAAAGGCGAGCTTGATAAACTTTTCCTAAATATTTATATTGAGCGCTTTACAACTATTTTCTTAACTACAACTAATACTAAAACCATGTTATAATCACCAGTATCTAGGTACAAGAGTTGTTATACAAGGATCGCTTGGAATTGCAACATATGACGCTGTAGCCTATGAAAACAACTATACACATCACATTCGATTTCAATACATTTTCTTTCATTTTTATTTAAATTTGATTTAAACGTCGAGTTGATTTTGGCCTACACGGAAAAATTTTGGGACTCAACAAAAATGTTGAAAATTGAACATCAACACTCAACACCGTATCATTCACAAACTATAGTAGAACTAGAAAGAAATCGTAGTAATCTAAACGAGTTTTTAAGATCATTTGTAAATAATGAGCTTACAGATTGGGACGAATATATCAAATACTACGAATTTTGCTATAATACCACACCGCATAGCCGTATTGGCTATACACAATTTGAGTTAGTATTCGGTAAAAAAGTTAATTTTCCACCTGATATTTTTCAAAATGAATGGTAGGAAAAATGTAGGAGCAATTCTATAACACTACAAAATTTGTCCATACAATCCAAAACTGTTTAATTAAGTTTGCTGGGCCTGCGAAATTTAATAACTTTACTATTATTTTAGTACCATTACCGCTATTGAAACAGTCTCGCAATAACGCTTTATTTCTTGGAATGACTCTAACAAATGTTACAAGGGCTGATTTGATATACTGAATTAGCCTGCCGCTCTATCCATCTATTATTATGTAAGAGTTTTTTAAACCTGTCGGCTGGAACTATTAATGCATATAATCGCGAGGCTATTTAAAATGAGTTTGAAAATTTGTACTGGGGCTAACGGAGTAAGATCAAACCCAGATCATAATATTTCATAAATCCTGTTCGTTATTTTAATTTTAAATTACAAAATTTATTTAGTTTTAATTGTATAATTGTTTACTAATAACATGATTCGCTTTTCTGACTCCGCCACTCTTCCATTTGCAACCTTGAATTCGCTTGTTTTGAGAACAGAAAGTGATTCTAAAATTTGTTTCATTATACATTTCCGAATTTAGATTTTATACTACTGATGTCCAAAATCATAAAATCATGCAACGGTAACGTATAAAGACCAATTCATTAAGCTTCAACACGAGAAAACACTTAAACGAAAACATTACACCTGTCTACCATATTTCAATATTCTAAGACCTAAACAACCATAAAAATAAATTCAAATTCTATACAATTTTCATTTTATCCGCATCATTACTTGATACAAAATATATCAACATAAAGTAAAAAAAAAAGCTTCATAGCCCACGAAATATAAAAGCTTCAATTGTTTCGTTAAAGTGGTAAGAAGCTTGGCTGGAAAATAACTCAAGTGAAATGTAATATATATGGAAATTATTTTGTTTTATTAAATTTGGTACACAACATTTTAATATCTAGACTGTATATACCAGAAGATGTGGTACACCATATTTTCCTGTACATATAACAATATACTGACATATACCAGAGAGAATACAAATTGTAATTACAATTTCCATATTACATCCCGAATACAAAAACATTGCGACATTATTCGCTTCAAACATCAAAAGAGTATACAACTATACAAAACTAAACTTTAAATTTAAATTAACCATCAATTGTGAATGTTTTTGACAGACTTGTATTTTTCATATTCAGCTAAAACTGAAACAATATAAATAATACAGATTGTTTCAATAAAAGAAAATTGTATGAGTTTGTTTAAGTATTGTATATGTGTGTGTGTGTGTGTATGCTGATTTCCCGTAGGGAGTTGTTTATTATACGGTGTTAAAATTTGAACGCACTAAAAATACGAAAAATGTCGTAAATAAATTCTATAAATCTTAAGTGAAAGCAGAAAAAAAAATTCCTTTGTTCCTTACGTCAATTTTACCTTGCCACAGTCAGCACGTACCATAAACATACCAAAATGACGTGACAATAAAAAATCACCATATACAATATACGATTTGTCATATTACAAACCAACATAACGTATACTACTAAGTACTATAACCAAATTGTATTTAATTAAATTATACACTTTAGATATTGACGGTTATACAATATTAGTATTTGTGGTAATAACTCGCGATAGGACAAGAAAAAAAATCTTGAATTCACAAAATAAAATTAAAAAGTAGCTGTATGTGCATATTTTTAATTAAATTAAATTTATTTAAATTTTTATTTAAACATTTAAATATTTTTTTTAATGCTGCGATGCACCAAAAGCTTCAAACAAAAACGAAGACAAACATTATTAATATTTTATTAAAGTTTTTATTTTTAAAACTTAAAAGGAATTTTTTATTACTTAATACTTAAATATAAAAATGAAAACGGTGGCTGCAAGACGAGAGCAAAGGAATCAATATGAATATGTTGTTGTATCTTTGAGAATATTGGATTTATGAAATTTATATATTATGTATTTATAAATGCTACATGTATAAAGATGAACGTTGTTGAAGGGAAATTAAATTTTTCGAATTATTTTTAACAGTTGGTGTGGAAAATTACGATGGATTTTATAAAGGAATTGGTTAGATAAAAATCTGGCGTCGTAAAGTAAAATAGTTATAAAAAATATTTAAAATACACCCATATGCTTGCGAACTGTGAAGATGATGGTTAGGTTTTTAAAGTTTATGGTTTCACGAAATAATACGGTTAAAGATACTGTATTTTATTAAACTAATATGAATAGATGAGGATAGTATTTGAGTCGTTTTTACAGTTTTGTGAATTGTAATCATATCGTTTGAGTTATGATCCATGCACATTCACCTTTTTCCTATATTGATAGATAATGGAGACCAGACGTAGGTATTTCATTATCTGCAAAAATTACCGAAATAAATCAGAAGGTCAAGTCGAGTGATTAACTCTAATTAAAAGTGCACATTTAATTTTTTAGTCTGAACTAGTATTTTTGATTGTTTTTAAAAAATGCAAGAGCCATTGCACATTTGCCAACTAGCCAACAAAAAAAAAATATGGTAATATATGTTCCAAGAGTGGCGAATTGCGCAAAGGTAGAAAAATGGTAATGGTAAATAGTTTGCGATTTCAACGTACATATTTAGAAAATTTCTGATCTTACAAAATACGTTATAAAAAAAAATTCCGCAAAATTTTCCAAAAATGATTTTGTAATTATTATCTTAGAATGTAGTAAAAAGCATTCGATTTGGGTTAAATTACGTTTGGGTATAATAGGCTAGTTCTTGAATAAATTTCTTAATACTAAATTTATTTATCTTCAATAATATATGTACATAAGTATATGTATGTATACCTGAAAAAGTGTCACGTTACCCAATCAAATTTTATAAATATTTTGTTGGGAATTATTTTCAGCACTGAATTGTTTTGGGTCAACAGACCTTTTCGACATTTTAGCTTAATTAAATTACTAGCTTTACCCTTTACACTGTCCTAGCCTAACATTTTATTTTAAAAGTGTTATTTCGGGCTCAGATAAAATTTGTAGCCAATAAAGCTAAGAAGCAGATTTTAAACATTTTTTTTTTTTCATTAGACAAACTATTTGTAAGTTATACAACTATATGTTTTTCAGGATCGGCTTAACACTAAAAAGAAAGATAAACTCTGCTCCATTGCTCTTAAACTCAAAATACCAATTAAGCGAATTAAGATTATCAAAGTCACGCTTTACGGTTATCTTACCTCTTGGTTAACATTAACGCCAGCGAGGCGCTACCTTGTCGAATTTTCTAAAAGATATCTTCTAGTTTTTCTAGAAAATTTATTATTTTTTTAGGAATAGTTAAGGTTAGGAAGGCAAAAAGTAGTAACGCATTGTGAATCAACTTTTTTGTTGCATACAAGTGAAGCGCAAATAAATCAACTTAAAAAAAAGCTTTTAAAAATATAATAAAAACAAATTTATTTTGTTAATTACGTATTATGCAATAATATTATAAATATCATTACCAACAATCTTTCCAACAATTTAAGATTTAATTAATTGTTGAATTCTATGAGCTATTAGTGTTTTAAAATTGAATGAGAACTGAGATTATGAGGATTGGATTAATTATTACCATTGAACAAAACCAATATAAAACATTTTTAAAGAACGTGTATTTTGAAAGCTTTGGCTTATTCACAGAAATAAAAATGTTTCATTGAGCTTTCAATCAATAATACAGTACATATAATGTTACCATTCAAAATGTACTGTAAATCTCATATTTCTAATCTAGAGAGATTTCAGTAAACTTTATAGTCGGCCATATAAAATTAAGTTTTATGGTAAAAGCCACATTTTATTTATTAATATTCAATAATTAGGAAAAATCATAAAACTTTTTTAAAATACCACTATTCACAAGTTACAACTCGGAAGCTTTCAATAAACTAAACAAACTTTAAAAAATGCCAATATAACGCTCAGTTTTAATAAAAAGTATGTTGCTCTAAGTTTGGGTTTGCATCGAGCTTTAAAAAAAAATATTTTCCAAAATATTGATTGTTCTTACATTGCTTACATCATTGCTTCTAACTTTAAATTTAAATCAAAGCTCGAGCCACCAAATAAAAATATTTTAATTGTGACAATTTTAAGTTATTGGTTTTCTACGTTTATTTATCCAAATGGCTTATGCTGTGTGCCTCAGAAGACTTTTCAAACTAAACTTTTCAAATTTTGAAGCTTTCGCTATTTCCTCGTAGATGCCAGATGAAAAGTCAATTTACGAGGTTACTTTTCGACGAATTTCAAATTTGTATGGCGTCCTATTTAAAACATGTAGTATGGGTATGTAAATTTAATTGAAAAATAATAAAAAAGAGACCGTATTCTCTGCGCTGTAAGTTTAATAACATAACTTTTTTTTAAATAGGGACTCAAAAAAACCGAAAAATTCATGTAAATGCCAGAATAAAATTAGAACAGTGTTCAATGGAAAGCACGAATGGATTTAATATACGAATATGTACTGTTCAGAGCGGCATCCTATAAATCCGCCTGATATAAACGATACCGAGAAAGACATCGGCATCATCGACTAGTCAAAATACACAACCGTCCACTTCAAATGGTCAGAAGAGAAAACCCAATAGGTACAGATCAGATGAAGATATGAAACTACTAAAGAAAGCCACCAAACTGTACATAAATTATATGTCCAGTTTGGTGGAACTTTCTAGTTCAAGCGAAGATGACTGATGACATGTATTTCTATTTCATATAAATACATAATTATAAAACTGGTGATATGGTGAATTATATTGAATTTGGAAAGGCTGCATTATTTTACGAATTTTTATACACGTACACACTTATTTTTCCTTATATGTTTGGGTATCGTACTTTTAAATAAAAGACTGAATTAATAAATGAATTCAAATTGTTTTATTATATATTATATTTCTTCAGGAACATTCCTCTGCGCCGCTAATCCCTGTAACAACGTCCTACGAAAACCTAAAGTTGTTTCATCATCTGCATCATTATTAGAATTATCGAAGTATTCATCTAAGACTTCTTCAAACGGTTCCAATTCTCTCATTAATACAAATATTGTGCATTACACAACAGGTAGTTATAACATTTACGCAATTTGAAGTTTTCAATTCCAATCCGTGTTTTCATTATTCCAAATATATTTTCCACAATGCTTTCATGAATTTGAATGACATTTAAAAAGTTTAGTTTAGTATAGGGCACAACTGAATACTTTTAACCTAGTGACATCTATTTAAATATTGCACGAATTACTGGGTCATACAAAAGTTTAGTTTGAAAAGTCTTCTGAGGCACACAGCATTAGTGCCGGAGAATTTAGTCGGACTTCCACTTACGCATAACTGTTTCATAAGGCTTTCAAATAACAAAAATTTAAGATGGTGCTTACCAGCGTTTAAAATATATTTTATTAGCTTTATACAACACCTTATTCTAATTTTTAATTTCCAAATATGATACAAATCTGTAAATTTTCTAGCGAGCTTTTAATAATCTTAAAATTGTTCGTCAAAATAAAATTATGCTTTATTTTAAAGGCTGCGAATAACATAAAAATCTAATTTAAAAAAAAATTAAATTAAGATAATAAACCAAAAATCTATTTTGATATACCATTCTGGACAGATTTCAACCCAAAAGCTTATCATAAACACTATAAATTGTCCTCAAAATATCACTTTAACACTTAATTTTAATGAACTGTTATCAGCACCGAATTGCTTATTGTCTGTTTTTCTACAATGTCTTATTATCTTCCCAAAATTTCAATTTTATTGGTTCAGATAAAAATAATTTAAATTACTCCTCAAAAATTAGAACTTAAATTTATTTGAATTTAACTATAAATTAGGATGTCTGTATATATCTATTTAATTTGGGAATTATGCCATCGTTATCTATGAAAAAATGCCACATCTTCGATCACTTAAAAAAATCGATCAAAAAATGATCAAACCAATTCTGGTAAACAGATTGATCAATTTAAAATACATATGTCGTGAAAAGCTCACCTAAAAAATATCAAATAATAACCGGCCACCTAACTTTTTGTGTTACTAATTCATTTAATTTAACTTACTTTATAGTTCTTATAAAAGCTCCTGCGATATGAAGCAAAAATTATATTTTGTAACTTATTTTTTCCCGCTAAAACGTATGTTCTTATGTTTCATTAAAAAAAAAACACAAAGTACACCTAATTTGTGAAAACACATAGCTTAAAAAAAAAACTAAAAATTGTAAATTCCCAATTTATTTACTTTAATTTGAATAAATCGTATATGAATCATTTAATTTACTCAAAGCATAATGATATTTTATCAAAGCTTTAAATAGTAAGCCTACTTTATGTTAGCAAATATTGTGTGGTTGCTTTTAATAATTAGATCTGAACATATAAATGATTTAACAAAATATTAAGTAAAAAGCTCGTAGCAGTAAAAGTAAATTATTTCTGAGCTTTTAACTTGACATTAATTTTTACTACGTAGCATTCTCTATACAGAAAATTATGTAGTACGTTAAGCTAGAAAAATCAACCAATGAATTCTTCATGAAGCATAGAAGCTTTTAAAAACAATTTTGCGTTTATAAAATTTCCATTCATTTAGGCTGAGTAATAGTATACATACATAGCTCGCTACATAATTTTAGTCATAATTAGCTAATTCTGCTTTACATTTTTCTTCAACAGCTTGCAAAATTGAAAAGCTTTCATTATACCGAACTTTTAACTAAGTTTGTCTATAACATTTTAGCAAACATTGATTAAACTTCTCTATGAGCTTTTGGTTAAGCTTTTACATAACTATTGATATTACCAGACTCATATACTGTGCTTTGTTTTTTGCTTCATAAAAAATAGTAAATTACACTTTTCTGTTAAAAACTTTCAAAATTAGCTGATGACCAGTTTTCATCTTATTCGAAAAATTAGGCTCAAAAGTAGTTATTTAGTTTTGATTAGTGCCATTTTCTAAAAAGCACTTAGTTAAACAAAAACAAATTAGAGCTTTTGGACAATGCTCCTAATATATTGAAGAACTAGTAAACAATCGATTTTGTAATAAAGGTATAAATAGATTAAAAGAAAGCTTTTCAAATTTCAAAAGTTTTTTTATTTAAGGAAATATTATTTTGTGACTTAATTTCCAATTTGTACAGCTTTTCTGTTTTAAATCTTAATCGCCAATATGTGCTTTGACTTTCAGGTCACTTTCAGTACATGGTTGTTTGTGCACCAAATGCAACAAAGCTGCGATGTCCGAACCGCATCATCCGAAAAACAGATACTATCAGAAACAAAGCTAATTCATTTTTATCGATTGTAAGTTTTTGAGAAATAAAGAAATCGTGATCGGATGGCCCCTGCTGATCGAGTGATACCAAACCAAACCTGAGGCAAAGTTGGCCAATTGCTTGATGGAAATTAAGCAACGTCTGACAGATAATCTTACTATTTTCAATAAATAATTCATTCGTTTTGGCACGCTGTATTGTGAATGAGCTTTAGCTCAAAATAGAGTGTGCTAAAATCTTAGTAAAACGTCTGTGTAAATAAATAAATAAGTAAATAAACAAATAAACCAAAAATTATATTTATCCAGAAATTTAGTTTACGCCATAGCGAAGCTTAATCATAAATGGCAAATTAACATGTCACTGAAAAGCTTAGTTAAAAAAAAATTACAAACTCTGCTAAATAAATTTGGGAAATTAACTTATTTATTTCCTGAAATAATTTGTAATTCTGTAGTGTTTTATAGTCCTTTCCAAAGCTTTAAAACACAAATTTAATTTTCAGTTTGACAATCAAATAACTCAATGATTCGATATTGTACTAAAATTATTTATGGCTTTCTATCCAGCCAAGAAAGCTTTTTAAAACGATAGTGTTATTAACTTAAATTATACAGTGAATAGAATTATTTTAATTTTGTTTTTGAATTTCTATTCCCAAATTTTTTTAAAATCCTGAATTTTCAATTTTTTTTTTTTTTAAATTATGTTAATTATTTTTATAGTTTCAATAATTGAATCGATAATTTCCGAATACAAAATTTTTTAATTTTAAAACACATCCTTCTCAGTTCATCCATTTTGAAAATCGAATAAAAGCGGGTACTGCCAAAAACAATATTAAATTTCATTTTGAACAAGATTTGTGATTGCGAATTTGATTTTGCAAATTCTCAAAATTTTTAAAGGTTTTGTTTAAATATTAAACTATTTTGTTTCAAAATTTTTATGTATTACTTACAGTAAATATACAATAGGTAAGTAAACATACAAAAATAATTATCTAAACACAGAAATTTAAACAACTCGTTTCCAAATGAATTTTTCGTCATGTTAAAATCGAAAACATCGTAAACTGAATTAAAAAGTCGCGACATTCCGAAAACCAAGACCGGTTTCGAAAATGCAAAATTCTTAGAGACAGGATCAAATTGTAGCAAATGACGGCCGTGCAAACAGCGTATAGGTGCGTATTAAAACGAGCAAGTAATTCTTCACAAATGAACCATATCTAAGACCAGATGGGACCAAATCTGAGAACGGTATTCTAGAGCGGAACGAACAAAGGATTTATACAAAGTTTTCAGTATGACCGGGTCGCAGAAGTGTTTGCAATTACGCTTAACGAAACCTAGCATAATGTAAACTTTTGTAATATACAATCAATGTGTTTAGTAAGGCCTTTATTAGACTATAAAAGATCTTTGACAAATATATTTGATAAAACATTTTCATACATTTTATTTTATAAAAGAACTTTTAACAAATATTTTGCTATATTACACTACGTCAAAGATTTTATCATTTTTTTCATGAAATTTGACGGAAAAATGTGGAAATTCTCCTATTTTTATACTCTAGGCTTTTTGTATTATATAAAAATGAATTTGCTTCATACTCACTTATTAAACATTGGTTATTGAATCACTCCAATTAAATTTATTTTCCGCCATTTTTACAATAAAATACTATTTTTTAAAAACAATATTAATTATGCAACGTCAAAATCTTTTATCATATTTAGCCGCAAGAAGCTAAATATAATAAAAGAAATTTGATAAAACAAAAAAATTTATAAAATATGCATATTACACTATCAAAAGTCGTTGACAAATATATTTTATAAAATATCTTTGTCAAAGATCTTTTATAGTCTAATACAGGCCTAAAAGTTAGATCAGAAGAAAAGGTTATGCCTAAGTCGGACATGAACTCAACTTAGCTCATGAACTTAGTCAGCAAGTCTAAAATCGAAATGAAAAGAATTGTAACACATATGTTACATTTATTTATTTATTTTTAATTATTACAAGTTTAACAACAATAAAATATGACAATAGATGCCTTGTAGATAATAACTCAGTAGCAGGCATTGCTTCTTTTACAAAACATTTAGGCTTGTATTTTTAAACAAGGATAAATCGACGGATTAATCCACATTTTTCGAAAATCCACTGATTTAACCGAGGTTACCTTTGGGAATTTTAAACGTGGATATATCCGTGGGTTTTTTGTGTCGTAATATTCAACGAAATTAAAACCGGTGATTTTTATTTTTCTCAAAATATTTTTTTTTTATATCGTTGACAGGCAAAACATTCGCAATTTTCTCAAATCTTCCTGCCTTAATTTTTCTGTCTTTTTTTGTATTTCATTTTCATGTTATGAAACAAAGCATTTAAATCGTCTTGTGATATAGACTGAAAAAATAACTACATAATCTCGAATTCGCGACTAGCTAGTTTGAGTCTGGCTTGGGTATTAGTCTTTAGTCAATATATGTATGTATGTAGTGATTTGTGGCATTCCTGTCCACGAAGTAAGTAAATAGAAAGCGAGTGCTGCACGTAATATGCGATATTGTAAGCGATAACATGCGTCCAAAGGTTCCAGATCTTATGACGAGACTCTGATGACGAAGACGAAGATCCATTAAATATATTTTCCATTTTGAACTTAAATTTTCAAAAATTAATTTAAATTTAAATTTGCAATTATGTACAATGTACATTATATTTAATTTTGTATATGTAATTTGACAAATCATAAATGACGTTTCATAATTCCGAATTTTCGAAAATAGCCGTATCCTCTGTTTTAGTCATAGATATCGAGGTATAAATTCGAGGATACAATTTTAATCCAGGTTTGATTCAGTGGATTTATCGTTGTTTAAAAATACGAAAGAGGGTATTCGGATCGCCGATTTATCACGCACATTGTTTAAAATTACGGGCCTTAAAGCAAAAAAAATAAAAAATAAAAATAAAATAAAAATATACAATCTAAGATCAAATACCGATCAGTTATCTAAAAGAAAATAAGAATGTTATTAATACAGGTTAATTTTAATCGTAGCTCTGAAGAATAATTGTATTAACATAATAGAAGGAAAAAAATCAAGTAAAATGACGCAAAATAAATGAGAGATGTCTGGTGTTTCGAGTAGCCAAATTCTAACGTTAGATAAAAATTGTTTAGAATAAACATGACGTCTAGTGCGTTACGGGTAGTGCATTAAAAAACGTCGGAGCAGAAACAACGATATAGCGGCGGAAGTGCTCATAATTAAATTTGGGAACAATATAAATAAGACGATGATTAACGCGAAAGTTATATCGAGTATCACTTCAAATTACCTGCTCATCACTACGCATACAAAATACTCTTAAAACCTTATAAATATACAAATGTTGTAAAGGTAGAATATTGGTCGATTTGAATAAAGGCCAAGATGATTCCAATCTACTTCTTCTCAAAATTGTCCGCAAAATCATTTTTTGTTGTACGTACAATAGTTTTAAAGTAGTTGGATAACAGCCACCCCCGCAAGACACACCATATTCCATATTCCAACCATATTCCAAAAATACGTGAGGCAAATGCCATGTAACTGTTTAGCTTGGATACATGAGTTTTTCAATTAAGGTTAATGTCTAAATGATTCCCTAAATACTTAAAAGTATTGACTAGCTCAATATTCAAACAATCCACATGACAACTACCAGAAGTACATTTAGAAGCACAATGATATATTACTTGGGAACGAGTAGGAGCGGCTGTAATATCAGAAATTTTAAACGATATAAATTTACAATAGTTTCATCAATTAGTATTAGGAAATGATTATCAAACCATTTATGTAAGACATTTAGGTCAGAATTAGCCAAAAATCACATTACTGGCAGATTTCACAGTATAAGCTAAAGCTAAATCATCAGCTTATCCAGTACTGTGACCATTCAAATTACGGCACACCAACATTCACAGCTCTAAGATCACTAAAAGTGTCATTGATTCTGACCCTAACAGCCCTATTATCTAGGTAAGAGGCAAATCACTTGTTAGAAACACCTCTAAACCCAACATCAAACAGAATAGATAATAAAAGTTCATGATCCACCATGTCAAATGCCTTAGAAGCATCAATAAATAAGCCAGCACAGATCTTACTATTGTTTAGACCATTATGAATAATATTTAAAAAGTCCGACAAAGTCGATTCAGTACTCATACCTTGGCGAAACCCATGTTGATGAACGCTTAGTGTATTACATAGATCAAGGAATATGGTAACTCTGTTAACCGTTTTTCAAGGACTTTGAGAATAGCTAGCTGAAGAGCAATGGGTCTATATCTATAGTTACCCTTATCACTATGGTCATCACTTTTGAAAATAGTAAGAATATAGCATATTTCAATCTCTTGGGTACCACTCCCTGTTCAAAAGAAAGATTGAATATATGGGCCAGAACAGGGCTGATAAACTTAGAAATAGCTATCAAAATGTTACTACTAATACCCTCATTATCAGACTCTTTCGGCGCCAACGAACCAATAAAATTTCACTATTATAAACCGGAGTCATAAAGATAGTTTTCGAACAGTAATCACACGGAAGGTCGTGATTGGATGCGGTGATATTCGAGAAAAATGTTGATCTAAACTTATCAGCAATGCTAGTTAAATAACAGTTGAATTCATTGGAAATGTCTGCATCATTAGTAAGCAGAGTGCCGCTACCGGATAAAATATTTCTAATAGAGCAAAATCTAACCATTTGAAACACACTTTGAAATCACTTGATTTTTCCACTGTACCTTGAGTAGTTCACTCCACACTAGTAGCAAGGCCATCTACTCGGTCGAACCCGCAAATCAGCAGGCACTATTCCTGTGGTTTGAGGAACGGATAAATTCTAAAAAAGTAGATATCGCGGCAACCAACAAAAAAACAATACGAGTCAAAATAAAGAAAACGGTAAAAATATTTAACCAGTCGCTTGAGAATTTTCATAAGGTTCAGTCCAATACGAATCCATCATAATATATCTATCAAGCATTAAAATTAGATTGTAAATAAAAAATAACACAGTAAATAAATACCTCATTGTAAATAGTGTATAAAAAAAATGGTGTAACGTTTTTTTATTTATATCGAAAATATACTGCGGAAGGCCAACGAACATTTTGCCTCTAGCAGCAGTATATATTGTGGGAAACGTCGGCACTCGCCACGCACTCCACACATTAACAAGGCTCCAATTTTTCTTAACATCACCACCGTCAATTGAAAACTGATTCATGTAATACAGTTCTTTTCATTCTTCACATCAACATTGATTTGTCCACAAATACAATCATAAACTTGGTGTAAATGGGTATCATTTGGATGTTTTTTTAATTTTTTAGCAAGATTATGTGAGATTTAAGGCTGTAAATGTCTGATGTTTTTGACCCGAGAATAAAAATAACACTGCTTCAAAATATTCGTAATAATGCTGAAAAGTGTATCAAGGGCTAGAGATGGGTCAACAAGATTCAGAACAGATGTCCAGCCTGCCTGCACGACAAGTTCATTTAACAGTACCATATTAACTTTTTTTTTGTTTTACCACAATAAAAATTAGTACGGGATGTCAAAACTGTATCAGATTGAATAATATTTCAATGAAATGATGATCAGAAATTTTAAGATCGAATGCAGATGGATTGAGGCATGAAAGATCATTTGATCGAAGACAAGCAAAGAAGTGATCAATGCAGGTATAGATGATGATGTTGTCACTCGAGTAAGCATATTAACCAATGATTCAAGTCCAAAGGATGACATAAGGAACATATAATCATTACAGTGCGAAGAAAAATCTAGAGTATCAATGTTAATGTCACCTACAATAAAGAGATTTTTAGACTTGATGTTGCAAATAAAACTTGAAATCTCGTGCACAAATATGTTTACTGGAGCATCATGTAACCTATAAATACGCAAAATCACATAAATATCATTTGATAAACTGCAATCAATACTAACGATATCGCACGAAGTTAAGTTACAGGCACAGTGAACAACACAAATGAGTATCAAAATAAACACAAACCCCACCTGACCTATACGTATCATTACAAGCACCAAATAACATGTAACCGCTTAGATTATAAGAAAATAATTCATTACTATTGACCCAAATTTCACTCAAAAATATCAATGATTGTTTATTCTTATACACATTAAAATAGGCTACCAAAACATCAAAAATCTTACGAGTAGCCTTCTTAAGTACGAGTAGCCTTCGTATATTGTGATGAATAATTAAAATATCAGAATTTAAGATGTCAGAATCCATAGAGTAAACATTAATAATAAAATTGCTAAAATATAACTGATTAGTGGCAATATAAGCTCATATAGTAGTGAAATTCTCTTGGAAAATGTATGTATATCATAATTGGAGTATACTGTATGCTCCTACATTCAGTGAAGTCATCATACGGCCAAAGCTCCAAATACATAAAGTTAGTTGAAAAAAGCAAAATCGAGGAATTTGCCTCGATTATTGCTTATTCGATTCAACTATATCATTGTGCTAGCAAAATTGTCAGTGACTGCTAAACATTTTTGGCCGAGGGAAGGGGCCATGAAAACTACCTCTACATTAATCTAAGTAGTTTCAGGAATATTGAAGTCACGAGTATCAATTAGTTGTTCACCAACACGAGTCAATGGCGCAACGGCAGACAATTTAATTGAATCTCGAAATTTGGTTCCCTTTATAGTGTTTAGTTTAGAGGTTATGCGGCAAAACCTACGGTTGTACATCACAACAAAAACTATTTGGGCTTTCCGTATGATTTTGCTGTTTTCCAATAGATGTCATAACTCTAGTGTTAAGAGATTGTACCAATTGACAATATTTTTATTTGACAGTACTATCAGCTGATTTTTAAATGCAGTATGTGACATTCTATTACAGGCCGGTGTTATTACAAATAAACAAAATTTGCGGGCAAGTGTTAATTCATAACTTTATTGCAATAAAAATGGCTGCAGAAGTGCAACGTATATTAGTAGAGGTGTATGGGAGCCATGTACCATTGTTTGAAATATGTAGATTTTGGTTTCAATGCTTTATTTTAACTATGATGTGCTAGACACGGAAAACCACCACCAAAGTTTGAGGGTACTGAATTAAAGGCAGTTCTACATGAAGATAGCTGTCAATCGCTGGAACGTATAGCAGAGGCCTTAAATGTTACTAAATCAACTGTTTTCAGACGTTTAGGGGCGAAGCCAGGTGACCTTCGAAGCCAAAACAAAATATATATGGTTTTCGAAGATAATGTTTTGTATACGGTGGAATGATAAATATTTATACTGTATTCCGAATTGCTGAAACATTCAGAAACCATTACTGGTGATCGTTATCGAACAGGCTTTTTAGGCCACACATGGCAACTATTTTTTTCCCGCTGAAGCCATTTGTTACCTGACAGAGAGAGAGAGAGTGGTAGATGCTGATTAACTTGAAGCATTTTTGTATCATTTAGTTATTAAAAGAAAACCGTGCATGCTCCATTTCACGAAAAAACGCAGCAAAGTTATATAATATGGAATGACACAATAAATTCCGAAAGGACAAAATCCAAACAGAACAAAATTCATAAAATAATCCAAAATGAAATCCAAACTTTATGAAAATATTTTTCGCACCTCGAAAATGGAAAATTTTTGTTTAAAACAAAATAAATAAATAAAAGAAAACAAATAATTGACTTAAGCAGAATACTTTAGACAAAAATAGTTTTATCAATTTTGTTGGGCAATCTTTTATTAATAAAATTTTCCTTTTTAACCGCTTTTAAAACCAAAGAGTTAATATACGAAGTTAAATTTTAACTGCGGTTTAAATATCTTACTTGGAACCAGAACAGATTGCTTCTGCCCATTTAGTGATGATCTATCACAACAATCACGTCATTATTACCTTGAGAGGTTATTGTCAACGGCCTCTCAAAGTCCTCACCAAAGAGTTTCAAGGGCGCTACTAAGTTATCATACAGAGGTGGCATCTTTGGCACCATCTTTAGACGTCTATGATCTAACCAAACCAGTATGTGTTTCACCCGGTTTAGTGGTTTGTTTACTTGAAAATTACCGCAAAGTAAGTGTTGGATGTCTCGACCACAAATGACCTACATAGGTATCATGGTTTGATGAACTGTTTCGGGAACGTTTGCTGGCTCATATTATCACTGCAATACTGCCCGCCTTTTAAGCAAATGCAGTTCTATTGGGACCAGTACACCTTAAACTTTGGGGGATAAATATGAAATACCCTTCTATTTTGGCCGATGTTCAACCTGGGCTTACATTTGTATATTCTGCTAGAATATCGTCTTGATGTTGATTCCTTGCAAATCGAGGTTGATCATTTGAATACATTTTCACTGTGAAATCTCGGTTCACTAGGTGAGCTGACCAATAATTAGCAAAAAGGCAAAATAGGAACTGTCTTGGAGTTTAGCTTAAGTGCTACGAATCATATCTTACACATTTCTGTTTCATGATTAACCACCAAAAGTGACAACAAAATTCCACAAAGAGTTCTTTCTTGGCAGATGCCCAAAAAACTCTACTTATTGTTTTAACTACTGATAATTCTGAGAGTTTTTACCGTATACTGGTTTGCCGCGGTCTTTTGAGCGGCCAATCAATATCCGGATTCAAATTCGAATATGGAGAAAGTAAAGGAAATAAATCTTTTTGTATGACTTTGTTGACCTTGCGATCGTCAACTCAAAACATAGCGACATTTGACTGGCTTCGCGCCTGCGACTTTAATTTAATGTTTCGCCTCGTGGATTCAAATCAATTTGCGAGACAGACTGTGTGAGACAGTAGACTTGTCAAATTCTTAGATGAAAAATTGATTTATGTTCGAAATTAGTTGATAAAGAAATTTAGCTAGACTTTAAAAAAAAATGACACGTGTGCACCAAAATATGTATTTACCTACCTGAGGATTAATACATTTTTTGGTGAAAATGTAAATTTTCCCAACCTCAAATCCAATTTACCCCGTATGTAGGGTGCCATTAGATAGGGATAGATTTTTATTTTGTTATAATTTGCTCTGTACATGAGTATATACGTAATTTATTTATTTATACAAAGTATATTGCTTTTACTGGAAAATTAATCATCATCATAATCGTAAACTGGATTCACCTTAAAAATTAATAAAATTTACATAAATTACAGCAAACATTGGATGTTTAATGTTGATGGTAGTAAACAATAAAAACGAGTCATTAAAATATTTCCCATAAATACTCGTATAATTATGTAGAATTTAATTTTTGTTTCGAAATAAAATTAGTTACTCTTAATGGGGATGGGGGCATTCAAATTTGGTGGTCACTTAGTTTGAGGTGGATGTTTCAACATCCTAACATAAAACAAAATTTAGTACTAAAATGAACCAAAGCACCGGGCATTATTTCCGGAAAGTGTATACTGTATGAATTTTTATGTTAAGCCAAACCATTTTCGGTGCGCATTCTACAAAAACTTTCAAATTTCGCATGCCAAATTTTAAATTTTATTTTATTCGTTTATTAATGTGAGAATTCTAATTGAATTTTAAAACAAATTCTGAAATTCAAATTTTGATTTACATAATATGCAGCATATTCCAGATCTCGATTGTAACAAGTAGAATTTGTTCTGCAATTTTTAAAAATTTGCAAATTCTGAAAATTTTTTAAATTTCGAAAGATGTTTGTATTTAGAAACAATTTGTTTTAATTTGAAAGAATGTGCTTAATAAATAACGACCAGGTTCAAATTTTCTTCAAAATACTTCAGTCGTAAACTATCTAGATTATATATTATGTATGTATTTGGATGTATTCAGTTAATAAGTATTACGTGGAATTAAAATTTTATAAAATACAAATTGTTATTGTTATACTATACACTGACCCTAAAATAACATCAATCAAAATCAGACTGCCCTACATTTCTAAACATTGAACGGAACCAAACGAAATTTGATCCTTTTTCCAAACAAAACACTTAAATCGCAAATGTATCTAGCTATAATATTTACCCATCGAATACATACAAAAATTGGCGAATTAAAATTCGATTTTTGAAGTAAAATAAATAAATATCTGTTAGCATTTCCTGTTTTAACATATAAATTGTGCCGAAAAACGAAAGGAAAAAAAACCCATCATTGAAAATAGGAAAATTCTGTATCCTTATTTACGTTCAGAGTTCATCTTTCATTTTATATTCTCATTCTTAAGCTGAATACATATAAAGCATTTCGTTTTCAATTTAAATTCAATCAACTATGCCATATTGTTTACTTTATTCTAAATTTTGTGTGGAAAACAACATCATCCATATTATACAGTTGGTACAACAACAGAAAATGTATATGATGTGATGCGTGAATGAAGGAAAAGTTAAATATTTTCCATGGCAATAATAATAATAATAATAAATAACTGAATTTATATATAAATATTGGTTTGTAGAATCGAAGATGTAAACAAAAAACCATTAAAGCTTTAAATATTTATAAGAAAATAGATAATGCGCGCGTTTACTTCTTTTATGTGGAGGAGGCAGCGGATTAAATTCGGCGAAATATGTATAAAAATAAATTCGAAACTGTCATTTTTAATTTTTATTTTCCATTGCAGATCAATGAGTGGAAATATAGAATTACTTGTTATGATTCGTGAGTGGTGCTGCACAATTTTTATGTTATCGAATGGTGGAAAGGATTATCTTTGAAAGGTTTCTGAACCATAAGGCTTTTGCACCACAAGAATAACTAAATAATAAAATCAAAATATACAGATTCAAAAAGAAAAAAAAATTTGATCGAATTTCATTTTTATCTTAGAGGTCATTGCTTTAGCATGGTTTTAAATTCTTTATGTGTGACTTCTGAAATTTTGGCTTAAGCGTATCTGAGAATAGAGAAATATATCTTGGATTATTTAATTAGTTTGCTGAGAAAATTGACTATCTATTTAGTTCTGGAATTTAGCATATTCTTCCTTGTTGAGTCCATTTTTACTAATTACGTTCTTTTAGAAAATGTCTCGTTTGTATGATACACCACATTTGAAATGTCAAAAAACAAAAACAAATTTTTTTAGGCTCTGATTCAGTCACCAAAATGAGAAGATAAACGGATGCTCATACAATGCAAACTACGTTAAATCAAAGGATTAATCATTTATCCTCGTTCATACAATCGGGCCTAAATGAAAATTTACTTTCTTGATTTAGCAATGGATATAACGTAAAAAATAATTTTGAGATTTTACTAACTATAAAATTAAGATGATTTTGAAAAGTGACTTTTTGATCCAGGAGGATACACAAATATTTAACCTGTTTCTCCCAGTTTAATGAGTGGCAATTAATGATTAACATCGCGAAAAATAAATAGCTTGAGATTTATTAACATTAAGCTTAAGAACCCATTTTTTGAAATAAAGTGCAAGCAAATTCAAATATCTATGTCTATAAATTATATCATGAGAGTAAGTATCAGAGGTATATATGGCTGTGTCTTCAGCAAAAAGAGCAATTTAACAACCCTCAAACTGAAGTACAATACATCATTCAGAAAAATACAAAACAATATGGAAGTAATCACAGAACATTGTGGAACTCCCGAGTACGTATGCATTAAATACGAAGTCGAATTTAGAATCAGTACGTAGAATTTTCTATCTTCAAAGTAGGATTTAAGCATTTTGATCAAAAATAATGGAAATTTTAATTGGAATAGTTTACGTAATAGCCCTTTAATCCAATCTTGCTTTTTCAAGATCCAGAAGCACCATTCCTGTGGATTTATTTGACTGTCTTCATATTTGACATGTTGAATAATACAAATTGTTGGGGAATTACCACTCCATTCGATTCGATGAGGCCATTGAGCCTGTTTTTGATAACGCATTCAAAGATTTTACTTAATCAATCCAATAGATTGATAGCTCGGTAGCTATTGACATCTGACGGGAATTTTTCAGGTTTCAGAACCGTCACCACCTTGGCGGTTTTCCACGATTTGGGAAAATAGGAAAGCTTAAAACAGGTGGAAAATAATTGTGTCAGGTAGACAAACCCAGATTCCGGCAGTTGTTTTATAAGAATATTTGAAATTTAATCTGGACCTGAAGCTTTGAATGGGCGGCTGCTATTTATAATATATTTAACCTCTTGAATTGAAACATTAAACTTAGAGACATCGGGTTCAATGGAATCGCTAATACACTGAATATCATCGGCGGATATCATCGGATTCTGTAACACCCGATGAGATTTCATATGATTTTTGAAAAAAATTGGCAAGAATTTCACATTTATCTGAAGTAGCAATTATTTTGCTGTTATCTTGGGGATTGTTTAATGGAGGAATCGCATAATATTTTTTTTAAATGTTTAATTGCTTGCCAGTAAGGTGTCGTTCAAGTTTATTTTGCCTTTTGACATTAACAATTTCATAGATTTTTTGCCTTATAACCTGATTCAAAAGCTTTACAATATTTTTGTGACCCGTTCATGTTTTCTCATCCATTGTCTCCGCCTAACATTACGCAGTTTCATCAAGGATAGCACTCCATCCGAGAGTTTAAGTTGATACTTTGATGATGAAGGAATAGTATGGAATGAAAAGTTTCTATATTAATAAAACACAGAACAGGCAGATGGTCGGAGTTCATCTCATTTTTTGTTACAACAAAGCCAACGGGACATGAAGGGCTAGCCAGATAAAAATCGAGTGAGCAATTGGACCTATTTGAATGATGGTATGTGGGAGAGTTTGGAAAATGTAAGACGCAATTTGACCTGGATATTAGGAAATCATAGAGAATATGTCCTCCCTTATTAGATCTACTGCAATTCCAAGTTTGGATGTTTTGAATATGGGACATAACAACAACTAATTTTTATTATTAAATTGGGCGTGGGAACGAGAATAGATATATTTTCTATCCTTTGCAATGCTAATATATGTAGAAAGCACTGAGTATTTGACTGAGTTTTTGATAATAATAGCAACTCCACCGCCAATTTGGATGGTACGATCATTTCTATATATTTGAAGTCGTGGGACATTAAAAGCATCCCACGATTTTAAAAAGGTTTCTGTGATTAGCATAACATCTATGTCGTATTTGTCGAGAAAATGAATAAGCAAGTTTTTTTGTTTTTGGCGCTATGGGCGTTCCAAATAAAGACTGAACTTGTTTGGCCGGGCTTTGACACCACCTGAGACCATTCATTATATTTTCCAAAATTAACAACAATTCACTAGCACTAAATAATTTATTACCACTTAGAGTTCCAGCATTCGGTTGGTTAGACGGTGATGGATTACTCATGAATAAACTGGACATTGGTTGATGTGATAGAGATGAACTGATAATGTTAGACTGGTCGAAGTTTGAATTCATGGAAGCCCTTCCAGCCAAAGCAGGGAAGTTATGAGATGAAACATGAAATTCATGCGTAGATTTATGAAGAACTTTTCATTACGCATTGGGCATAACACTGAATTTGCTACGTGATTTCCACTGCAATTAGCACACTTATATTCAGATTCAATTTCTTAGTCGGACAATCCACCCCATCCAAGTGAGTAAGGCTGCAAAATGTACACTTTGTTTGCATGCTATAATTTGAAGATGTGTGACCCAACATACAACAATTTAAACATTGGGTGAGCCGCTCCGGTTTTCTGTGAGGTAGGTCCCATGAACACGCAGTTTTTCACCGATTGATCTACATCAAGGCCATTTGATAACAATTCCGTTGATGGATGTCTTTTATTCATGAATTAGAGACTCTAACTCATGTGATAATCAACAACACTATTATTGATAGGCACTATACTATCAGTGATATTATTTACTTTAGAGAATTTAATTAATTTCTTCCTTTGAAGAAGAAACAATCGAAACTTTTGTTATACCAAAAACAAAAAAAAACAAAAACAAAACAATTTTTTTTATTAATTTTTACTAACACGTCTGCGCTGATTGAAATCAACATTTGAACTGGATAATCATTTGAAATTTAAAATGTTGCTGTTAGCGTTGAATACTCTCAACCGAATCTATATGGTTCTAAATAAAATTTCAAAATTTTGGATTTAAAATTGATAAACGAATTACAAAACTTTCAAATTGGTTGATTACATCGAAAATCGATAGTTTGTATTTTGATAATTCAAAAGAATAAATTAAATTAAATTTAGTTTTAAATAAGCTAATTATCTAAATTCTTAATTTATAATTTCATTCTGAATTGCGTTGGCGAAATCAAAAATGTTTATCAATTAACAATTTTTTTTTTTTTTAATTTAATTCATGTAATTTCTAATATGCAACCGATCCTAAGACCATTTTAATGTGTTTTACAGATAACACGTAGAAGTATATTAGTATTTACGAACAAGTATTTATCACCCCAAAGATAGACAGGTTTCAATATTTAATGATTTTTTTAATTTATTTGAAGTTACTATTTCTGAAAAATTGTAAGCGAACCTACTTAATCCAGTTTCGAACTAATGAGCTTATGATTATGAAAAAATAAATCCTTCTCATCAGGCCGCGGCGACTGGACTGATTATATATAGAATGTAAAATTGTGGTATAATCAGTCCAGTCGCCGCGGCCTGATGAGAAGGATTGATTTTTTCATAATCATAAGCTCATTAGTTCGAAACTGGATTAAGTAGGTTCGCTTACAATTTTTCAGAAATAGTAACTTCAAATAAATTACAAAAATGTTTAGTTATGGTCAGTCTCAGTCATCACGTTATCTGTTCTACTCCACACATTAAAATATTGAATTCTGAAGTTTTTAAAGCTAATTTTTAATTAAAGCTTTTTTAAAGCTAAGATTTAATTTACAATATTCTGAGAAAATACAGATTTAAATTTTAATTTCAAATTTTTTTTCGACTTATTTAAAAATTAAATGTTCCCTTTCCAGAAATTCTGCTCCCCTTTTAACTAGAATAAAGCCTTGTTTACTTAACTTCAAAGAAGCCTTTTGTCACTTTCCGCCAATGCTGTATCAAAATAAACTTAAACCCTATTTCGAAAATATTCTAAAAATTAAATGAAAAAATACCCCTAAAATGGAAAAATGCCCTAAATTTTGAGGTACTTTTCATGTTTTTAAAATACAAAATCCTGAACAATTTTTAGAGCATTTCAGCTTTGGTGTTTAATTGGCATACACCAGATAAACATTCGCGTGAATGTTGTCCTAAATATGTGCTAAATATACAAAAACCAAATTTAGGACATACTTCACGCTACTGCAGAAGCGTATGAAGTTTGTCCTAATCTCAATTAAATATCGATGTATTAGTAAGAATAATATTAGAAATTAAAATAACCTGCTAAATTTAATCTCACGATAGTTGTGTTTCGTAACTATATGTAAATTGGTTTTAAATTACTTGTCAAACAGGCATAGTCAGGGAACCTCTGTAAGTAAAAACCATAACACTTTCAGAAATCTAGACGATAAATGAACTATGATAGATGCGCCCTGCCCCTATATGCTATATGTAAGTAAATTCATTCGAAATTTAATTTAAAAAATGTTGACAATCTGGTGCAAAGATCGAACCCAGGTGTCCACATATTTGTATGGGTAGCTGAGGTTCTTCTCTCTCCAAAAACAATAAGAACTTCCAAAACTAGAGACGATAAATTATACGAAATTTTATTTTAAAAAAATTGTCAATCTGGCCCAAAATCGTATCAAGTGGCCGTATAGTCCAAGGGGACACATAGCTATGTGAAAATTCAGAGACCTAATGTAATCAACAAATATACGAACTTTTGAAAATCTAGCCGATAAGTGACCTAGGGCAGGCATGTTCGATATCTAATGTCAATTTATACGAAATTTTATATTTAAAAATTTGTCAATCCCAATGATCGTACCCAAATGGCCACATATTTTAATGGGCAGTTGAAGATCCTCTCTAACTAAAAAATAAAACGACTTCTAAAAATCTAGACGATAAGTGGCTTACAACAGATATGTTTCGTCCCTATATGCAAGTTCATTAAATGAAATTAAATTTCAAAAAGTTTGTCAATTTTGCCCAAAAATCGTGCCTAAGTGGCCACATATTTTTATGCGTATTCGGTGAAAATATCTAATTAAAAAATATAACTACCTCCATAAATCTAGAAAATAAGTGACTTAGGACGGATATGTTCTGTACCTCTACCTATATGTAGTTCGTACGAAATTTATCATTTTGGCCCGAAGATCTTACACAAGCACATATTACAAAAGCATAACAACTTCCGAAAGTCTAGACGATAAGTCCTATGTATTCCGTGTTAAGGACGTATGTGTTCCATCCCTATATGTAGTGCACACGAAATTACAGAAAGGATCCTCCACTTCCCATATAAATATATGGCCACTTGGGCACTATCTTTGGGCCAGATTGATAAATTTTTTAATATCAAATTTCGTATTTCGGATGCAAAACCTCTGCCTTTAAGTCACTTAGCTTCAAGATTTTTGTAGGTTCTTATATTTTTACGTTACAAAAAATCTTTAGAAATCTTTGTTCTTATATTTTTTCGTTACAAGAAAATAAGTAGCCACTTGGGTGCGATCTTTGGCCGTTCTAATTTCATATAAACTTAATAAAGGACGGGAGACATCTGTCCTATGACACTTATCGTCTTGATTTTTGGAAGTTGTTACATTTTTTTGGTTAGAACGGATCATCCACTATCAATAAAAATATATGACTACTTGTGTACGATGTTTGGGTCCAATTGCCAATTTTAAAAAAATCAAACTTCATATAATCTTACATACGGGGAAGCAACACACTTATCCTAAGACACTTATGGCCTAGATTCTTAGAAGTTGTAACGCCTTTTCGTTCGAGGGCTTCTTAGACCACCCATAAAAATATGTGGTAACTCTTGTACGATCTTTGGGCCAGATTGACAATTTTTTAATATCATATGTCGTATAAACTTATATATAAAGACTCACCACCTTTGCACTAAGTCATTTACCGTCTAGATCTTAGATGCGATGCTTAGCTACTCAATAAAATTTGTGGTCATTTTGGTAGGATCTTTGGCTCAGATTGACAAATTGGTTCAAGCAAGTTTTTATAAATTAACTTCTCGCGTTACTCATTAAAATATATGGCCACTTGGGAAAGATATTTGAGCCAGAATGACAATTTTTTAAGGTTAAATTTTGTATAAACTTACTTACGAGTATAGGGACGCAACACGCCTTTCCTAAGTCACTTTTACTTCTTCTCACGATGTTTCTTTACAGAATGTAAATATAATCAATTAAAATATAAAGGGCTGAAACCTCACGAGGGGATCAGAACTTCGGTCTTTGGTATCTTCAATAATGTCATAAAGATGATGTGACAGTTTTGACATTATTGATTTCTATTTTAACCAACATATATTTACTTATACAACAACAGCCAAACAGGTCAAAAGCTTCAGTAACATGGATACAGGCATCCAATTTAAAACGAAAAATCGTATTCTAGAACTTTATACCGAAAGTAGTATAACAAATTATACTGATACTTCTAACCGTTTAGCTGACCATATTCCAGCAATTTATCCAAAAACTCATTTTAGAATTCCATTTCCAACACACATATCAAATTTCATTATAATCGGTTAAGAAATAGCCAAGTTCCATCATAATTGGCCATATTCCTGAACTTCGTCCAAAAATCATTTTAGAACCCCATTTCCAACACACATGTCGAATTTTATTATAATCGGTTGAGAAATAGACAAGTTCTATCATACTTGGCCATATTCCAGAACTTCATCCAGAAATCGTTTTAAAATCCCAGAACTTCATCCAAAAAACATTTTAGAATCCCATTTCCAATACAAATGTCGAATTTCAGCGTAATCGGTTGAGAAATGGGCAAGTTCCATCCTACTTGGCCATATTCCAGAACTTCATTCAAAACTCATTTTAGAATCCCATTTCCAACACACATATCAAATTTCATAATAATCGGATGATGAATAGAGAAGTTCCATCATATAAAAAATGTGTTAACTATTCATTACATCCAAATCCAACCCCAACTCAACTCCAACTCAACTTCAACTCAACGCCCAAATTGACCCCTAATTTAACCTTCAAATCAATTCCCAATTCAATGCCCAATCCAATAATCAAATAAGCATATTATATAAAAAATCGTAAATATTTATAAAAGCAGGTATTTTGGGTCAATTCGTATGGCAGGTACCCCACCCCCTTGACGTACAGTCTCCAAAAGCTTTTCAAATCTCCGCCTTGACATTTTTTTTTGTTTGTTGCATTTTCAGACTCAGGGACTTTCAAAACGTCGGGAAAAGTGGTTCTGGACCAACCACATTTTTCGTCATTTTTGACAGGATTTCAATACTTTGGTCTTTTTAGACCGAAGTAAATGTATTTTGTAATTTTAAATTATACAGGATTCAAATTTACCTGTAGTTGGCTGGTTTGCCGCAGAATAATGATTTTAGTTAAAAATGTTATTTAAGAGTATAATTCTAGGGCAAACTTCACAGCCGTAGACAAACCTGTAGAGAAATTTTGCGTAGATATTTTTAATCCCTCAACTCGGTTGAAGCTGGATATATTTTTTGAATATTACCCTTAGAAGAAAATTCACTATTATTGAATAATATTTTTGGGGGCCTAGATGTGATTTTTCGCATTTCGGAGGCCGCTACTTGCTGTATACCAATGTATCCAATCCAATTGTATTATTTTAAAAATTTGACAGTTAATTACGATATGGATCATTGCCCAATACACATTTGCCAATATTGTTTTGGTTCACTAGCTTGTTAAGTTGAGTGCTACTTCCAAACGGTGACTTGAATATTTTTTTTTGTTTTATTTTTCTTTTGTTTGAGTTTGAGACCAACGGTGGTCTTTGAATTTATAAAACCTGATATGTTAACGGAAACTTCAATTGTTCATAAACCTCGTAGATCTTGGTGGTAGTTCGTTGAAGCTAAAAGTTTAAAATCTTTGAAAAGAAACTTTCGGGACGCAACTTAAAAACAGCGTAACATTAAGAAATTTACGAACAACGGATTTTTAAGAAAATTTCCAAATCAATACAATTGATGCTATAGCCAATGAGCGTGACGATTTAAAGAATATGAGAAAGCTCTTGCAATGGATAGAAAGCAGGAATCCATAAAATCAAATGTGTTAGTCTTCCACTAAGTTAATCCATAATTTTACTTAGAATTAAACAAGCTAAAGAAAATGCCTATATGTAATGGGATCTTAAATAATCGCGGACAGAAGTCTATTTTATGAAATTTCAGAGGTAACCCGAAGACCGGGGAGTTTTAATACAAACGGTAAACACATTCACATTGGGAAAAGTAGCAGTACACATTTTCGTTAGAGCGGTATGTCACTTCTCTCGGACTCAATACTGTGATTCATTTAGGGATTAGCTATCTTATTAAAAAAATTATTTTTATAAGATATCTGCCGACCTCACAATTGTACGTCGCGTCGTATATAGGTACAATTGTACCTATGCTGCCTGACTAGGGTTAAAAGTGATAATTAAGAAAGGATAAGGATGATGAGTGTACCTCTGGCTCTTACATGAGATGCCCACAAAAAAATTTTACCAACACGTACCATATGGCAAAGTGTTAACCATAAATATTAAAATCTGTCTGCACCGATCATACTTTCATCAATTTTATTTTTTTTATTTTATGTTCAGCGATGCTAATGGAAATTAGAAAAGCTTATTGTTGATATGTCTTGTTGTGCTATTCCTTCCATCGATTTTATGCGAAAATCTCGTAAACAAATAAAATAAAAAAAATGTTTTTATACACTTTGCTTGTTTATTTACCGTAAGCATTTATGGCATTTCCCTCCATAAACACGAGCAACTAAATATGTACATATAAGTATGTTATACTTACTCGTATATGTTTGTACATAACAGTCGTTATTAAATTTTATTTATTGTACATAATACAACAATACATATTTGGTTAAAAGTTATGCTATTTAATCATGTACATAAGCAAACATACATTTGTGTATTTATGTATTTAGATTGTTTAATGAATTATTTACATTTAAATTAAAATTAATGGATTCGAGCTGGTTTCGTTTCGTGGAAAATAAAGCGGATTTTTGACAACAACAACATATCGGGCTAAATGATGTGTATATGTGTATATCTGTTTCGATTATTTTTGCAGTAGTTCTCCGAGTAAGGAACATAAATTATAAAGCATGCTCGATATACCTATGCAAATAATATATTATGTAAATAAATTAAAATATATACGATGAAAATTTCCCAGTGCGCCTCTGCAGATTTATTACCATTCAAAAATTTTCGTTAGTACAATAATAAAAATAATCAGAGTCAGTTGGTCCATAAAGTAAAGAAATCCAAAGTTTTCAATACAAAATAAAGGCGCAAAGTAAAAATATTTTTGTTTAATATCTCGATCAACTATTCCAGCGAGCCAAAACGTGTGTTATATTTTCATGGTTATACAATTCATTATTCTAATCTAGTTCTTTACGTGTCACATTCTATTACTCGTATAACCACCAAATTTTGGGTACCTCAAATTTTTAGTTCGTTACCCATTGCAAAAATTTTAAATTTTCGGTTTAAATAGAGAAGATTTCAAATGGACATGTAAGTGAGACTATGATGCTGTTTGAACAATTGTCAAAAATCTTTTTTTTTTATTTTTCTTCCAACAACAAGTTTGCTTAACGTTTATTTGTATTTGTTTTTTGTTTTTTTTTGTGAGAAATCTAGGATCGATCAACTACTTAATGCGCAGCGTTTTATAAAAGCTAAATGAATTCTAACTTAGCTAAATATTTTGAGGTTGACTAAAATAATCCAAGGGAAAGTATTGCTGGGCTGGTACTTTACTATGTGTCTAACTTTTCTATGTCTGCACATAATAAACATTATCTGAAACAATTTTGAATAATCTGTAATATCACGCGAGTAACAAAAATTATTTGAACGAGCCTAGAAAATCTCAAATAATCTAGAAAAATAACATCTATGTAATACCCTTGACAGACTAGGGATTAACTAAGCGCGGTTAGTGATTTTTTCGAGATTAGCTGTAGTGTGTCAAGTTAAAGGTTAGCTAATCTCGTTTTATTTGAGGATTAGTGTCTAATCGAGATTAGTGCACTAATCATTGAGAATTTTAAAGTTTATCTCATTGTATTGGGTTTAGGTGATGGTACAGTGGCGCTACAATGCGAAATAATTCTTTCAACATTGCAGAATGTGCAAGCGGCGTGAGTTTACGATATTAATTATAAAATAAAAGATATCTTAAACAAGTTGAATAAATATTGAGGTTATGTTTATAAAAAAAATATCTAGTAAGTTGTAATGTATAAATTTTAGAAATATTGAATTAAAAAATGAGTCCAGCTGATTTACTAGATATATTTCAGCGAATCACCATCATAGTATTTTACTTCTCTACCTAGGAAACTATTTTCTAGTCTGTCAACGCAAATGGATTTGTGGTGGATTAACTAATCTTTTTTCAGTAATCGGGCTTAGATAATCCCTAGTCTATCAAGGGTATAACTCAACTTCTCCAACTTAACTATTGGAAAGCTTAAAATCGATATTCACAAAAAAAAAATCAAAAATGCCAGAAAAGCTCAGGGAAACTTAAAATCCAAGAATAATTTTAAAAATCAAGGATTCAATAAAAATCTCGAATAATCTGAAAAATATCATGCCACCTTCGCAAAACCTTGAGTACTCGCAAAAATATGACAATAGTTCGCTTTCAGTCCGTCAACATGTTGTATGTACTGATCGGTATCATATAAGATACATGTTATACACCACGATACCTGAATGCAACTGATTGAACATTTGTCAAAGTTGTTGAAAATGACATTTATTGTTTTCTAATAAAACAGTCCAAGGTTGGGTTTTATAAAAAAAATTAATTAGCAAGTTTAGCAAATGTGCCATTATTTGTATGAAGTTAATAATTGAAAATGCCTTAAATACGGGGACGGTAGTTATTTCAAAATAATTTGAAGTTATAGTAAACGAATTAGAATCCTCATTTAAACATTTTCTTACTGAATTTATAATATAGGTACACTATTTACTATTTAATTAAATAGTTTTATTAATTTTAATTAATGAAATCCCTACTGATAAACTGAATGGATGAACGTATCTTAGAAATACAATATATGATGGCAAAAATGACATTTATCTTATCAGTGTTGCCATATATACGTTGACCTATTTATTGCAAACAGATCTCAACATGTTGATTTTACACAACATATTGCCAACGAATTTCGATTAACTTCGATGTCAATCAACTCAACGCTTTTTAAATTTGGAAATCTAGGAATCCAAAAATAATATCAAAGTCTATAAAATTTCTAGTAACACATTTAAAAACTTTTTTTATTGCAAATTTCGACAAACTTTTGTAGCTCGAAACTTCATTATATTGACTCGAATAATTTGGGAAAGCTTGAATAATCTTACACAGTTCTAGAATAATCGCAATATTTTCTACCAAAAGAAAATCGAATATTACCGAAAATCTTGAGTAAAGTTAGATCGTGGAATAATCTTGATCAATTTTAATGCTAAGGAATACAAAAGCAAAAAAAAATCCTCTTTCTCAAAAACTCATAAAATCTTGAAAATTTCGATTTACTGATAAGTCGGTAATATGACGTAAACGTTAAAATTCAAGAAATTCAAATAATCCCTTTTAACGAATAATCTCTGATCCGGAAATCGAGATGTCTGGAGCGTAATTATGATTTGAGATTTTTTTTTTTGAATTGCGACAAAACGTAATTATGTAAGCCATTTTGAGTTCTCGTAGTTCTTACAAATTCCAGTTTCTTAGAAATTGCGACTTTGTGATTTGTTAGTTCTCGAAACTCGTGAATTGAAATTCGAAATACGAGTGATTGAAATGTGGGTGGATATCAATTAACTACAGTTCAATTGAGGTGTAGTGGGTTGTGTTTCAAATTGTTAAAGTAACACATTAATTATAAGTTTAAAGACGAAAAACGTATCGTAAACTTTATTCTAACTAAGTTTTTATATTTCTTTTCATGTAAGCAACAAATTCTTTAAACATTAAACTCGAAAAGCAGGTACCGTAGGGTCCCGAAGAGAATGCCTTGGCGAATAGTGTACCACTGGTATAGTATTAGTTAGAACTTTCCAAATAGCATACCATGGAATACTATTTGGATTTCAATAGAACATTTTTTTGTAGTAGATAACTGGAACAGCGACGTCTATTAGTTATCGCTACCAAAATATATTTTATATAGTTTGGTGCGACTATTTTTAAACACTGTACTATAACTTTTCGGTATTGGTCAACACAAAAGCCATAGATAATTCAGCTTTTAAAATCTGAGAAATTGGAAGTTGTGGATCGAGCAACCCACTGTGAGTCGCCCAATTCTTTGCAAAAATTTACTGGGTATCAACGCTCTTGAATAAGGAAATGGGTTTCTCGCGAAATTGATTTAATGAAATCACAAAGAAATCAAAAAAAGAAGTTACGGGTGCAGGGCGAAAGTCAGCGTTTCCTGAAATAGAAACAATGGTAATTTAGTTGTTTGAAAAGCAAAGGGGAAAAAATTTGTGATCAACTATGGCATGTTATGTGGGAAGCAAAAAAATTTGCAATAATATTGGAACTCCCTTTGCAACAAATAATTTCTCGTGTAGCAATAAATGAACCAGAGGAGTTTACTGCAGAAATAAGATTACATCAAGTTGGGCTCCCCACATTGATTTTCTGGTCTTGCTGGAGTATTGAAAAAAAGATATTTTGCTCCTTCAGAACATATTCTAAAATCAGTATATTTTGCTTATTTCCGCTCTATTTTGTCGTATCTTAGTCCTATATATAAATTGTGCCTAAGTATAAATTGTGCAATATAGGGCGAATAAGAATGTTTAATTTAACCTTCCGTATGCATACTGTTGATTTATACAAGGTCAACTTTTTACCGATCACTGAGCTAGTAAATTATGATTTGATGGTCTGCATACAAAAATTGCATACAAAATGAATTAAACAAATTTTGTTTTTGCGAGTATAACTATTTGTATCATGAGCATAATACCCGAACGAAGCTGTTATATAGGACAGCTTTTCCAAGACTCTCAACCTCATAAAGTAGCATATCTAGTACAGGTCTAATTTTGTAAAATAACTTGCCGGACAATATTAAAACCACTGAGCGAATTTCTAGCTTTAAAAGTTATTTAAGAATTCATCTATTTAGCCACTTCTGATGCACTCTTGATTTTTATTCATTTATTTGTAAGTATATCATATGGGAGCATTCTTGTATCTCTCCCAATCTAAAATTTTTATGTTCAGCAAATTATTTTTTTTATAATATTGTTAACTTTAGAAATTTTTAGTTTTAGTATTTTTTGTAATGTTTAATTCTTATCGTTAGGATAATGAGTATCTGTAGATAATTCCTTTAGACGCCTCTAAGGTAAAATAATGGCTTACATTTTGTAATATTATGTTTGTAAATTGATAAACTTAATAAATTGTCAATTCAAAAAAATAATAATAATAATAACTTATCAGAGTCAACAAAACAATTCTCCGGCAAATTAAAACGCGATAACGTTCAAAATTTTATTACAACATTAAACCAAAAAAAGATAAATATTCCGAAACGGTTGATTTTTAATATGGATGAAACTCCATGCTATTTTGACAATACTTACAGTCGGATGCTTCGTTTTGAGGGAGAAAAAACGGTAGACGGGTTAGATACGGCCCATTCTAAAAATTGTTTCACCTTGGTATTGTGTATTTCCGCAGCTGGCACAATAACCTACACTATTTTAAAAGGACTGACTCAAATTATTTGAAAATTCTGAAGGTAAAATTAACTAAAAACATTTATCTAGTTGTGAATGATGACGGCTCGATGACGACCGATCTAATGACCAAATGGATACAGAAATTTTATAAGGCACAATGCGACAATTTTTTGGCGAGAAAGTGTTTTGCTCATTATGGATGCCATCTAGAAGCCGAAAATGATAAAAATGTAAAAAAATTGTGCAATTCAAACCGATGATAATTCAATCAAAAATAGCCACATCATTTCTTCAACCGTTCAATTTTTCAATCAATTATCCATCCAAAAACGCTTTGCGATCAGAGCTATAACACCGTACAAACTTTGCGTAATTTTGTTTTTTAAGAATTTCAAATTCTAAACCAAATTGTGTAACATGGTATACCGTTTCCAATAGAGTACCTGGATTACTATTTGGATTCAAAACAAAATCAAAATATAATTTTTAATGATTATTAGAAGGTTCGAGACTCATTGGTAATATTTATGAAACAACTTCACTAAGGTCAGTCCTGATCCATGTTTCAACAAGAAAGATTATACCAATTTACTCCATCCTCTATTTGCCGTTAATTACCAGCGAAAAATTTGTTAAACCTATACCTAATTCACGCGTCTTCTGTATTTCTCACAAAATAACATTCAAAACAATTTTGTATATTATACCGTACTCGCAACTAGGTATAAAAATGAATTTGCATAATATGTATAAAATATCAGGAAATAAAGGTTGCTTAAATATAATTGCTGAGTTTTCCTAATTATTTGCTATAAAATAAATAAAGCTTCCTTCCCAAATTTCTACGAATTTCGTAAAAATGCGTTGGTATTCTTAAAAAGCTAACGAATTTCCATTTTTTTTGTGTTATCAATATTATTTGTCTTCAACTGCTACTCACTCGCTATTTTTCTCCAAGCTTTCCCAACACACAATTATTTCTTAATTTAATATTTTCGTGGTGAGTGCCGCTATTCCACTAGAGTATAAAAAAATTCATAGATATGTCCTTAACCAGCATAACAACAATGTGAAAAATGTTTTTATATTTAGTAGCAAAAATGTATATATATTACCTTATTCAAATATATTTGTGTAAGCTAAATTTTTAATGTAGCGCTTCACAAACTATTTTTAAATTGATATAAATAATAAATGTTACAAAATTAATAATTTTAATTAAAGTAAATTAATTGATTTATTATTATTTGTGCAACGTAAATGGTGATTCAATCACCTATTAAATATGTCATAGGTGGTCTAAGAATTTGTTGATAAAATCAAACTCTAGGTTTTATTACCACAAGTGTATAACATTTGTAAAAGTTAAATAATCAATTATAATAAATTAACAAAAAAATCTTCTCAGCATTTTGAAGTTTGCTGATCGATCCGTGAATTTTGAAGTGGCTTACTTGTAAAAGCTGCGATGTTACCAGCAACATTTTGGGCATTTGAATAAAGTACAATGATGATGTTGCAACTGTATTATTTTTCACTAGTTTGGCGAATTCCTTTTTCCTCCCCACTCAGATTGTAAATTGAATGTCCAAGTAATAAATAATAATTGTGGAAATTATTCAAACAAAAATTGATAAATAGTAAAAATTTAACCAAACCTTTAAAAAATGTTTATATTCGTTTGTTTAATCATTATTTACTTGGTTAAAATTTTTATAAAAATTTTCAATTTTGAGAATGATGATTTATGAAGTGTTCCATCTTTTTCAAGTTCAATCATCAAATCTGAATGGTTTAGAGATATACTAATTTGGTACTTAATTTCAGAATTTAAATTTTTTCCCATATTTGCGATATTTTACAAAAAAAATCCAACGATTTTACCTCCATTGATCAAATTTAAAGCAAAAACAAATCAAAATTTAGCTAACCTTAGCTTTTGTTCTGCTATAGCTGTTTTCCGCTATATGTATTTAGGTTATGTTTTTTTCCCCCCCACGTTGGGTCTTTTCTGTCTGTAATTATTAAACTTATCGATATACTATCGATATTCAATGAAAAATTGAACATTTCTCATTTTTCCCTTGCCTGCCAAGTTTATGTTATAAAAAACTAGAAAACTTATTGCATTTCTAAACGTCGGAACGGTGTTGGAAAACACCACAATTTTTAGATAAGAAGATTTATCGATAAACTACGCAAACAATAGCAAAATAGTTTAAATGAAAAAGAATTTGGAGCAACTGCAGTGAAAAAATTAACCACTGATTGATAGCAGTAGTCATTATTATGTAGGGTAAGGCGGGGCAAAATGATACATGGGGCAAAATGTTACAATTACTCGAAAACATTTTATTATACTTTTGAAAATAATGCTATTCAGCAGATGGAACCAGCGAACTGCGATAATTTCTTTAACGAATAAGTATCGCTAACTTCGCTGTAAATACGATTTTTTGCAGTTTTCAAACGGCACTATACAAAACGTATACCAATTGTCTATCGAAAAAGAAAATCCGAAAAATAATCAGTTCGATTCAATTTAAATCTTCTATTCTTCTATAATTTTATATGAAAAGCATATTATTTCAAAATAGAAGGAAAACATAGAAGAAACGTTATTCAAGACAGAAACAAAAATAAAAAGTTTTATTAAAACTAAAAGTATGGAAATTGCATACTATTAAGTCCAAAACCTACTATTTCTATAAGTGTTAGTGAGATTTTCTACTATAATTTAAAATCGAAGTATGTATAGATTATACTGGCTTACGCCACTAATACTTACAGAAATTGTAGGTTTTATTTTGTATTTGTATCGCAATAGTACGGTTTGTATAAACATTTTTGTTGGTTTTGGAATGGCTATAAATTCTTATTCGGTATACCCTTCCAAAAATTTGTCAGAGGTCGTATGCCAAATTTCAAAAATCCCTTGTAGATTTAGATAGTTTCTCTCCTAAGGTTGCGATGCAACTATATCAAGTGCCTTCAATTTCGATATCCTGCAAAATTTCGCCTTCTCTCGGAAATGTTTGAATCTTTTAAATCGCAACAGTGTCTTACCAAACTTTTTATTGTCCAACTGCTAGCGATGGCTTTATTCCCTTATTAGTAATATCATTTATTTTACTGCAATTGGTTTTTCCAATAAGGGTTGTAGGATTAATTCCTAGTTCAAAAGATAAGTTGAATATGCATATAGCATCACCAGCACGGGTGTCTAGTAATTTGTATTTAGAAAAAACGATTTGACTTTCAAATTAAGGTCGACCTTATTCTAATTCATGCAGTGTTGGAGTAATGATCATAAAAGCAAAAGCCAATTCGACCTTTCCAACTAAATTTAAATATTATTCTAGCGCAAATTATGGTATTGCTTAATTCAGAATAAATTATATTGTGAATTAGTTTAGTTACCATTACGGTTGGTTTGTTAAATTAGTTGTCTACTAAAAATTATCTTTCGAATTTCGACTTTTTTAGACAAAATTTCAAATTAAATAAATTAAAATTTAGAAAATTCTTGGAATATTGAAAATAACAGTTTCACAAATTTTTCGAGAAATTTACATATTCTGCGAATTTCGGAAGCTTCTAATTTGAAAGGATTACAAAATAAAAATTTGCTTATAAAGGATTTTCCAATGAGGGCTTGACAGCTTTTTTTTAAAATAAAACACAAACCATTTGAGGTATCTCGAAAATTTTATTATTGGCTCAAAGTAGAATCAAAACATTTATGTATGGAATTCGACATCGTTCATATATCCATCACGGGAATGTTTGCATGTGTCGATTCGTTGAACCCAATTTTCGATGACTTAGTCACACCTTTCGATGGAAACGGCCGCTATCTCTCTTCCAATATTGGCTCTGAGCTCCTCTAACGACGTTGGCTTGTTGGCATATACCAATGATTTAACGTAGCTTCATAATAAAAAAGTCTAGAGGTGTTAAATCACACGATCATTTATAGATTTAACACATTCATCGAATTTAAATTTCAATAAGTCGATTGTTAGACCCGCTGTGTGGCATGTCACACCGTCTCTGTAGCGATCTCAATTGACTGTAACGTGATGGTCATTTTCATTAACGAAAAAAAACGGTCCAATGACACACATTTACGCATACATACGCATTTACGAATGATTTTTTTTGGTTGGAACGTAATTGTGTAATAGGATTAGAATTGATTATAGTTCGCTACAGTTGCTTTAGCAAAGTTGTATAACTGATGCAATCATCCCAAATATATTGAACGGTAATTTCCTTCAATAGGTTTTTGTAACGGATACTGAAGCATTGTATTTAATTAGAAATTGATCATTTGAATAAATTTGTAATATGCCTAGATTAAATATTTCAAATCATTTCATAAAATCCATCTCTTAATACACAGCAAATAAAACTATTCGTCAAAAACTTAATCCAAAATCTATATACTTAATTAATTTCCCTATAATTTCCTCAGTATTAAATTCCGCCCCATCCCCCTCCAAAAAAACAACAACAACAACACGTATACCGTAATTCAATTCCACATTTTTCTTTTGTTTCTAATCAATTAGTTTCATAAGCTAAACATGATTAGAAAGTTTTATTATTTTATTTCGTTGCCGCTGGTAAACCCCAAAATAAATTAGTTAATCTATTTGTGTTACTGTGCTGTTGTTGTTTTTCTTTTTTCCAAAATCTATATTTGTATATTCTCAAAATATATACACACACACAAAATTAATTAGTTTTACAAACTAAATTTAATTAGATGAATAATGATTCGGCAATAAATTAAAATAACATTAATGTGCATCTAAAGATTTTTAGTGTTATGATTTTGGTGGTACAATATACAATATAGATGGTAATCGAGTATGAAACAAAAAAAACTTGTACCTGTAATAGCTAACATAAATAAATGTTCGATCAATATAATCAATCAAATGGGTGGACACTAAAACAAATGTTTTATGTCATTTCTAAAATAAACGCATAACTCAACCATTTATCTTTGTTGTGTGGGGATACCATTTTAATTTCGATTCAAACTCACAAAAAAAAAAAATCAATTTAGCTTTCTATTTATATGCGGTATTGTTGAGGCTAAATATTCAAGCCGCGCCGCAACATCACACAAATCAATAAGCCGCCTATACACACAGTAAATAGTAATGAAATAGAAAACTTTTTGTTTATTTAGTTTGGTATCATTCGTATTGTCTTCCAGTCTAGACATACACAAAATATATTGCCTATTTGTATCTAGATCATTATAATTAATTTTTGAAATTATGTGAAAAGCTAGGGGTCCAGCTTAAGATGTACATATGTATTTGCATATAAAAAAGAATTTTAAATATAAGCTAAGGTGAAAAGAATATTTTCTTTTAACGTACACACCTACACACAAATATGTAAATTGAAATTTAGATATTTCCATGAAAACAGCATTAAAAATTACGTTTCCAATGAGGATGAAAATTCCCATATGGATTTTCAATAGCTGAAAGCAAAAACGAACGAATATTATAAAGGAAAACCATTTTCATCTTAACACACACAGAACACAAAATCGTTTTTTTTTTTTATTTTTATGTTGATGTAATCATTTCGAGTTAACATTGACTGTCAGTATACCGACGAAAATCTCTTATCTGGATATACAGCAAAAAAAATGTGTGAAACGAAGAGGATAAAAGGATCATAATTTCCATAAAAGCTTTCAATTTTTAATTTTGATTATATTCTGAAGTGTGTGTGTTTTTGTGTATACATATATGTACACACCATCTTCATGACAGATGATGGTTCAAACTCGTATATCGTATAGTTTTCTCCCGTTTATTTGTATTCCCCCAAAAACACAAATACTGAGACAAATATGTTCCAATTGATTTATTTTTAGTATTCTTATTTAAATAATCAAATTAATTTATGTAGAGCTTTCAGAATATATTTAAGCTCTAATCAAACACGTATCTATATTAATTTGTATGTACATAACTCAAAGAATAGAAAAAAAGTTGTGAACATTTTTTGTTTATCGTTTCGAGCTACGAATTTTATGTGTGTGTGTGTGTGTGTTAAAAATCACAAAAACGAAAAATCGTTAGATTTCCCAAGAGTTTTTAATTTGAGACAAAGCCAAATAGAAGTTTCATTTTATTATTCAATTTTCTGTGTTTATTGTGTGTGTCACAAATAATCGGAAGGCTTTAATTCGAACAACAATTCGTTTTCGTTGTTTACGCTGATATCGAAGAGAAAGGATATAATGAATGTAGACAGGTAGGTTTAATTGTTCTTTATATACTTTGGTATTATGTACACACATGGAAGGATTTAGTTTGGTTTCAATAATGAATCAATTTATATACAATAAACCCTTTTATTTTTTTATATTTATATCGACCAAGGATAGGAGTGAAATATTGTGATACTTAAATTCCCACTTTTTTTTTAGATAGAAGTTTAGTTGACTCAGAAATGTAGCGTTGGCAGGAAATCGCTGAGCTCGCTCCAACAGAAAAATTTGAAAGCTTTAATTTTTAAACACTTTCATCAGCTTCAGATAAACCGTTTTGAAAATTTTATGTAATTCTGAAAAAATTTTGTAATTTCAAGAATATTTTGTTATTGTTTTTGTAAAGGGCTGAACTTCTACAAAATCCTGATGACTTTCATTTACAGAAAAGTTTTCATATTGTAACATTTTGGTCAATTTTAACTTTATTGGCATTTTAATGCCTTAGAAATTTAATTCTTAAGTTGTATTTCATTGCAACATAATCAATCATCGGGAAAACATTTTCTTTGCTGACATATTTACTCATTGTGAGTTTTGCAAGTGGTTCAACCAATTACCTTCTGCAGTCGCCATTCAGACTAAAATTAGTTTTTGACTGGGTCCTCTTCTAATTTTTGTTGAACTCCTTTCATTTTTTGCATAATAATTAAACAAGATCTAAAAATCATAAAATGGCTCATTTGACCGATGTTGTAAAATTTGAGACCTTTAGTTAGGTCAAAATCGTTTGAAAATATCATGGAATTTTAGAAACTTGCTGAAAAATATTTTATTGCCTCTATCAAGTGCATTGTGGATTAAAAATAAATGGCTGAGCTCTAAAATTTCGCAGCTAAATGTTAAATAAACGAAATGTTTGAACCAAAAGCGATGGACCCCTTGTTGATCTCGAACTCTCTCAGAGCTGCAGAGTATTGCCCGAAAATTACACCTAAGATATGTGATGTAGGTAGTAACGGTACGTTAATAGTTACAGTTAATTTAAAAGTTGTTTTGGCTTAGGCGTACAAAAGACCGAATGTGGCAAAACAGGTGTGTGGTGAAATCTCTTCTAGAAAACTGTTAAAAGCCCGCTACCCTGATTCACCACTTGGATGTATTGCATCTAATTCTTTGATCATCAAATATGTTGGTTTAGGTCAAATATCAAATTTCAATCGATTTGGTGCATAATTGCAAAAGTTCCATTTGGGGAAGGAATGAAGTGTCTTAAAGAAATTAGATTTTTACATACATAACCAATCCAGACTACTTTCCGAGGACTAAATGGACTAAATGGACCATGCAGGTTATCGGTGTATTTGAGTGAAATTCAGTTATTAATCCGATTTTATTAGTATAGTTCCTACTGTAAAACAAAAATTTTCACGCTCTGAAGAATTCTTTGGGTCGCTACTAATGATGTTACGGTTTAAAATTGATTAATTCTGACTTCAGACAATTCCTTAGGCCATATTTTCTGGGGTGGATTTCTTTATTTAACCTAATATAAATCAAAAATTACATTCACTAAATTTATTTTTACATACTTAACAAATTCAGGCTATCTTCTCAGCCTCTTGCATCAAATGGAACAAGCACATTTGTTAATGGATTTTGGTAAAATTTTGTATCTGAAATATTTTGTTTCAATATTTTTGTTTTTTCCTACAAATTGTCCCTAATAAAAAAATTATTATTTCGTGGCCTGATTGATTTTTCGGCCATAAAATTGAGCTGGGATCAGAATTTTTAAAATAAAACATGGCCCTAAAGCAAGAAATATTTTGGAACGAATCAAAAAGTAGATTTACCATCTGAAATGTTAAACCGATTTTATATATAGTTCCAAATTTAAAATACATTAAATCGCGCCCTGAAAACTTTTATGCCATATCATTTGGACTCGAGATCGATTTCTTAAATAAAATATTTAAATTGTGTTGAAATTATTATTTTTCTGATTCCTCTGGAATTTTACGTTGTCGGTAGTAAATTTAGCGATCTGAATGAATATTATCTATATCCGAAAATCAGGACCCTCTCGTTAACTTAACTATGTAAAAAGGTAAATTGCTCGGGTTTTGCAATTCATTTCTTGTGTCATCCATTACTCATACATTAGTTTCTAATTTGAACTACGATGCTACTCAAATATTTTTCCAGTTTGAAATAGAAATGACTTTGCCTTTGCAAAGTTTTGGCTGCACTTTTTCTGGAACCCTAATTAGCTTGATACAGAAATTCTTCTGGATAAAACATTTATAATTTGCATTCGTAAACTGCCAACTTGAATGCGATTCGATATCTCTATATATCTGAAACTTAGACGGGAATAAAAATGTTCCCGGTAAAATATGTTGGCTAGTTCAACGATGGTTACAACGTACGCCATTAATTTTGAAGGTGGATTTAGGTATAGTTATGGAATTCTTTGTTCCATTATTAGTATAAGCTCAGGATTTATTAAAATCACGCCTAACACGAACTCTAACCAAAAGTAGTACAAAAGTCGACTTGTAAGAAGACTGAGCTTTAGGCTATATCAATAAGGGAATTGTGATTTTGATTTTGAAATGCATTTATCCAAATTTTGATTTTGCATTTTGATTTGCCACCAGCGTTGTGCCACGTAATCTACACCGTGTCAATTGTTTATGCCCAAAAAGTGTTGTTCTCTATTTTAAATATGTATTGAGTTTTTTTTTCAAATTTGGTATTGCTATACGTTAAAATGGAAATTAACGCTGGAGGCAAATATTGAGCACAGAAATGAAACTTCCAATGGGTCAGGAATAATATTTCCAGAAAACTCATTTTAGAGTCCTAGTTCTATTGCACATGTCAAATTTCATCATAATTGGTTCCAAGTTCCATTCGAATTGGTCAATTTTCAGAACTTCATCTAAAAATAAATTCTTTTTACACTTTCTGCCGTAGGCGCTTGGCGAAACACACTTAATACCCACATTTTTAAAATTTTTTTAAAAACACTTGTTAAATATTTCGCAAAATCAATTTAAAATCCCATTTCCAATCGGCTCAAAAATAGCCAGGTTCCATCCTAATTGGCCTCATTGTAGAACTTCATCATAAAATCATTTTAGATAAAAAAATCGTACATGTCAAATTTCATCATAATTGATTACCGCCAAGGTATCAGTTTTATGTCTCAGTTGTTTTCGAGTTACTTCGCTATAAATATTTTCAATGTTAAAAGAAACGAAAAAGACCTAGAAAAAAAATCTTGCATTCAGCTTAAAACACCAGTTTACCAAACGGTCAATCAGCTAGGTAATTACTCAGCCATACAAGAAATTTTGGAACTCCTTAATCGCAAGGTAGCTTGACTCTGGTTCCACCTTTTTCCATAAGATATCTCTCAAAATTCGGTTGCTCTCTGAAAACGTTTTTCAGCAGTATTTTGTACACGTTTATTGCACACATTACACAAGGCCACATATTCATTAATTATTTTCATTAATTCAAATCCTAGTTTATCAAAATTTTTATTTTTCGGTCGCCCCGGCATAATTTCAAAATAGTTTTTCGGAAAATGCGTATTACATTGAACTCACAAACACAACCAACAATATCAAATTGGCAGAATGCTAAAGCGGGTATTCACGGTTATTAATTTTTCGAGCTAAACTAATGTATGACCATACTCACTCGCTCGGTTTTTTGACAATTTGTTTGTCTTTCGTCAATATTTTGTGAATTGAATTTAAAGATTAATGAAATGATATCTACATCATTTTCGCATAGCCGACATTTTCTACATATTAATCGACATTTACCATAAAGTGTACACCATAGTCGACACCAAAACCAAAGATTACACTTTGTCGACATAAATTTTTGAAATTTTACAATATATGTATGTACATATATTACGCGTAGAGGAACAATGCTGCTTGCCACCATATTTGCTCGAAGTTAAGACTAAATGTTGGCATAATTATGCTTCTGTTTTATTTATTTTTAAAGTTTTTTGACATTTTGGTCAAATTATTAATGGTATTCAGTAAAATATTTTTTTTTAGATTTGGTGAACATTTTAAATGTTTATTAAATTTAATCTATTGGGAAAGCTTTTATAGCTAAATAAATTTTTACAATTTTGTGGAACTTTAAAACTCAAAAAAAGTGTAAAATAAATAACATTGACAGATGATATTGAAGGAAATTTCTTCTAATAATGTGAATAGTGCAGCTTCGAATTTTAGAATTTTTTTTGTTGAAAATCTTACCCCACCATTAGGTGGTTTATGCCTGGATCACTTATTAAAACTAACAATTTAACTGAAGTTACCTGATTTTAATTCGAAGGTCTGCGTCAATTTGTGTTCTACAAACAGTGGGCCAAAAAAACATTTATCACTAAGATTTATTTACTAAGCTTTTGTTATTACCAAAACGGAAGCTCTCTTAATTTTGATTTGATTTGATTCAACCAAATTTTAAATTTTAAATGAAGTGTGAGGTAAACTCCAATCCAGAAATTATTCCACTACCCAAATCTATTTATACAAATTAAATTTTTATTAAAAATATTTGTAGAGTCCTCCTAAAATATTGTCGAAGCTTTTCAGAACTTTGTTTTGTGTATCAAAAATTCAAAATCTAATAAAATATAGGTACTTTTATTTTAAAATGAGTTAATAGAATTTTATATATAAAAGGCCAACATAGAAAAAAATTTAAATATTTTGGTCAAAAGATTTTATCATGATACAAATCGATTTAAATTCCTAAACACAATATACATATTGTATCTATTCAAAAATACATCATTCTATATTAATCCCTTGTTCCCTTCACCTATATTTACCATTATGTTGTTAGGTTATGAGATACGAATAAATTTTTACACAACATTATATAGATAACGTAAATTCGTAAATACCCATCAGCAACATTAAATAAATAAATAACAAAAAAAAAAAAAAACTTGACCTAGATGTGTTCCCATTTTCCAGAAAAATTAATCAATTCGATTTTTACCAAAAACATTTTTTTTTTTCGCTTTATTTGTGTGGGCATGTGTGTGGTTATCATCCGCATAGCTAAACCAAAAATATTTTTTTATCGATTTTTCAAATTCTGACATTATTCCATACACACACAAATATGGTGAATCGTGCTTCCACGATGGTTGGGTGACACTGAAAAATAAATTTGTGAAACCACTTTTAGAAAAGTATTTTGTATGCACAAGTCGCTGGGATTAGAATAAAATACACTAGGTAAGTCGTGGTACCGAAAAAGGGTTTATTCTTCATCTTATTATTAAAGTCTGGCGTTATAATGAATTACCACCCAAGTTGTATATACATTTGAATTTTTAATCAATTTTTTTCGTTTGTCATTACCTTATTTCCGATGTGAACGATTGTGTATGGTATATGAAGAAAGACGAAATATACGAATCATCATAATAATAATCATGATAGTAGGATTCCTGCCGGCAAAACATTAAATCAATAAACAAAAACAACGAAGAGTTTTCATCTTATTGCCATAAGGATCTCTTCATCATTTTCTCATCTTAATATTCCTGGAAAAAAAAATCTATTTTCTAATTTTAATTGTTTAGACAAATTGATATTATTTGTGTACTGTGTGCGTGCAATCATTAAACCAACCACCTTATTATTTATGTTTATTTTTATTTGGAGGAATGAAATCCCCACCACCTCTACTAAAATCTCAATAAATAACATTTTATGATAAATATTTATTGTTATTGATACGTTTGGTACGTGACATTTTAAAAGCAATTAGCTTTATCATTTTTATTACTATTTTCGATTTGTTTTTATTTTATTCCACCAATAAACCAAAATACGCGAAAAACGTATTTACAATAATAATTCCAGTCGATTATCAATTTATTATGGTATATATAGTGTGCTAATTGAAGTAAAACGTTGAATATACAATTTTTCCGGATGTTAATTACTTATTGATTTGTAATCTCGTCAACTCAACCAAACCGTTGGATAAAATACGATGTCGTCTTTTACACCTTCTCTCATTGTATTGTTTTTCAAAATTTTTAAATTTTCTTATCAAATTTTGGTTAAAATCGATGAATAAAGTTATTTATTACCTACTAGTTGCATAATAACTTCTCATTTACCTCGGTTATCGTTGATTCAATTAGCATCAGCAATAGTTGCATACTGATTTTGGGTACGCTGTATGCGAGATTTCTGTCAGATATTTTATATCCACTAAACAATGCTGCCTGTTTCTGGTTTACATTTATCCCATCATAAATTGTTGTCAAGAAGTCAATTATGGTATTCTCCGTATTAATCTCGTCCCTGTAAGCAAACGGACATTTAGCAAAAAAAAAAAAAAATTATTGAGAAAAGCCAAAGCCCTACACATCAACATTTTTTTAAAACCCTGACAATAGTGAAATAGGTCGATAATTTTCCATACTTGCAACATCACCCATATTAAATATTGGAATGACGACTGCCTTTTTCAAATCATGTGGAAATAAACCAAATCTAATGCTTATATTTTAAATAAACGATAAAGGAGAATGTTCGAAATATACCATCAATTCTACAGGAACTAGTATTTCATAGACTATACTTACAACATTAATAATTTTCACGCAGATAACTTACTAACTTACTTCCATAATTCATTATCCAGTATCGTTTCTACTTTGCAATTAGGAACGTCAGATATCTCTTACCTTTAATATCCAACTGTGTGTCACATGAAATTTATTTTGATCTATACTCAACATGACGCAAAGGCAATCAGATACACCAAAATCTTTAATCGAGGCAGAATAATTGAAATTGCACCAACTTGGGTTGGTTGATCAATAAAAGAATTTAGGCCATTGGCAGTCATTATAAGAAGATAATAATTTTTATAAAGTGTTGCACAAAGTACAGCTAAATTTACGTCTCCCAGTGTAATGACACTCTTCGTTAATGTCATCAAGTAATTTTTCCAATTCCTGATTAAACATTTCCATCGAGAAAGCATGTAATCTATAAAAACGTAAAACAATAGTATTCATTTTATCATCCAACTTAAAGCAAACTTTTAAACCGTCCGCGCACTAGTAAATATTAAATTAAAGCACATTCAATTCTACACAGAAAAAAAAAATTATCTAATATAGAAATTTGATATATTTTAAAACAAGATCTTAACAATTTGTTTGATACAAATCAAATATTCTTATATAAAAATAAAAATTTTGAATCTCGTATTTAATCAATATAAAACTGATATTAGAGGCTTGTAATGTTTTGTATTAACATTATAAATTTTGATAATATGTGTTGCTTAATAATTATATTTAAAACAATTCTTGTTTAAATGAAAATTAACTGATTTGCGTTAAACGAATTTATTTATTTATTTATTTATTATTACTCACAACCTTAAAAACTATATACAAAATTATAAAAATCACAAAAAAAACAAATTAAAACAAGGTTATGAAGATAGGTTATTCTATGCCAAAAGGCAGTAGCGAATAACCTTAAAAATTAAAAATTATAAAAAATACAACTTAAATAAAATATAAAATATAAAATATAAAACCATCAATCGTTTTAATCCGAACCGATTTAATAAAGTTTATCGTAAGCTTTAAAGTTTTTTAATATAAAGCAAATTTTGATGTTTAAACTAATTTTTTATAAGGCTTAAAAAAAACATAAAATTTGATTTTAAAACAAACAAAAATTTGTTGGCTAAAATCGAAATATGTTTGTCTTAACATTATTATGATTTATATTGTCAAATTATAAAACGGCTATTGTTATAGGTGTATATTAGTGAGAATTTAAAATATTTCTATTAAAATAAAAATATTTCAAAAATGTTTAATTGTTTTAAATGTAATGAAGCATTTTTCACAATACAAATTCTATGCAAGCATATAAAATATCTTCATGGATGGCTTCCTAGTGAAATATTACTTTGTAATCAAGGTGGATGTCATCAAAAGTTTTCACATTTAGATCGTTACAAGCGCCACTTAAAAAATGTGCATAAAAACCATATTGCAAATAGCCGTTCGCAGCTTCCTGAAGCTGATAATTGTACTAACTTGGGTGTGACAAACAATAAAAAAAAATTTATGGTAATTACAATAAAATAGGTATAGTAATATATTTTTATTGACCTTTAATGATTTATTGTAAATGTTTCTTATATTTCATAGAAAATGTTAGTGCATTGTGTGATGAAATTACGTTAGACTCTAAGCAGAAATCCGGACATTATCAAAACGATCAGATTAATGATTTGAGTTCAACCATCGAAAATGCATCGTTGAAGTTTGTTTTAAAATTATATAGTATCCAATTATTGCCATCATCGGTCGCCTTAGAAATTACTCAATCATCTCAAGAAAGTGCAAGAAAAATTGTTCAGATGAAAAACTAGATGTTGATAGTTTATTAGATTTTTGCGAATTACCGTTTATCAACATAAAATCTGAATATTTATTGCTCAAGGAATTAAGAAAAAAGGGATTTTATTCTGCACAAAAAAAATTTCTATAAATAATCAGAACTTAGAACAAGTCCAACATGGAAAACTAGTCATCAAAGAATTTAAAAGTGAAGGTATTTTAATGCTAGTTTATGATCAAATTAAAAAATTCTTTGAAACTAAAGATCTATTGAAACAACCACTCGAACATGGAAAAGAATTACTTAAAAACAAAAACGTACTGACAAACTTTATATGTACAGGGTGAACTCTGGCAGAAAAAAATTTCGATAATTAATAAAGAAAATGTTATTTCTTTATTCCTGTATTATGACGATTTTGAACGAATAACCCCTTAGGAAGTCGTTCTGGTAAACAAACGATCGCTGCCTTTTATTATATGTTTCCAACCATACCACAAGGTTTATTAAAATTATCCAATATTTTCGTGGCCATGCTGGTAAAATCAAAAATTTTAAAAACTAGTGGACGAACTTAAATTACTTGAAACTCGAGGTATTGATATAAAAACCAAAGAAGGTTTTATAAAGGTATATTTTGTATTGGGAATAGTGATTGGTGATAACTTAGGCTTAAACTCAATCCTTGGATTTCCCCAATCTTTTACACATAATTTCTTTTGTAGATTTTGTACCATGCAGAAACAGGAAACCCAAGCATGTCTCGTTAAAAATCTAAGTCTTGCACGTCAAAAGAATTATTATGATGAACAAGTTTTAAATATCGATGCAGAATCATTTAAACAAACTGGAATTAAAGAAAATAGTGTTTTAAATAACATTAATACTTTCCACGTTACGGAAAACTATTCCGTCGATATTATGCATGACGTGATGGAGGGTGTGATTAAATTTGGAATTTCAAATTGCCTTTACACGTTTATATTTGAAAAGCATTACTTTTCAATTGAAACACTAAATAATCGAATTCAAAATTTTGAGTACCGTAAAATGCAATTATCCAATCGACCAGGATCTCTCAAATTAGATCATATTAAACAAAAAAAGCTTCAGGTAACAGCTAGAGAAGCACTCTGTTTATTAGAGTTTATTGTATTCTATATTGGAGATCTCGTACCACCTTCAGAGTCGTTATTGAATTATATATACACATTACAAGATTTAGTCGAGCTAGTTTTCAAAGAGAGCTTTTCAAATTATGACATTCTTTGTCTCAAGGACTTAATTAAAAAACATAATAAACTTTATATGGAATACTTTATTGAGAACCTTAAACCTAAACATTACAACCTATTACATTACCCAACAATAATTAGAAAATCAGGGCCTTTGAAACCCATGTGGTGCATGCGGTTTGAATCGAAACATCGCAAGCTTAAATACTACACAAATGCTATAACATCTAGACGAAATTTGCCTTTATCAATTGCCAAAAAATGTGTTATACGATTTACCTTTAATCTATTAAATAATATGAATATTGAAAGTGACGTATCTATAGTAAAATATAGTTCGTTTCTCCTTACACGAATTAATTAAACAAATGGAAATAAAATTGGAAGAAGCCACGTTGGCAGATATAGTAGAATATAGGAGAACAAAATATAAAATAAGAGATTTACTAAGATCTGAAAATCCATATTCGGTTGTTTTTAAAATAGACCAAATAATAATACATCGCGACAAAGTTATCCTAATTACGGAGAAAATAAAAATCGAAAAAACTGATAAGCATTACCATTGCTTTGTATTTTAGGAGATTCATCACAACAATATTACTGCTTAGAATTAAATCCAATGGAAAATAGGCATCCAATTACTCCAAATAAAATATCGAATGGCAAAATAGGATTTAAATATCCTATAATATAAACAAAATTTTATAAAAATTTAGTAATTTAAGTTAATTATGTGCATAATTTGTATTCAAATACATAAATGTAAAGCTACAATGTTGTTTGTTTTAAACACTTTTCTAATATGACACAAAATTCTAATTATTTTACGATAAACCGAAAAATTATTGAAACTGGTGCTTTTGTATTGACCAAATTTTGGTTTGATGTAAAATAATTGTTTTTATTTTCTCGTTTTGCTTCATTCTGATCACGGAAAACAAAGAAGAGAGTATGTGATTCTCTTTCTATCAAAAAACATATTTTCGTCATTCTGTCCATAACGTGTTTGTGATATAGTTCGAAGAAATAAAAATTGGGAAAACGATTTAGTTTTGATAATTATATAAGAAGTGAAAGTGTAATTTATTAGAGGAGTAAATTATATTAAAAATGTGTGATGATACTGATGATACATCCTTTATAACTATTCAAGACGGTAATTTCCCATTGGCAAAATTATTATCCGAGTGGGGCCTCTTGAATTTGTATCCTAAAATAACAGGTAATGTGAAATTATTAAGTATAAAATGCTTAATCGTACAATAAGCTTAACCATAAAGCTAGTAGTACACCAATTTTAAAACCATGTATATACATGTTTGTGCTGTATTAAAATGCATGAACTATCGATTTACAAATCTACACATGAGTATTATTCCTTCAATCAATCGAATTAATTGACATCATATAGCATAAGCCGGGCTGTTTAACTGTTGCAAAGATGAATTAATCTAGTGAATACATATTATACTTTACATTTTATTCTAGAAGGGGGACTAGATATTCACTCTCTAAAAATCATAACGGAAGATGATTTAAACAAACTATTTCCAGAATTCAAGGAATTAGGTACAAAAATAAAATTTCGTTCGAAAATAGTAGAGTGGAGAAAGGCAAACGTAAGTATGCAAAATTAAATGAAAATATTTATGGAAAAACAACACACCAATAACTTTATTGTATTTCTAATAGAGTATTAATGAATTAGCGTCAACTATCAGCATAACTAACAGTTTTAATCCATATATTGCTGATTGGGTACAATCTATCCAAATTCGATCGATTGACTCCCCAACACCGTCAACCTCATCGTCCGTAGCGAATGCTAACACTAGTTCAATGAAGGTACAATTGCTGGCTTGCATTTTTAGTTTTAAATTAAGAGTATTAATTAAATTTATTATTTCATAGGTAATTGATAACATGTTCGAGATACCACAAATGACCGAAATGTTAAATTCATTAAAACAAAATGCATCGAACACCACTCGCAACCTTTTATGCAAAAAAATCACCGCGCATTTGTTGGAGGAAAAAGCTACAAATTTAAAATACGATCGACTTTCAACAAATCATAGATAAAATTGTGAAGCATTGCCCTCTAGAAAAGCCTGATTTTTATTTTCAAAGCTGCAAAATACAAAAAGGCAAACTTTACTATAAGTACTGAAATCACAAGACAAATTTGAGGCAAGTTGGTTTATTAACCAATAAGCATCCCAACAAAAGAGCAAAATTATCTAACGAAATAGATGAACTAACCGAAGGTTTTAAACTCTATAATAAATGAAATCGTAGCATACCATTCACCATCACTTAATTTACAGATGATTTAAATGAGAGCGTTCAAAGTGCTAAAGAGTGGCTGACGTATCACTCGGAACCATGGCAGTCAGTGGAACGACATTGGAAAACAACAGCTGCAACTAGAATGAACTTATTCCGCAATTCCATCAATAAAAATTCAAAAGAATTTTTGAAAGAATGGCCGCTTTTGAAATGCCCACAAGCATATCATTTAGTAAGTATAATCTTAAACTTGCAATGAGGCCGATTCTTACTTTTAAAATTGCATCTAATGTGTTTATTTTCCTACACAAAATGTAATAAGGAGCGAGGAAATACCACAACATAGTGTGGATTTTATCGTTCCAGAATCGACCTCAATATTTATGTATATAATTTTATATTAATGTTACTCCATTTTAGATTGACATAGATTTCGGTGATTTATATCCGGACAAATTCATAATTTTTTTTAAAAAATGTACCCAATGAATTTTTATCAAAGCTGTACACTCACTTGATACCACAAGTAAAAGACAAGCTTGTACAGGATGCTGCAAGAAAAATTAGCGATATTATTTTAAGTGAACGATTTCAAAAGACGAATTAAACTTGGATCACAAAAGTAAGATTACGATAAACGAATATTATATTATATTAACATTAAATTACCAACTACGTTATACCAATTTCTGTGAAAATATTTCTAAAAATACACGAAATTGTTCTGGTGTTTGCCAGCTCTAGCATTTAAGTAATTAATTACAACTTGATTTCGTGCTTATAATCAAAATTTAAAGGACTTTTTAGACTAAAAACTATAGTTTTGTTTGTAACACTGTAGAATTCTTACAGTCTTGAATTAGAAATAACTTTACTTTATATTTTATAACAAATAAAATAATATTGTTTGATATATGTATTATATACATATGTATATACTCGTACATAAATGTCGAATTTAAAACGTTTGATTTGAATTTATTCTTTAAATTTTATAATATATGTATTATTTATCTATACCTCATTAACGATATAATCTTAGTTGGGAGCAAATAAACTTGAATTAAATAAAATAATTTTGTTTTATTAATGCACACAATCCAAATGTATTTCCAATAAATATTCCTTTTATCCTGAAATAATATCGGTTTTAATTCAAATAAATAAATTTAAAAATTGTTTAACCTCAAAATTTGTTGATTTCATAATCAAACAACGATGGTTTGGATTAAATTTAATATGGTTAGAAATTGTTAGTCTTATGACTTCAGACAACACTTTGATTTTTTTAATTCAAAACATATAGATTTCTTATTTAATATCTATAATTTCCAGACCAAATCTTATGCGGTGTTGAATCAATCGTGAATCCGTTTAATTTGACTATTAAAGTTTCATATTAAAATAAAGTTTAAAGTTTAGTATTGTGAAAATCAAATTTCAAAACGAACATAAAACTTCTTGACGGATTATCGAAATCGTGTTTGATTTAAATGTAATCATTTTCGCTTAATATAAATCATGTGTTTTTTCTGTGAGGTCCGTTTTTTTTGTTTTTAAATTATTTCTAAGCATTTTTAGTTTATCCGAGCTACAATCGATTTGTTGCTAAATTATATTACCGTAGGTTTTGATCCAAATCTAATATAATATTGGAGTTTTCACTGGTGGTTGAGGTGTAGAATTACTTGCTTTATCAGAAATAATTAATCCAAACTTATTTTTATTGGCAAATAATTGATTTGATTGACATTTATTTTCAGGTTCCAATATTTCGAACCTAGAATTAACTACAACTAGCAAATCAACGTGCTCAAATTGCGGATACAGTTTGGCTTAGCAAGTGTCAAATAGTTAAACATAAGAAGATTTCCTTTTTGGACATTAAATTGGCAATGGGCGATGTGATATGAACATCCATTTTGCTGCAAAATGAAGTATTTTCATTGGTAATTTTTCAAAGCTTCACTAAGACCATACAATTTTGTATGCTTATCGTTTGATGTTCAACCTATTGAGACCATATCTGCAAATCTGCTATAAGCGGGTTCTTAAATTTCTCAGACTATACATACATAAATCATGTAAATAATTGAGTTGCATTTAAAGTTCAGATCTTTCTGCAATTATACACTGGTTTCGAATTAAGAAACTTAAAACACCTGTATTGCTCCATCTTTCAAATATTTGATTCGTTCATCATAATTGGATTTTTTAAGAGTTCTTGGAGCCTTTAATTACGAACAGTCTTAATAATAATAATAATTAGCAGAATAATTAACTTTTAGGGGTTTACAACTGTGCTTAAGCTAATTTATACCATTATTATTAACAATATTAACGCCTAAATACTTAAAAAATATTAGTTGATCTGAGACACGAACCAAATTGGAAAACAAAGTTAATTTATATTGAACCAAAATGTTTAACCAATTTTTTTAAATTAAAAAATTGTGCAGCTCGACAACAAAACAAAATCAAAGTGCCCAAATTGTATTTGGAGATAAAAAGCTTTCCAATTTTGAACACAGTTGAATATAATGACAATCAAGGACATTTTTTCCATACAGTTTAGGCTGGTAATTATTGTTATTTATTTTATATTTGAATAGCAAAATTGATATACAGTTCCGCGAAATATTTTATAAATTTAAATTCTCGCAACTGTGAGTTTCGAAAAGTTCTAAATTAAATATTATTTCATTTAAACAACAAAGTACCACCGCAAAAAGTAATTTGAATATCATTCCAGACATAAAATATAAAACTTTCTTCAGCAATCGAACAAAAATATAAAATAAAACATCAACCCGCACTCAACGGCAATCAAGAAAATAAAATAAAAAATTGTCAGCATAAAAAGTCTCGAATAATAAAATAAATACCTACATAAAAATCATATTTCCCGATCGATTTTCCATCATCCCACTCCTAAATTACAATTCCCTAATATAAACGAGAAGTCGATTTTTTACAAAAATTGCCAACATTTGTTACACATGTACATGTGATGTTATACATTTTTGCTAAAAACCTGTTTCCGCTGTATTCATAATATATTATGTTTTCCGCCATAAAAAAAAACATAACAAACCCGCCAACAAGCAAAATCAATTTTTTTTTAAATGGAAATGTAACTATATATGTATATATGTAGTCGAATGTACATTTATTGAAAATGTGTAATCAAATACATATAATGATTACAAATTCTAAAAAAACAATTTTTATTTTATTTTATAGTTCAACTCTCCTTTTGCCGCCAAACACCTTCTCTCGAATATATTCTCGCATATTTTTAAATAAAATCATAATAAATGAAATGTTAAACATAAAATACAATATAAATGAAGACGTCAACATATAAAAGCTTTGACAATGTCAAGTATGTTGAGAAACAGACAACCAACTTGAAATTTTGTTTGTTTAAAATATTTTTCCCTTTTCGTGTGCCAGAATAATTCAATCTACTCATTTCTCCTTTTTTCCAAAAATGAAAAGCTTCGCTCAATTAATCACTACAACAAGTGTCAAATTTTTGTTTATCAAAAAGTTCGATATTAGAATTATACAATGATTGCAATATTGACAGAAATCTATTATTGAATTGACATACGTATATTAGCATAAAGAGTTATTTTTAATACTAAATTGAGTTGTATGGAAGTTTTATGGAAATTAGATTTTTTAAAGTTTATTGTTGCCAAATGTAGTATTCTTGAATCATTATGATAAGATGAAATGGTATTTTAGAAAAATCGCAAAGAACCGACAGAATATTAATAGTAAAATAATTTGCGATGTAACTTTTAACACTCCGAAAAACTGACCTTGGAATATTTTAGTAAATGCATGGGTTTTGCACTTACAAACCTTTGTTTAAAATTTTAAAATTAAGAAACAAATTTACTGTCTCATCCTCGTTTTTTATATTTTCTAATCGGAAAATATTTTTTTGCGAATTCTTATAACGCTAGAGATAACGAGATTTCGAAAAAATGTAAATTTAAAACTTTGAGTTTGAGGATTTTAGTATAAATCCCTAAAGAATTTGTTGGAAACTTCAGTCAGGACTGTTGCAGGGGGAACATTTCTGCTAAGGCACCGTCAAACGAAATTTTAATTTTCCCGCGACGCGATTACCATTATTGGATCTTAAAAGCAATTTTGCTCAGTTTTCTTTTTCAACGATCGAAGAGAGTGCTTGAATGGCCTCAATAGAACAAGTTGACATGAAGCTGTTTTACTGAAAGGATCGCTCATGCGGATGAGTTCTTTTCATGCATAGTGGAGAGCCGTGGTATAGTATTTGCTGACCATCATTTTTGAAATATTATGCAACAACATATGCTCCATTACGTAGAATTTAGTGGAAAGGACTTCGAGCTAATGCAACACATTGCGGAGTGTTACACAGCACGTGACAGTTAAACTAAAGTAAACCGGTAGGAAGTTAGCACGAAAAGTTAGCACGAAATTATCAAAAAGTTTATCTGGTACCACTGTACTAAAAAATTTATTAAAAATTAATCCTGGAACTAAACCTTTAAAAATTTTAGTGCACTCAATTTAAATAACTACATATTAAGAAAAACGAAAAGAAATAGATTTTAGCTTAAATAAGTATTAATTTAAAATGTTGTTTATTCAAACGATGTTTAAAAAGACCCGATAATAAAAACCTCGGAATATAATACTAAAAAGAGCAGTAAATTCCCCCTTTTCCAAAATATTTTTAAGGAACTTCTCTCAATTTTTTTCCAGAATATGTCTCAGCTCTTTTCCAGAATATAATACTAGAAAGAGCAGTAAATTTCTCATTTTCCAAAATATTAACTTCTCTCAATTTTTTTCCAGAATATGTCTCGGCTCTTTTCCAGAAAATAATACTAGAAAAAGCTGTAAATTTCCCCTTTTCCAAATTATTTTTAAAGAGCTTCTCTCAATTTTTTTCCAGGATATGTCTCGGCTCTTTTCCAGAATATAATACTAGAAAGAGCAATAAATTTCCCATTTTCCAAAATATTTTTATAGAACTTCTCTCAAATTTTTTTCCAGGATATGTCTCGGCTCTTTTCCAGAATATAATACTAGAAAAAGCAGTAAATTTCCCCTTTTCCAAATTATTTTTAAAGAGCTTCTCTCAATTTTTTTCCAGGATATGTCTCGGCTCTTTTCCAGAATATAATACTAGAAAGAGCAATAAATTTCCCATTTTGCAAAATATTTTTATAGAACTTCTCTCAAATTTTTTTCCAGAATATGTCTCGGCTCTTTTCCAGAATATTTTACTAGAAAGAGTAGTAAGTTCTCCTATTTTCCAAAATATTTTTAAAGAGCTTCTCTAAATTTTTTTCCAGAATATGTCTCGGCTCTTTTCCAGAATATAATACTAGAAAGAGCAGTAAATTTCCCCTTCTCCAAAATATTTTTAAAGAACTTCTCTCAATTTTTTTCCAGAATATGTCGCGGCTCTTTCACAGAATATAATACTAAATGGTTTATAATTTTAGAAGGGGTTATACGAAATTTCTGAATTTTGCCATGGAATATGGTAAATGTTCGGCCTATACAATGAAATAACAAATGAGGTTGACAAATTAACGGTTCAATAATTCAAAAACCTTAGTAATTATTGATTACTCTTCCGAACAAATTTTAATTTGAAGTATCCCATACCGACCCATTTTGAATGGGTCATTAGATAATTCTAAAAATTCCTTTGTAACATTATAAATAGATGTTCTTGATGAAGAAATCAAATCTGTGGTAAAAAATTACTGGTTGGAATATTAGGATGGCTTTAGCTAAAACAAAAAAAACTGTTTTTAAAGGAATATATTATTTGGTTCGGATCATTCCGGGCCATGAAATGTTTTTCAAAATTGAAAAATATTTTTCTGTTTTATTTTTTCAAATATTTAAACTTATATTTAAAAATGTATTTGTGTTATTCCTTTATGTCATGTAAAATTTTACTATTTAGCTAATTCTTAAAACATTTTCGTGCTGACTTGTACTAAAAGTAGAACATTAAAGATGTAAACCATTAGTGTTGCCATTGCGTTTTTCGTGCTTACTTCACAGACATCTAAAGTAAGAGGAGTGAGACGCTCTACCCCAGGAAAAAAAATTCCTGTCTTCCTTTCTAAACCAAACAACGCTTGTTTTGGTTCTTTCTCACAGAAAATTTAGTATTTTGGAGAGGTGACAGTTCCAATCACAATTTTCAGCAATATCTAGGCTCACTTTGAAAGCAGTGTGAGTAGATTTTTGTGCACTCAAATTTAGTGAAAGCCCACCAAAAATCCTGATTAAAAATTATCAAAGTAATTTTATAAAATACTGATTTTGAACATAAATATTTCTGTATATATGACGTTTACAGTGTTAATCTTATAAGAGCCATCTACCAATTTGTATCGTTCCATTTCACCATAATTAGTTATTCACCGAATATTAGATTAACAAGTTATTTAATTTCAAGATTTCAAATCCACTTCAAAGATTCTTCCTGTCCTAAATAAGCATACATACTGTCATAGGGTACAACAGGTAACGTTTGTCTAAAATATTCACCAAAAAGAATAATTTTTCCGACAAAAGGTTAATTGTTAAATATTTATTGTTTTGCATAATTTCTTGAAGATTTTGATAGAGAAGTAATAATTAAATTAAAACAAAAAAATTGACTAAAGTCGACTTTAGCAGTTATTGGTTATGACCACAGAAGTTATTTGCATCAAAAACGATTTGGATCACAGTATCTCTTAGTTAAATTCAAAAACCATTGTAATGTGCCAACATATTTGAACCAATTTCTTGGACAGTTGTTGGATATGTTAGTAAGTGGTTCCTTTACCATGTGCGGTTCAATCACCATTTTTGCTGAATACTCTTTCTTCTTATATTAAATTAGTTGAAACACCCGCTGTTATTCGGCTGAATTTTTATAACATTTTAAATATAAAAGCTTTGAACATAAAAAATTTGAGAATTTTGTAAAATTCCAATTAATGGCCAACAATTATTTCATTTAGTAAAAAAAATCAATCGATTGGTATAGCTGCTTAAAACGATTGATTAATTGCAGATAACATACCGCACATCTCAAAATCACAGTCATCATAAATTACTCCACTCAGAGTTTGGCCTTGTGTATTTTGATTATTTTGAATAATCGGTGTCACGAAAATCAATCTTGATACGCATGATTTGGATTTTTGAGAATCAAATAAATTTTCCTGCCTGCCTTAATTAAATATTCCTGCCTAGAGGCTGTTTTATTATAGTTTTTTGGATTCTTCTGATTTTCTGTTATTTTCTACGAGTAGGTGCTTTCGGATGGAAACCACAACATTTTTTATTTTCAGCTTGAATGTTAATGTAGTAATCTACATTATCGACATTTTATTTTTGGCTAACATTAACAGATCATAAAGCAGAAGAAACAACTGTCAGGTCAACGGCTGAATTTTTAATAGCTTCGATACAGATTGAAAATTTAAATTTCCAGTATAAGCCTTCCGCTCTCTACCATGATAATTTCATTTCATTTTGGGTTTGTGGTCAATTTGTTAAAAAGTTCGAATTTTTCCTTGTATCTACTTGTAATAATTCATAATTTTTTGCAAATACAAAGTACCAACGTGTTATATGGTGAGATTCACATACGATCTTCAAACCGTCCTTACGACAGCTAGTGGAACATATTAAGCCATACCTGAAATGATAGTATGAGAGCATCACGTGCGATACTTACATGTTGGATGAACGCTTATGATTGCCACATTTCGTCACCGGTATTGGATTTGAAGTACTACTTGAGGTAGTACTACATGAAGTACCACTTGAGGAGAGTAACAAAAGGGTATATACTCAATATGGAAGAAATATAAACATTTCTAGTTGAGATAGAGGCGATATTAAACTCCAGAATATTTTTTAATTGGCCGACCCACTACACAAATAATCTCAATTTATCGCACCGTCAGTCTGTACCAAGTTTTGTAATTTGTTTGTGGAATCTGACCTATTGGTACAGATCAAACTCCATCCACTACAGGATGAGTTTTGCTGTTCGATCAAGTAACCATCTTGTAGGTGTTAAATTGTTTTCTTGTTAAATACTAAAATTTCTATCGTTTGCTAAAGGGTTGTTTTTGTTAAAAGTGCTGTCACCGTGATAATTCCGATAATTTTTGCATCCATTAAATTCGGTTGTGGTTCGGAATTTTGCACGTATCATTTAACGTCACATACAACATAAACAAAGACGAAAAAGAAGCAAAATACAAATTAATTATAATACGCATAAGAGGCATCGCTATAAAAACAACACTCTAGAGATGGCAGCACTAGAAATTTAACGTTTTTTTAAAACATTTTTTTATAGAAACAAAAAATGTAAACAAAAGTAACCAACACCATTAAAAATTTAACCTAAAATTGCATTACCACAAAAACGGGGTATACCTGTGAAGTTAGCCGAAAGAAAAATTGATAATGCAGATTGTGTTACCCCAGCCGAAAAATAAATATAAATGCGTTATCAGCGGGTAATGTTTAGTCGAAAATAAATCCATGGACAGCAATGAAGATTTTTTTCAATATTTTTACGTGGCAAAGCCACTTTTCACCACTTTCTCGTGCACAATTTTTAAAAAATTCGTGAAACCCAAAGAATATTTAAAATTGGTATAAAATCAGTCACTAGAGCGTTATGTCTGGCGATAGTCAATATCTATCGCTGGAAAAAATTCAGTCCGTTTCATGTGAGAAACGGGAAACCTTGAGAAAATTCAATTTTCCAAAAACGAAGAGGGGCTGATTTTATAAAAAGTTTCTTGATTTTTTGAAAATCAAATTTTCTCCAAATTCCTATGGGAAACATGAACTAAAATTTTTCCACAGACCCCTTACTGACAAATCAAATAAAATCAATCCATTTGCAGAAGAAAACTCTATAGGTTGATTTAAATCTAATTTCAAATATTTTTTATGATTTTTCAGAATTTCCGATATGTTTGACGAGCTGTAATGTATGTAAATAACGTAAGCTGCATTATCAACTTTTTACTTTCGGTTAACTTTGACTGATGTGTAGCAATGACTCTTATAGGGTTATAATTTATTTATAAAACCAAAATCAAAATACACAATTTTGACGGCTAGTGCGGCACATAATGAAATACGCTGTTGTATGAAATTTGCAAACGCCCATTTTAAATTAATTATATGCCGTCACAAAATTCTGTTATGTTCTAATTTTAGAAGCTCCTCCTCCATCGGCCATAATTCGTGATCCCTTTCTAAATGTAGTGACCAAAGACTGTGAAATAATACTTTTAATGTTATTTTGGCGGATGCCAACTATTCTAACAGAACAAAAATCCATGCTGACTGTGTATCTATTACTGGATGCCATTTTACCTCAAGTAAATTGAGACCAGCTTTGAATCTTTGTCGATATATTTACTGGTGCTCCTAGCTTTTGGTTGGAATTGCCTCCATATTCGCCAGGAATTTCGCCACACTTTAACACAAATCTATACAAACGGAATCGGATAAGTGTAATTATGTGGAAATCGATGAAATTCTGCAGCTGTAGGCTGATGTATTCTTCTATAAATGATCACAATGTTAGCTTAAAATTTGGTTTTCGAGTGAATCTTCTTTCAATAGTTGGCAGTTTTCTCATACCTCCTTTGAGGGTATTTCTGAGTTGGCAGATTTGATACGATTGAATAAAACTGAGATCAGCTAATGGTAATGGTAACAATTAAATTATTTTAAGACTAAGCTTTATAATCAAAAAAACTAAGTTTTTGTTTTTAGTTAGAAACAATCATACCTACATACTTCCGCCCCATAAAACAATAAATTTCTTCCCAATTAAAAATTTGGAAAATATTCAAAATATTAAATAAATTTTCTTGAGTTTTATGTACATACTATAAATAATAAAAACCAATAATTTTGTAAAATAAATTATTTGCGCAAATAAAAGAAATGTTGAGGTTTGTTGGTGAGTTTGAAAAATGCTTAATTTAAATTTAAAGAAAATTTGATTTCTTTTTTCCAATTTCAAATTATTTTCTCTTCATTTAAAAATTTAATGAACCATAAAATACGAATAATAAGTTTTTGATCTGGTTGTTGTTGGTATACGTATACACAGCAGGAGAACAGAGTCGAAATATTTTCTTTTAACAACAAAGAGTTTTGTTCGTCTAAATGTTATTTTTCCCAATTTAATAAACCGATTGGAATAAGATTAATCGAGTCTTATACTGGGACAGAAGAAAACGTATTTTTTTTTTTTAAATAACACACAAAAAACTATAATCTTATATCGAATTGTAGTTTTTGTATAGTGTACAACATTTTTTTGTATTCAATTGGGTTAAGTAGTTTTTCTTGTTTATTCGAGTCAATTACAGCTTAGAGCAGTGTTAAACCTCTTCCACGTACGGTTGGTTTATTTTCTCAATGTATTAAATGATTGTCGAGTTATTCAATCAATAATGTTATCTCTGACGAATTTATTTAGGGAAAGTTCAATGTGTTACCTTCAAGCAGTTTATAATGTGCTTATCGTAAATTCAAGCAATTTTACTTTTTTGTCGCACCCTCTTAATAATGTAAAAGATTTGTGTTTTTATGACCAAAATCTTTGTGAGATTGCGACCAACTTTTTAAATCTGTATTTGATAAAAGTTTTGCAAATTTAATTTAGTTTCTTTAAATAGTAATCGTGATATAAAAGCTCCCTAGAGCCGATATATATATATAAGGGTAACGATTTTGATATTTTGATAAAAGTTTAAAGTTTTTTTTTTTGCCTTTATCTATTGTTGAAAAATTTGATACTGGGGCGAATACTGTTTGTTGCGCTAACCGTATTCTACTGGAATGTATTCATGAATTACAGCACAAAGCTCATGAATGCTTCCCAGTTTCCATTTTTTAATGACTCAGTATTTATGTAACGTATTATTTTCCTAAAAAGAACATTAAATACATAGATACTTACTACATAATATGGTGTTGCATAATTAAAATCCACTTACTTTGTTTATGCATTACACTATCCATGTTTTGGTGCCAAATATCTCACACCCATCTCTATCTATAGGCGTGAAGTATATAATATATTGTAGCTAAATTAAATATAATTGAACAGAAAGCAAATTAAATACAACTTTCAAGCTCTTAATTAAGTATGTGAACTGGAAAATTTTGCACCACTTGACAAAGTCTAAAAAAAATACGAAACACATATACATACATACATACTTATTACCCTTCTAACCTAGAATTTTCCTATTTTCTATCATCGTTGTCGTCGGGTATATGTTTGCCTAATATATTAATAAACGGATGTTTCAAGTGCAAAGATGTGAAAATTATAGAACGTGTGTTTTTCGAACACAATATACGTACGTACATATAAAAAAGATTCATGAAAAATTCATTTAATTAAAAATAAATGAGGAAATTATAGTGGTGTGGTGGTTAAAAATACTACATAATAGTTACCCGATGATAGTTGTGTGGGTATACCTATATGGAAAATATTGTCTAGGTTTTCATTGCCTTAAAAAATATACGAAGGCGTGTAATCTATTATGCTTACAATTATAAGACACATTCAGACAGTAAAAATACATAAAAATTAATTGGTTTAATTTTTCAAGGAGTAGTTTCTATCTACGTACCCATATATGTACAAAGGGATCCTCCATTACGAGACAAATATTTTGAAATAAAAAGCGACTTACCCACATCAAATTTCTCTATAAACCGTATACATACAATAAAATAACGAACTACCCACATTTTAAAATACTTAGCAAAAAAACAGGCAACATTTGAAGATAATATCCTCTGCACAATTTTTTTTTTTTTTGTATTCCTTTAATCCTTAATCGATTTTTATTGTTTTGTTAAATAACAAAAATAAAAATCATAATGGATGATGTTTTTCCAGACGAAATTCGTTTTTAAATAAATGTGCATAAGATCCGCCCTGCATAACGCAGAATAAAAGCACTTTAGGGGCCGGGAAAACATGAAAAATCTTGTTAATTGTAATTCGAATGTTAAACAACGGAATTTAACGTCTTTAAAAATCAAACGTGACAAAAACATTTAATTCTTTTAACACGGATTTTTAATGCTTCAGCCGTCTGGCTGCCAAAAGATTTAAAGCTCAAATTCAGTGACTACCTAAACGTTAAAAATATAAAATATTTTTAATGTTAACCAGCTCTTACAAAACATTTACAACAATCAGATTGTAGAAAGTTAAATGTCTTTCTTAAAGTAAGGTACAAAATTATTTAAAGAGCTTTTATCCACTTTAGAAATATTAAATATAGTGTAGAATTTAAAATTCTGAAATTCTTTAAGAACGAGTGATAGCAAACAATTCAAAATAAAACTGAACTTACGACGAAGCTTTCAAGCAGATTTTCATGAGACCTAGCTTAAAGCGAAAAAAATTAAAATAACTTGGAGCTCCGTTCAATATAAAATGATTTATTTAAATAAAACGTAAAGTTTTAGGTCTATAAGGTTTTCTGAATTAGCTTATAGGACCTAGCCTACAAAACAGAGAACTAGTTAATTCTAAAAATTATTAATCATTTGTATTGCTGGTTTAGGTCGAAGAGCAATACTTTCTCTTTATTGTTTCCGAAGCTATCTTCAGATATTCAAACGCAAACTGGTGAACTTTTTCGAATCGCTCATCCGTGTAATAATTTTTAGTTAAAAACTAGCTTACAAACCGTTATTCGATCTAAATTTTAGGGGTTAGATTTTAGAAATATTTTTTTAAAGTTTAAAAAAGGCGTGTATTTATTTAACCTTAGTCAATAACTATCTGTAGATTAATTGGTAATTTTTAACTAAATTTAAACAAATTGGTTTAAAATGAACCGTTTATAAACCATCATTTTATGGTTTTTGTAAAACCGTCAATAAACCGTTTTTAAACCGATTAACCATTTACTCTAATACAACCAAAATAAAACCAGATTTTTCAGTTAAAATTTAACCAAAAATTTATTTTTTAACTTCTTTATCATGGAGGGAAAGTGTTTTTCAGTAATAGAATTACTAATTCAATGTAGAAACAAAAAGTTTAGTTAACAATTTAAAAAAAATTAATAGCAAAAATTAAATAAAAAAAGCTTAAAATATAATTTAACAAATGCTAAAATTAATTTAGATTTGGTAAATTTTATTCATTTAGTTGATCGTGGAACCTTATTTCGATGATGTGGATGATTGTGGTATTGAGGTTTCCTCTTTTTCACCATAGTTGGATAATTTTTAAAAAGGAAATTTATTTTATTTAGGCAATAAAACCATTTCCAATTTATGCCCATTATAAGTTAGCAACTTCGACCTAATAGCACAACCATAGGAGAGATGATGCAAAATAAGAGAAACGACTACAGCTCCCTAAGTATATTTTAATGCAGGCAATCTGAAAATGTCCACAGAGGACGAAGAGTAGCATATGATTTTGAAACTATTCGATTAACATCACTATCTCAGGAGAGGTGTTTATCAAAAATAAGGCCGAGGTTCTTTATTTTATCAACATTAGGAATTATAGTATCATTCAAGTTGTATACTGGAGAAGCCACAACATTAGTTACTTTACGATATACTAGCATAGCTTGAGTTTTTGCAATATTGAGTTGAACCATTCAGTTTAGACCATAGACACTAGTATATGTTTAAGATCCTGATTGATGCTATTAACGCAAGTGTTGATATATGAACTAGTTCAGTTAGGCCCGAGAAATGAGCCTGGCGGGACTCCAGCAATAAGAGCACAAGATGTTGAGAACAAATTATTGCATTACACAACCTGAGACCTAAATTGTAAGTAAGATGCCATTAAGTTAACAGCGTAGGTAGAAAAATTGAAGCTTTGAGCAGAGCTCGTTGAATGACATTTGCGGAAGCCAAATTCGTTTCTCAAAAACTTTTGATAGAAATGGAAGAAGGCTAATTGGTCTAAGATCTTGCACTGATTCTACCTTGTATTTTTTAAGGGTTGGAATAACTTTAGCCTCTTTTCAGGCCAACGAGAAAGTAGATGTTGTAATAATATGATTAAATGTATGGGTTAATACATCAATACTATAAGGTAGAATAAGTTTTGTGAATTTAGGACAAATACCATCAGGAAATATAAACTTCACTCATATTTACACCGTGATTATTGGTACTAGTACGATCAACCACTCCTAAATCAGTAAAATTTCTTCAAATCGTTTTCTGTGGCAGTTTAGGTGGAAACATTTTATTATAATAGAAACGTTTAGCATCTCTGCAAATTCTATTGGATATATTGCTTAGTCTGTTATACGTCAATTTAGATTCATTTGACCAGGTGATTTTCCAATGCCGATAAGTTAAGTCACGTTCGAGAAGTACCATCGACAACTCTGGATTAAACCATGCCAAGTAGTAAAGTAAGTTGTTTGTGCGCACTTCATTGCTTTCCAAATAAAAACCATCGGCCAACAAAAAATCTTTTCCTTTAATATTGATTGATGAGCCTGGCGTATATGCGACAAAACAATTAAGTGGCACTTTGTATTGATGTCGTTACCGCGTCGCTACTGAGAAAATCGAATTTGTACACATTTCTAATTGCAAAATTCCGAGTTCATGAAATTTAACATTTTTGTTGACAACTCGGGTAAACTGCACTAAAAACGATAAATTATTCTTTTTTGGAATTTTTTTTTTTTATATTTTATACTCTCTAGAGAAACTGTCTACCGATAAATACATAAAAACCTAAATTTAAAAATTACCTACTTATTTTAGCACCTAAATATTAAAATTTGGGAAAGGTAGTTGACAAATTTAATTTTCCAAAAATTTATAATTGACTAATGATACAATCAGAATTTCGAAATTTGCAATTTTTCAACTGTAAATACAAAGAATCGGACAAGTTAATCGAATTTCAATGATAAAAATTGGTATTGAAGTTTGCAGTTCTAAATTCGGTTTAAAGTTTAATATTCACATTACCAACTTTTATGTATTTATAGTTATTTCTCTTAATCTGTTGCACGGCTCCGAGGAATTTCGCTTTTGTAATTCGAATTCTGTATCTTCCGATCCAAACTACTGGGCTGGCTTGTCAGTAATATATGTGGGATCTAAATGCAAAAACCGATAATCTCCATTTTTTCAAAAATGAGTTAAGCAATCAATGAACACGACTCCTCCAGTAGTATACGAATTTAGAGACAGAAAATTGCTATACATAATTCTCATGGTATTTAATTTAAACCTTAATGTCATATTCAAATTGCGATATCTTTGACAACCAATGGTTAAAATGTTTGTCGGTCACGCGGGTTGCATTTTTATTTATCTTTATGTTTTTTAACCCTAATCAGCTTCGGTTGAGTCTTGAAGACTCATTTTAATTTTGTTAGCTAAAAAATAAATGAAAAATAAATTTTTATGCGATTTTAGCTCTTTGTATTCTGTTATTTATTATTTAAGATCTAGAAACATCTAGGTACTTATATTTTTTTACTTTTACTGAATGTAGCCTAACCGGCCCATTTTCAAAAAACAACATTAAAGTATGAGTTGAATCTCTAACACGGGTTTTACATCGCATAAACTTTTTATTTGATAAATATTTTTTTTATCAAAACATCGTTGAAGCTTGAAGGCATTAATAGTATAACAAAATTATACAGATATAGATTTTTTTTGAAACTTGTGTCTAAATAAAATCGCATAAAATTAACAGGAATTAAAATCAATGAGATTTGATGACGTATCGTTGAGATAATACCCTCAACGCGAGTTCGACAAAGAATTAACATACAACAACAAAATTTATTAAACAAACGGTCAAGGCGACAAAAAGGGATTTTGGGATTCGGTTAAGCTAAAATTAAGCATATTAATGTGTTGAACAATTTCACGTTTGACGGAAGTGCGCCTTTTTAAATGTGTATCAATTAAGTGGTAACGTGAAAAGTTTATCAAATTTAGTTATTTGGTGTGGAATTCGCATTATACTCAATAGGTAATGGGGCATGCAAAACGAGTTTTATTTTGTTTTCGCTCATCAGATGTCATTACCGTCGTGGTAAACGTTACAATAAAGTTTGTCGTTTAACGATTTACAATTTAAATGGATTTTGAAAGAAAGTGATAGGTTATCTTTTTAATACAATCAATCATAACTTATTTTTTGAATACTAACATATCGACACGACTTATAAACATTTTAAAATATAAAAATTATTTTGTGTTATTGAAATACTCCATACAGTTTCGATACAAAACACTAATGGCATTTGACATTCTAACCTGTACCGAGGGTCCTGCATTCAAACAGCGGCGAATATTGTTACTATAAGCATGCCCCATTTCAATATAAATGAAGGAAATAACATCGCATTTGATCATTTTAAACTTGATACCAGAAAAGCATACTACAATAGTTATTGTAGCGCCACATTCGGTAGTTTCGAGTGGCAGAGACAGTGCTGAATATAGTATTTCATTTGTTTTAGCAGATCTACAAATCAAAAGATGTAGAGGATTTTTTCCCCAAGCGTGAAAGCCTAATGAATGAAATGATTTTGGTTTTCAAAAGTAAAACCAATGTATAGATTTTGAAAACCACAATAAATTAAAATATTATTTATGCTACAATACGGGCCGAATAAAATGATGGTTGGTACTCTGAATCAGCCATAACACGTATCTTGTTCAAAGAATGAAACATAACTAAACTTTTTATAAAGTATAAATGAGAGTGTGGTCGCAGTACAATTGGAGGGCTCAAAGCTGACGTGAACCAAGTCATTTTTTTACATTTTTCCTTATTCGGTAAATTTGTATTAGACATTTTGCGAAATTTTTTAGTGCTGCATAAAAAAAAGTAATCCGGTATTTGGTTCGGGAGCTAATCGTAAAAAAATCAAGTCAACACCGCTACTTTTGCAATTTGTTCAGAGTAAAAATGAACCAAGTCACGTTTTATTCATTTCTAATCGTTTTTTTTTTTTCATGAAAGATAATCCTCAACGTAAATATCTAAACCCAAAATTAAACATTCCTATACCGAAAAGCAAAAAGCGTTACCATTTCCAAAACTTTCAACATCTGTGGCATATTACAAGCGCAATTTGTATATTTATAATTTTGGCATCCAGGTCGGAGATCTCAGGAAATCTCAGCTTGCATTATTAAGCATTTAAAAGCCAATGTGTCACCTGATTGTAAGCACATATCAATGTACAGCGATGCCTGTGGAGGGCAAAATAGAAACATAAAGCTCAGCCTTTCACTCCTAAAGTTTATAGCGTCTGGGCACTCATATTTACCAAACGATGCCGATTTTGGCGTTATGGAAAATCGGAGCAAAACACACCAGTTTATTTACTCCCCAGATGAATGGATGGAAATCGTAAAGAAATCGAAAATAAATCCGCCAACTTATACGGTGATACGAATGCAAAGAAGTGAATTTTTATCAACAAAAATTCTGGAAGAGGACATTACCAACAGAAAAAAGTTTGTTTTTCATGGCTTAACATTAGCTGGCTCCGGTTTAGGCGAATGTCACCACTTTCAATAAAATATAAAGAAACGCTGAGTGGTGAAATTGAATTTTTTGCAATTAATTTAAGGAAGGCAGGAAAATCTATTAAGTCACTTCACATGTTAAAACAGAATGAACTATATCCAATGCGTCGTCCAGTAACTGTAGAAAAAAAAACGGACATGACGGATTTGCTCAAATACATACCCCCAGTTTACCATAGCTTTTATAAAAATTTGCTAGTACCAAATTCAGTATTGACTAGACAACAGACACTATTACTGGGTAATGATGAAGCTTGTGATGAAAATAACAATGAGAGTAATGATGAGATTTTGTATGACATAAACTAATTTTGAAAACCTCATAAAATGTATAAATTTTTAATATGGTTTTTAAAATTTGAAGTTCAAAAAAATTCTTACAATGAAATAAATGTTTAATTTGTTTAAAATTGAATTTTTTTTTTATTTTGAAGGCAATATTGAAAAAAATTTCAGGGTAGAAACGAACCAAGTCACAATTTTTTTTTCATTTCATTATTCCACACTATTTAAGTCTTTCGCTAACAATTTTGTTGCAGTGGTTTATTTAAACTGCTAACCTACCAAATGATGTACTTACAAACAAAAAATCTTATTTTATAGATTAAAAATATGCCACGAACTTGTTATCTTTATATCTCATAATCTAGTTTTCATGACTTGGTTCAGTTCAGCTATGAGCCCTCCAATTGTAATGTCACTTGCAAATTTAGAACAAGGCTTGTTTTTACCAAATAGAAAGAGACGCAGGTCTCAAAGTGTTGCATTCCTCTCTCACTAACAAAGGGATGAATGCAACTAGGGTTTGCAAAAACCCGGAAATTTTAAAACCCGGGTTTTCGGGCTTAGAAAATCCATAAACCCGGGTACCCGGGTTAAACCCGGTTTTTTTATAACTTCATTAAAATAACAAAAACATTTAAAATATGAAGTTAGAAAGTAAAATACTAAAATAAATAAACAGTTCAATCGTAAAATAAATTAAAATCAAATTGTTAAATTAATTTAAATTAAATGTCGGCGGTTGCTGATGTAACATTAAATAATCTTTTAAACAATTTTCCCCCATACTCCAATATTTGTGATTTTATACTATACGGAAGGGTAGGTATCTGCATGTTTGGTATAACTAGGCGGGCCTCTTAGATCAGGTATCAATGACATCTAGCAGTTTTGGTCCAATATTTGAATTTAAATTTTAAATTTTCTTAAACATACAAATAATTACTGTTTCTGCTGTAATCAGAGTGGCATCCTCCCGTCCTAATAATTCAACCGCTGATTTGATTGATATATTGCATTTCGAAAATTTTTCAATAGATCTAAATCAATTTGTGAGAGTTCATTAAGATGATTGAGGTCTTTCAAACCAATTTTCACACATTCGAATACGACTAAGAATCGTTCTACCATATTTAAAATGGAATTCCAACGAGTCTTGCAATCTAAAACTAATGTAAGCTCTTTATTGAATTTGAAATAAAACACGGTGCGAATAAAAATCCGGATTTCCAGATTCAAAAAATTCACGTGTAACTCGGGTTTTTAACCTGAAAACCCTTCGCACAGGTGATTTATAGCACTTTTAGTAAGTCTTATCGTCTTTGTGATATATTCCTATGTTATCCTCAACAACATCGTCATCATCTTCAGCGAAGTTTATGTAGTGTGTTTGTGTTTTAATTAATACATATTAACGGGTTTTCGGGTTCATGAAATTTGAAGAAAACCCGGGTTTTTGGGCCCGGGTAAACCCGGTTTGCAAACCCTAAATGCAACAACGTACAGAAGGCACTTTGTGTACTTTGGCTAACCAATTCCAATACTAAATTTTATATAAATAGCTTAAGTGGTGGATTCTGCCAAAATGGACATCAAAACTGCCAAATTAAACTTTATTTTTGTTATTGTAATTTGTAAATAATATTTTTAAATATGGTAAATGATTTAACCCAAGTAACAATAAAATTCCTTTTTAGCTTCTACAGCTAAATTTTGTCACATTTTTGGTCAGAGTGGCCAGTTTCTATGACTAAATAGTTAGTAGCTGTTTAGCATTATTCATATGTCAGAAAAACGTTTTTTTGACCAAAAATTTAGCTAATTTTCTAATATGACTAAAAAGCATTTGTACGGGCAATTTACCCACAAAAAAATATATCACAATAGTCACTATACAACAGCAATTTGGCTTTACAGCAAATAAATCATCATAAAAGTTATTAAGCTATAAAGTTGCTAATTTGCGTTTATACGGGTAAATTAGCCAGAAAATAAAATAGCACAACAGTGACCACAGTAAAACGTTAGTCATAACAGCAAACCAGTCATCTCAAAAGATGTTACGCTATATTATTACTTTCGTGGCAGCTAAGGAGCAAAAATGACTATATATCATTGATAAAAGTTATTTGGTTATTTTAGCAAATTAGCTGTTTAGAGAACATAATATTGTTGACATCGTTCATTGACCAAACGGCAAAAAATACTGTTTCAGACTTGTTCGTGGTAGTACAATATTTCGGTCTACTATCATCACATTTCACATACTTAGGCATAATGAATGACGGACATTGCTTACCGTGAAAAAGTTGTATTTTGCAAGGTATTTAGTCATACGGAAAAGTATCAATTCGGTAAATTTCGTGACAAAATAGCAATTTTCGTAGCATTTTGTTATCAGAATAACTAGTTATAGAATGACTAGTTAGCATCCTACGTGACCATTTTGTCATATTTTCATGATTGCCTCTGATACAGCAATTATGCCGTGGCCATTTTGAAAAATCATTTGTTTAATGACAATTTTGTGGTGTGAATAGCCGTTTAGTCATACGGAAAAGCTGTTTTGCTTTCCCTCCGATCAATTTGCTATAAATGCTATTTGGTAAATTTTGTGACAAAATAGCATTTTTTTATTGTCTCTATATGTCTCTAGAATAAATAATTAGCCGTAGAATGAATATTTAGCCTTTTACGTGATTATTATGTCATATTGACATTATTGCTTCTGCTACTGCTATTATGTCATGGCTGCCATCTTTTTTCACTATTATGTCATGACTGCCATCTTTTCCCGATTTTTGCATTATTTATTTTCTTAATTTTCTTCGTTTCTCTCTGTCGTACATAGAAAAGAAATACATTTTCAGTCCTATCTTTCAATTCACTATCGATCGCGTTTACAAACTATCTATAATTATCCCATATTTTGGAATTTGTTAAAAAAATGTATTTTCTAGTTACAATAAATAAGACGTATTTCTGCGGGGCGTTATGCTTTTTAGACCTACTTTTAAATACTAACTGATGAAATTTTCTTCCCAACTAATTTTGGATCGACATATGCGCTTATTTATTAGGAGATACTAAATTTACTTGGGAATTTTTCTATCAAAATTAAATACTTATGAGTCCGAGAGACTCATCGCATGCGTTTACGTAAGTAAACTGACCCATGCTGATTAGGGTTAAAGGATTATTCTCTGCCTTCCACCAATAGTGTAATATTTTGGTATGGTGTGATGCCTTTGTGATGCGCTATTTAATGTAGCCTAACGATTTTAATTTATTCGAGAATTTTGTTTATTAATATATTCATAAAAATGTTGTTCTTAAAGAAAATACAAAACTGCAGAAGAAGAAATCTTAATGATTTTCCATAAGTGTTTATTATACAACATTGATTTGCAAAAAGCGACATGTTTAACAGTCGCACGTCGTACTGCGGGTAATATTTTGTATTACGAGGCCCGAGCAGAACATCGGTACGCACGTTAAGAATATAGAACGTGTGATATATCCAACGCGTTCGATTGATTTCAATTATAAACGTGCGTGGTTTATTACATAACGTGTAAACACGAAGGTATACATTCAAGAACGTTTTTAAGATTCATCAACTAAATATGAAGGATATTAAGAAATTTCCTTGTGATTAAATTGTATCCTTAAACATTTACAGTATCAAACGTCGCAAAGACGCACCATGTTACAAAATATAAAAAAAAATCGTAATCAAAAAGGACCGTGGAAACTTGCGAACTGATTTCTTGCTGTATGCTAGAAGCTTTCGTGAAAAAAATCTCGGTGAGAAATTTGTTGAGTTTATGACTTGTATTGCAAAACATTACAACAGTTCCCAAACGAAAATAGACTTGGGTGGCCAGATAAAATCGAGGAATTTTTTTTCGAACAATTTTTATTACCGATTGAAACCAAAAAAATTCCATTTCCTTAAGGCTTTGAATTTCTATATTATTTGTCCGGCATTTATTTAACCTTACACAATACCTAACTAACCTAAAAATAGTTCGATAATCATGGTTAATAAAAGATGACTAATAATTAAAATCTAACCAAAACGTTAGAAAAGGGTTGAAAAATTACTTAAACTAAATCAATGTTGACCTGAACTTAAAAAACGTTAATTTTTACTATTAGTGAAAACTTAACTTAAAACTACCTACCTAAAAAGCCGTTGTATGTAGGTTAAAAAGTTGAAGAGTTCTTTTCTAATCATTCTAAAACCAAAGAGTTAAAAATTGAAAGTTACATTTTAACTGCGGTTTAAATTTGTTACTCGTGTTATCGCCTACGGATGCCGTGAACAGAATGGAAACGCCACCATACTCACTCTGTCTATTAAATGGTTAAGAACTGCTCCAGCCTCTATAAAAACGGTGGAATTAATTTATTCGGTCAGCTTTATGCCATCAGAGCGTCAATTCTCGTTATAAGAAAAAGCTTTCTTCTCTTTTCCATTTGTAACATTTCATGCATTTCAAAATAAATCCTGATCAGGAAGGACCAAGTAACATGGCCAACATGAATATTGCAAAAATTAATAATACAAAAAACTCTCTCGAAAAGTGGGTTGACACTATAACATCTGAATTGAATGGTGGTTTGGCGTCTATTGGAAGAGGGCTCCGTAACCTTCCAGTAGGCGCAAGTGTACGTACTGCCTCCTCGCGGCACCACTGGAAACTGGATCCATTAGGCAGAATGTGTCCTTTTGGTACAGGCTAAAGTACGGCGCTAAAGGAGAAAACCTTGACAAAAAATCCCTAATCTTAGGTGGAACAGCATATGCCAATGGATGAATGGCTGATAGGTTAATCAGTCTATATATGCGGACTCTGGATACCAGGCACCCTCCAGTTTTATTTAGCCTTCCTGTAGTAAACCTGGGTGACCTACAGGCGATTTTCTTATTCCCAGCAACTCACAAGAGTTAAATCAAAACGGTAGACGAGGCACGGGAAGGAATACACGGGAGTTTATCTGCCCTCTCGAGTCCTTGAGTCCCAGTGCTACCGCTTTTCTAGCAGAGGTAAATGTTATTATATCTAGGAGGGAGAGCAATGAGCCCAGATAGTATCTAACGCGTTTAGAAGTACTTCCTACAGTAAACATCTAGGAGGGAGAGCAATGAGCCCAGATAGTATGTATCACGTACCGGTCGGCAGTATTATCAGGTTCATTAAGAGCCTGAATATAGGCTGGACGGATGATTAAGTAAGGCTTGATGCATAAAAGATCTTTTAGGTCGCAGTGCGAGGTGGCTTAACGCCCACATGGCCCTCAAGTGATAATAATAATAATAATAACATCTGAATTTGATAAAACTTCTATATAAATGCCTAATAAACGGCGAGTGCACCAACTTAAAAATTTGCAAAACTCTGGATTTTGTTGGCCCATGAAAAATTGTCAAACTAGTTGATATCGTTTTTTTTAATTATACTTCTCATATAAGCTTTTATAATTCTTACAGAAGAGTTCATTAATGTTAGTATATCATTCCGGATTTAAAAATTAAATGAAAAAATTTCGATAAAAATTTTGAAACTGAACCTTTATAAAAATTGATTAAAATTATTTAAACCCGTCTTAACTCGGAAATGTCCGCGTAACTTCAAATATGTACATATTACGACAATCAATAGCTCAAATAAACACAAGTAGTATAACTCCAAAGAATATTTTATAACCCTTTCAGATTCAATTAATTTTAATTTTTTGATTCCATTTGAGTGACTTCCTTTTAATTCACAAAATTCGTATTTTATTAATTGACATTTTAATTAATTCCAGTAAAACTTTATAATAAAATTAACTTACTGAGAATATTATTCAGAGTATATAGAAAAGATAATCTTCTACAAAAAATGTATACATAACATAAATTTTACCCAAAAATGTCGATTCGAAGAAATAAAAAAGAGAAAATGTTTACCGGTTACTAACCAAGTTAAAACTGTCAACATTTATACATTAGTTAAAAGCAAAGATTATGCTTAATAGAATTTAAATATGGGGGATTCCAATTATATTCAAAAAGCTTTTATGGTATTCTAGCAACGGCACATAGATAAATAAAAAATGTAAAGGAATAATCCCGGTGGTACACACAAATTGTGCATGTATGTATGGATGTATAGTTTGTATATACTAAACAATGAGACATAATCCTTTCCGAATAAAAATATTCAAGTCATTCGAAATTTCTTGTAATTTTATACAACAAATGTGTGTGACAAAGGTTTTATATATTTTGTGTTTTTTCCATTTTTCCGGAGCTTTTCGCCCGGTGTGCGGTAACAAAGACTAAAATTCATCTCTAAGTAAAAAAAAAACATTAAATTGTCAATCAAATTCATGTCGAATTATTTATTTTACTCAATTTGATTGTATTCATTGTCTCTCACTCATTCTCCTACTCTTTTATAACATTTATTCGAAAACAATGGAATCTGTATTTTTGGAAACGAAAAGCTCGAGAAAAAAAACTTTTCAACAACATATAACATAGAAACAAAAATTACAAAATAAAATGTAATAATAATATATAAAGGAAGGAAACAACAAAATGACATGTTCTTCTTCTTCTTCTTGTGCCTCGAATTCGTTTTCCACTTGTTCTTGCTTTTTAGAAATACATCTAAAGTATTTTTTTTTTGTTTATTCTGAAGTAAACAATAAAACAAAAAAAAATTATTAAAAAGCTTTTCGAATTTTTATGTTACGAAAATAAAGAACTTTTTTTTGTTCTTTTCTATGATAATTTTCTCTGGTTTGGTCGTGGGATGAAAATCGTCCAAAAAAAAAAAAAAAGTTTGGTGGTGATACTCAATGTGTGCGCTAACCAACCGTCCGAGATAGCAAGAAAATTTATACAATTTATGATTGAGATAAGAAAGAAACCATTCAAAACAAACTGATGATACATCTACTAAAATTCACTTTCAATTCGGTGAAAACAAAATCATTTTCCGTGTGCCGGAAATTACAAAAAATAAAATTATTTTTGTGTGGAGCTTCTCGGTATAGAAGGATGGCGGCAATCCAATTAAGAACATAAGTGTGTTGTTTGTACTTTAGTATTGCCATACATACCTACATACGAATATATACTTTTGGTTAGAAGTATGTACGACAATATTCTAAAGATTTTTGTTTATATTTTTATTTTGAGTGGAGCGAATAAGCTTTTCGTAATCCAATCCAATTAGTAGTGAAATTGACATTTATTTACTAGCGTCGCTTTGGTAACAAACATATTGTGAAGAATATTTGTTGTTTACTCTTTTATGAGAAATAATTTTTTTTTTTTGCTACTTTATGTATATATTACGTAAAAGCTTTGATTTTTCAAGATAGAAATGCTGGTTATTGCTATTTGGGGTATGCAAAATTTTATTTTTTCAAAATTCTAATTAAAGAGATGGATGAATAATTTTTAATTTGCGTCGTGGTTTGATTTTACTTAATATTGTAACGTACTTACATAAAATGTGGTTTGTAAAAATTAGAGTTGTACTCGGTAAAAATTTCGTCTTACCTGAAAAAATAAAAAAAGAATTTTTTTATATTAAATATCAAAATTATAATATTAATCGTCAATTATAAAAGTATCTTTCTAACAAGAATTGATTTAATCTGTATTTTTTGCTTATACGATGAATAAGTTATATGTAACCTTGAAATAATGTGAAAAACACAATAAAAAGGCTTAAATGATTTTTATTGGCTCCCGCTTGAAATATGTACAAACAAGTTTATTATATTGGGGCAATAAGGAAAGTTTATTTAGTTTATCTTCAAAACATTGCCAAAATATTTCGTGACACTTGGCGAATAGATGGTTGTATAATAAAATGGCTACACCTAACACAATTAAGTTACATATAATTCCTCGGACACATCCGGCATTGTACAGCAAATATGGCAGCAAAGATTAGTATTATGTAGAGATATATATATGGGAAACACTATTACGAAGCGATCAGTAAGCTGAATACATGAGGAGTTGGCTTCCGGTTCCACAATTCAAGATGGGTCATTCAATGTAACACATGCAACAACTTATCCCGACAGAAAGCTACCGAAGATCAATATATCACCATTTTCGGAAGACTACACTGAATGGCAATCATTTTATGATTTGTTCTCTAGTACTATACACGATTCAGGTAGCTTAAGCCCGGTACAAAAGTTTCAGTTCCTTAAGGGACTTCTAAGGGGAGAGGCCGCCAGCTTGTTGAAACATATAAGCCTAACTGAAGCAAACTACTTAGGTGCATTAAATAAGTTAAAGGAACGGTACAATCGGAAACGTCACATCATAAATTCATTTGTGCGTACCTTTATAGAGCAACCTTCAATTTCAATTGGTACAGCTGGTAATGTAAAGCAACGCATGGACACGTCCGACCAAGTCATTCGTGTCTTAAAAGCTTTAAGCAAAAATGCGGTAACTCTTGATCATTGGCTCATATTTTTATTGGTACAAAAGTTAGATGAAAAATTCAAAATTTTATGGGCAGAGCATATAACCGATGAAAAAAATCCGCAATTATCAGATGTCCTAATGTTTCTTACAAGGCGAATTGACATTTTGGAATCAGCCAATATTTCAGTAAAGAAACCATTTGTCAAACCTAAACTGAAAAGTCATCTGGTCACTGGAGAATTTAGTTAGACTTGTGCCATGTGCAACAAAAAGGATCATTCACTCTTTGCTTGTAAGCAGTTTAATGATATGGATGTAACACAGCGTATGAATTGGGCTAAATCTGGTAGTAGACATCAAATCAACAACTGTCATTCTAGACGTCACTGCCAGCATTACAATAAGAAGCATCATACATTACTCCACAGCTTACCAATCACAGAGTCAACACCTGATCCTCCTCCATCATCAGCGGAAAAGCAAACATTCAATCTTGCCATCAAAGTGTTGGATTTTGATGGAAATTCACATTGGTGTGTTGCTCTATTAGATTCGCGGTCTCAGGCCACGTTTATTACGGAGGCATTCGTTCAGCGATTGGGGCTAAAGAAGAAAAATGCCAGATTTTCAATTGCTGGTTTAGCAAGTGCAAATATTGTTTCAACCAAGGGTTTAGCCACGGTGACTGTTCAACCAAATCGACATGACGAATTTTCTATGAAAGTATTCATTTTATTAAAAATCACATCCAATGTACCTACGCCAACATCTTAAAATTACACATTTCTACAAATCAGATCGCAATACTAATTGGGGCTGATTTTTTTTTCAACTTGTTCGAAACGGAGCAAATCAAATCCACTACTGACGGCACAATTTTGCAGAAAACCTTCTTCGGTTGAGTGATCGCTGGGAAAACGACAAACCAAGTTATTGGTATCGATGTTAGCCACAAGTAATCAAATTGACATGCATTTGGATCAGACTCTACGCAAGTTCTGGGAGATTAAAACAATTATAAGTGCTAAGCCAATCCTGTCTCCAGAAGAAACCTTTTGTGAGGAACATTACAACGAGAACGTGGAAATAACAAATTCTAGCAGATTACTGTTTAATAAATCCTCATAAATTTTGGAGAAATCACTAAACATCGCTATTCAAAGACTAAGAGGAATTGAACGACGTTTTTCTCGAGATCCAGAATTCTTTAACTTATGTATATCGGGAATTTATGTAAGAAAACATTCGAATTCATCATATGGAGGAAATACAGCATTCACAAGCATCCGATTCAGACTAATACCTGCCCCATCACGGCGTTTTAAAATACTCCAGTGCAACGACAAAGCTTAGGGTGGTATTTGACGAGTGTCGTTAAATGACTGTGGCAATTGGACCAAGTGCCGCCACGGTGGCACAGTGGTTAGCATGCTTGCTTTAAGCTCCGGAGGTCCCGGGTTCGATTCCCGGCGGGTGATGAAAAAATCACGGCTGGTTAATGTTGGATCAATGAACTAATCATTTATTATCCATTAAAAATAATGATTACGAAACTTCATATTGAAGCGGCTAAAATCCCTCTATGGGGGATGTAGCGCCAGCGAAAAAAAAAAAAATTGGACGAAGTGTTCAATCAACATTGTTTGCAATCATTTTTAGGTTTAAGGAGCACAAATATGTTATCACTGCAGACGTGGAAAAAATGTACAGGCAAGTGAAAATTAAGAAAGATATATTTATGTAGATGATTTAATGACTGGGTCAAACACCCGAAATGTGGTCAAACAAGTAAAAAATGCTATCTGCAAGTTGCTATCACAACATGGTTTCCACCTCCGCAAGTGGATGTCCAACTCAAGTAACATATGGGATAGTGAAACGATTGATGAATCTAGCGACTCAATCAAATCCATTGAAGAAAGCCACCAAAACGTTCCAAAATCAGTTAAGGTTATTGGTCTTGATTGGAACCTCTCAATAGACCAATTTACATTTTCTTCAGATCTATCAAACATCATTACATTTACAAAAGGAATTGTATTATATGAAGCAAGTCGCCTTTTTGACCCTCTCGGTTGGCTAGCTCCAGTCATCGTCACTATCAAAATCTTTATACAAAACCTGTGGGCTGTCAATTTGGACTGGGATGAACCTCTCCCTGATGAACCTTCCAACAAATGGCAGAAGATCCGTAACCAATTAAAATTTATGAAGATGATCTCTATTCCTCGATTCATACGGCTATACTCCGAGCGATACTATTCATTTACATGGATTTTCGGATGCGAGTCAAAACGCTTTTGAGAGTACATACATTAGCCGGGGATGTATTCAGCGAAGACGAAAGTAACTCCCATTAAACAAGTCACGTTACCACGATTAGAACTTTGTGCCGCAGTTCTGCTAAGAAAGTTAATTAATACAGTCCAAAGTATGACGTAAATGAAACCATCTCAAATATTTGGTTGGACTGACTTTCAAATTGTTTTGGACTGGCTCGCTAGTCACCCTCGGCGTTGGAGCACGTTCATTTGAAAAAATATAACTTGAAATCAACAAAGAGGTCAATAAAACTAGCGCAGCCTTAAACCATTAAATCCTTTCTTGGATACATATGGTCTTATTCGAGTTGGTGGACGCCTAACAAATTGGGAAGCATCGTTTTCTACCAAGCATCCTATAATTTGTCCTTCAAAATCACACCTTAGCACCTTGCTTTTGAAAGACATTCACAATAATAATAAACGTTGTGGTCCATCTTTAACACTAGTCATATCCAAACAAATTTATTGGGTTCCAAATGGGCAAAATACAGTTAGACAAGTTATCAGTCAATGTATCGTTTGTGCCCAGTTCAAGGCACAGGTGAACTGCCAATTAATGGGTAACCTTCCTAGCTACTGGGTTGAATAAGGGCGCCCATTCTTAAACGTTGGAGTGGATTATGCAGGCCCAAAACCAATTCGTCTACGAAAAGGTCGTGGCCAAAAACCTATAAAGCCTATTTGGCAGGACTGAAGAGATTCGTTTCCAGAAGAGGAATCTGCCGAGAAATATATAGTGACAATGGCACAAATTTTGTTTGAGCAAATAACCAATTAAAGCACAATTTTAATAAATTAATTAAGGATTCGAACTTCATTTTTGATTATTCTTCCAGACAGTACATCTTATGGCACTTCATTTCCCCCAATTCGTCACATTTTGGTGGCATTTGGGAAGCTGGCATAAAGTCGGCGAATTTGATATCAAGCGTGTGATTGGAAATACAGTATTGACAGTCGAAGAAATGGGAACCTTATTAGCTGAGGTCGAAAGTATTCTGAATTCGAGGCCAATTTTTCGAGGCGAAAAATACTAAAGCCTAAGCGAATGATGTAATTGAACAGCTGTGATGTGATCCGGTCTATAATCTTGCAGTTTTATTTTTACTTTTTATAATGTTAAGCCACTTCATACGCCACAATCTGTTGTGAATGAGCATATGCTCAAAACCGAGAGTGAAAGCATGAGGGTGGTATATTTAACACAAAATTGTTGTATATAAATAAATAAATAAATAAATAAATTTTTGCATTACATTCTACAGATATTGACGTCCTGACACGACAGATATTGACGTCTGATAAGATTCCAGAAGTCGACATTACTGTTGTCAATCCATCCTACTTAACAAGGTGGCGCTTAGTTCAACAATTGACTCAACATTTTTGACAACGATGGCACATTGAATATTTGACATCGCTGCAACCAAGATCTAAATAGAGAGGCAAACAAACTTCAGTAAAAGTTGGCGATATTGTGGTCATTAAGGAAAACAATAAACAACACGTCGGTTAATCACTGGCCTCTGTGAATGGTCGTAAAGATACATCCTGGGTCTGATAATATCGTAAGAGTCGTCACATTAAAAATATAATCTGGAGAAATTGAACAACCTACAAACAAACTGTGCATTCTTTCGATTTCTCGTAACGAAGATGCTAAATACTATATTAAATCTAGCCGACTATTAAAACACCCAGAGGGAATTCAATCAACTCGTTGAATGCAAATTTAAAAAAATGTGCTCACGTACGTTGCTCCACGTGAAGAAATAGATGTCGAAAATCCGATTATCTTCGGCAACAATAAAATTTGAACGGCTTAGCCATTAGGTCCATGTGTTGCGAAGGGTTTAAGTTAAAATGTATATTGAAGTATTTGACATCCATTGTTTTTTCTTACTATGAGTACCGGCATATTTCGGAAGTGAAAACTCCACACCTGCTGAATGAACATTGGTCAACCAAACTTTGCAAAAATAAATATAAAACAATAATATTTCTACATTCTAAAAGTAAACCTAGGAAGGTTAGAGAACCGGTTAAACTTTTCAAATTGTTTCTACGAATAATCCATATATCAATTAATGATGTATCTATTTGTGGGTATACATACAGTCAAAACACCAACTGTGTTTAAATATCGATTATTTTGTTGAACCTTGTGGGTGTACATACATATAGAGGAAGACATACTCTTCGAGAATATTTATTTTCTAACTTTTTCATTAGGTACATGTAAATCAAGCAAGCGTAAAGTAAACAAAAAATATCCAAATATTTTATATTTTCATTAGACATTTCCATAAATTTCCACGAACGCAAGCCCACATAAAAACACACACAAGAAAAAAAAACAGAAAACAGATTTTCATTAATTTTATCCCGAACACAGAATTAAAATAAATAAATCAAAATAAATTTGAAACTTTTCTATTAAAAAGCGAAATCCTATAAATACATAAACAAGCAGAATATAGAACGAAGATGCATATTGAAATCTGCCTAAAGTCCCACCAACTAACCAACAAATTTTATTAACACCCACACTTAAACAAAAAAAAAAAAAAATATTCAACGCTATGTATTTATATTGAACGGGCCTAAAATGCCTTTATTGCCCAATTTTAGGGTAAACGGAATCCTTTTTAGAGAATTTTTATAGGGTGAACCCTTTTTGAGATGAGAAGTTTACGGAGGATGCCTAATTTGAAACCTTTTTGAAGGAGGGATCTTTTTTAAAGGAACCCTTTTGGACGAAACCTTTTTGGAGGTGCAATCCTTCTCCAAGGAGGTAAACCCTGTTTCAGCCGTTTTAACCTATTACAAAAAATCTCATGGATTATTCAACAATGAACGGAGTTCAATATGGGATTATAATCCAAACTTTCTATGTTGCGGGAAAGTTTTTTGGGAGAGCTAATCTTCTTGGAAGAACTCTTTTAGGAGGAGCCTTTTTGGAGGACTAATTTTTGGATAAACCCTTTTTGGAGGACCACTTTCGATTTCAAATTTTTATTAATCATTTGTGATCGCAATTTATTCACAATCATCGAAAATAGTAACAAATGAATAACCGGTAAGGGAATTAATTTTATTTTGGTTACCGACTAATAAACGAAACGTTCACTATACCTGCCTCGAAATTTACAAGCATATGTATAGAGTTCCGCGTGAAATAGAACGTGACTGCTGTTCACTACAACTTGACCCCCTCTCTACCTCCCTAGCATGTGCATTCGCAAAATTGCGCCTACAACGACCAAAACCCCCGGATAATATCACCTAGAAAATCTCATAATGTATGTTCTCAAAGTCGCTGATTGAACCTAGAAAAACCCTAAGTAACCCCTAACGCAAGATTTTAAACTGCAACCCCATAATAACACATGCTTCGAAATGTAATATGCCTTTAACGTAAGCTAATAAGCCCCATAGTCTGAACCTAAGCTTCGTAGTCACAAAACCCCCAACCTAACTTCAAAAATCCCTGTTACTTCATAACTTAAGCTTTTAAACTCCGTACCTCTCTTAAGATTTTGAAATATGTAGTGTCTTAATACACGTTATTATGACCCTTTATCTAACCTTAAAAATCACATAGCCCCTGAACCTCACCTAAAAAATTCCTATAAATTCTTTATAACGAAAATTTCTTTTATGATTAAAATTATGATGAAACTAAGCAATCTAGTAAACTTGATAGCAGTAATCTTTCAGATTCAGCACTTTCATATGAAGACGATGGCCCTTTCAAAATAAGAAATTACCAAATAAGAAATTACGTCGCCCCAGAAACAGAAAAACCGATGATAGATGGAATGAAATCCCGATTTTTAAGTTTACCTTTTTTACCTTCTCACTGTTCCTGATTGGAAAACAGCAAGAGAGTTTGAAACTTCTAGACAAAATGTTAGTAAAGCAAAAACAATTAAGATAATTTGCAGGAATTTTGGCAAAATCAATTTCGAAAACTGGCATAACATTATCACAGAATATTGTGAATCAAAAGTTTTTATAAGGATGACACAAATAGTCGAATGACGCTAATAAAAAAGACGTTATTACAGGTTGCTTGAAAAGTATTGAAAGCGACACCTATTAACCAGTAGAGGAATCAAAATGTATATGCCATTTTAATATTTCATTATTCATTTGAACACATAAAAATCTTTATTTCGATCTGGCAAATCATTCTTTGTTTACAAGCCATTAGAAGTTGACGTGTCAGTGTATTCGTTTACAATGGAAAAAAACCGAATATCGTGCAGTGATAAAATTCTTTGTGTTGGAAGGTTTACCAGCAACAGAAATTCATACAAAAATGGTAAAAGTGTTTAAAGAATCTGCTCCTTCATTTCCAACTGTGCATCGATGAGTTTTAGAGCCTAAACGTGGTCGTTCAAGCGTTGAAGATGAACCACGTAGTGGACGTCAAAAAAATGCAACAACACCAGAAATCATTGAGCAAGTGTATAATATTGTTTGTGAAGATCTAAGTTTGACTAAGCGTAAAATGCTGATACCATAGGCATCTCGGACGAACGAGTACTCCATATTTTATATGAAGAATTACGTATGAAAAAGCTGCTTGGAAAAATGGTGCCGCATTCGTTAACAATTCAACAAAAACTGAATAGAAAACAAATTTCTCAGCGTAATTTGAAGCGTTTTAAGTAGAATAAAACCTTGAATGAGAGACTTGGATCTACTACCATGATCCTAAACTGAAACAAGACAGTAAGGTGAAGTCAGAACGATCGGCAAAAAAGTTCATTTCACTGTGGAAATTTATTTCAAAAATAAGTGTTTAGTGAAAAATTGTTTTCGTGCTCTTCGACCAATTTATGGTGTTCATAATCGTCCAACTGAACGGACTATTCGCGAAACAATCAGTAAATTTCGAACCACTTTTTCATTATTGGATATTCATCACACGACTAGAATGCGTATACAACTCGTTGTAATGCGAATATGCTGCTGTAGCTGAAAGTGTACGTGAGGACCGCAATCAATCAATTCGTCGCCGTTCTCAAGCTCTGGGTCTCTCATATGGCATATTGTGGCGTATTTTGAAGAGAGATTTTGGCTTGAAGGCATACAAAATACAGCTTGTTCAATAATTGAAGTCAGTTGACCTTCCTTTGGGGCATCGATTTGGTTTATGGGCGTTGGAACAGCTCCAAATTGATCCGTTTTTCTATAGAAAAATTGTGTTCAGCGATGAAGCTCATTTTTGGCTTAATGGATACGTTAACAAACAAAATTGTCGTATTTGGGCTGATGAACAGCCAGAAGAGATTAAAGAGCTTCCAATGAATCCTGAAAAATGCACTGTTTGGTACGGCTTAAGGGCAGGTGGCATCATCGGACCGAATTTCTTTAAAAATGCAAAAGGACAGAGAGCAACAATCAATGAATTTTTATTGCCAAAAATTCAAGATATTGCTGTAGCCGACTTGTGGTTTCAACAATATGGTGCAACGTGCTACACATCAGGCCAAACCATCGATTTATTGAAAAAAAATGTTAATGAGAACATCATATCAAGAAAGGGACCCTTGAATTGGCCTCCAAGATCTTGTGATCTGACCTTAGGTATATTACGGCCTTTTGGCAGAGGTTGAAGTACAGCACTAAAGGAGGAAACCTTAACAAAAAAAAAACCTAAGCTAAAAGGTGGAACAGCATATTCCGGTGAATGAATGGCTGATAGGTTAATCAATCAATCAATTTTATTTAGCCTTCTTATAGTAAAACTGAGTGACCTACAGGCGACTTTCCATTCCCAGAAACTCGTAAGAGTAAAATCAAAATGGTAGGCTAAGCAGGAGTAGGAATTACAGGAGTGGGATTGTCCTCTCGAAGTACATAATATATAGTAAATATCTAGGGAGGAGAGCAATGAGCCCATATAGTATATATCGCTTACCGCCGGCAGCATTATCAGGTTAATTAAGAGCCTGAATACTGACTGGACGGATAATTAAGCAGGGCTCAAGCACAAAATATCTTATAGGTCGCAGTACGCGAAGGCTACACGCCCACATGACCCTACAACAATAATAATAATAATAAAAACTGAATGTTCAGAAACCCCAATGGGAAAATATAAAAAATTGCTCTAAATTTGATTTTTCCAAGAATCCATCATCATCTTGTTATCTCCGAGAAACCAAACATTCAGGATTTTTCTGATTATCTTTCTACCTATATTACTTGAGCAAAACAGCATTTTACAAGTTATATTTTGTTTAGAAAAACTATTATCTCATGAATTTTTGGCTAACAATCAATCAGCATCATTTTCAATATGAAATGTCAAATAAAATTCAAAAAGTGATGAAGTTCTAGGTCAGCGCAAGCTTTACACTATAACAACAATTAATGTACAGTCCACCCTGTAATATTTTACTACAGGACTATGTTAAATACATTGCTCATAAAACTTAATCCTCCTAGCAAACAGCACGAACCGTGATACTTCTGCAGTTTATAAAATGCGACAAATATTGATGCCAATAATCAAAAAACATGTCCTTCATTCAAAAAGGTTATATACATCTCGGACATAAAGTAAATGCGTTGAGGTTATGTTATACCGCCGTTGCATTAAAAAGTTAAATTTCGCTTTTGGGGACCCTTATGAACACTAAACAAGATTTAACCGGCCATAGATGACAACGTTTAAATGCTTAAGTCAAGGGTTAAAGTTTTGTTATGTAGGCTATGTAGTTTTAAGGCATTTAAAACGATTCAATTGTTTGAGATTTTTTGAGGTTAGTAAGTTTAAAAGCGTGCTTTATAGAATTTATAGGAATTTTTTAGGATAAGTTAAGGAGCTATGTGATTTCTAAAGTTAGATAAAGAGTTAACAGAATATAATAACTTATATTAGGAGGCTACATATTTCAAAAGCTTCAGTCAAGAGAGGTACGGATTTAAAAGCTTAAGTTATGCGGTTACAGGGATTTTTGAGGTTAGGTTGAGGGATTCTATAACTACGAAGCTAAGATTCAGGCTTCGGGGCTTACTTGCTTAGGTTATGATGATATTAAATTTGGAGCTTTAGTTATTATGGATTTTCAGTTTAAGAGCTTGCTTTACGGGGTGGCTTATGGTTTTTCGAGGTTAATTCAAGGGGCTTTATGGTTTCACATATTGATTGTTTACATAATGATAATTTCTAGATTATATTATTCGATTATCCGGAGGTTTTGCTCGTTTTTGATGCCATTTTGGATCCGCTATCTTGAATTATTTAACAGGCCAGTCGAATTTCGAAAGCATACGCTCTACGGATTTTTTTAAACCCAGAACAAATTTTTGTATGTTGCGTCAATTTTTGGAGAGATGGGGTCCAGTTGACGTGAAACGTCCCATTTTAATATCTTCCATTTTATGCTAAGGTGAATGGTACTTTGAATTTTTTGCCTAAAGGTTTTTATAAATAGTCGAAAGGCCAATCAATATTGAACTAATCAAGTCAATCATCTACCTCTCGTACAATAAGTGAAGTAACAAAACTGCCTAATATAATTATTGGCAAATTGGGTTAAATTCATCACGGAAATTTGATGTGTTTCCATTCTTATGATGTGTGTTTTTTTACTTTTTTTCACCACGAGTACTTATTAGTAATTAGTCCGATCAAAATCAGTTTTGGGTTTTTAAGATTAGAAGACATACGATGCACTTTTTGTACACAAAGGTTGTCATTTATTATGAAGCAAATAATATATTTTCAAATATGTTCCTTTAAATTTCAAATCGTAAATTTTTATGACACTGGGAGAAAAATTAAGTTAGTCATATAACTTAAAAACTATACTAAAAGTGTGAAACCTGGACATGGTTGTTTATGTTTAGGCATCCTATAAATTAGAACGACAAAAAAAAAGCATTTATCTCTAAATAACAGTTAGGTAAGAAAAATTAAAGGAAAACCATATTTTACTAACATCCTTTTATGCAAACCCAAAAACCAAGAACATCCCAAACCAAAAAAAACCAAATTTATGAAATATGAATTCCTTAACAATAAATTAATCATCTTATAGAAATAAGCAAAAAAAAATCATCTTCTTTTCCACCTCATATGCGCCTCATAAAAATTAATAAATCGATTATTTTTATATGGATGATCAATGGATCCGCACACAAACAGGTTTTTTTTAAGGATATGAAAATTATTTAAAGACAGGAAAATTTGTTCACAATACCAACAATACAAAAAAAAAAAAAAAAAAATCTCGTATAATCTGCTTACACTGGATTAACAAAATTGTGTCGTTTCTGCGTGTGCGGTCACTTGAAATAAACTTTATTTGCAATACATGTGAAAGTATGAATAATCTCTTCATGGAATCGATATGAGATACTAGTAGGTGGACTACCCTAAAATATCATACATATACTGAATTATACGTATTGTATGTACAAAAAAATAAATTCTTCAGCAATGCTTTAAACATCTGCATGAAGAATAACCATAAATATATAAATAAAACATTAAGTATAATGGAGGGATGACAAAATCAGAACAAGTAACTTTTTGTAAATGATACAAAGACACAAAAAATTTCCAAGAGACGAAATTTATTTCAAGTTGATACTTGACTATAAGACAATATAAGTATTTTTGGTTTGGCAATTCTTTCTGTTGTTACATTCGGTCAACATAAAGTTTGTTGTGGGCTAAATCATATTGTTTGCATCTATGTATATAGAAATTTTAACTTTTGGGAAATGTTAGAGAAATGGTGAATTTTGTAATTTCAATAATATTTTGAATGATGTCATAATGCTTAGCTGTAAAAGGTCAGCTTTCAAGGTGAATTGAGTGGAATTTTGATTGATTTAGCTTTTCTGATATTCAATATTCTTGAATATGTCATACAAGACATTTATTAGAGTGTAGTGAGTATTATAGTATTACAAAAGGGCCGGGTTCAGAAGACCGCACGTGTTGTCGTGTCATAAACGGTACCATTTATCTCGAAAGATTGTTGGCACACATTTTCTCATCTCTTAAAGGTTTCAAAAATACTTAAATTCTTGTTTTGAAAATTAGTTTTCGATCTTATCTTAAAACAATTTCCAGCTTCAACCACACTTGCTATAAACTTGTCTGATGTTAGCGGTTTAAAATTGCACTTTTGTACATATCTCACTGCTGCCAATATTTAAAATATTCCGTAAATCCAAAATATTTCTTCAACCATGATTTGAAGCCTTAAAAAAAATTGATTTAAACATTTGTGTAAGCTTCGGCACAAAAATGTTTTACGAAAGTTATGACAATTTCAATGTAATATTAATTTGGATAAAGTTCTTTTCTTGTAATCGTAATTAATTAAAAGCAATTACAAGTTTTGAAATTAGAAACTTGTATTAATCAAAACTACGAATTTCGCAACCTTTGCAACTTTTAAAATTTTAAGCTTTAAATTTACCAATTTTTTTTTTTTACTAAAACTTTTGAAAGTTTGAAATTTTACTCAGAACGACAGAATTTGTAATTTAAAGAAACTAACTCTAATGCCTAATTATAGTCACATTATCTATTTTTAAATTTCCACTGTAATATTCGTAAAGTTCATTTTGATTGCTGCTTTTATTCTAAATATTGCTTTTAAATTTCTGTACTGAAGCATTTATGCACGAGTTTAGAAGTTTTGTTCATCATTTTCATTTTTAAATTAACCACGTGGGGATTTTAAATCCCAATTTTTAATCCCCTAAATGACGACTTGACAAGGTTACCTAAATGTTGATATTTGCATCTAACTGTTGATATTTACCACTGAATGGCAGCTAGTGTGCCAGTAATCTCATAGTTACTCTACTTTAAATATTATAAACTTTTGGTGAACAAAATTGGTTCGGTAAACGAATATTTCAATAACAATAAAATTCAACGTACTATGCGGGATCAAATAACACGTTGGCTTCTGTTTGCTTGATGGCTATTGTTTCCAAGGCAGGTTAACCTTAAAAACAGCATTTCCATATCGGAATATTACAAATTCAACGCAAGGTGTCTATATGTTTTTACATAAAAATATTTGTGAAATTTATCATTCAGTCAAATAATTTTTATTGACTGCAATTATGGGCAGTCAGATTTTCAAGCCTCCCGTAACTATAATGATTGAAAAATAAAAACCCCCAAGAAAAAAATCTAATACGATCAAAAATATTTGAATTCGTATGTTGGTTTGTGCAATTTTTTTTTTTTTTTTTTGCAGAATAATTTTAACATTTCTGCTGGAACTATCAGAAGAAGCGATGAAGAACTAATCTATGCCTATAACGTTGACGAAGCGACTCGAAACATACAATTTACACAAATCTCTTAAATTCTAACAAATTATGAAGAATTTTTGTTCATGTTAAATTCAGGCGATTGTACAAAGAGATCCATGATCCATTAATCCGATCCATCCGAGTTTTTTAAATTTCTTGAAAATATGAGGTTTGAGGGGCAGCCCGCATCCTCTACGGTATCAAACGGATTAAAATTATCTTAGAAAGTTTGAAATGAATAAAAAATTTTGAATTATTTGTTTGGGAAATTAAAATTTGTTTCGCCGTGATAAAACTCTATGAAATAAACCATAAACTAGTGGCCGGTTTAAGTGAAGATGATTTCACATAAAACAGCTATTTTTAGGATTTAATCCTCATGTTTGCATAAATTGCCGTAAATTCTTAATTTTCCATAAATCATGGAAAGCAGGAGTATGGGGCGGAAATTAAAATTACAATTATTCCATAATTGTAATTTTACAATATTTTTGGGTGTGTTTTCTCTTGTGGGCTTTTCTCTTATGTCCTTATTCTTCCGTGTTTTTTCTACGTGGGAATTTTTTTGTGTGCGACAGCAACAAAATCCATTTTTAATAAATGCTATATAGTCTAGGAGTTCAAATAGTTTCAGCTCCCTTATTCGCTTCCCATATATCTAAAAATACATGTTTTATCATCCGTTTTGTAAAAATGTTGGCCTTCTTTATCGTTTTGGAGACTGATCGTCCATAGCACAAACAAATATAATTGTCAAACTTATGGCTTCTGTAAACTTGTGATAAACGAGTATCTAAAATTTAAGCTTTCACCTGAATTGAAATTGGCACATTTATTATTGTTTCGTATAAGTAATGCGCAAACATGTGCAAAAGCACGACGAATGGTTTTATTATTATGTGTACCGAATGAAATTTGTGATTCCCAAATTTATATTATCTCATAGGTTACTACGCAAAAGAAAAAAACTGGTACCGTTATTTTGTAGAAAAACAATTTAAAAAAACGAATAAACGTCAAATTGGGCATTTGTTTTATTTGTTTCGAAATGGACGCATCATAAGGAGAAAAATGTGATTTAATAATTAGATTGTGCAATGATCATCCCGAGTATACCAATAAAAAAATTGGTAAATTGGCCGGTGTTTCCAATAATACGGTAACAAATGTAAAAAAAAATGTCAAATCAATCTTTCTGTATCACGCAACCCGGATCCGGAGAAAAATCAGGTGCTCCAAATAAAATGTTGGATCAGAAAATTGTAAGAGTCATTTCGAAACATCCCTCGATGTCTATGCGAGATTTGGCCAGAAAAACCAAAACAACCAAATCGATTGTGGAACGAGCTAAAACCAGAAATAATCTACGGACATACAAGAAGTCAAAAATCCCCAAAAGAAGTGTTGAACTATTTAATAGAGGGATCGATCGAGCAAAGAAACACAATAAATGGTTGAACGAAAGAAAAGATTCTTGTTTCGTAATGAACGACGAGACCTACGTCAAAATGGATTTCTCGACACTTCCAGGTCCCCAATATTACATCAAAAAGAAAGGTAAAGAACTGGACGGAGCAATTACTACCATAGCTGTTGAAAAATTTGGCAAAAAAACATATGGTTTGGCAAGCAGTTTGCCAATGCGGCTTAAGATCACATCCATACATAATAAATGGGATTATGAAAAGGTGAATGTTCGCCGTAAAATGAACAAAAATTTTGAATGAATACGATTATTTAAAAACTGTACAATATGTGCAATAGAACAAGTACAGAAAAATAATGATTATATATTGCCGTTTAGTTTTAATTCTTCATGTACAAATCACAAATTTCATTCGGTACACATAATATCTATGGTGTAACTTGGTAGTCACACAGACTTGCATGCCGCATCTACAGCAGAGATTAGACAAATCATTTCTCATTAAGTGCGATCTTTAAATTTTTAAATCAATTTCAAAAAGCATGAAACAAACTAACTAGATTTATGAAGCTTGCCAGTATATATTGTAGTGAAATGAGACAAACATTTTAATAAAATAAATTAAATTGATTTATGTTAAGCTTTGTCAGGATAAAATAAAACCAATTTCTGTGACCCAGCACCTCGGATCTGGACAATTTATTTTTAGAATCCAAAATGGTAATTTTATTAAATTGTTACATTTACATACGTTGGCTTAAGACCATAGTTTAGTGAAAAGAAATTATGCAACTTTATAGTATCACTTGCTAGTTCACTGTAAAATTTCATAGATGGCAAAAAACCTAATTTTAAGTCACCAATGTTCTGATCTCTCCATAAGTTCCCTTTTGTTGATTTCTAACTTAACGATTTATTTTTAAACTCAGAATAACCACAGATTAATGTCAACCGATACAAATTTCTTGAAAGTTCAAATTAGCGATTTTAATAATGAGGACAGTGGCTGATTTTATGTATAATTTTGTATTTGAATAAGGTAAATAATAGAAAACGTGTTTGTAAAGAATTATTTTTATTTTGTTTAAGTTAAACCGAAGGCCATCTCACTTATAATCTTAATCTACCCCTTTCTAATCCCTTCATTATATTTATGAAACGCAGCGTGCTTCTACGGGATAACCTTAGAAATTACCAAACCGATTTTTTTGGGATATCAGCAGTATACACATGGTTTCACCTCCCGAAGGTTTTAAACCACAGAATATCAAAATTGGTTGCGTTGTTTTAGAGATTTGGTTAGAATTTAGTGTTTGTTTTAAGCTCTCCACCGATGCTTTTTTTACTAGATCGAATTACAAGAACACCAAATACCCACATAATATATAGGCGCAAAAATAAGAATTCACACCCAATATGCGTAGAGCTGGTTTTGTCAGAAGGATTTCGGAAATCAAATAATAGCCCGAGAATTAGCCAAGCACATCGAAATATTAAGAAGTGCAAATATTTAGGCTTATTCTCACACATTTTAAAATAATAGTACGGAGTTATGCATCCGATATATTACCTAAGTGAAGATTTATCGTGATATGTAAAGCATTAGAAAAAAAAGAAAACAGAAAGCATTAGACAAGAATAGCAGAGCAATCATCACATACTATCAAAAATTCGGTCATATAAAAGGACGATCTAAGATTAAAGTTTGGCTCACCTGACATTTAAGGTACTACTAAACAGGACAAGTGTCAAATGCAGGTACGAAATACATATTTCAGAAACCAATAGAGCAGCAAACTTATTTCCACGGTTGGGCGAGTAAATTACACTATGAAATTTACACAGTTTTTTACACGTCGTTTTTTACGTCGTCCTTTTAATATTGTTCGAATTTATGTGAAAATTGAACATTTTTTTTTTGTGTAATACTATTAATTGGGTCATGACTGTTGGTTATATTATTCTTATATTGGACCAGTCAGTCTGGTGCCAGTCGAAGGTGTGATGAACGGCATGAAGTACAAAGCTATACTAGAACGGAAATTACTTAGTAATTTGGCAAAAGTTGGTTTTGATGAATATGCAATTTTTCAACAAGATTCAGCGCCATGCCATAAATCGAAGTTGCGATAGCGAGTTACTTTACAAAAAAAAATGTTAGATGCTCGATTGGGGAGGGACTGTGTAACTGTGCAAAAAATGATGGAAGCTGATATCGAAGTTTGGTTTCGGGATTCGCAAGTAAAACAAAAATGCTACTATTTAATAGATTCCATGCCTAGGCACGTGCAAGCTGTTATGAAAAACCAAAGTATAAATTTTATTAACATTCATTTTTGTAAAAAAATTTATTAATAAATAATTTATATCATTAACTTCTTTAAGGTTTCAATTGGATTAATAATGAATAAATTGTATCCGCTGTTGTAGGTGATAACAAACAATTGTTTGGCCCATACTAATTCAAAAAAATTAGTTTGTTTGAAGTTCAATGATATCTGTATGTAACTTAAGTGGGATTGATGTAAAAAAAAATAATAAAGTAAGGATGATCTAGAATAATTCAGTCCTCGTCAATTAATTTTAGATTTCTTTTATGTTTTATTCTTTTACCGGTTGACTCATTAATTAATACGCAATTATTCAGATTCAAAATTTTCCTCGGTAGCGAAATAAAGAATCTCACTTTTGTTTACTTGTAAACAATGCACTACTTATTCTGTTTTGTTCACTACTGGTGCTGAGTGAATAGTTGAATTCTTTAAATATAATTTTAATGTACAAGTGTTATAGAATATTCAATAATGTTTTTCAATAAGATTTTTTCGGCTTTTTAAAGACAATACATATTAACAATAATGGCATTCACAACATTTTTTGACTTGATAAACAGAAAAAACGAAGAGATCTACGAGAAAAGTAGAAATATCTTAATCCCCCCCCTCTCCCCCCGTACTTTAGCCTAAGGCCCAAGAGTCATCCAAACTGTATCGACCCTGAAGAAAAAATGAGAACCCTCCTTGAGTAGTCTATGTGGTAATTTTGTTTCGGACTGAAAAGTTCGCACGGACAAAAAGTTCGATCTACTCTTCAGGTATGAGGTGACAACGTACTGACCTAGCGAATTATATTCACGAAATCAAAAACTCAAAGAAAACCCTTTTTCCTACTTTTTAATCAGAAAAATTTAACCCTCCTCGTTTTTTCTAATTAACAAGTCGAAAAGTGTTGTGAATGCCATTATTGTTAATATATTTTGTCTATGAAAAGCCAAAAAAATCTTATCGATTTTAATACACAGACAAAATACTCTTTCTATTATTTGTGTGGACACACAGGACAAACAGAAATGAGGAAACAAATCCAAATGATAAAATTTAAAATTTTCAAAATGGATCTGCTAAGTCCAAATATTTCTTCACTAACGACACACATCACAGCTGCAGAAGAAACATCCTTGTCCAGGGCTATGGAATACGAATGCAGAGAAATGAAGAAAGTGTAGCTAATTTAGACAGTGCCATTTCTAAAGGTCAGCGTCAGGTGCTGAGTTATAAAAATGTTGAAAACACAAATTTAAGGATAACTTACAAATAAATGTTTGACTAAGGATGGAATACTACAAATTCGATAAACTCACAAAGTTAAACGATTTTTATGTGACAATCCTGATATACGCATAGAAATTTGGTAAGATTAATATTACGATACTCATAAAAAAAACGGGTACCTGTATTGAGAAATGGATTTGGCCTTATCAGGCAACAACACGAATGGAGATAAGAAAAGATGGTATTTCGTCTGTAAAAACAAAGTTAAATCGATTATTTCATGTTGGGAAATAATAAGCAAAATAAATAAATCTGTTGCTAAGAACTTAAGGAAATACAATGGGACGGCTCCAAGGATTTGCATGTTCTTCTTAAAGTACAAAAGTACGGCAATCGATTGAGGCCAATTGTTAACTATGATGATTAAATTGTTATATGTGTGTTATAATTTTTCGGCAATAACAATTGCGGAAGATTTCAAAATTAAAATCAAAAATATTAGTTTGCCACCAAATTATGTAAAGTTTCGTTAGATGTGGATTCCAATATAGCTTCAAAGTTGAATAACACAAATTTAAATTTTATCGTAGAGGCGTTAAAATTTGTCGTTGATCATATACTGAATTTAGTTTTAACGGAGAATGATTCAAGCAAGAGTTTGGTTAACCGCACCACTAATTTAGTATCTAATTTACTCATGGAATAAACTGAGACTAAAATTTTGGGCGTATCTTCGCTTAAACATATATTTTATGGTTTGGAAACTTGGACGGTATTATTCCGAGTTCCGACTATACCAAACTCTTAAATTAATATTTTTGTAATTGATAATGCACACCGCGAATAAAATTTACATGCGAAATTGAAAAAGAAAATTGGTCAGCATTTTTAAAGTTAAGTTATATGAAATTAAGATGGTTTGACCACTGAATGATATCATAAAACAGCATGGTCAGGTCAGTGGCTGACCTCCTTAACTTAATTGTGATTCTTGGCTACGTTCTATCGCCAAATAAAAACAATTTGGTATTTTTATTAGCTGAAAGAAATTTTAAATTATCAGATGAATGTTTTCATTCGTGATATTTTTAAATTAACAAGTGTAGTGATAAAAACAGTTATCCAAAAATACACTATCTAAAAACTGGGTAATATATAATTCAATTCCATATATAAAATCCTTTTCGAAAAAAATCAAAATTATGATATACAAATTGTCACACAAGTTTTGGTTTGCAAACAGGTTGAAATATTCTTGTGAAAGAGGATAGTGTAGGGCAGACGAAATAATTTTTTTAAAAAAAAGATTGTACTAACATGTGCAAGATTCCATTTTTAACTTTTCAAAATTCACATAGTGCCAAACAAATTATTGATCTTTAAAGGATGCTACAGTTTTAAGACAAAGAAGAATATCTTGATAAACGTTTAATTTAAGAACATATTTTTATGAAAAAAATCGGATTTAAAACACAAACTGCTACGAACTCTTCTTAACTAAAGTAAGCCTCGTTCTCCTTAGTCAAGTTACTTAATATCAAGTACTTGAAATCAACTAACTTGAATTTAAGTTCTCGTTCTCGCTTATATTCCAGTTAATTTAATCAAGTAGTTGTTTAAAATGTCGTCAAATATTGGAAAAGTCAATAATTGCAAAGTTAAATCGATGTTCCACATAACATCACAGGATTGGTAAATTAAAAAAAAAAAAAATTCTCAACTAATTCGCTTCATTTTTTAGATGTCAAAAATTTTAACTTTACTATTTTGGTTACAGCACCTTCCATACTACTAAATTTATAAATGTGGCTCATCTCAGACGATTCAACTTGAATACAAAAGTTGAAAGGCTTTCTACTTTACTTGAAACTTGAAGTCAAGTAAAATTAACTTGAATTAAAGGAAAATAACACATTCATATTAGTCAAGTAGGAGTTACTTGAATTCAAGTAACTCGATTAATGAGAACGAGGCTTAAACACTCAATTTTCGGTTTAATATTTTGTTTCGAATCCACTGTACATTTAAACAGCACAAGTGGTAGATGTTTAAAACTTGGCACATATCTTTTTCAACCCTCAATAGTTCACAAAAAAAAGCAATCCAATCTTTGGCCAGGCGCTTTCGGAAGAGTGTTAAATGTTGTGAAATATTGAATTACATAAAAATCTAAAGAAACTATTATCAAAGCCCTTAAACGGCTATGGAAATTACAAACATGTTTGTGGCTTTTTTATTGGTCTACTGTTCAAATTTAGAGAGCTATTTTTAAATATTTGTTGGGCGCACCGCACTCATATACTTCTAAGTTCATTTTTTATTTATACGCTAAAATGTAGTACGCACTAGAGGTGGAAAACTATCGACAATTTCAACTATCGATAGTATCGATAGTAACATAAAAAACAATCGATAGAAAACTATCGACAGAAATTAAAAGACTATCGATATACTATCGATACTATCGGATAATAACTTTATAAACTTTATTCAATTACATATAGGTTGACTGCAACCAGAAACTATAAAGTCAAGGGAGGTTATTAGAATCGGAAAGTTTCCCAGTTTCCCACTTTGTTTTAAAAGCAGCCAATCGTTTTTATGTAAGAAAATCAGCATCTTAACATTTTTTGGCTTTCAGACCGTTTGGGTTGGTTGATCACCAATAATTTGACTAGCATATAAAAGGAATGACAACAAGAAAAGCGTAACTAAAGTTATATCGCATAATAGCAAATCGCTCTTGTACGAATAAAATATCAATATCGACCTATCCAATTAAGGCCATGAAAACGTCAGTTATCATAGATTTAAGGTAATACGATTTTTGGACTCTACGATGTCGAATTCTTATTATGATAAAATCTTAAAGTATTATCTCTAAAATTGATAAGGTTATGACTGATTTTATATTCTTAAATTAATGCGTTTTTAACTAAAAATCCAGTTAAAAGAATTCAAAGCCACTTTATAATACTCTTCAGTATAAACGATACAATTAACGTTTCTTAAACGACACAATTAAAGTGATCCGCTTATTCCTAGCAGCGAAAAGAACTAATTAAATCTTTATACTGCTCTCCTGAAGAAACAGTATTTTTCACTTATCATATTCTTACTTGGATAGGTCGATATATCGATAGTATATAAAAAGTATCGATTGTTTTCGATAGTACGAAACTATCGATATATCGATAGTACTATCGATAGATTTCCACCACTAGTACGCACTTGAAGTAAAATGAAATGTTTCATATAAAACACCCTGATGATGATAGAATAAAACCATCGAAACGTCAGCGTTTAATTAAAAGATAAATAAAGTTAAAACCAAGATATAAACTATATTTAGTGTCTCTTCGTATTCCCGAGAAATGACGTCATATACTGTGTGGGATTTCTTTCGTTTGTTAACTGTAAAAACAATGTATCGTTGATTTCGGACCTGTGTGCTTTATGTTATCGATTCTGGCTTTATGAACGATTTCGGAACTTCAAATAAGAGCGTAATATTTTTCCAATAAGTTAGGAGCTCTATTCAAAGAAAAAAAACAACAACAAAAATACAATTTTATTTGTCTACAAATTTTCTACGTATTGTCTATATTCTCTACGTCGAAAACTATTGCCTACGCTATTGTCGACAGTTGGGCGTAGAACATTTCCAAATAGGTGTAGACGCATAACCATGGTTATCAATAATAAAAAAGAAAATTATTCTGCATACCTTCGATATAGTATACTCTATTTTGATATCATAAAAGGTCTTCACTTTTAAATTGTTTGGAGATTTGTCGAAAACGGCGCTAGATGACGTTGGTTAGTTTTAACGAATAGTAAAGTTTTTTGAATATTGTCAAACAGTTGGTATTGCATTTTCATAATGCATATGCATTATGATATCGATGCGAACGAATTTTAAATGTAGAAAGATTAAAACTATCTGTAATAATATATAAAACGTAATTCACACTTTAATAAGTTTTAAATTGTTATAATCATAATTTTTATTAACTTGTGTCTTAAATTTTTATTTAATAACTTATTATTATTAAGTTATTTTTAAAATGTATATTGTTTACATATAATTTACGATTTAATGTAATTTACGTAGATTTTTACATTTTTTACTTGCAAAATGTAAAAAAGTTTTGTTACACGAATATGTTCATCTGTGATTATTTATCAATCTATCTTCGAATCAAATAGTGTGTTGTAATAAAAATGGATATGGTAATTATGGTAAGTGATTTATTTGGTGCTTTTCTTTTAGACAAGTTTTGTTTTATTATGTATGTTTGACCGACAGATAAAAATAGGTTTTTAGTCGCACTAGACAAAATCAATTTTTGCAATTAAGTGCAACAAAACATACTAACGACAGGTCTAAACTAACGTTAACTGGAAAATTCAGTTGTAGAACCAGCCAATAATATTCGCTCTATAAGAGAATAAGCCTGGTCACGAAAAACAAAAACTAATCATTTATCGTTCAACAAAATATTGTAAAATTAAATTTTGCGGTTTGGTTCCAAGAAAATTGGATTAGATGAGCCCAACAAACAAGATTTTCGAAATATGTTTAAATATTTCAATTGTTACTTTGTTATATATGAACACAAAAAGCTTATTATATTTAAATTTGCCCAAATGGCAATAACTTGTAATCTTGTAAATATCACTTATTTTTCCATAAAATCATGGAAAACTCCCAACAGTAAACTAAACATGCTATCGAAATGTACTGACTATATTCTGAAATACTAAATTACAATTTACTCGAAATGATAAATGTTAAATCTTATCCGATTTACTACATATGTAGATAACATAACAATTTTGTACCGTTATCATCTCAAAATTTAACACGCTGTTGATTTTTTATTTACGCAGAAATCGCCTGATACGAATTTATTTTTCGTTCTTGTTGCCAACCTTTCATGTTGAATTTGATTAACACGAAAAACTACTTCACTCTCGAATACAATATTGTATGTAATACAATATATTGATTTGGGGAAAATCGTTGTTATATATTCGTATGTATACATGGTACACTCATATGTCTATAGAGATAGGTAGGCATATTTTTCGATTTGCCAACAAAAAATAGATTTTCAGTTGATTATAAAATAAACGAAAAAAATCAATTTTCTTTTATAACAACAACTACCCACTCTTCAAATTTATATTTCATTCCTATATATGTATTGTATCATTTCGATATAATAGTACTTTCCGTTTTCTTTCGAAAATTACATATTTTCCAGTTTTGTTATGCCTCATCGTCTTCATAACGCCCAAACCACCCGTGCACCTTCTTGTTAAGGATTTTCTTTTTTTTTTTTGAAACAAATTAGACTTTCTGGTGATGATACAGTGAAGCAACTTTGTAATCTAAAATATTTCGTATTTTTAAAACAACAGAATTTATAAATTTATGGGTATAAACTGTATTGTCCTTATACATACATATAATATTATATGGGATTATGAAGTGCTGTAGATTTTCTACTTTTCTGAATAACATCTTTATTGAGATGTTTTCTCTGCATTTATTTATATATCTGTGTAATAGAAATGAGACAAGGTTGCCAACAAGGGTTAAAATCTAATGATATGTATCGTGCGTTGTGTATATGGACCAAACGTTAAATTATATAGTTAAAAGTCTTATCTGGTCGTACATGGTAATATGAGATGTTGTACCTCAGGGGTGGTAACTATCCAAAAAGGATAAAATAATTTTGTGTATTTTTCCATTTTTTGTTGTTGTTTGTTGAGAAGCTAAACTCTCCAGTAAATTATATTTGGATGGCCTCTTTTATGTTTAATATTATGTATTATGTATTGCTGCTTTGCCATACAATTTTACGAAAGGTATAAAGTAAATATTTAAATTATGAGGCTGTTAAATTTATACTGTCATTAAGATTGATACAATTTAAGCATAATGTACAGATATATATCATCATATATGATGGCTAAAGTTTTTGTTGTTGTTTTGATATTATATTTATTTACAAAACTTAATCCGTATATAACATACGTATATATGACATATAAATTTTATATATGAAATAAACAAGATGATGCTATACATTTTATGTAATATGTTGTTGCCTTTTTTATGGCATACGTACAGGAAATTATAGAGATTTTTTTTTGTTCTCTCCTATTCCTATGTCATATCGATAATTTACGGGCGATATGAAAATTTATGAGGCCTCTCGATTAAATCGATTGGAATTTTATTTTTTCTGGTTTTTATGGTATATCAATGCTTGTTATAGGTACTAAAATGGATAAATTTTAGTGCACATATAACGTGAGTTTGTGTATAGAAATTGTAAGGTGCGGCTATAAAAGATCGTATTATTTTGAGCTCTATCTATACAATTTAAGTTTAAGCTCCCATCTCTATATGTTGGCTGGTACCTTACAAAAACATACTAATATCATAGTTACTACATAGTTATATATCTCCGGATATTGATAAATAACAACAGGTAACAAGTGATTTGGTTAGTTCTTAGCCATTTTTAGCTTTAGTAAACTGAAGGAGTTCTGTGCAAAATGATTTGCCAGTTTTCGGTATAAAAAAACATTATTGCTGCTTCAAAACTGTGGGACAATGCATAAATTTGATCAAGATTTACATTAAATCAATCCCAATGGACACGAAATAACAGGCATGGTTCCGTACAACTTTATTTGGATGTGTTTTAAATTCTGGCTTTTCGCATATTTTCGGTCAATTCCGAGCAAACTCCGAGAGGAGTTATTCCTAAAAGTCCATCATATCGAGAGCTAATTAAATTATTGGACGCTCGCTGGCAATCAATGGAAATGATCTCGATGCTCAACCCAACACTGATATACCGCCACCCATTGTCAAAACAGAACTCATCATTATCATCTTCATATTGCGTTCGGGTTCGCATCGTAAAATTGAAACACACACAAGTAATCAGAAAAGCTATTCAAAGATTGCAGAATCAATCCCATCTCACAAAATTTGTACATTTCATGTTTCCATCATTCGTTTTTTTACTGCTGTGGGCAACGGAATATCCAAAGCTTGCACATCGATGGGGCATGCAAAACGAGTTTGTTTTGGTTTCCGCTCATCAGATGTCATTACCGTCGTGCTAAAGGTTACAATAAAGTTTAACGTTTAATTTTATGGCTACAAAGTTCGAACGCGTTGCTAAACGACTTATAAACATTTTAAAATAGAAAAAATCTTTTGTGTTCTTAAATTCACAATACAGTTTTGATACAAAACACTAATACCATTTGACATTCTAACCTTTACCGAGGGTGCTGCATTTAAAAATAGCGGCGAATATTGTTACTATAAGCATGCCCCATTGTGCGACCAATTTGATTGTTTCCAGATGTAAGTTGACCATCACGGAATATCTAATGAATCCAAAAATTATTTAAAATTTGTATAAAATTCGTCTCTAGAGCAGTGTTTCTCAACCAATCATCGGCGGACCACTAGTGGTCGGTGAGATATTTCCGCAGGTCCACGAGAAGTTTACAAAAGCTCGAACCAAAAAATTGAAATGAACCAGGGATATTTTTTAAAACCTTACTTGAACAAACATTTACGTTCAAATCTAAAAACGGAATACTGCAAAAGACATTTTAGAATGAATAAATATATGTATGCCTTGAAAAACCTAGGGTTTACCATCAGTTTTAAGAAATTTACTGGCCTATTCTTCCAGATATTCCTGAATATACAGGTATATGATCAATTACGACCAATATTCATACTAAATCAATAGTCAAGATTAGGAAATTTAAGGTTTAGTTGTTCTATTTGATCGGTTGTTGGCACACGTTTGATCACAACTCGATTATATTTTTGAACAGCAAACAAAAATTTGGGAAATAAATGATGAAATTGTATGTGTGGAAAAAATTGTTTAGGTAACTTCTGCGAATGAATATTTTTGATTAAGATTGGCGTACAAAACAAATCTTCTTCAATCATAACAACATCTTAACCACAGATCAATCTCTTCAAATTTAAAAAAATGCTTTAAAATCCTTTAAAAATGATCAAGTTCCGAACCCGGATTCAATATTGATGCGCCCGAATTTGGCGTTATTGAACACTTACTCGATTTACAACTTCCAACATTCCCTGATTACTTGTTGAAGTTTATGTAGAATATATTACCTTATAATGTTGTGTGTCTTTCCTCTTTTACGAAATTGTAATTTATTTCAAAATCAATGCTAACTGATTATATATTTCGTCATTTTAACGGTAGAATTAAAAATTTGACTTTTCAATATCGCTCAAATAAATATTTAATTAATTGAAACAAGTTATAATTTCATAACAGACGAAAGAGATGAAATATTATTTAACTGAGGATTTGCTGTTTTGTTCTGGAATCGGGAATTGATTGACTAAACTAACTAACCAAACTAAATTACGATTATACTTGATATAGGTAATAGAAAAGTGCTATCAGAAAGATTCGTGTTTCTCCACAACAATCATCCTAGTCCAAAAAAGCCGGATTTCCTCAAGCTATTCTGCATAAGTATGGTTTTGAAAACAGGCCTCATCCATCCAGCTTTAGCAGATATATTTACTTGTTATTTCCAAATTTTAATAAATTTCTAAGGAACCAAAAACGTTCAAAGTCATTCTGAAGTAATGAATACAGTAGACGACTATTTTTGAACAAAACGAAAACATTTATTAATGATTTAAGTAAATTATTAGAAAGATGTGATAAACGCGTATGTATTGATTGATGTCTTGAATTGTATTTTCAACAGATAATTTAATTTGTCACCTTCGGTATGAAATTTAACATTACCGGACGAGTAAGAACTATCTATACGAATTAATCCTATTGACAAAGGTTTCAAATTAAGGGCATCTGCTTTATTACAGTTGAAAAAAATTGGGGGTTTCGGCCATTATATTCAAGATTATTCAAATGCAGGCAACGACACTTCCAGTTAGAACAAAACCATCAGTTCGTTGGTAAAGATCATCATTGTTGTAAGCCATTCTTGACATTAGAGATTTGTCTAATATTTGAGTTATACGCTGTACCTATAAATAAATACTCGGTTTCGGATCTAACAACCGATAGAATTTGATTCATTTCGGTGTCACACCAGACGAAAACAAGTCTTCTATGCTGAAAATGATGTCAAGATGGTGATATCAACGAATTAAAATATTGTAGCGACACTTATTATGGATAAATAGTTTTACATGAAGGTATCGAAATATTCGCTTCTTCAAATATTTCATGCGATACTGAGCTCGCTTCATATATCATAAAATCATTACAAGGTGATATGTCGATCCATACAGTAAATAAAATTATTTATAATTCGAATAAGGAAAATAATCAATACCTCTCATAAGTATAATTCATTTAACCTAGATCTGATTCTTCACTTAAAAGAAAAGTAAACCAAGTGGAATAATACTAGCTAAACTTAGCTAGTATTATGAAAGCGCCTAAAGTGAGTAATTCTGAAGGCGCCTGAGCGCCCAGCTCCTCCTCAATTGGATAAAAGGTTTTACAGAGCTATGAACAACAGATCTGTAACCTTTTATCCAATTTGGCAGTACCTAGGCGCTCAAGGGCCCTCAGAAGAAACATAATCGGCGAGAAGCAACTAAATGGATTATAATTATGAAATATTCACAGAGATGTGGATATATCAATAGACGGTGTCCTCGATACATACATAGATAAAATGATAAATTTTCTGAATTTGAAAGAATTTTTCACAAAATTATTCTAATTCTGTGTGCCTCACGCCGATTTTTTCGACTAAATTTCTTACTAAACTAAATAATGCTACATTATGCTATTAACCACCAGACGGCTAACGAAAAGTCTCCTCGCGGGTTGTCACTTTTTATTAAGAGTGCTTGGATTATACAGTTTATTACAGAAAAATTTAATTTCTGCCACAAAGTTTGTAGCGAAATGATGATTCTATAATATTATACGAGTATTTTGCATTTTTGAATTGGAATCATTGTTGTAAACAAACTTTCTGTTTTTGTTAATAGTGATTTGATTAATATTTTAGGATTGTCAGTGCGTGATCTTGGTGGGCAAGGGTATAAGGAGCAGCAAATTAACAATTATAGAATGAAAGATTGTACTCTGAATCAGAAAAACAACCATACGATGGTTAACCTATAATGTGCAGTTGAATTAACATATCACCCGTTTTTAGCTTTAGATACGTTTGAAAATCCGTGCCCTCAACACTTATTGTAAAAAATAATTCATGATTGTGAGTATGATCTTTCCAAATCGAACCTTACATATAGGGTTTTCGGATTAAACGAATCCGTTTCCGAAACGAAACTATTTCCAAAACTATACGTTTTTCCAAATGAAAAGAAACATTTCCCAAATTCAATGAAAACTTGTACGGAATGAATGAAACTTTTCCAAAATAAATAAATTTAAAGTGAATAAATATCTAAATCACTAAAAATGTTTGGTTTTTATTTGTTAAATAAAACACTCATTTAAATGCATTAAAACTAAGATGAAATTGGAGCAGTCCACGTAGCTGTGACTATTCAAACCTTATTTTTGATGACGCCTTCTAAATTAAATTCTCTCATAATACTTAATAAATTCATTGCACTGCTTAGATCAATTCTTCTGAATGAGAATTCTGAATGAATGGAGCTCATAAAAAATTTTATATGGGATTTTACCTGAACCATAACGCAGCGAGTCTTAAAATATTCCGATATGTTAGCTTCTACCCGCCTCAACATTCTTATTATCAATTCCCCTATCCAAAATATTATATACGCGACATTCTCCTGTGTGAATAACATTATTGAGGTTAATTTTGGTTTGAGTGATATTTTTGCTTTATAATATTAAATATTTTAAGGCAAATACGCGGTGTACGCTTTTCGATTGGAACCTCTTCACCGATATCGGCGGCGATAAAAAATTACAAAACTGTCATCTGCCAGACTCTACCTGTTGTACTATCATATGTCGTTTGTAAGTAAATTATATATTTTGCACTTATTTTAAAACGGTTCTGGCTCATCCCATAATTAAACAAAAAATATCAGTAAGCATGTCAATTAATTATCGGATCGACACAACAGGAGAATGATGTTCCTAATTTATCAATGTATCAATGGCGATATATCGTTATTGCGTCGTCTAATGGAAAAGCACCTAAGGGTAAAACGTCTCGCCTAAATTTTGACTAACGGTTTTAGATACGTTTTTAACGGTTTATTCATTTTCACCTCCTCTTTGTTGGGTTAAAAATCATTAATTTTGCTGCAACCGCGATTCCCACTTTGTGGGCCGAAACTTTTGGGTCAAACAGAAGTTTTTAGTTTGTTTGCTTAGCAAAATAATATTTTTCCGTTTTTGAGCGAACTCATCTAAGTACGTTGTTGAAAACCTTAAGATTTTCTTAAACCGATAATAAATTAATTTAATATTTTGTAGACAATTTTATGTACGAAATATTGAGAAATTCCAAAAGACACAAATAAACATTGTAAATTAACCAGCACGCAAATCAAAATCAAAAGTATTTACACAGGGTATAAAATATGTACCGGGACGGTCCAATATATTGAATAGTACACACCGCATCGAGAAACAAATTAATCCGTATTTAATATTTTTGAAAAAGCTATTCAGCTACACTAAACTCGACCCACACCCCCTCACGCTGTGGGTGGGGGTGGGGCAAATTTGATATCTTAAATGGAAACCTCCCATTTTTTATTACATATTCGGATTCTACGTCAAAAAATACGTAAATTTTATTTGAAATATTTTTTGTGTTCGGTGCAGATGGCGCTGTAGATCTTAAACGCTTCTACCTATAACAACAAAATATTGTCAGACTTTTAGAAGGCCTCTTAAATTGAACGATCTCATCAATTGGAGTTTTCCATTGCGCTCAGAACAACAATCGGCGAGGAGCGATTAAATGGATTGACAATATTAAATATTTGACGAATCAATATAAATTATAAAAAAATAATTAAACATTGAATTTAAATAAATACTCGTAAACATTATTTCCTTATAGAAATTTTATTTGATTTAGAACCCCCTGCCCTCCCCTCCAGCCCCCCCACTTAACCAATTTCTGGCTACCCTATACAGACTAAGTTATCGACAACTATAAGAACTATACGACCATTTCTAAGTTGCCTGAGAACGTTGAACGATAAGCTCTATAACTACATATTGATTTGTAAAATATTGGGAACCTTGGTGGTAATTGTCACTGGCTATTTTTAATGTTCCTCGCCAACACAAATTACATCTGGATCTTTATAGGCTCAACTTCTGAATTGATCGAGGACATTTCGGGTAACAACCACACCTACAGCAGTCGTATTACATAACCAATACTACTACTACGACATCAAAAACACGAACTCCTAATAAGCAATTTTAGTCCCATAATCCAGGAAGTAACACAAACGGCGACTAATTAATTTTTTTCGTTCAATACAAATTTGTTTAATTAATACACTAATCACACCATTTTTTTTAATTGCGAAAGTTTGTGAAACTTTAACGTACCTGCAAAGTGAAATTTGATGTTTGAAGTAAAAAATATCTCGGTTTTACGTCATTAAGATATCCAAGTTAAATTTTACAAATCAATCGAATAAAAAGTTAAAACTCCTTTAAATCGTGCACCTACAGCAATATAATTGTCAATTGAATTTGCGAACGAGAAACAAGAACTCCAAAAATTTAATATCGTTAAGCTATAAAAAAATAAACCCACAATAATATTGTATTAATACATATTTAAAACCAAAACCTAATCACTTATTTACAAAAACATTAAAATACTTTACCAATGTTCTCTATATATAAATGTAACTGTTCATATGTGGTGGGCGATTTAAAAAAAAAAAAAAATTAAAAACCCTCTTAATCCGAAAAATGATTTTCTAATGTTAAAATTAAAAAAAAAACTCTTCGCAAAGTAACATTAGCAACACTACCGCTTGTATATAAAATAATGAGGGGTTGTGGTGATTACATACGTTTTCTGTTTTATCGAAATGAGAAACAATATAGAAAGAAAACTTTCTTGAACATGTATCGTTCCCAACTGCCTACATACTAATACAAAAAAAAATCCCATTTCAAATGAATTAACAATACCATATAAACAAATACATAGATACGACAAAACCCTCATTATCATTTTGTATATATTTTCGCTCGAGTTTTCATCATTTTCCTATATACATTTAATCGGTATCCAAACCAAAAAGAAAAATCAGGAAAATATTCTTTTGCTTGTATTCGGCTTACATCCTCCACCTACTAATATATTTTATGTACTCGTCTATACGAATTCAAAGCGTTGGGAATTTTTTTTTTCGTAATTAAAGGGAAATATCTTAAAGTAACTGCGCATAAAATAAAATTTATGATAATCTTTTCCGAGCTTTTTCACACTGCTTGTCTGTGTGTGCTTTTTTTAATAAATATTTACAATCATTTTTACTTTTTTGTTTCTTTATTCCGCTTATGTTGCATGAGTAAAGTGCGGATGAAGATAAGCACCCCAGAAAATATTATAATTTAGATTGCATCGTTTTTACAAAGGCCAACACTTAATTTGTTCTTGTTTTAGCAAAGTTATGATAAAACCGTTGTCTTACGCGCAAAATTTTGATAAACTTTTTACTGTGATTTAATTTTAGGGGTTTTTATCCCCTTTTAACAAATAAAGCGCATATATATGTATATGTATATACTAGAAAAAAAAACAAAGTTCCTTTCAAATCATGTTAAAGCTTTTGTAACGCTACAAATTTGTAATATAAATTATGCTAATACAGTAAGAGCTTTTAGTCTGTAGAATATTAACGCGATATACAGACACAATTTTGACTGATGATCCTAATTTTTCTTGGGAAAAGCACACGCGTCACATGTTAACGAACAAAAGCTTAATGGATATGATGAGCTTTTATTTATGTTTCTATTACAAAATACATTTTATGCTTGTTTATGTTTTTCACTTTAAAAAAAGGTCACACGTTTTGGAAATTAAATGATGCATTACGTATAATGGTGATTTACTGTAAAGTCCAGTATTATTTTTTGCCTATTTTCGCGAAACGCTTCGTTATTAAATTTAAAAAAATTAATGACTTTGTATAACTTAAACAAGATTACTGTAGCCCAAGTTTATGATTTGGTGAGTGATGCTTTCGAGTATAAATATCTAGAAACTGATAATAACGACTAAAATGCGATCAAATAAAAAACATACACCATGTAGGTAATTAACACTGTGTAATCATAAAAGACCATTTTACACATTCACGTTCAAAATTATCTAAACTGGGCCTAACAGTAAACAATTTCAATAAAATCGAACCAATTCCAATCCACTTACATACACCAGTAGATAAAAAGATAATTGAAAGTTTCATCATTCCGAACCAAATACTTGTACTACTGAAACAAGAGCAAATTTTATCAACAACGGTAATAAAACATAAAATATTAACAACAAAATACGGTTTACACAAAATCCATGAAAAAAGGACGTGACTGATCAAATTCAAGAATTATACAGAATTTAAACAGCCCGAATTCATCTCCAATGAGCGTAGTGTTAAAAAAGGCAGATGATTCTTGAACCCAAAAAGTGAGAGTTGTGATCGACTATAGGAAATTAAACGAAAAACGACAAATTTGCAATCCCTCAAATAGAGGAAATTCTTGACAGTCTCGGAAAATTTGTGTATTTCTCAACACCTCATCAAAAATCTGGATTACGTCAAATTCCGATGGACAAAAAATACCAAGCAATGTCTTTTCTCCAGATAATAGACGATATCATTTTTTGAAAATCTTTGCAAGGTTTTAATACGTCTTGGCCAATTCCTAAAAATACAATTGTGGCAAGTGTGTGTTCCTACGAAGAGAAACGGAATTCCTTATAATCAACTTGCATAGAATTTGTATTATGAAACAAAACGTAATTATATAACAGAAGAAAGGGAGGAAATATTATTTAACTATAGATTGGATATTTTTTTTTGTGCAACCGGGCACTATAAATATAAAGCGAAATACAACTGTGAGTAGTCCTTAGCAGTAGTTTTCTTCACAGCAACAAACCCTTCTTGGGTAAACCTGATCATCAAGATTAGTCCCGGAAAAATTTCGTGCCGATGGACTGGGGTCCAAGTATGTTTAGCACGTTAAAAATTCCTCGTACAATTACGGCCAAATAATATCTAGGCAAACACCAGGGTGAAATTTGGGGGAAATTGAAATTTTTTTGAGTCTAAGGTAGAAATTAAAGATTAATTTTGTATGATTTAGAATTTTAGAATAATCTGAAATTCTGAAAGTTGGAAATTTTGTTTTATAGGGGTAAAGGTAAAGTACTTTTGGATTTTATCGGAATACACAAATCTCGGAATTCGCAAGAGTTATCGAAATTATGAAATTCTAGGATTTAGATTTACTGAAATTGAAAAGAAAGTTAAAGCCATATAATAAAGAGATGAAATGCACCACTATAATTTCACACTTGGTTTGGTGAATTTCAATTCTGAATTATCAGTATGGCTGTTACTAGTACAAAAAACTTGAAGAAAGTTGAAACTATTAAAATTTATTAATAAAATTATTTAACAAATTGGGGATTTTATAAAATTAAATTGTTTTTAGCTGGTGCAAATTATCCGAGATTAACGAGATATTTGAATTTTACGGTTGAGATGCATGATATTACAAATTATTCGACTTTTGATATCACAAATAAATCAAGATTAACAAAAATTTTCGAGTTTCACAATTTCCAGATTATTTTCGAGATTATCGAATTTGACTCGCGTTTGTTAAAGATTATTTCAATATTATAAAAGGTTTTCGATATTGTTGGTGATTATTCAAAATTAACGAAATGTTGAAGCTTTTAAGATTTTTTGTGATTGCCAAGATGTGCAATTATTCGAGATTTTTGAGTTGTCTTTCGAAATTGTTGGTCATGTTGCTTATCATTGAGTTTGTAATATTTTAATATACAGTTGTTCAATTTCAGATTTTTGGATATTTTCAAGATTTTTCGAGTATTTTGAATTTACAGACGAAACCTTAAAATCGTTCTTAATATGATTAATACTGAGATGCTTAGTATACAAGTGCTTCCTATTAAATAGTTGGGTAGTATCATGAGTTATTAATCAAAGTTTTCAGGATATTTCGAATAGATTTTTTGGGCATTATTAAGTGAATTAAAATAAGTCCAACGGCCATATTATTTATTCGGTTTGGTTTATTTTCGTCTATTTCGCTATTGGTTTATTTTCTAAACCAGTTTAACGGCCATGAAATGTTAGATTTACTCGAGTTGACAACCATTTGGTATTTCACTTTCCATATTAATCTTGCGTCATTCGTGTAAGTTAAGATAGAAACATGTTCTGTGCATTTTTATGCATTTTGGTGTTTTCCATCTATTTTTGTCTCTTTTCGTGTTATTTGTGTGTCCATGCAAATGTTGTGCAGCATACAGTAGACAGATATAACTTTTTGGATCAAGTCCAATCGATGCATCTGCATGCCTGACATGAGAATCGGGAAGCGCCGTTTCATTAACCATCGCCAACGATAACATACTCCCCAAATTCGCCAGCTTCGATTTTTTGATGGACGTTAGAATTGCAGAATATAGTCGAGTCATGAGTCGAGCCAGGCCAGCGAGCGACGAAAATATATCTTAAGTTCTGTTGGCACTTTTTGCGTATAATATTTGAACCCATACGTTTTTAGTCGAAAAGTGTTACCAAATTTATATAATGGCGAGATTCCGTTTTGCAGGCGACTTGATGCGGATATTTGACGGCAGTTCGACCAAAATTTCAGATGAAATCCCGCTATTATCCAAATTATAGCATGACACACCGACGTGGATCGCTATATCTATGCTGTTGCGAACCATAGCGCGTGCAGCCGCCAAAAAGCATCCTTGTGGAGCCGAAAGTATTTGCGGAAGTCGACATCGTCGTAGTTGTCGACCTTGGAGCGCTTGTATGTGATATTTTTAAAATATTCGTTTTTCGTTCAAGATAGTTTTAACAATTCTCAAACTTTAGGAACATAGAAATTTATAAATTCTAAATTTCGTTCAGTAAAATGAATTGGTTTAAGCTGGCTCGAATTATACGAGATTTCTCGTGATTATATTCGTGGTTAATCAAGATTTTTATGTTTCTCGAAATTTTCGAGATTTAGGGTTAAATTGCTTGACGTTACAAATTATTCGACTTTTGATATCACAAATAAATCAAGATTACAAAATTTTTCGAGTTTTCATGTAGGTACATATTTTTAAAAATGATCGACATTTTCCCATTATTTTCAATAATATTAGTGATTATTAAAAATTATCAGGATGTTGAAGCGTTTTAACTTTTTTTTTGTGATTGCCGAGATGTGATACATTTAAGTTACTTGGCGTCTAAAATAATCCAGAATTTTATAGATTATTCGAGATTCTCAAGTTTGTTTTTCCGAATTGTGCTACATTGAGCTTATCACTGAGTTTATAACATTTTAAAAACAGCTCAATTTTAAGATTGTCGGAAATTTTCAAGATTTTTCGAGTCACTTGTGTTTACAAAGTCCATTGAGAACATTTAAAATTTCGATAAATCGCAAAATCCTCTGTGATTTGGTTAATGTTGAGATGCCTTGCTTCAATTGATTCCTATTGAATAGTTGATTGTTATACCATAGCATATTATAATCAAGATTTTCGAGATATAATTTTCGAACGACAAAATCATATTTGTCGGCTTTATTAAATGAATTTAAGGTAGGTAGGTACAGTGTTAGCAATGAGTCATAGGGATTTCAGCGCGCGTCTATAAGTAAAGAAAATTTAAGTAAATATGTATAAGTTTTGAAAATTGTTGGTTCCAATTTTAAAGAACAAAATACATGTTGAGTAAATTAATTGATGAAGATGTTCAATAAAAGTGTTGTCAAATTCAGTTTTTAATTTGAAAATCATTTTTTTGTAAATAATTTTAATTCGCGAAATTAATTTAATTTGGAAGCTGAATAGATGTTTCCTGAAAACCAATTTATCAGGCTACCAATTTTGAAAGGCTCTAAACCTCGATGCCTCGGAAATAGCTCATCCCATCATCTAAGACTACCGATTTATTTATTTTCCTCGTAAAGAATTTCATCACTTCTACCAAATAAATGCTACTTGCCGATCAACCAGGTTTAATATTATGTATCAGCAGTTCTCCAATATTATTGGAAAAGTATATTTATGCGTAGGGTGATATCGTGCTCGACTGAACCGTTGTTTTAAAGACATACTTTTCCGTGAGATTAGAGTACTTAATATCTCTCAATTCTAAAGAGTGAAAGTTTTTCGTTTTTGACCCTTACTTTACCGTGCTTTGGAGTCAAATTGACCTCAATCGATTTTAAAATTTAAGAAATACGTTTCTTAATATTTAAATGGCGCATACCTTATAAGTTAGCCTCAACTAATATCTTATCAACGCAATACAATGAAAAGAGAACCCAAATTACTTGTAAATTTAATTTGGGTTCGCGGTATTCGATACCTTAGAGTATATAAGAATGTCTCTAAATTCAAAAATATTTGGAATTTTTATTCAATGCCTTAAAAAAGTGCTATAAATGATTATAGTACGAAATAACAGAACCATAAATGATAAAAAATGCCTTTCTGAAAGCCTAAATTTGTATTTACCACAAACTATAAAAATGGGCATACCACTTGTGTGGTCTAAGACAGTGCTTCTCAAACTTTTTCATAGTGCGTCCCCCGAAATCAGAGAAATGAAATCCAGGGCCCCCAAAAATAGTATTCAATAATAAAGAATTTACATCTAAGCATTTTGGGCATTCTTGCTAAAGGATCTCAGATGTTTCGCGCAGCTGGGACACTATCAATTGTGATTCATATCCGTATTCTGCCATTTAAAAAAATGTTCTTCCAACCCAAAATATTCCTTCAGCATCATTTTCATTTGATTTGTAGGATTAAAAAATGTTCGTACACAAAAATTGTATTATTTCAAAAAATTATTAAACATTTTGAAAAACTTGAAAAAATTCTTATTAAAAATTGAATGCTTCTGGAAAAACTCCGGTACTAAATATTTTAACTAGCCTAAGATTATGCTATACATTTTTGAGCTGACTATGCTGGATATCCCGACCTGAATTTGCTTTGCTTTTAATTTTAGCGTCAAATGATTTTAGATACTTAAGACCAAATTTGGATTTAATTCTTCTGAATTATCGAAATATGAAAATGCTGGAAATACTTGACACATTAAAAAATGAAGTTTTCTGTACAAAATTTAGAGTTCACAATTTTATATCCAAAATTTGAAATTTTATTCATGACGAGTTTCATCTCAGTAGATGATTGTAGTTGAGTTTTTTTTTTTGGTCCCAGGCATTCGAAAATTACCGAGCTTTGAATTACCGGTTTTCGGTAATTTTTTAATTGTTATCCGTAATTTACCAAAAAAAAATTCAGAATGTTTCCAATGTTTGTATTAGTGATATGATGCACAAATTTTGGTACTTCAATTTTAGAAAATTGACCGATCCTCTTTTTCTATTAATGTATTCATATACGCTTGAAATAAAAATAAACATTTAATTTAAATTTTACATATGGTCATTTTAACCCTTAAACAAAGCTTATCAATAGTTAGTGAAGTTTTGTGCAAAATTGGCTCACGGCCGAAAATTCACTTTTGATTCCACAGAAGTTAGGTTTATAGTTAAAAAGTGTTGATATGCAAGTTAGTTGCGTTGAATATTAAAGGATTTTATTCCTCAAATATAGTGCCTGCTTTTGCCTTAATTTTTAGGATAACTTGTTCGGATTAATTGAATTTTCTTTAAATTTGGCAGGTTTGAGTAAATTCGCAAATCAATCAAAAGATTTTTAGTCTAAAAATTAAAATGACACCAATGACGAATATGAAATTTTTATGTGTAAAACCAAGGTAAACCTTTCGACAAATTTATAAAACTTATTAATAATTTGTATTTTATGGATATTTTATCTGAAGATAGTTAGATACATTTTCGGGTTAGTATTCGACAAATTTACCAACATTTCTGTAAACAAGATTAAAGTACGAGTAATTATTTAATATTACTTACTAAACACGTACATTTTAAATATCCAGTTTCGCAAATTTTCATAGATCTAATTTCCTATAATTTTTACTTTAAAGTTAGCTCCTAAATTTTTGGAGAAATTACTTCGACATTACTTGGATATCTGTGAATGAACTCGTTTTCGCTGATTTACCATATCATGATAATCCCCCACTTCAGTTAGGAGTCACATCCTTCGAGAAAAATAATCTAATAAACAACAAATAGATTCTATCGTTAATGCTTTTATGACAATTTACCTCTAACGAACACTAATAAATCGAGTAGTAATTTGCTGACAGAAAACATTCTGGTTAGACCAGGGATCCAATCATCAACGATTATGTCTTCAACACATTTCAGACTTCTCCCGAATTTAACGCCAATACCTCCCCTAAATTTTAACGCGGTACCCAAGCAAACTGATGGTTTAAGTTCAACATCTGTACCAGTTCAGCAGACATTTTCTGGTGCTGAAACATACCTCAAAAGAAACAGTGGCCTAGAAATACACAGGTGGGTAATCTCGTTCAGCGGTGAGTGTGGGGGAAATCCCTGTTGAAAGATTCATCTACCGAGTCGAGAGTATGGCTAATTCCAATGGTACTACGACTGAATTTCTCGTTAAAAACTTAAACGTAATATTGAATGGGAAAACTAGAGAGTGGTACTGGGTGTACATAGAGAGAAATAGGTACGTTACTTGGGAAGAATTGAAGTGTGCCATGATTCTTCGTTTCCAAGACAGACGAACAGACGCAGACGCAGATATAAGATAAGGTTTAAGGCAAGGCTCCATGAAAGCTAACACGAACGATTTCATTAGAACATTTTTACAATTTTTACTTCTATTGTTATATTTTTTAAATTGTGGTTAATTAAAAATTTTAACGGAACATATAAATTTTAATTTTCGTATTACAGTTCGTAGCAAATTATTTTATTTTAATTAAAACAAGTAATTTTTCCTTTTCGTCGTACGATATGGCGACTTCGAAAAAAAAAATCGTTCAACCGGAAAACGAACTCAATTTCCAGTACGACGATTTTTTTTTCGTGGTATATACATAGCCACAAAAGTCAAAGCCTCATTTGAAAACTTTTATTTTTCTTGGTGTGTACGCGTAGAATTTCGAAACGATTTTTTCGTCCATGTAGCTAAGATCATGAAAAACCGATTCGAAACGTACGTTTTGTCGTATCATGGAGCCTTGCCTTTAGAAAGACGCAGGGAAAGAGCTCGAGAAAGTTTTTTAGATTTTTATAAAGACATTTTGTCAATGGCATTTTCTCTTCAGAATCCTATGACCGAAATAGAGACAATCAATTTGCTGATCCGAAATAAGATACCTGCAATCGTACAGGGTGGATTCCAGAGCTAGTATTTCAATCAAAACGCCAAATCAATGAGCTCCATGGGAACGCTGATTGCTGTGAATTGGAACGCAATCAAGTCAACTTAGCTAAGCTGCCAAACAACTATGATTCCGTGTGTGCTGTATCCTAGTCAAATTCAACATCTAATATAAATGAAACTCAGAAATAGCGCATTTATTGGAATTGCGGAAATAACACGCACCTTTTTAAAAACTGTACAATGCCAATTTCACACAAATTTTGCTTTGGCTGCTTAGCTAATAATGTCATATAAATAAACTGCCAGATATGTCATAATGTCGCTGCATCGGGAAACCATCAACGGGATGGCAGAAATTTTGCGACTCAGATCCGGAATTCTACAAAATTCTTCAGAGGAAGCCCAATTAACATGAAATATTTAAAAACTCACAGAGAAATTAAAAAGTTAATATCTGGATGGTAACAACGGGGCTAACATTTCTGTACTTGGTTTAGAGTCCGAAAACTTTTTAAAAGAAAATAACATTAACATGTTTAGCATGGCATCCCTGTTGGCAACTGCGAGTGGAGAACAGTAACCGGTTGTTGGCCTTATTATTACCAATGTATCTTACGGCGGAAAAACCAAGACAGTGAGGATTCATATTGTTCCAAACCGCACCCAACAGTTGTACCTAGGAATTGATTTCTGTGAACAGTTCGGTTCGATCTCAGTAAAGGTATACGAATTAGATAATAACTGCATTAAGTCCAACGCAGAACTCGACAGTAATAAACATCAATTAAATCTGGAACAAGAACAAATGCTAAATCAAGTTATTGAAAAATTTCCGTTATATAAGAGAAATGGTTTAGGTAAAACCCATATTTTAGCACATCAAATAGATATCGTCCCATGCAAATGAGAGTATGATAAGTGACTATATCATATTCTCAAATAATCGTTTAGTTGAATTCTCTGAATATGATTTTATACGATGGCAATTTTTCATAAAAATCGAAATCCTCCCTAATGGTTAGAAACAACAAACTACACTCTCATTTTCTTTGCTGCTACACCAAAGTAAAAAACTTCAAACTCCTTTCCTGAAAAATGACTTTTTTCACTTATCATACTCTCATTTGCATGGAACGATATGGGAAATGCGATCGCCGTTAAGCAACGATATTATGCAGTATTGCCTATAAAACAAGAAGATATTTATCGCGAGCTGGACCATATGCTTGCGTTGGGTGTGATATAGGAGAGTGCCAGCTCATGTTCATCCTCGTTCACTTTAGTTAAAAAGGCAACCGGGAGAATTCGTCTGTGTCTCGACACGAGAAAGATTAACTCGGTCACAGTGAGGGACGCTTATCCTTTGCCGTTGATTGAGTGGCTGTTAGGTCGACTGGACAACACACGGTTTATAAGCACCATCGATCTAAAAGACGCCGTTTCACTGTACAGGTAGGTCTACCAGCTGCATTATGCAGGCAGCCCAGACGATGTGCCGGTTAATGTACAAGATAACTTTGTTTACATAGACGATCTTTTAGTTATATCAGCAACCATCGAGGAGCATATACATATCACTACTGTATGAAGTAGCTAGATTGTTAAAATTAGCAAATCTGACTATAAATGTAGAAAAAAGTAAGTTTGTTCTACTGGACACAAGGTCCCTGGGCTATGTGTTAGGTGAGGGATGCCTCAGAGTGGATCCGGAAAAAGGGCGAGCCATAGACGAATACTCCGTTCCTAAAACCGTTAAACAGATTCGAAGTTTTCTTGGGATGACAGGCTAGTACCGACGCTTCGTCTTAAATTATCCAAGTTTAGCTGCGCCTATTACCGATTTACTAAAAACGGGTAAGGCAAAAATATGGAATATACAGGCACAAACGGTATTCAAAAACTTAAAGAAAGCGCTAGTCACAGCACCGATTCTAGCCAATCCAGATTTCACCAAGCATTTTTCCAGGAATAGGAAGCGTATTATTTCAGAAGTTTGATGATGAAGATGAACATCCGATCGCCTTCATCTCCCATAAGTTGAATAAAGCCCAGTGGAATTACAGTATGGAACTGGAATATTTGGCAGCAGTGATGAGCAAAGTTTAGACCTTATATTGAGGGCTATCCATTCACAGTAACTATGGACCACTCGAGTTTGCGCTGGTTGATGAAACAGCGAGACTTAATGGATAAATTGGCAAGATGGTCTATAAAGTTCCAGTCATTCGATTTTAAGACCGAATATATAAAGGATTCATTAAACGTTGTTCCAGATAGCTTGTCCAGAGTATACGTCGAAACTCTTGATAGAAATAATGAGAATGTTCTTCACATCGACCTGGATTCTACTGTATTCCAGAATGGCGAATATGTTGCAAGAATCAAGGCGTTGGAACAAACACTGGTGCCTCCTTAAATTATAAAGTCCAGGATCGAAAAAATATATGTAAACACCAAAACCGACTTAATTACAGACCATCATGGAAACTAGTTGTTCCAGAGTCACTAACTGCTTTACTATTTGAGAGAGCACATAATCCACCAACCGCTGCACATCAAGGTATTTACAGCACAATTGAATTACGAAGACGGTTCTATTACTGGCCCACCATGACTATGCAAGTTCGGAATTTTATAAATGAATGCGAAACGTGTAACTAATGTGCTCATAATTTTATAAAATCAGCTCCTAATGATCGGTGGAAAGATCCTCACTGCCACCTAGCCAATGTGCTGCACCACCAATCAATCATTAAGAGATATGTTAACGGTTAATGGGATACCAATTTTCTGGAAGTTAAAGCCCCGATAAAACCGTTACACACTGTAAATTTAAACGAAAAGTCTTGTCCAGTCTCTGTTTTATTTATTTATTTATGTCGCGAAAATAGCAACATTTTACTATAATGATAATTTAATTTGTGATGAACGAGAACCGATTACATGGAATATTTCGCGCTAACCCTACACACATAAAGACACACACATACACAAACAACTGTATGACTAGTGTTATTTATTTTCCTCTCATTGTATTGTCGTTATTTAATCAAATAAATTTGGCAAACAAAAAAAATGCAAAGTATTTTCCCTTCTTTTTCGGTGTTGCCATTTTATGTTTACTCCGTGTTAAAATATTATAATTTTCCTTACGTACCGTAGAGCATCAAAGGAAAAATAAAAAACTTAACGCAATATGAATTTTAATGAGATCTGACATTTATTTTAATATACCACCAGCTAGCTAAGGAACATCATAAAAAACAGAATTTTTCTTTTGTTTTTTGTTTTTGTTTTTTGTTGTTGTGGAAAATTGAAAGCAATGGAGGAAAAACAAGAACATAATTTCCTTATACATATACATGGTGGTGTAAAAATATTGTTAATTTCACATTCCGTTCATTTTAATGGCCACATCTCGCACAGTCTTAGAGCGCTACAAAACAAAAAATAAAAATATTTAGCGAAACATTATTTAAATTTTTTTTTCTGTTGTTTGTAGGGTTCTTGAAATATCCGAAACATAGCACACTGGTTACGATGATTCGTTATAATGTTTCTTGATTTGGTTATAGCTAGGCGGTATACAAACTTTGAAGGTAGATCAAATATATGCGTTCACATTACATTTAATGTTATGGCTGTATATAATACTCGCATATAAATGTATTTAGAAATGAGAACGGTACAATGTAAAGGAAAAGGTTTGGTTTCTTATAATAGATGTCAACCTACTATAAAATTGTCATTTGTATCTTTTATATATTTAACAATTTAAAATTATGCTAATTTTTGTTTTATTACAACAAATAAAATTTATAACATTTTGTTTAGTTGATTAAAGTAACAACAAAAATGTCATAATGATTATTTACATATGTGTCATACATTTTCTGTTTGGAAATGATATAGGGCAGGAGCAATGTGTCTGGTTATTTTTTTACGATCCCAGAAACATAAATAATTGAATATTGTGTCCTTTTACTGTCTTATTAAATTCGTTATAAACCAAATAAAATTAAAAAAAAATAATTAAGGATGAATTATGACACAAACACACACATAACACAAGGAAAGCATAACTTTTATTTTTTTAATGTCAAATATACTCGTAAACTTCAATGTGATTTGAATACATGATGTACTTTTTGTTGTGTGTTTTTTTTTTTTTGGGTTGTTCTTGTTGCCATTTTCCGACATTTTTCTATTTTTTATTTTTATTGTGCGATGTTGGTTGGTTGGTTACCCATAAAATTTGAATCCTTATGAATGTAATTTATATGATAATTTTAATTTTTCCAAATAGCTTAACGTCCTTCATTATGGTGTTGTCGCTTTTGTTGTTGTGACGTTTAACGAAGCGGAAAATATTATAAAGATATGGTTGGATTTGAAGCAAAATTTGGTAGTAAAATCACAGCGAGCTTTTTTTTTAAATACATAATTTCATTCACAAATTGGTTACTGTTGACAGTACACGTTTTTAAATATTACATTAATTAAAATGTAATTTTTTATGTTTGCGAAATGGGTTTTAAAATTAATTGGCCTCACCCTTTCATACCTAATAAGAAATGGGCAAAAAATTAAGTAACATTTAATAAGAGGGTAAGAATAGGGATATTCAGAGACAAAGTTTGAAAACAACTACTCTCGATACTTCAGCATATTATGAATCATTAATTGCATTTTTACAAAATTAATTGGACTGTGTAGCGAGTGTCTTGCTACAATAAGCTGCGAGTTGGCCACCCCTGAATAATTATAGTTGTTGCGTGTGTTAGTTCCTTATCCTTCATAATTTGTTTGCTATCCTTTTCCCGTCTCCTTCTGGCGGCAACGCAAGATTTGCTTAGATTTCATACCTCACCCCCCATCCCGCCGAGCTTTAGCCACGTTAATTCAGTCCGCCGATGAAGTCACGAAGTAAATACTAACCTTTCTGCTAATGATCTGAGCCAATTCTTGTAGCCAATAATCATTCTGGTTTTGGTGGCCTCTCGCTCTCACATAGGATCGTTACAGTGGCGCCCAAACTATAAGGCTTTCCCTTTTCTTATCCTTTTCATAATTTTTTTTTTGTAATTTATTTTGAACTGTTAAATTCTAAGAAATACATTCATGTATAGTGTGACGAATCATATTTTTGGCGTTCATTACCCAATACTGCGTTCTCAGGTGTGCTAAAGTTACTTGATTGCCACCATGTAGTGTTTTTATATGAGCTTCTTTGATAAGCAAACTTGACAACTTGAGACCTCTGGGCATTATTATCGGATGTTTTTCTTCAAATGGGAGATTAGAATTTATTATTATACCTCCGACTCTGAGTAGGTCATTTCCGTCCAAAAATGGAGTTAGCGTTATGATTGTACTATTCTTTGGTAGGCTTTGATTCGCTTTTAACTTTTTTAATTCTGGTTCAAAACCTTCCTGCTGTGCGACTCTGATTATTGCCCTTAGCGATGCTTTACGTTCCTCTGGTTTAAAATGGGAGTTGTTTTTAGCTTTTAATTTAGCATTTGATGGAAATCATAGACAGTATGCAATGCTATGAACAAGCCGTTGTAACGAAGAGGATCTATCGAATTCAATCACAGGTTTTTTTACTGTTGTTGTAAATATTCTTATTGATTTTCGTTTCATGATGCCCGCTTGTTTCATTTCTTCATTATTGATTTTTGTTATTGGATAGCTCAAATTTAGCCGTGCTGGCCCTTCCTTCCAAATTATGTGGGTTAATAATTGAACTGAGTTTAATTCTCGAGATGGACAGTCAGCAGGATTCTCATTAGAGACTCATTAGATGCCATTGGCTAGGGTCGGTGATGGCTTGTATCTCTGTTATTCTGTTCGCCCCAAAAGTTTTATGGTATTGTGGGTTTCCAAAACTGCTGTGGAATCGCTCCAGCAAAATGTCGATATATTGTTGTTGATGTTCAACGCATGGTTGACATAATCTAATCTTGGTAGTGATATTGTTTGGTTTACCGGTGCAACCTTTATTTAGCAGCAATTATTGTGATTTGGTTGTTTATTTTACTGTATACTACTGCAGCATATGCTTGATTTGAGGCGTCACAGAAACCATGTAGTTCAATTTTGGAGTTACTGCTGTAATTTATCCAACGGTGAATTCTGATTTTCTCTAAATATGGTAATTCTATTTTGTAGTTTAACCATCTACTTTCAAGATTTAAATGGAGTTTTTCATCCCAACCTACACCGGAAGCCCATAAATCTTGAAGTAGAATTTTTGCCGGAATCTCCACTGGTGTTAACCATCCTAGCGGATCGAAAAGCCTTGATGCCTCTGATAAGATTGTTCGTTTGGATATTGTTGTTTTGGATCCTGGCAAACAAGAATTGAAAGGTGTATGTTGAAGAGTTCCACAGGAGTCCAAGTGTTTTCACTGTATCACTAAATTCTATAGAATGGAGTCCTATTTCTTTCAGATTTTCTGGAAGCTCTTCTAATAACGCCTTTTCATTGCTGGACCATTTTTTGAGGTTGAAACCTCCACCGGAAAGGAGATTTAGTAGTTCCTTTTCGCAGCGATTGCTTTTGCGATTGTTTTAGCTCCAGATAGAAGATCATCCACATAAAAATCGTTTTGAACAATCTTTGAACCAATTGGATATCTTGACGCTTCATCCATGGCTAATTGTTGTAACGTTTTTGTAGCCAAATAAGTTGCAGACGCTGTTCCGTATGTGACAGCTTTTAATCCATAACTGCTCATTGGCTTATTTGTCTCAGACCGCCAGAGGATTCGTTGAAAATCTTGATCTTCGCGGGCTATTCTGATGTGTATGTACCTGTTGTCGTTTTGCAGGAAGCATCAAAGACTACCCCCAATCTCATAGTTGTGCTATCTCCTTTTATGCCAGAATGATGTGGCATGTAGTAAACCCGAGAAGCATCTTTTTCCGTATCATCTTTAATTAGTTTCATGTAGTTCAACTGGATGTACTCGTTCATGAATTTGTGATATTGATTCTTAAACTCTTCATCCTTCTTGAATCTTTTTTTCAATTTGAAGCAATCTAACTGATGCCTTACTTTTAGATTCTCCTATTACCACTTCTTTGAGTTTTTTGTTGTGAAGCGGCATCCAAACTTCGTATGGTCCATTTGTTAATCGCTTGTGAGTCTCTTCATAGTACTGCCCACATTCGATCTCTTCAGCAGTTAGGCTTCGTTTAGGATGCAGTTCTTCGGATTCCCAAAAGCATTTTAATTGCTTGGCTATATCTGCCAATGTGACCGGGTATTTAACCGGGTGACTGGAATGCTATTGGTTTGAGTTAGACGACCAGATATGATCCATCCTAGCTCTGATCTTTGCGCTATGCACTTATGATGCGGATCCCTTTTTATGCCTTCTAACATGATTTCTCGGTATATGTCGGCACCTATTAAAAGATCAATAGGTCCGGGAGTATCGAAAGTAGGATCGGCTAGGATTATTTCTTTTTGTAGTTCGCTATCTAAACCCAATGAGTTTTTGTCTGGAAGCGTTTTAGTGATAGTTCCCAGAACTAAAGCATTAGCTTCGATCTTGAAAATCGACGGAAATCTTGGACTTATGTCTATTGCTATCTGTTGATGGGCTCGTCCTTTTGTTGCTGAAATTCCGGAAATTTCAGTTAGAACCCTTGTCCATGGCAGGCCTAGTTGTTGTGCTGCTTGCTCTGTGATGGAAGTAGCCTGTGAGCCTGGATCGATCAGTGCTCGTAGTAGGGTAAAACTACCGAACATATTCTGTACTTTTACTAGAGCTGTTGCTAAAAGTACCGGGCCACTATCCTTGTCGAGTGTTGAGATGTTCAGCTTTGCAATACTGTTTTCCTGATTTTTTACGTGTATCAACGTATGATGTCTGCCTTTGCAGGTAAAACAACTCAGTTTGATGCTGCAATTTGTTGTCAAATGGCTTTGGCTGAGACAAATTCTGCACAAATTGTGCAGCATGACCATCTGCTTTCTTTCAGAAATGCTTAAATCTTTGAAACGTTGGCATGATTCAGTCCTGTGGTTTTTCTGACAACATACCCAAAGATTACTTGGTTGTGTGGTAGTTACGAATGCGCGTCTTAGCGGTTGTGGTTGAAATCTTACTTGTTGAGTTGGTATTATCTTGTTGTTACCTATTGCTTCTAAAGATTGGAAGCGTCTTTCTAAAAATTTCATGAATTGGTTTGTTTCTTGAAATTCTCTTGGGTTTTTTAGAGAGCTCTCGTATAGCCGTCGTGACTCGTTGTCCAACTTTTTGAACAAGCTGAAGATGATAAAAGGACTCCATGTTTCAACATTTATGCCTGTATTCCTTATGGCATGTATAGGCACTCGGTTGTTTGTCATGTAAGTATTTGATCGCGGCAGCCGACTCCGTGTTGCTCGTAGACTGATTCAATAAAGTGTTCAGCAAATTAGATACGAGTAATCCACTGTTGTTAAAGCGTTTCTCTAAAATCTCCCAAGCTGCATCGTAATTGTCTCCAGTAGATTCCTACATATTTTCTACGTGACTTTTAAGATAGTCCATGTTATGTATGTCGTGGTTAGCTGATTATTGTTATGAACTAAACGTTTGAATGTGTCAGAGAAACCTACCAACTTCGTGTATTCCCCGTGAAAATGTGGGATTTCTACTGATGGTAGATGAATTTTTAATGGTTTTATCCTATAGCCTAATTCCTCTTCTTCCAACAATGTTGTTAATTGTATTACAATCTTCTCGTGTTCATTGTTTAAATTTTCGTAGTGTTGGTCTACGAAATATTTTGAATTTACTTCCTGCTCTTCAGAAGTCTTCATGCATATTTGTTCATGAACGTCGCACAAGATCGACTTGCTGTAGCACAATTTAACACGCTTGATGAGCTAGTTCGCCAATGTGAATTGCACCCGAAATGTATTGTGAGTAGCGTAAACATATTAGTGAAATTGAAGTAGTACAGCAATCTCCAGTACTTCCTGGAAGTTATCAGACGAACATTCCTCACCTTCAACCTATTTCAACACTGATGAACACCAATTTTAATAATCAATTAATTAGTCAGAACACCCTAATTTATCAAAATCAGCCACCCAATGCTAGACCTACTGGACAATATTTTAATCAATTGGGTAACGTATATTCGGATCAAGTCTATCCTACGTCATTCTGCCCGCCGCGCCGTACATTAGCTAATAAAACGTATTTTCCGATCAATTGACTATTTTCGAAGGAGGATATGATACAAATCTCAATTATTAGAATCCCTTGTAGCAGACACCACAGATGGGCGGCCTTACGCCGAAGTCGAGGTATTAGGTAAAAAGATACAAGGTTTGTTAGACACTGGTGCCAATGTATCCTTACTTGGGAAAAATTGTGAAGAAATTCTGAAAGACACAAACATTCATTTCAGTCATCTTCCGTCCTCAGTAAAAACCGCAAACGAAAATGTGGAGCAAATAATTGGCCATATTACAATCCCAGTTAAATTTGCTGGTCAAACCACCTTTTCACATTACAGTTGGCTCCTTATCTGAAACAAGAGTTATATCTTGGCATTGATTTTACGTTGACGTATCACTCTATGGTATTTGATTTTTCTAACCTCTCTTTAATTTCTTTTCCGAATGAAGCATCTGAAGTAGATCAGGCTGACCCAGAATCCATGATACATAAATTGTCACAAATCTAACAACACCAGTTAGAGGTAGTCAAAAATCAATTTCCTTCTTCTGCTCTGCTTGGGCTGGGACGAGCGCATTTGGCAAAACACTTTATTGATGTTGGTGGTGCCAAACCAATCAAGCAACGCTTTTAAGCGGTCTCTCCGGCAGACGAAGCGGAAATAGGTAAAAAGCTTGATCGTATGCTTGCAATAGGTGTCATTGAGGAAAGTGGTAGCTCGTGGAGTTCCCCGATGGCTAGGGTTCGCAAAGCAGATGGTAAGTTTCGATTGTGCTTAGACGCAAGAAAAGTAAATTCGGTGACGGTGAAAGACGCTTATCCTTTGCCGCTCATCGATGGGTTGCTTGGTCGTTTAAACAATGCAAAATACATTTCCAGTATTGATTTGAAGGATGCCTTTTGGCAAATCCCATTAGATGAGGGGTTAAGGGATAAGACGGCTTTCACTGTTCCAGGATACCAATTTACCGTCATGCCTTTTGGCGTCTGCAATGCGCCGCAAATGATGTGCCGCCTCATTCATCAGGTGATACCTCACGAGTTACACTCCCAAGTATTTGTCTAATTAGACGACCTGCTGATTGCGGCGGAGACGTTTGAAGAACATCTGGGTTTGTTAAGTAAAGTGCCCGGATTATTGAAGAAAACTGGGCTGACTATCAATGTGACGAAAAGCAAATTTTTGCTTAGAGAAATTCGATATCTCGGATATGTTGTGGGAGACGGTGTTCTTAAATTAGGCTCTTCTAAAGTAGGTGCTATTACCTCCTACCTAGTTTCAAAAACCGTTCGACAACTCCGAAGGTTTTTGGGCATGGCCGGATGGTATCGGTTTGAATGGAATAACATGGTCCAGGCATCGTTTGAAGAACTAAAAACTGCTCTTTCCACTGCTCCAGTTTTGTGTAATCCCGATTGGACTCAGCCGTTTTTCACCCAGACTGCTGTGGGAGCTGTGTTATTCTAAAGGTCTTCCAGCGACGATGAATGTCCTATTGCGTATATTTCTCAAAAACTCAATGCAGCACAACGCAATTATAGTGTTACTGAATTGGAATGCTATGCGGCTTTATTGAGTGTTGATAAATTTAGGCAATATATAGCGGGCTACTCTTTAACCATTATCACTGATCACGCAAGTTTGAAGTGGTTATTGGGACAGAGAGTTCTCTTGATGTTTCGCTCGCTGGAGCCTTAAACTGCAGGGATTCGACTTTACTATTGACTCGCTTACTTTGGATGAAATTTTAGTTGACGATACTTCCTTTCTTGATCGTGACCTCATTTATTTTCAACACCCCGATTATCTTAAACAAATAAATTTGATAGAGTCTAATCCTGATCTTAAAACTAATCTTCGCATCAGTAATGGTAAAATACTTATTCTTCCAAAGCCAGATTCAGATATAACCTAAGATATTCCATCGTGGAAAATACTTGCTCCTGAGAATCTTATTTCTATCTTAATGGAAAAATTTCATTCGGCACCAAACGCTGCTCATTTAGGAGTCCGTAAAAATTGGAAGTTCTAAGAAGATTCTATCATTGGCCGAAAGTGGCTCTCGATTTTCATTATTTTGTTTCTAATTGTCAGTTGTGTAAATCAAGTAAGACTTAAAATATCATAACTCGCCCTCCAATGGGTCAATACACAGAAATTTCGCGCAATTTTCAACGTCTCTACATAGATTTCATGGGACCCTATCCTCGTTCGAAGTTGGGAGACACTATAGCGGTTTTGTGCTTCTGGCACCAATGCGAGATGCAACGAGTAGAAATTTAATTAAGTTTTTGGAAAATCAAGTTCTAAATGTATCAGAACAAATTCTCAGCGACAATGGCAAGCAATTTACTTTCAAAATTTTCCTTCTTGGGTAAACACGGTGTTAAACAAATATTAACTCCCAAATATTCGCCACAAGCGAATGCCTCAGAACGAGTTAACCGTAGTATTTTATCTGCAATCCGTTTGTACATCCAAGAAGATCATACTGTTTGGCATGTCCACATTCATTCGAGTGCTGCAGCATTGCGTAATATAGTACATGCATAGGACATTGGGGCAACAATATATTTCTTATGGATCGCAATACCAGATGCTTCGCGAATTAAATAGTCTCGATGATCACGAAATTCAATTGTCAAATGCTGACAGATTGTCTATCTCACAAAAATCCTCTCAAAGAGATGCCAAACAAGGCAAACAAGGCGAACAGGAGGCTTTCGTTCGAAAACCGTAAAGGAGCTAATAGAAATGGTAGATAGAGTGGAACGATAGCTTAACTTTTCGAAAACAAAGGGAATTTGTAGCCATGTGAATGTAGTGACAGGAATTGGTATTTTGGAGAACTGTGTTGCAAGAAAAACCGCAAATCAGAAGTACCAACAGTTACAGTCCGGAGCACGACTCTACGAGTCACAATTTTCAAATAGAGGCCAAGAAAATTACCAGCATAACAGGAGTCAGCCAATATCCAAACAGGGACCAAAAGTATCAGCCAAATAGTAGCCAGCAGAATTACCTGCCAAACAGAAAATATCAACCAAATGCAAATCAGGAAACTTATCAACCCAACTATAAAAATAAAAACCGAGTAATCAACCAGACAAGAACTCCACAAAATCCAACCTAGGCTAAATTCAAGTGTAAATGAATTGACGGAAAACCTACATCCATATGTCCATTAATTACATAAAACACATTCCAGATGGTAACTCCATGCACCAACAGGGAAACAGAGAGGGACTCATCGAGCAACGGCAGTACAAGCTATAGTTCATACTAGTCCAGCTCTCAAACACTACCAAAATGTGTTTCCGCCTCATACCAATGCGAGATAATAGAGATAATGCAAGGTGTGTTCTTTGGTAACTGCCTTATACAACCCAACATTCTGAAAGCACAAGTCAGCATTGTCAATACAAACCCTAATCAAGTCTCTATTGAAAACTTCATCCCAAAACTCACTACTCTTGGACAATATGACATCCTGCAGTTAAATCAATGTTCTGAAAAAACAACGAAGAACACCCCGAAAATAGGGATAACCTCCAGATCCAATATTTAGGACACATCATTACTCTTCAAAGCATCAAATCTAGCCCTAAAATAGTAGAAGCCATTGTAAACTTCTCAGTTCACACAGAACATGCGTGAAACCAAGAGTTTCCTGGGTCTTGGCGCAGTTACTATAGAAAGTTTGTCCCAGGTTTTTATACAATTGCAGAATCTCTGCAACAACTAACCGAAAAGAAAACAATTTCGAATGGTCCGAGAAAAGCCAAACCGCGTTCGACTGTCTTACATGTAAAATCACTACTTCTTCAATTCTCCAAAATCCCGATTTCGACCGTGTATTCATCTTAACAACAGATGCTAGCAACAATGGCGTAGGAGCCATTATCAGGCAAATCCATGATGGAAACGATACCAGTTGCCTACTCTACTCGTCCACTTAAACTAGCAGAAAGGAATTACTCGACAATAGAAAAATAAATGCTCGTAACAAAGAGATATTAAGACCCTATCTATTTGGACGAGAATTTACTATCAGAAAGACCATAAATCGTAAATAGGTGACTTAAAGAATGAATCAGAAAGGATCCTAAGAGAGCAGAGATTACAATTCGCAGAGTATATGATCACAATGTAGTGCATGTCTCGGTTAAAATAAACACAGGGTCAGATGCATTCAGTAGAGTACGCCACGAGGAAATCCGAAGCATCACGGGGGCACAGGTAAAGCAACTGACATTCACATAAAGGGACAATTCAACAAACAACGAGGTCACAAAACCTGGAGAGGTTACGGGTCCTTTGAAGATTGAAAACCATTATGTAATGCAGAAGAATGTCCAGATTACCAAATATTCGAATATCAAGGCTCTAATCTTACATGAGAAACATGACCTACAATTGGGAGGTGGCGCAGGAGTATTCAGGACATACAAAAGGGTTCGTATGCCTAACGAAAGGGCCACTACGGTAGCGAAAGCGTTATGTGAAGTATATATAACGAAATTTGGAGCACCCGAAAAAATCATAACTGATTTGAAATCCAATTTACTGATCATATCTGCAAACTCCTGAAGGTTAAACATATAACTACTACCAGATTTCATCCGCAGACAAATGGAGCTCTTGAGAAATCATATAACACACTTAAGGAATAGCTCCGAAATTTCGCGGCTATTGACCATGATAATTCGGATGAAATGGACCAACAACCATCAAGAAAGAACACCAACCAGCCTACAATTACGATGACTACACGTAAGCGTAATCAAAACCCGTTAGAGACTATAGCTCATAGCCCGTCTAAACATCCTAAAGACAAAAAGAAAAGCCAAGGAGGGATACGATAAAAATACGGCTGACTTTCATGTAAATAGCAGAGACTTATAGTATGGATACGAAATGATGTGAGAAAAACTAAACAAGATTCGATCTGGGTAGGACCATACCCAGTAGTGAAGGTAATATAACTCGCAAATACCTTAATACTTGGATTAAAAATAGGAATAAACGAAAATGTGCACAACAATAGACTTAAAAAAGATTAGAATTACCAGTCAACCAACCTACCATCAGTATTCCTACAAATATTTATAAACATTTTCTCAAGTCTATTTTCTTAAGTAATATGTGATTATCCTTCCAGGAATCAGTACCTCAGTGCTTACAGCATTGATGATAATCCATACCACTAATGGTTTAATAAATACATCGAATTTTGGGATCAAACAAATAAGAAATGTAGGCAATACTCTTTGAAGGAATTTCAGAAATAGTATTGCACAACAGTAAATATACAATACTGACTTCCTTCAGCGTCCCACATTTCATAGAAGCTGTATCAAATCTAGAAAGATGTTTCAACATGAAACTTTCTTTTTGACATAATGAACAATGAGGATTTAGGTCAAACTTATCATGAATTGATGAATCGCAAACACAAACAGGGTTTTCAAGTTAGGAAAATAGCAAGTATCCGTGGTTAAATCAAAAGAATTTCAAAACATCAACACATGCGACCACCAGTTTACATCTTTCAAGTTGAGACATCTTGATATTACGCAAAATTAGATGAATTTCGATAATTTCGTTTTATTACACAGTATCACGACACAAACATATTATCGTAAATATTTTTAATCTACTCCGCTTTCGTATTAGTGTTGTGAAAAGCAGTCCTAACTCCTAACTACTCAGCTCTATTTTTCGATACATACATTTTTGTAGTATTTATGTTAACTAAAAGAGGCAATTCAATTTTATTGGAAACGGTTTTAATAACACGCAACAGTAATAGTATATTGGGTATATATAGTGTAGTAAACGATGAAGAAAATGGGATATAAGAAAATTAAAGAAAAACAATTTATAATTTCCTTGGTGAATTTTCGGTGCGTGCGTATGTATATAAGGGGTAGTAGGGTGAAAAACATTTTGTGGAATTTATTTTACTCCGCACCAATTTGGGGCGTTCACACACACATAAACGCAAAGCAACACACAAATAATTATTTTTCTTTTTGGGAAATCGCATCTTATAATACTCGTATATATGGCAAATAATCGCTGGAATTTTCTTTCATATTCATAAATAAGATAATCAAAATATTTGAAGAACTCAATTGGGAATATTGCAGCAGAATACATAAAAAAATCAAATAAACTAATACAGAAGGATGATATTTATGTACTAAACAGAAAACTAGGACATCTCGCAGATGTATTTTCGGAGGAACTTTCAATTCATGTTTCTTCGTAAACATTTCTTTACTAAAAGCTTGCTTACCGATTCGCTTGAAAAATTGAAATGTGTACATATAACATAAAAAAAATAAGAGACATGTATTTATTTTTATGTGCTAACATCCACTTTTTGGGAGGTTAAAAGCACCCCGAAAGTTTACACCAAAAACCTGATTTTTCTTTAAAAGTTACTCGAGTTATAAAAAATGTTTTCAAACAAAAACAAAATACAGATGATTCATTATGAAAATTAGAAGCTATTGATGTAAATTAACTTTTTTTATTAATTATAACTCAAGCTGCAAAGAAAAATCGCTTTTAGGGGGTGAACTTTAGGGGTGACTCTCACACGAACATAAAAAAAATACGTGTCTCTTATTTTTTTGATGTATTACATAAGATATCAACGTTTCAACGAAATCGGTGAGTTCGGGTTGCGGGATTTTTTTGTAGGTAAAACCCTCAAATAATATTTTACTAACTTTAAACGAAAATTTAAAACCGATGGAGACAAAATGATAGTTCATACTTTTATAGAGAGACACCTATGCGACTGTTGGTTAACAAATAACGCTTAACTGCAATTTATCCTAATAGAACCGCACACAAGTAATAATTTTTTAATGGAGTTGTGTCGTTGTTGAACAAGGGTATCTTCAGATTAGATAAAGGAAAGGGAAAAAGAAAGAAAATGCTTACCTTAACAAATCAGTTAGCTGTTATTCACTCTTTTTATCTATTGGTTTAGTTAACCCCATTTTGGGATAGACTTCTACACATGCTTCTAGATGACATTTTTTTGGATATTAGAAAAGTCATCTTCTATTTGCAAAATCCAGTAATCTTACAGAAGATAGCACACAAATTGTGATGATTTATTGCCAGAAGTAAAGAAATCGAACATCGACCAATAATACATCTCAACAGATAAATGAGGTGGATTAGAGAGGTCTCTTTAAAAATAAAAGAAATAAAGCTGGTTTTTAAAACTTTGACACTAATGTGTCCAGTAAACATATTTAACCAACCGGACTCTAGAATTAAACAACAAACATTCTCATAGAATGTAAGAGTTGGAGAATCCTATCTGGCAAAAAGAATGCAATAATTAAAAATTTGCGAATTTTTTTCAAACGGCATTAAAGAGCATGAGATTTTCTTCAAACTTTCAGTCAAAATGGATCCATCGTTATTTCCGCTAATCGTTTATTCGTTCTGATAATTTTGACTTTCATCAACTCCATTAGAGATGATTTACTATAAAATTCACTTTATTTAAGAACGAAGTGGAAAGAAAAAAATCAGGAATGCAGGTTTAATGTCATCATTGGCGAAGCAGCCAGCTTAACCAAGTATGCTATCAAATTGCGGAACGTTTTCACTTTTAATATCCAGATTTTTTTTTTTTTTTTAACAAACATACTCATTGGGGCTCCAGATTAACATCGCCGAAAGGCAAACAACTTTATCAAGCTATAGAGGAACAGTCCCTGGATTATTTATCTGCCGGTAATCCAACTTACTGGCCCACGGATAAAAAGAAAATTCCTGATTTAATCGACTTTTGTGTAACTAAGGGCATTCCACGTACGTATGCTAAGGCCACCGATTATTATGATCTGTCTTCTGATCACTCACTCTAATAGTAACAGTGAGTACCGATGTCTTAAGGAACGAAACACCCAACCGTCTTACAAACAAGCAAACTATAATTGGGATCAATATAGGAGGCTAGTCGAACAAAATTGCCTACTTAATATTCCTCTGACCACACCAGCTGATATTGATGCGGCGGCCGAAAATTTAAAAGACGTCATGGCATTATCAGCTGAAAGGGCTACACCTGTCATAAGTAGTTCTGAAAAAGTTAATAAGCTGTCACATAATATACAGGAACTAATCCAGGAAAAACGGAATATTCGCCGGCTATGGCAGCAAACAAAATCACCGTTATTGAAATGGAAATTAAATCGAGCTATCAAGGCCTTAAGATTTGCATTGCGGGAAGAAGAAAACCAGAGCGTCCAGAACTATTTAAGTGATCTCTCGGCAACCGAGAGGACAGATTACTCTTTGTGGAAGGCAACCAAAAATTTAAAAAGACCAACAAATTCGAATCCACCGATTAGACTACCAACTGGAAATTGGGCGAGAAGTGATGAAGAAAAAGCCAATGCTTTTGCTGATCATCTAACAACAGTATTCGCACCACACGAAGAAGATAATAATTTCGTGCTACCCCAGCAAATGGATGATGGTTTATCCTACAAACCTATAAAGTATAATTGGAAGAAAGTTAAGAATACAATTAAAAATTGCATAAGCCCGAAAAAGGCACCAGGACATGATCTCATTACTGGAAAAATGATAAGGGAATTACCAGACAAATGCATAAAACTAATAACATTCATATTCAACGCGATCATGCGAACCAGTTATATTCCTCAAAAATGGAAAATATCTTTGATCACAATGATACATAAGCCTGGAAAAAATGAAACGCAGATCTCATCATATCGCCCAATAAGCATGCTGCCCACAATATCAAAGCTATTTGGAAAAATGTTACTAACAAAATTGAAACCAATATTAGAAGAACGGCGCGTTATACCAGACCATCAATTTGGGTTTCGAAACCAACATGGTACCACAGAGCAAATTCACAGAATTGTAAACGCAATCAAAATCACCTTCGAGGAAAATAAATATTGTTCTGCTGCTTTCTTGGATAAAGCACAACCATTTGATAAAGTTTGGCACGATGGGCTAATATACAAAATTAAAGAGCTTCTACCGAAGAAATTCCACTCAATTTTGGGAAACTACCTTATTCAAAGGCAATACATGGTCAAACAAAATGGCGCAACTACTTGCTTAAATGATATTAATGCAGGTGTCCCGCAAGGCAGCGTTCTAGGGCCAATATTATACTTGTTGTACACAGCCGATTTACCTGTAACCAACAAAGTAACAATATCAACATTTTCCGATGATACGGCCATCCTGCTGTCACACAATAATCCCGAAATTGCCTCAAAGGAGTTACAGAATCATTTAAACAAAATCGCGGACTGGCTGAAGTCATGGCGAATAAAAGTGAACGAAAACAAATCAACTCACATCACATTCACGCTGAACAAACGCACCTGCCCACCAGTGAAATTAAACAATAAAAATATTCCTCAACAAACGAAGGTCAAATACTTAGGTTTGCACCTGGATAGAAGGTTAACGTGGAAAACCCATATTGAAACTAAGCGCAACCAAATAAAAATGACATTTTCCAAAATGTATTGGCTAATGGGAAGGAAATCTCAGTTGTCATTAGCCAATAAAGTTTTACTGTACAAAGCGATAATCAAACCCATATGGACATATGGTATTCAGTTATGGGGATCCACCAGCGCTTCAAACAGAGAGCTCCTGCAACGAACTCAAGCGAAAATACTTCGAAGTATTACTAATGTTCCGTGGTACATTCGAAATAGTAATATACATGATGACCTTGGGATTAAAACCATTAAAGAAACAATTAAAGAATTCAGTTCTAAATATTATTCAAAACTAGAAGCGCATCCCAACGAATTGGCCAGGGATATATTAAAACAGCCACGATTTAGGCGACTGAAAAGAACAGATCCACTCGGACTGATGAACCTGTGAACCTGTAAATTTATTAAATGTTGTTGTTATACACATGTATGTATAAGTATAATCTAAATTAATTAAATTGTGAGCACCAACAATAAGTATTAACATTGGTTAAGACTTAAAATATGTAATAATTTTAGCTTAAGATTTGATTACTTCTTGTTAGTTTCTTATGTAGAAAGATTCAAGAATAAAGCCATTGGTTTTTTTTTTTTTTTATTTAAAAAAATATCCAGATGACAGCGTTAGGCAACGTACCCAGATTTTTCAAAAAAAATTATGCTGGAAAGAATATCTGTTATTATGTGAGCGGATACATGATTTGGAAGGTACTGTTCAAATATAAGCCATTTTAGAGGCAACGATAAAACCGTAATTATAAAAACACCAGAAGAAGAAATGAGATTGCTGTAAATGAGTTTACCGGGGAAAGACAGTGAGGATTGAAACAAGATTACTGTTATAATTTCCCAACAGGGAAAGGGTTGCAACGGACTATACAGACTACTAGATAACGAACTATCAGAGCAAACACTGTTCACATTTATCTGGATTCCGGAGCTTCAAAATCGGTGACCGGTTATTTTAGCAGTAAAAGAAGAGAGTTCGCTTTATTGCAAAATATTTCTAGATATATTAGTTTACACATATAGATTAATTAAGCAAACGGGTGGAAGGGTATCCGATAGTGAATGAATCGAGTTTGAATCGTTTCCGTCAAGCACTGGTTCTCCTAATAACCCAAGACACACTATTTTTACTTTCAAGTATATATCGAAACCCATTGTCCAAAGTTGATTATTATTTTCCGTTTCGACTTTTATGTATTGTAAATAAAGCTGCCCCGGTGGCACAGTGGTCAGCATGCTTGCTTTAAGCTCCGGAGGTCCTGGGTTCGATTCCCGGCGGGTTAATGTAGGATCAATGAATTAATCATTCAGTATCCGTTAAAAGTAATGATTACGAAACTTCATAATGAAGCGGCCGAATCCCTCTATGGGATGTAGCGCCAGCGAAAAAAAAAAAACGAAGAAACATTTTTGTAATCTGTTTCTTCAGGAAACCCAAATTTGGAATCGGCAAAACTTTGCAGTAGGTAACTTAAATTGCTGCTGAAATAGTAGCCGAATATATGAATTCAGACAATGGTGGATAGGTTTTTTTTTTTTTTTTGTATATCGTCAGTATTTTGAACCTTTTTAATTTAAACATCCACGCAACGTATCCAGAATTATGTCTTAGGAAGTTATGCTGAAAGGGATTTATGTGAGTCGACGGGACAGCTATTTGGCCGAATGATTTAATTGTGAACTCTAGTGGTTATATATCTTATTTTAGAAATAATTTTAGGTCCTAGTTAAAAGTTTTAAATATAAGTCTGTAATAATGGTCTCAATGGTCTAAGCTCAAGTAAAATGATTTTAAAATGTTTTAAACAAAAGTTTGTAATTATTAAATAACCTCGGCGATCTAAGTTGGAGTAAAAATATTTCAAATATTTTAAACAAATGTCTGACATAATTAAACAGCCACAACGGTCTAACTTCACGTAAAAATTTTAAAAAGTTTTAAATAAAAGCCTGTAATTATTAAATGACCGCTATGGTCTAAGTTCAAGTTAAAAGTTTTAAGAAATTTTAAATAAAATTCTGTGATTATTAAACGACCACAACGGTTTAAGATTAAGTAAAAAACTTAAATAAACGTCTGTGAAAATTGAGTGACCAGAACAGTTCTAGTTTATGATTATATTTTGAATTACACTACAAAATATCCGAAACACAACAGGTACGCAAAACAATATTCATATAATTTCAAAATATGTAAAGAATTTTTATACATCTATCTATATAATGTATATAAAAGTGATTCTTTGTATTGTATGTTTGTGTGATTGTTATATAAATCCACACCGATGTTGTCCGATTTGAACCAAACTGCACACAATTATTGCTTAAGACCGTAAAACTGTCACTGTAAATATCTCACGTCTGTCCCCCTTCCTGTGGGGTGATAATGAGGTCCAAAGTTACCATGGAGGAATTTGTAAAATTTCACCCATTGAACTGATTTTTGGATATTTAGTGCAACATCAAAAATAAATCGACACGTGTATCATTATTTTTTTAACGGTGGTCGTGGATCGTGGTGGTGATGAGGATAGTGTTGATGATTTTGTTGATGAAAACTGAAATGGTGATGGGGATGGTGAAGATGATAGTGATGGTGATGGTGATTGTGATGGTGATGATGTACGATGGTTTGATGGTGGGATGATATGATGGTACAATTATATGACGGTATATTGGTATAATTATATGATGTTATAATGGGGTGATAGTATGATGGTTTAAGAGTATGATGGTATGAACGCATGATGATTATGATGGTGTAATGTTATATTTGGGCGATGGTATGAAGGATTGATTTTATAATTTTATGGTAGTATGGTGGTATGATGGTCTGATGGTGTTAAGGTATAATGATACGATGGTATCTAGGTCGGAAAGAACAATTATTATCAATAAAGGTATCATTCGTAAAATTTGCCTTTGAAGCATGTCAAACAAATTTCAATAACAACACATCTTGCAAAAGGCTCATCTGTAAGTCTACGCCTCATCGAGAACGTTTAAACGGCAACTTGTTCCACAATGTAGAGTAAGATTTTTATTAACATAGAACTCAATTACCTGAATCATGAGGGTCTTATTTCATGGCAATTCCGCTAACAAGCTAGCATTAAATATTTATTTCTTAGAAACACCACATCAAACAAATAAATTATCTATTAGCACTGCCAATGAAACATTACGCAGCACTCTATCCAATAGATTGACAGAACTCTATCCTTCTCATTAGGTCTTCTAAGTATGTGGCTACATAAAAGGGAACGCACCTTCATTACGAATATTCAGAGATTCCCACTAATACGCGTTTACATGCAGGCGTTTGAAAAATTTCCAACGAAGAACAAGAGCAACCCTTGGAAGTAAAGCAGGAAATAATTTGAAGAAAAGGTTACATATGCAAGGACTACCAATCTCTTTGCTTAAAATTAAAAAACCGAAAATATTAGGCCATATTCCGGAATTTAAAATTTTATGTTATGTGAAGTTATGTTATTTTTGTTTTTTCAAGACAAATTCAAACAGGAACCCGGAATATAAAATAACATAAATTGAATTTTATTGCACTGGAATCGAGGCAATGCGCTTTATTATGACATCATACTTTAAATCCATGTTACAATATGTAAGGATAAATAGATGATTTTTGAGTGAATGTGGTACAATGGGAATGGGGATTTTAAAAACTAAAATGTGTGGGTGTGTGTGTTAAACTATTTTTATTTTTTTATAAAGTTATCAATTTTTAAATTAAAATACAAAAAAAATATCAGTTTGCGCAATCCCATTAAAAAATATTCTAATCCTAAAAATGCTAAAAACAAAACAGTTTCCAGCTAACGGTTAAAGAGTTAATTTTATTTTTTCCATTCGTATTGAAATTTTAGCACCTCACTTATGCTAGAAATTTCATTTGCCGTTTTACAGCCTCTTTCAATCTTAATTCTGAGCTATCACCGGGAAAAATGGAGATTAACTTTGGCTTTATTTTTAACGACAAAAATAGCTCTTCAACGGTTGGTAAAGCTGAAAGATTCCTTCCACCATTGGCATTAACAACAGCTGGCGAGCTCTGCAGAAATCTAAGATTATTTGTATTCAAACTTTAGAAGTAGAAATAACATAAACTAATTATTTTTATTATTGACAATCAGTAGTAGTGCATTATGGGTAATCCAGGAAGAATAGCCAATCCTATACTATGCAATACTTCTACAAGAGGATTCCTTAACGCGGTACTTCTACAATGCGGTATCAGTATACGACGCGGTTAAGAAATTGTAGATATTTTAAATGTGTTCCCGAAATTTAAAAAAAAAAAATTCAAACGTTCTTTTAATTCATTTTAAGCCTTAGAGAAAGGAAACTTCCGCGATTTGTAGAAATTTCAACATCCATAGAAATTAGAACATTTTTGAAAAATTCAAAAAAATTTTTTTTTGCAATAATTTGTCTTTTATTAAAATAGAGACCATACCAATGCCTCGGATATTTCAAGTGGTTTTTCGGTGGTCTTAATCCGTTGTGTTATAGAATAGACGAATTTATTTCAGTGGATTGTGGATTTTTAAATTAGTAAATACTTCGTCAACTTTGCAGACACTGATGTAGGAATTGTGGCATTCGTATCGCTGCTGCTCGTTGTTGTACCACAAATCTTCCAAGTTAGTTTTGGTTGGCTTAATCCCTTCAGTTAGAGTAGAATCGATATATTGGAGCGGATTGCGAATTTTATTATGGAAACGGGAAGTAAAATTTTAAAATATTCTGAAGAGAATTTTTCAAAAGAATATTTCGAAAATAAATCTTCATTTTCAGAAAACGTAATTACGATCGGGGCCTTATTTGAGCCGTTTATTTTGAAAGTGGGGCAAGTCCACATTTTGTTGAAACGAGAAAATGAAGGAATAAAGAAACAATAAATGCAAAAATATACGGGATTTTCCATTTTCTTATTTTTGAACAAGTATTTTTTTTGTTTCATTTTGACTATAAATTGTTCACCGTTAGAAAGATTATACTTTTGTTTGTCTACTGTTATCATTAACTTAAATTTTTTGGAAAATGGACTTGCACCACTTTCAAAATTAACGGCTCATTTCCTTTCTACGGTGAACCTTATTTCCTTTCTACGGTGGACCCTAATTCCATTTCAGAAAGGAAATAATACCATTAGACCTTAGTTCTTAAGAAAAAGGAAAAAAGGCCTTAATTCACTCCACCAATTTCATGCCTCCCATAAAGAGGTTTCCTCCAAGCAGTATTTTTGATACGGGTTGTAGGAGTTTTACTTGTAAACCTATAATTTTAGCACTACATTTAATATATGAGAATGCTAAGGAATTAAATATAAATTCTATGTCAAATTAATGAGTGAAAACTGTTAAATTTGGTACATTCGATTTAATTGTGTGACAAAATGTGATACAGTTGACAATGAGGTACGTTCATTCAAAATGTGGTACACATAATGTGGTGCATATGGCCACTCTATTTTATGTTATTTCCCCGCTTCCCATTAGAATTAGTATTGATAATCAAAAATAACATAACATACAATTCTGTTGACACAAATATAGTGGCTTAAGTATCAATATGCCCTTTGACGTATTATCATTGAGGAAGGACTTTACATGTTCTTCCTCAATGGTATTATTTCAAATTTGAAATCTCCATATTCGATTTCTTATCATATCAATTTTTTGTACTAAAGAGTGTTGTTTTATCTAAATACTCCATAATATTTACTAAAACATGAAAAATTGTATAACAAAGAAACAAATTTAAGCACTTCTTATGATATAGACAATTACATCTACAACTTTTGTAAGCGCGTACAAATAGAACTTCAAAGAGTTGGTTTACAAAATGAAATATTCAGTGAGTTAATTGAAGAGTAAATGCCTCCAGCAAATCGCACCTTCCAATTGATACTATGACGAACGAAATTATCTAATATTGTACAGTGGCATCTTTCGATCCACTTGTTTCACAAGCTTTATCACAATTTTAAATATTTTATTAAAAATTTAACGATTTTATAGTTAAAAGGCTTTCTTTAAATTTTATGAATTAAACGTTAAGTTTTTTAATAAAAAAAACAAATTATCTAGTTTAATTTTAATTTATCATCCTTAACTTTTAATGAATTCCCTTCTAACTTGTCTAAAATCTCTGTTCTGTATTATATATAACCTCAGAATTATGATAATTTAAAAATTATTTGTAAACTATGTCTTTTTGGTTTAACATAGTTTATCGCAACTTTTTTTAAAATAAAATTAAAATATTTAATATGATATGTGAGGTTTTTCCATTGGTAAAACAACTCAAATTGTAACACTTTAATGGAAACTATATGTAATTGGTTCCGAGAAGCAATGGTACTTTTGAATCCCTTCTTTTGTTTTTCTCTTTTTTAATCATTATGTTAGTGGCACTGAACAAAAGCGGTTGTATTTTCCCGTAATCAAAATGTTCAACAGAGCCCGTTCGATGGTTGAAAAGCGTTAATCGTACAGTTCAATGCAGCTATCATATTTATTATCAATTATTATAAAAAAAATTAAAAATAGAAGTTTTGGGCAAATGGAGATAGAAACATACAAGGGAGTACTTATTTAAACCGAACCAGTTGAATTATTAATGGTCATGAATAAGAAAGTAAAATAATCTATTTTCTAGTCAAATCAGAGATAAGAGAAAGTAAAACTATACAAAACGATGTTTACGATGTATGACTTTAACAGTTTTTGTTTTCCAACCTTTCAAGATTTTTATGAAAGGAATGAGACAAGGAATTTTAGGAATGAACAAACGGTAGATTGGTCCAAATTTTAAAACTAGATAAAAATTGTTTAACTCCTGATATGCGTGCAAAGTACAGCAGGCAAATTGCTAACGGTCAACCTAGAACAATGAATTCGGTGAAAGAGCATATTAACTTATTTCCAAGGAATGAATCGCAATAAACAAAACTGAACCATTTTGGTTCTAAACCAAAATGTAATTGCAACGGCCAACAGCAATATACATTTTTAAAATAATCAGTTCAACTTGCCATTTGTTAGTTGTTTAACCAGTAATCAGTTTATTAAGTTTAAAGTGTAAATACATCTAGCAAATCGTACCTCCGAATTAATACTATGACAAATAAAATTATCATAGTTTATTTTTAATGAATTTCCAAAAAATCATTGCAAAACGAGGATGCAGGTTCACAAGAAATCCACAGGTTTAACGCTTTTATTCTAAACTTAAGTTATAACAAATAGATGTCAATATGCTTAACAAAATGGAAGGATTTACATTTATTGGGCAAGTCTTAGTAATGAAACGGTTTAACAAAACCGTCTCAAGAAATCATGTTGAAAATAAAAATAAAAATTATAAAATTCATGTAGCCTGAGTTCAAAAATGACAAAAATTTTAGTTTGTTATGCACAATTTTAGTTATGCCACTTACCATAGAGATTGTCAGATTTCAATTGATTAACGTTAGACAAAATTCTTACCTGCAATAAAAGAAAACAAGGAATTAGTTATTCAAATTGTTACACATTATTTCAAAACCTCATCAACCATCTTATATCTGTATACAAAATTTAAAACAGTTTACCCTAAATCAGCTAATTCTTCATCTAGCCGATAAAATGGTAGAGCGAAAATAATGTTTATGTCGCAAAATGCCGCAAACAAATAAAAAATCTTTTTTTTATGACACAAAAATTTAATTATTTATATTAGGCGATGCCGCATTTTATAAGCATCATGGACAACGTACAATTAAAAATCATGTACCCCCTCCAGCAAATTGGTCTAAATTTAAAAGCTTATCTATACCCATTTTTATACGCACAATTTTTAATTTTAATTTTAAACCTTTTGCGGCAAAAGAAATCCATCATCATAAAAAAAAAACACTTGTATTGTGCTTTTAAGCAATATTTTGTATGTATATTCCTTCCGTCGTGACTCGTAAGTAGCCTAATTAAAACTCAAAACAGTATAAATAACAACACAACAAAAAAATCAAATAAGTTATTTAAACGCACAAAAAATAATGTACTCTCGTATCATAGCGAAATAGCAAGAAAATGGAATGAGCTGACATTTTTTTAATGTCCCCTTTTTTATTTAAGTATTTTACAGTAAAAAAAATCCCAGGTTAAAAACGTCAATTAAATATTTTGTTTTTGTGTATTTTTCATTTTAGTACTAAAACTCCTGTTACATAAATTTAATACATAACTAACTATGTATTTTTTTAGTCTATTCGACGAATCAGCATATTTTTTGTATACGCCAACTGTGTACAGACAACAAAAAAACTGTAATAACATTTTAATGTTTTTGCTAAACAATTTTTTTATTCGGTTCGCAAAAAATTTATAACAATTCGTTTTCAATTTTTATCTACACACTGAACTAAAAAAAAACTTCATTTTTGTATTTGGAAATGTGCCCAAAAATGGAAATTTATATTTAGTTGTATGCAGTCCAAGATTTTTTTTATTTTTATTTTTAATAGTCGATCGAAATCGAAAACATGTGGATTCGAAACTGAAACGCCTTTTAAATTTGCGGGAAATATAACTGCGAGCGGAACAAAAAAAAAATTAAACCGGTGATTCCTATATTCTGCAGCATCATTTCTAAACACATATCAATATGTCATTTTAGTAATTGTACGATGATGAAGTACTTTCGTAAGCCAAGTTTTTTTTTTTTTTTTGCTACTTGTGCATATAGGAGGGCAAAATATATTTATAATTAATCTCTTGGTCATGATCCTGGTAATAATATTAACTTATTACATAACGGTTATATAACATTCGGTATAAGTGTTCATTTAACAGTTTTAATTGGATTTTTTCGTGATTTGTGACTTTTGAAATAAGAGTGGTGTTTTGTTGGGTGACTTATTAAAATGTAATTAAATTATTATTAATAAAAAAATATTTATTTTATTATCTTCCTTACAGTGAAATTATTTAGTTTTTCCATTACAGCACATGATATTACGAATTGTTTGAAACTTTGACTTCAAGGTCTGTCTGTTTGTCCAATGTATAAATCTGGATAACGATATAACGTTTGATTGTTTTTCGGGTTTTAATTCCGAATCTAATTTGTTTTTGCAGACGAAGTGTGTTTAATGCAACAACGATAAAACAAAAAATTCAGCCCGTATCAAAAAAAAACATTTAGGTCATATACCAGTACAACATCTTACTTTAAAGTAATATTCTTCAAAAAATATTTCGACATTTCGGCTATAAAATTTCCATTAAAAAAATCATTACAAATGGGAATTATAACAATCAAATATTAAACAATCATCCAGCTTTCTTCATTGGGTAAATATAAAGGTCACCAAGGCCAAAGGATCAAAGAAGACGAGTTGTCAGAGAACTGATGCGTTGGAGAGAAATTTATACCCTACAAACCAATTTAAGTTTTGAATAAAACCGGATACGTACGAGAATAGTCCGAAATTATTCACAATTCATAAATTTGAAAGTAATTTCAAAATATTTACTAAAGTATAACTGAAAAATTATTTTCGGCTTTTTATAGACAACATGACATACTCACTATTTTCGATTTGGTAAATCAGTCAAATATAGCAGTCACACTCCTAATATGTATATCTGCCCAGCAAAAGTAGAAAATATTATTCCCCTCCCCCATTCTTTACCCCAGAGTCAATACAAATATTGACTGAGTATCGACTCTCAAAAATGAGAAAACTGACAAATTTTTAACTTCGTAATTATTCGTGTGGGCGTGATACGCTCACAAAACAATACACTCTGCCCACTCTAACGAAAACTTGGCCAAAGTCCGTTAAGTCCTTCGGTATAAAAATACTGTTATAAGGGGGACTTCGGGTATTTTGAGGTACGATCTTGCCCAACCACTTTCGCAGGCGATCGATCAATGAAGTGGGATCTATCGATGTCGCAGAAGCGAGATGCATTACAAGTTCTCGAGGGACCTTTAGTGACTGTCCGTAGACAAGATCTCCTGGAGTGCATCCGAGGTCATGCTTGACTGATGTTCTAATTCCAAGGAGAATGAATGGTAGCTCAGTGCTCCAGTTCAGGGTATTTTCTCAGTCAGTGTGTGATAAGTCGTATTCCATATTCTTTGTGAACCTGACCGTTGGTTAAATTCCTGAAAGAGATTACTTTCAAACTGACTGCCTTGGTCAGTCATTACCTCGAGCGGTACAGCAAATCTCGAGATATACTGGTCACCAAAGGAATAGCTTCCGGCCATCGCGTAAATTTGAAAATTATGGTCAGTATGTATGTAAAACCGTTTGACGGAGGTAATGGTCCAACCAAGTCTGTATGAATGTGCTCAAACCTGCCAGAAGGAACATCGAAACGACCGCATTCAGGGCGCGTGTGTCGATTGACCTTTGACTTCGGATAGGCGAAGCAGGTTTTGGACCAATATCCTGTGCCTAAATTCATACTGATCCAACAGTATTTTGATGATACCAGTTTACGCGACGGCCGTATTCCAGAGTGGGATAACCCGTGAAATTTCTGGAATACTTCCAGACGTAGTTCTGGCGGTATATACGGATGATTAATGTCCGTCGATGTCTCACACACTCCAATGAGAGTGCATTGGAGTAAACAGTTCTGCTAATTGCGAGGAATACATCGGTGATATTAGTTTACCATTCTGATAAAACGCTGCACTTGCCTTATAGATGTGGGTTGGGGATAATCTTTATAGCCAGAATTCTCTCTTAGATATCTCGTGACTAAGAAAATGTAGCGAGGTTGCACCGAACACACACTTCGAGGGTTCTAGGATATTGCCGACATCTGTAAAGCGTTGGAATAGGATGCGAAGGTGTTTTAAGTATTCGGACTATGAGCAGCTAGCCACCAAAATATCGTCGAGATAAGTATATATGAAATTCAACCCTTCTGTGGCTTTATTCATGAAACGCTGAAAAGTCTGCGCAGCGATGCGCATACCATATGGCATTCTCATAAATTCGAAAAATCCAAAAGGAGTTGTGATATCTGTCTTATTTACATCTTCCATTGCTACTGGTATCTGGTGGTACGCTCGAATCAAGTCTATCTTTGAAAAAATAGTACAATACTGCAAGTTCAATGAAAAAGGGTCCGATAATCCCCACAAGATCGCCAATCGTTAGTGTCGCGTATAGGAGCCAGGTGCAAAAGTGAAGAGATCGACGATTTTGATTGTCTACACAGGCCTTGAATTCATGTATGCAAACTCTCTCTTCGCTATCCTGTGTTTTACTGTGTCTAAACGACGTGCGCATGAAAACGGAAGATGTCCTACCGTTATGATTCTATGCACAACATTATGTTTAATTGGAAAATAGTATCTGGATACCTGTGTTAGGCTAGGGAATGATCGAAGTAAATCTCCGAGTGGTTCGTTGACCATGCACAGTCGAACTGCTGGTAATGGATTGTATATACATAATAGGCCTGATTACTGATGCAATTATAAAAGGATATTTGAATTTACGGCGTAGACCTAAATCGATACCGTGTAATCATAGTCCATAAGTTACTATAGGAGAACCGTTTACAGCGAAAATGTTACTACCTCGCGTGTAATGTTTTTGAAATAACTTACAGAAACAACTGAGACGTCGGCCCCTGTATCGATCAGAAAACTAAAGTTAGTTTTGGCACATTTAATGAATAGGTGACGAGTATTATGCGTCGCATCATTTGTTGCGAGAACTTTGGGACTGACCAACGAACTCACACTCTGCACACTTTCTGGCCACAGAACCAAATCGGAAATAGTAATAACAAAATTTTCGTCTGCCAGAGGAAGAACGGTTGCGTGAATTTCAAGATGATGTATTGCGCGACTGATTTGGAGAACAGTTCCGAGGTCTTGATCGATTTTATTTAAAAACATGCTGACGAAGTTCGTTAATTGCTACCGCAAGGCTCTCTAAGACTACAGTTTCGGCCGTGGAGGTTTCGGTTCGTTTACACCCCTATTCCCTTAGTCGTGCCACTTGTCACTTGTACCGACAATCAAATTTTGGTATTCTCTTAGTCGGTCGATGCGACAATCGTCGTTTGAAGTGACAAACAACCTTTTACGTCACATTCTCTTATATTATCACTTCGATCGACTAAGAGAATACCAATTTAAAGTTGAAGTGACACGACAATTGTCACGTCGAATGAAGTGACGCGACTAAGGGAATAACGGTGATAGACACACCCGATGATGACGTTGATGGGCTATGATATTCCCAAATTTTATCGGGTGAACTGGTTAATTTGTCGATCATTTCAGATTCTTGCACTAGTACAATAGATCGTATAATTGGTCCGGTAAACATTTTAACCATAATGCAGAATTTACAACTTCGACTTTCTTAAATTATTGTTTATATTTCAATAAAATTCCATTTATAGGTTTTAAAACATTTGACCATTCATGTCAACGATACCACATCAACTAATGTCGTTTCCCACTTACTTACACACTACTCTACTGTAAAGCTACGCCAATCCGCTATCTTGAAATCCGTCTAAATTGAAGGAGTAGCAAACTACCCTAACTAATACATTTACATCTAAATTGCATTGCATTGGTAAGTTGACGGACGTGTTAATTGACAAAATAGTAATTTGACAATTAATACGTATATTCACTAGGGCATCCAATTTTTGGCCAAAAAGCAATTCCGGAATTTTTGAATTTGAATGTTATCGATTTCGGAATTCCGGAATCAATTCCAGAATTGACTTTTTATTAAATAATCTATGATTAAAAATTAAAAATCAAAATTTTACAAAAAACAATTTTTTTTTTAATTTCGTTTTATAATTAATGCTCATATTTATGAACGATGCTAAATCGCAGTTATTACTTACAAATTTTTACCCTCCGCGGTCGCACTAGGGCGATTTCGTCATAAGTAAAATTTCACTTGGAAATTCCCGAAAAACAGAAAAGGGGCCCGTGGCGCCCCTCTCTAAAAAATTTAGTACAGTTATTGTCCTGCAAGCGTCGTTTGCCCACTCTTTGCCAGTTAGTGCATGTGCAATAGCGGCACAAAGTGATCGAGAGCACGAAAGCGTCCCAGCGCGACCAGCGTGTAAGTTTAAGTGAAAATTCAAAAGAGGTGATTTTTTGTCAAAACCTTCTAAAATTCTCTCTATAAAACCTACTCATTTTGTTGATACGCAGATACACATAATATAGCTTTTAGATGTATTAGTCACTATGAAAAGCCATATAAAAAAAAATTATATCTAGTCGTTTATCACTCTCACACCACTCAATTTGTTATCAAATACACTACTAACGCCGATTGATATTTGAGAATTTTCAGTCTTTATTCTGTGTTCTAATTTATATACAAAATGCCAAAACCATGTTTTGTAATTTTCGTAATGACATTTTTGCAGTGAAAATGATCTTAATCGAGGAAACCCTCTATTTCTCTCTCGTTGAAATTATGCATATTCAAGTGATCAAATAATTATTTTTTTTTCGGTAGAAACGGTAAAACCTCGGTTTGTCTTCAATATTATGTTGTCCATTATGAGAATCCATGGTCATCTATGTTTTACTATGGCGTATTTTTTAATTGTTAAAATTTAGACCAAAACACGTTTTCCTAGCGTTTTTGCTCAGATACCAATTTATTGTAAAATATTTTGTACTTAAATAATTGTGCATTCTTATTCTAGAAGGGTTGGATGTTTTCGACTCAGTGCGACCGCGGAATCATCGAAATTACAGTGCCGGGGGTTTAGAATTAAATTTTTTTTTAGAATTTATAATGTTTCATGGGGTCTCAATGCCCTTTACGAGGCTTGCGTTGCATTTCAAATAATTGTGGCGACAAACGAATGTAAATAAATGCTTTAAATGCGTGAGTCGCTACAGTTTCTAGAAATTTTCTATAAATTTAAAAAAAATTTGAACGCTTAAAATTATGTCAATCTTATAAATCTCACTCTACAAATAAAGTCTAAAAATACAATAAGTTTCTTAAACTCTATAAATCCTATGTACAATATATTTGATAAAATTTTTAAATCCAATAAATTCTATAAATTTTATGAATTTTATAAATTCTTTAAATTTTATATATTCTATGGGTTCTATAAATTGTTTAAAGTTTGTCAGTTCTATAAATTCTACAAACCTAAATTTTACTTATTCTAAAAATTCCATAATTTCTATTTGTATACATTTTTTAAATTCTTTGAATTCTACAAAGTTCATATATTGAAAAATTTTGGTAAATCCTATAAACTAAAATAATTCTATAAATTTTATAAATTTATACGATAAAACTTCTATACGATAAATTTTTTAGTTCTTAAAAATTTTGTAAATGCGATAAATTCTATAAATTTTATAAGTTCTTTAAATTTTATAGATTTAAGAACCCATGATGTCAGTCAGTTCTATAAATTCTACAAGCTCAAATACGGCTTATTTTAACAATTCCTTAATTTCTATAAATATTGATAAATTCTACAAATTTTAGTATTATTTCTAAAAATTCTTTTGAATTCTATAAATCGAATAAATTCTGTAAAATCCTATAAATTTTATTATTTCTATGATTTCTATAAAGCCTAAAAATTCAGTAGGTTAGGTTAGGTTAGTTGGAGTGTCACAGAATGTATCCCCTTTACCATAACTGGAACCATTTAGAACTATTTAAGTAGCGTGGAACATTGGGCACTTTACTGTTTTCGAGATCCGACATAGGTTATCCATCTTGAAACTTCTTACACTTTCTGCCGTAGGCACTTGGAGAAACACACTTAATACACACATTTTTAAAATTTTTTAAAAACACTTGATAAATATCAATCGTTCGCCATCTTTCATCGTTTATTATAAGTATGTTTGTTTTCATTTTATATTTGTTTTCGACATTCGTCTGGTACATTATTTCTTTCAGCCATGAACAATTCAACGAGCTCCTTTTGAACTAGCCCTTGTATTTTCAAACCATTTCGGTCTCTCATTTTGTTTCCTTCCCAGTATGTCATTTGTTGTATTGACAATCGGTCTATGACTTCTTTGGTGGTAATACATTTTGTTGGATCCACACAAATTTCGAAAAAGCAATAATTACAACTAATAGATGTTTGTAATTTTTATTAGTAATTGCCATTGGTAAGTGTCGAGTGGGACACTTCCTGTATATCAATCGGTGTTGAATAACATTCTTTTAGGCTAGACTTCTTATTTGCTAGAACGCAAGGTATACAATTTCGAATGCAAACTTCTATCGCTCAGTTTTTGAATATAAAACTCTTGTTTAGCAATGCCTTTTTAACCAATCATGAACCATCTTGTACAAGATATCATTTTGAACAAAGTAATCGTGATAATTCGGTTGAAATTTTTGAGCCTGTTATTTAAATTTAGCACATATTTGTAATCAGAAAAAATTCTTATATACTCGTATAATGAAAAATATTGAACAGACACGTAATAACGCTTGTTCTGAATCCTTCACACAACATATTTTGATACAAAATCACTTATGTATATTTAACAACAAATCATGATAAACATGACATAAAAAAATACTCTAGAAACGATTGAGCCCAATATTTATGAAATAAAATAAAACGATTCTCATCAAATACATGTACAGCACGCCGTTTCACAAAAACCATAAAAGCTCTGCATATTATACAACACACAAAGTAATAAACGTACAATATGTATAAAACATGGGGAATTATATTTTGGTCACTATTCGTTATACACAATGCATTAAATAAACTGAGCATGAGAACAAAAAAAAAAAATGTTTGTAAAACATAGTTTTTATGATGCTTTAAATCATATAATTTACGTTATACCAAAATTAATTGTTTTCAAGTTACATAAAAACTGAATTATTTTTATTATTTTATCAATTTGGAACAATTAGAGTGTGTGTATACGATATAAAAATAAATTTTTCGCAATAATAATAAAAATAAATTAAGTTTTATTATTTTTCCATTTATTTAAATATGTTTAATATATTAATAATAAAAAAAAAATATTTTTTAAATATTTATTTAACAATTAAAAATTTTTAACTGACTCCCGCTTGTACGCTATACGGTAATAAATTTAGTTTATAGTTTTTATTTTTAGTGACATTTTACAATCTTGAATCAATAAAATTTTATAATAAATTTAATTAAATAATTTTGTTGGTGTCAAAATTTTATGACATTCGCTAATTAAAAATGTGGTGCTCGATAAAAATGTATAACGAGTTTTGAAAAGGATTTTGGTATTAAATAAACGGGGATTTGTTATTGTGTTTTGTTTTAATGTGCATATACGACAACCACGTAGTGTTTCTAGATTGCGATAACTATTTTATATAGTTAGGATGCAATTCGGGAAATGGTTGAATGTTTAATTTCGAGTTTTTAGGATCTAGTATGACGTTAACTAAAATTAAATCAGTTTTGATCGAAAAAAATTTTTTTTATTGTTGAGAGATAAAACTGCAAGCTTCCTTTCTCTAAAAAATAATATTGCTAGGCTGAAATGGAATTGCAACTATTAAATATTTTTAGAAATTAAATTCAACTTAAAGTTCAACGAAACATTTCACAAACGGTTAACAAATCTTTTCTACAAACTTAAAGCGAGATGGATTTATTTCTCTTTTGATTGTCTTGGAAATTTCGTGAACAAGCATAATTTTTGTGTTTTTCTTTCAACTATCACTCCTCATGAGCATTTCTTAGATCCGCACTTGCTCGAGCAACCATCATGACATTGTAAGTAACCACCTTCTTGGTTTATTTTAGCAATCGTCGCATGAAACTATTTAGCAGCAGTCGTTCTTGTATAATTGTGCCAAAGTTTATAAAAACTTCAAAATACATGTGAAAATTATCGTATAAAAAAACGGATTAGATCTCGATCCTCTTGACCATTTTAGAAAACCATTAGAACAAAATAATCTGGATAGTCAATAAAAACCTTAAAAATGGTGGAACCTTTTACAAGACTTCTGCTGGTAACACCAGGGATCGAATTAGGGACCTCAAATAATTAAGCAAACATAACGCTTTACCACTGTAAGCGACGAATATCTTGAAATACCGAATAACCTCTTAAACTTTTTAAACTAGAAACATCTTGAACAATCTGTAATAATCCGGAACAACCTACAATAGCCTCAAATAATAATTTCAGCAGTGAACAAAAGAGAAAAAAGGTATATATTTTATTCCATTTTGGAATTATTTCATTCCAACATTTATGTAGATATAGAATAATTTATTCTATTCCACTTCTACAATAGTCACAATACTTACAATCAATGATTATAATTTCTAATGGTTGTCATCGTGAAAAAATTAAATTTGAAATGTTATTTATCAAAAATATCCTCAAAAATTCCTCATTCAGTCATTAACAGAAGTCAAAAAAATACAGAAAAAAATTGTTTGCAATGAGGAAGTAATTTAAATAAGATCGTATTTATAGCCTACAGTTTTCGAAATTTTCTTAATTTTTCTAAAATTTCACTTTCGTGCTCTCGTCTATTTACCAATGTTATCATTTGATAACATTGTCATAAATCATGTCATGTCATAAATATCACCAGTCCAACATTTAATAAAACCAAGCATGGAATTGGCTCTAGCAACGCATTGCTCAATGTGCACATGTTTTCAATGAAAGTAACTCCTAGCATTTTAATCTCGAATACTTTTTGTAAAAACCATTTATTTGTTATTGTTGTATAATGGGGTTAACTTTCCGATGGAACAATAAACTCTTACACTTTGTTGATGTTGAGACTGAGGAGGGTTGACTCACACCATTTCACGAGATTGTCGATGTACTCTTGTAGTATTTCTTCAGTAATTCATTGATGAAAATTATAAAGATCCAAGGACCAACATGAGAGAAAATTGTGGTATCCCTGAAGTATCAGCTTGAATTAATTCTGATCTATTCTGTTACTAAGCTCAATATACTGAATGAGATTACTCAAATATGATTTAAATCACGCAACAAACTGTTTAGAAAAACCGAATCTGTATAACTGTTCCAACGTTTTACAATGACTAATGAAGTCAAAAGCTTTGGCAAAGTCAGTATATACCACATCAACTTGCTTATGCATTTCAATTTCTCTAATGGTGTTGCTGGTAAATACAATAAGATTTGTTGATGTTGATTTCTTGGGTATAAAACCATGCTGATACTGTGAGATGAATCGAGGAACCAAAGATCTGAATGAGTTGCATACTATACCAGTTCAAATATTTTGGGTATTGAAGATATTGATTTAAATCCTCTGTAACAAGAGACATCATTACTTGCTCCTGTTTTGAAAATTTGTGTTACTCTGGTTACTTTCCATTTCTTTGGAGATACTGCTAGTTGTAATGATTGATTAAATAGAAAACACAGAGGACTTGATAACGATGTGAAATCTTTCAATAATGAAGCTGGAATGCCATCAGAACCACATCAATACATACAATATTTTAACTAATTTTGATTACACGTAGTGAATTTCTGTTTGATTTCGTCTGAACATATTTTAAAATTTTCTTTATAAGTTTTGTCTTTCTTATTCTTAAGATTGATAAGAGATTGCTCATTATCAATAAAATTGATGGCCTTGCATTATTACTAGGGTTTTGTGGTTAATATCATAAATCGTTTATTCCGTTCATTTGTAAAAATCATCGGCTAGGAACGAATTCAGAACTCAGGATGATATAAACCGGGAAAGAGCGTTTTTAACACAAAATTGCGATATTGAGCTGCTTTCGAAGACATTCCTAATGCTTGGTGGCTTGGCCATTCGTGTAATCCTCTTGTAGTCGGATATTTCTAAAATATATGATGGGTTCTGATTGGTACTGGAACCAGATTTAACAATGACATGAATGAGGTTATGTTGGTTTGCAATTAATGCAATTCATATTAAAGAGTGCAGTTGGTCCCCTTCAATCGGTGAAAAGTATCATAGTTAAATGTGAGTGTGTTTGTGTGTCTGGTTAATGCCACTATAGCATGTGGTAAGCTATCGAGTAGTTTAATTTTTTGGTTAGGCAGTCGCATACAGATAACGCTAGCTTAAGTTAAGCCTTGAGCCTCATGAATAGTTAGAATTGTACTTGAATCAGGTAATTTTAAATTTTTAGTTAATTGGCTTTGGTCGCGTTTTCTGAAAGTTAAGTACAGTGAATTTAGCATAACTGGAATATCGGAAATCAACCGACCCACCATATTCATCAGCTGCACGGAACATCTGAAATTTTTGAACAAGAGCATCCGTCGAAATCAATTTATTGGCGCCCAGGTATGCACCATTTTTGAATTTTAGTGGGAGACAATTTTTGAAATTGATGTACCTCCAATTCTTTCTAGAATTGTTGTCTGCTTGTATTACTCAGAAAATCAGAACATTCAATGTCGTCACCTGTAGCACAGTCATTAACCAAAGAAAGTTTAGGCTTAAAACCAGTAAACCGATTTCACAAACAAATTAAATTTCATAAAAACGCAAAGCTTATTTAAAAGGTTTGGTATTTGATTTTATCAATTAGGTAAAAATGAAATTAAGCGATTTTCAAAATCGATACTGAGGCCCTATTGAAAATTGTAGTTTGCTTCATTCTATCTTTTCTTAAGGCAAAAGTTAAAAGTTTGTTAGCTTTTTCCCTAAGGGATCCAACCACCAACCAACAACCTAACGAGCAAAAATTTTTGTTTTCTCAAAATAATTTTCTTGTAATCCTGTCAAAAATAAAAGGATTTCATTGAAATGCGGTGTTAGTTGTTGTAATTGGAATTTAAATACTTCTTTAAGTTCGGGTGTTCAACACCAGGGTTTTCTAGATTCGTTTTTTATTTCTGGGCATTGGCCTTGTGAAATTTATTTATTCATTATTTTAAATTAATTTGACGAAAATTAAATTCGGATTCCCAATACATTTATTGGTAAATAAATTATAGCTTAAATCGATTTCACTTCTAGTTACAATGCTTAGCCGCAGAGTAATTCTTTTGAACATTTTAACTTGCCTAAATTTACATGTTTCATTCAACTTGCAGCCACTTGAAATTTGAGATTGAAGTTTCTTAACTTATGGTTCTGTATCTGAGCTTCAAATCACCTTAAGTAAACATTCCCCGCTATTTGTTAGGTCGGTTGACGGACATTCAATTTTCTCATTTTTGGTAATTTTTTTTTTAGATATTACTAAATATTATGTACTACGAATTAAATGTAGAGAGTTGTTCAATAGATATTCTTACAAAATTCAGGATTATACCGTCAGAGCCTGTTCATTTGTCAGCGATTTGGGAATTATAAGGGACTCAACTTTCTCACTAAATATTCATATAAATCAAGTAATCGACAATGCTTACAGGATGCTTGGCTCTAGTCTTACTTCTCCTAAAATCTTATAAGCATTTACTATGGTCTTCTTCGTAGTAATTTGAAGTATTTAACATCCATTTGGAATCCTTATTATAACATTTATTCATACAACATTGAAAGAGTACAGAACAAGTTTACACGCTTTCTTTATTATAAAACCAATAATCTCATTATTATGAGGAATATGAGCTGTGTCTGTCACGGTTAACCATTATCTTACTTCATTAGAGAAGGATTATAGCGGATGAGCTGACACTTTTAAAAATTATTAACAGAATTCCAATCTAACAGATAAAGTAAATTTTAAATCTCAGAACCGATATAATATCCGCAATCCTTTACCTTTCACCGTTCTCACTTATCGCACACATCTTAGAAAACCTCTCCATAAATTAGACTACAAAATACGCACAATAATTTTTTTAACTCAAATCATTTAAGATTAAGATTATTAATGTTTTATTACTGTCTTCCTTTTTATGCATTTTATATTGATAATATGTAAGTGCCAACATATAATTGGATTGTATGATCTGTTTGTTGGTTTTTATTTTTTTAAAGAATAAATAAATAAATTAGATTTTATATTGTGGTTGGTAAATGTGTAACATTGCCAATATTTTTGCAAAACTGTCTGTCTGGACCGCGAAAGGTAATAAGGGAGGGAAAAAGGGAAGGTAGTCTAGTTACTCACCTCGTCATAACATCTGCATACCTCACATCATCCCTAATTTGAAATTAATAGCTTCTCATCACTGTAAATTAGTATAGCAACAAATCAAACGAACGAATCGAGTAATGGTGGACATTCGACGAAAATAATTTAAAAAAAAACTATTCAGGCCGATAAAAATTGTTTAATAAGAAAAAAAAATATTCATTCAATAATACAAGTAACCAAAATGCATAATTATTTAAAATACTAGATATAGAAATAACTACCCATTTAGTTTCTCTGAATCAATAAACAAATAACTAGAAAAGCTAAAATTATGGCTAAACGAAACTTATTGATTACATTGAATCAAAAATAATTAGTTATCTATAAGAAGACCATCCTATGAAATTGGCTTATATTAGTGAATTGTAAAATAACTAAAAAACAATTGATTACACCGATAATAGTTATAAACTGATAAACAGTTAAATTCAAATTATGAACAGACACATAATTTCATAATTTTAAAATTTAGAATTCACTATTTCAAACATTTAAAAATAATAAAATAAAATAAATAATATTCAATTGTTATTCAAGTTAAATAATAATTAGTTTATTGTGTTTATTTCTTTGTTTCTGCTTCGTTTCAACCACATTGTTGTAATCATAAGCATTGAGTTTGTATAGTGTTGCATATAATCGTAAATTGCATAATCATAAATAAAAATTTAAAAAAAAAAAAAATGTTGGCGGTATAAGTGACTTTTGTGTGCAAAAAGTGAAAAATTAAAATATTTTAGAAATGTCTAAAATTTGTGATATATGTTTGAAAAATATCACAAACGAACGCTTTCCAGATGTTAAATGTGGTAATTGTGATAAAGGTTTCCATATTAGATGTGCTGAAGTTTCTGATGAAATGCTGGAAAATCTTAAACTTGGTTCTGCCACCTGGCTGGGTCCAAATTGCCGTACAGCATCGAACAATTTGTAACAACCCTACTCCATTCAATTCAGTGTCGAATAAAAAGAGTAGGATTGTTAACAGAAATTTGTTTACGGGGTCAGCGGTTTTGGAACGGTCATCTGTAGCCGGCTAGAGCTCAGCGGATTGGGGTGGGGTTTACCAAAACATGACCCAGTCTTGCTAGACCGTAATAAAGGGATACAATAAGGGAACATAGGACATGCAAGCTATTATTAATTTTACCTCATATCTACATGGAGATTCTAACAATCAGGCCAACTCACCTCATCCTCAGTACGGCTGCTTCACTATCTCATTCTGAAAATGCGAATAAATATCGAACCGTAAAACCCAGAGAAATTTATAAAATAAAACGTATTATTGAACTTTAGATAGAAAATGACCAAATATAAATGTTTTATTATTATTACTCATAATTTATAAAATTTTGCAATGTTTTACTAAAATTCGCCATATGACCAGGAAAAAAATTATAATTAAGAAAGTATGAATTTAAATAAAATTAAAGTTAAGCAAGAAATGCAACTACTAAAAATATGTTTATGATTTAGACAACTTAATTAATTTACCTAAATTATTATTACCAAAACCAATTTCTAAATTCTAAAATTTGTATAACCCAGCACTGGAATTTTAAAACAAATATAAAAACAAAATTCCAGAAAGTTCCGTAAGAGACTAATTAATGAACAACAAAAAAAAAACCCGTAAACCGAAAACTTAAGAATTTAGAAAAAGGGCAATTCTTAACTAACACATAAAATAATTAATTACGATAATGTTGGCATTAATTTGGCCAGAAGCAAAAAAAATTTCTTAATACTATAAAAATTTTGTAACTTAAAACTAAATATGTAATTATTTAAAAAAAAAATTTGTACAAAAAAAACTCATCTTAATATCACCGGATTCTGATGTGACGTCATTTTGGCTAATACAATGAATAGCGTACATTTGTATTATTTTTCATTAATTACCGAAAAACGTTATTTTTTTATAATTTTCATTCACTAATTGTTTTTAATGATTATGGATTTATATTATAATGATTATTATGAGCAATATTGGCTCCACTAAACCTTTTCAAACCGTTTTTAGTTGCTATGAATAGGTACACAACTTATTTTTGCAAGCACTTGTATATACTGTTTTTAATGTGCACAAAACTATATTATTATAAACCATATAAGCTTAATAATGGTCAACATAAATTATGAAAAGCTCAAAGCTTTTAAATTTGTTTTTCACATAATATTTAACTTAAATTTGTGATCACGCATAATTGTCATAGCACTATGTACAGTTGCTCTACTCAGTTTATTTTTCTTTCCATCGTTTGACTTATGGAAACACACATAAGAGCACTTATATATATTTTTATTTTTAGGGAGTTTTGTGTTTATCACTCTTGTATTATGGTATTAAATACTGTATTATACATTGTATTAAATGAGCAGTTGCTCCACTAAATTTTAAAATGATTTTTAGATTAACATGCACAATATGGACGTGAGCACTTTTATTGTCTTTTGATTTAATTATTACCTTGATGAGTACATAATCTAGGTAATGCTTATTGACTAAAATTTTCACTAATTACATTACAATGGTTAATTTAGATGGTCAGTTTTAATAATCCATTGTAAAACACTATAAATTTATATCGGTTAATTATGCTTAACTAGATATATTAGCATACGTTTATTTAATTAGCCGATATTCTCGAATATTAGTTATAAATTTTTACTACTTTAGCACTGTACTTTTCACGATATTTCAAAATCGAATGTTTTTTCCCAAAAATTTAAAATAAAACAACCACGTTTCTACATTGTTACTCGCATTTATAGAAAAAGATAACAAAGGCTGACCCCACTTATTGCCATCCATAAATTAATTTTTTTTTCCGCGTTTTATTTGTGTTTTTAAATACCGGTAATGTTAGGAGAAATGTTTTAACCCTCGCCTTGTAACAAGATACTTGTTACAAATTCTTTAATTGTCGATGATGATGTTATCGGAATTAAAAAGTCAAGAGCTAGTACTCAAAATTTGGATGACCTTGGTATCATGTTAAAAGGAATTCAAAATCAGCTATCTGATCTTAAAATCTCGTTCAATTTTTTGTGCCAAACTGTGGATGAAATGAGAGTTGCTATTCCCGGTCTAACAAAAAGTATTCAAATAAGCCATACTAAATTAGCTGTGCTGGAGAAGAATGACGAGACTCAAGATCATAAAATCAACTTTTTGGAAGCCCAGTTGGACCGTGCCAAAAAGACATCAAATTTGAATAATCTCGTCATATGTGGTATTCCGTCTAAGTGTGGCGATGTTCCTCTTTTAATAATCAACATAGCGGGTAAAATTGGTGTAAATATCACAAAAGATGATATAATTTCAATTAAGCAAATGGTGCATAGTAAACAAACCGGTTCAGTATTAAAAGATTCAGTTATTGTCACCTTGAAGTCAACTGCTACAGAAAACAATATACTAAATTTATTTCGGAGGAAAAAAAATTATATCTCAAAGATCTGGTCAATGATGTTTCCAATGAGCATGCTGATAGTCGAATTTTCATTTTGCATCACCTTACCAAATTCCAGTCGAGGTTATACAGTCAGAAACATTCAGATGTATACGGCAAATTAAAATCAACGAAACACTTTTTTTTTTTCTTACTTTTTTTATTTTAAAAATACATAAATATGTATGAAGTAAATATATGTTATGTGATAACATTATTGATAAAAAATAAAATTTTAAATATGATATCTTCTGTTTGGTTTTTAACTTTATCTTTAAATTTCCCTCTAAATATGAGCCGTATACATCTGAATGTTTCTGACTGTATGTACAATGAGGCGAAAATACTTAAAACTAAATATAAGTTCCAGTTTTTATTGTGTAAAGTGTCAAATGTTCATCGTGTTCCGCCATTCAACGATATCTGTCGGATTAAAGAGATCGTGCACTCAACTGATTCCTCTGTGCCAGTTGAAAATATTGCTGCTGCTAACGTATTCAAGGGTATTGGGATGTAATGTTAAATTTGGTAATTTGTTAAGTTTTTTATCTAAATTTTTTTTAAAACGCTATAAATTAATTATTTTTTTGATGAGTTTACTGCACTTACTAATACATCTATTGCAGTACGGTTTGGATCTACGCTGTATTATTAGCTTATTTTTATCTATTTTTATTATCAAAACATTACAAATGCAATACTTACGTATTGGTTCTGAACTTTACTGCAATAGTTTGAATAGCTTTAAGAATTTTATTTTAGTTTTACTTAATTTTTTATTTATGCTTTTTAGTTTTTCGGTTTTGAGTTTTGATCTTTCATTTCAATCATGTTTCATGTATTCAACTGTTATCGTTCGTCTTGTTTTATTAGAATTAGATTCAAATGAGTTCTGATATATCGAATTCTAGTTCGGATTTATTCAATGATTTACTTTCCTCCTCCTTACATTCAGGTGTTTCGGATTTTGAACGCAAGCTACTGATTCAAAATATCCGTAGTTTACGGAAGAATTTTCACAATTTGGTGTGTCATATTCAAACACTAGACAAAATGCTGGGTTTAATTTTTTTAACAGAAATCTGGATACACGATTATGAACTTGTTAATTATTCAATTTGTGGATATAATATTTTTGCTAATTGCAACAATAATTACCGTTCAGATGGTGTAGCTGTGTATGTTGATGTGAATTTAAATGTTAAAGTGAATAGTAATTTCAATTTAAGGTCAGCTGATTTATTACTGGTTGATGTATTTTTTCCAAATTTCAAAGTAACGGCTGTATGTGTTTACAGGCTTCAATCATATAACGCTGAGTTGTTTCTGGAAGAATTCAGTTCATTCCTTATTAAAATAAAATGTAATAATTTATTAGTTTTGGGTGATTTTAATATTAACCTTCTAAACAATTCTTTGCTAATTGATGAGTATAAATTTTTAATGTCAAGTAATGGTTTAGTCTCTGAGGTAAATGTTCCGACTAGAATTTCTAGCTTGTCTTCATCATGTGTTGACCATGTTTTTTGCAGACTTCTTTAGTTGAAGATCTATGCATTACTGATCATTGCGCCGTTTTTGTCAACTTGATGTTTAATGAAAACGTTGTCTCCCGAATCAAGAGGTCTGGAGTTAATGATCAATTTCGGTTAAATTTTGAACTTTTAAACGATATGTTATTAGTAGAGTCTTGAAACGCTGTGTTATCTACAGTTGATATTTCAGAAGCTTTTGATTTGTTTATTGCTAAACTCACTCACTACATATCCCAAAGTAAATTTTTTATTAAACCACCTAGGAAATTTCAGAGATTAAAACCTTGGATGAACTATTCGTTGATCAAGAAGGTAATAAAAAAAAATAAAATCAGTAGAAAAGTAAAAAAACAACCCAATAATTTAATTTTGAAAAATCATTTTCACCAGTTTGCCAAAAATCTGAATCAGGATATTAAAGAAACTAAAAATAGATATTATTTGAGTAAATTCCAAAATGCAGGTAATAATAGTAAGCAGCAATGGTCCTTATTGAATGAAATACTTAACAAAGGTACTTCAAATAATGAAATATTAGACGAACAAAATTATAAGCTCTCATTCCCAACAGACATTGCTAATTGTTTTAACAATTACTTTTGTAATATAGTTTCAAAAGCGCGTCTGGAATTTAACAATAATTCACAATTAGTTGATAACTCCGTTATACTTGATTTGAGCCCCAACTTAAATTTTTTCTTTCGTCCAATTTCTTCCATGGAATTATTTTTCATTATCAATTCCCTTGAGGATAAACATTCTACAGATTTGTTTGGTTTTAGTAGTGCAATTATTAAAAGGATTAGCTTCAACATTGTTGACATTTTAAGTGCATTGTTTAACCGTAGTATAATCGAAGGTACATTTCCGGAATCACTGAAAATTGCCACGGTTATTCCTCTCTTTAAGAAGGGCGATCGTCTGTTGTTGAGTAACTATAGACCAATATCCATCCTTTCTGTTATTTCCAAGATTTTTGAAAAAGCAGTTAAATTACGAATGACAGAATTTCTGAATAGCTTTAACTATTTCAGTAAATGTCAATTTGGTTTTTGTTCTGTTTTGGGTACAGAGGATGCTTTCATCGAACTTATGAATCCAATTCATGAAGGTATTAATAATTCTAGTACAGTAGCCGGCCTGTTTGTGGATGTTACTAAGGCTTTTGATATGGTAGATCATGGTATCCTTTTGGATAAGCTGATGAATATTGGTTTTCGAGGTTGCATATTCAACTGGCTCAAGTCATTCATCACTAATCGGTCGCAAAGGGTTACTTGTAAAAATAGTTTCAGTGACTTATCGGTGCTACAAGCGGGTGTCCCCAAGGATCTGTACTTGGACCAATTTTATTTTTAATTTACATTAATTCTATTTTTAAACAAAATTTTAAAGGTAAAGTTAATGCCTTTGCTGATGATCTAGCGTTTGTATATAATAGTTGTGATTATACTTCTGCAGTATCATACATTAATCATGATTTAAAAATTCTGTCCAATTGGTTTGCGGCGCACAAGCTATTATTGAGTTCTAAAACTAAAACAATGCTCTTTAATTTAAATGATAATGGTTCGTTTAATAATGACGTAGTTTATCAAGACCGGCATTGCCCTAGGAATGGGCCGTGCATTAATAAATGCTTGCCTATTGAATCTGTTACTAACATTAAATATTTGGGCCTAAACGTTGATTGTAGATTAGACTGGAAGCATCATATGTTAGAATTGTCAAACTCTCTGCATTCTGGTATTAGGCAAATGTATCTACTGCGGTCACACTGTCCACCTGGTATTCTTAAAATATTTTATCACGCCTTAATTGAGTCCAGACTGCGTTATGGTATTTGTTGCTGGGGTGGTACATATTTTGAGACGATCAGACCATTAGTAGTAGCTCAAAAGCATGTAGTTAGATTGATGCATTTCAAGAATAAACGTAGCCCTTGTTGGCCATTATTCTTGAGCAGGAGACTTCTTCCATTGAAACATCTTTATGTTTTTAAGGTTATGAAAACGAGGCAGCTGATGGCCTCGCCTGCGAGGGATCTGCCTCTCCATTAATTGGACCAGAGCCCTTCTGCGCCGTCTCTAAGGGGCACCTTAGGGCAGCGGTTAAACGCTGGGAGGATATGTAAAAGTCCTCTTAATGGCGCGGAATTCCAGGTTTGCGACAGGCGAAGGAATTTATTTCACCTTCGTCGGCCAACGCCAAGGAATGTCTTGTACTTAGGAAACCTCAGTTGAGGCTGCTTACCGGCTTCCTCACAGGTCACATCCCCTTAAGGTATCACCTTAAGAAAATGGGTCTAAGTTCGACGGATAGATGTCGCTTCTGCGACATGGAAGCGGAATCAGCGGAACATGTTCTGTGCCATTGCCCAGCCATTTTCTGCAAAAGGTTACAACATCTAGGAGGGAGAATAATGAGCCCGGATAGTATGCATCATATACCGTCCGGCAGTATTGTCAGGTTCATTAAGAGCCTGAATATTGACTGGACGACTCATTAAGTAGAGTCCATGCACAAAAGATCTTTTAGGTCGCAGTGCGGGGGTGGCTTGAACGCCCACATGGCCCTCAAGTAATAATAATAATAATAAAGGTTATGAATAAATATTTTGAAATTAGTGGCAATCGTTATTTGAGTTGTCACAGCTATTTACTGCGTAAAAATGTCATGCATATCTGAAGCGTTCCAAAATTTTGCAAAACGCAATTTTATAATTATTTTTTAGTAACTGCTCCAACCATCTTTAATAAACTTCCGACTGATATCCATAGCTTGAATTCTAAATCTAAATTCTTGGCAAGTTTGAAAATTTGGCTAGTTCAATTTAGTAATATTGATTTTTTGTTTAGAATCATTATTTAATTTTTCACTTATAATTTTGTATGCTAGTTATTTGAGGAGAGGTAAATTTTTGTCTTTGAAATGAGGGGTTCAATAATTTAAAACTGATTTTTTCTTTTATGTTTTTTTATAACAAATCTTTTTAAATTGCTTAAATTATTTTTTGTTATATGATTATTTACATCGTATTGGTTGTATTGTGTAGTATTTTTTTAACTATTATTATTCCAATTATTGTATTTTATTATTATTAGCTAAAAGGATGCCTGCTACTGACCATTGTGGGTCAAAAGGCACATCCTTATTGATATAGTTTTAATTTTTGTAATGAAATAAATAAATAATAAATAAATTTGTAAATATGTAGTTTGGTACACATTCGCTCAAATTTTCGTAACCAATATTGGGCGTAACGTGTGTAGGGCACATATGCCATACACAAGAACAGTGTGTTCATTTGTCCACATCATTATGCTCCAACGTTGGTCGACCGAAATTTGTCGATTTCCACACCGTCTGATCCCGCCTTATTAGTGTGGGCTAGTATTATACACACATAATGAGAGTTTTCCTTGAGTTTTTATATTTGTTGAGTAAAATCAAAGCAACCTTGATTATACAAGCCATAATCTAAAAAACGAAGCTTTTATAAGGGAATTAGAAACGAGGAAAAAACCAAAATTTCCATAGTAAAACACATAAAACATATGGGAAATCACTTTTTTTCCCACGACAAATTTGTCAATGAAAACGTTGCAAATTCTTAATTATGATTTCTGAAATATTTTCATAAATGTTTGAATTTCAACATACATGAATATCGTTTAAGTAAATCGTTTTCATTTTCTTGTAATAATTGATTTATTTAAACCAAAATATTAAAAAAAGTTCATAACAACAGCTTTCTGGTCAAATTAAAAAGGAAAGCTTACTACAAATCGTGTGCATTAAGTCAATATACATAGATGGCAGGGGGTAGCAAACATTTTGAAAAATCGTAGCAAAAATTGGGACCTTCGGGAAATTTGAGTTCAAAAATTGTAGGAAAAGCAAAACAAATTCACAAAATATTAAGAACGTGTCATAATTGGTGTCATTAAATAAATTTTTTTCGTATCTCGCTGCCAACAATTTTAGACATCTAACGTATACTAGTAAAACTAAAGATAAATTTAGCAAGTATTATTTTAATTTGTCAGAGCCAACTTTGATGTATTTTTCAAAATGAAAGTTTGAAAAATATATTTTAGAAATAATTTAATTTTAATATTTCTGCAATTAATATTTACTTAATACCAATATACCCTTCTTGTATATTGCTGCTAAAGATATGTAGATCACTTTTGTATAAACATTTTGTAACATTTTTGCTGTTTTCATTGAAAAACTTGAAGCTAAAAAACACCATTTTTACTATGGATTCCTATGGAAATCAGTGAGTAGTTATCCCACTAAAAAAGCTTCTAAAAAATACGTCATAATGATTATGGCTCTATACTCTAGAAGGCTCTGGTAAAATTCGCTAAATCATTACGTTCTTACCTAGTAAACCAACCATTTATCAGTACGAAACCAAACTACCAGGCTTAAGGAAACTTCTCATTTTTTGAAAGGGTATAATCAAAGCAACCTTGATTATACAAGCCATAATCTAAAAAACGAAGCTTTTATAAGGGAATTAGAAACGACGAAAAAATCAAAATTTCCATAGTGAAACACATAAAAAACATATGAGAAATCACTTTTTTTCCTAAGGCAAATTTGTAAATGAAAACGTTGCAAATCCTTAATTATGATTTCTGAAATATTTTCATAAATGTTTGAATTTCAACATATAAAAATCTCGTTTAATTAAATCGTTTTCATTTTCTTGTAATAATTGATTTATTTAAACCAAAATATTAAAAAAAGTCCATGATTAAATAATTTTTTTTCGTATTTCTCTGCCAACAATTATAGACATCTAACGTACACTAGTAAAACTAAAGATAAATTTAGCAAGTATTATTTTAACTTGTTAGCGCCAACTTTGATGTATTTTTCAAAATGAAAGTTCGAAAAATATATTTTAGAAACAATTTAATTTTAAAATTTCTGCAATTAATATTTACTTAATATCAATATACCCTTCTTGTATATTGCTGCTAAAGTTATGTAGAACACTTTTGTATAAACATTTTGTAACATTTTTGCTGTTTTCATTGAAAAACTTGAAGCTAAAAAACACCATTTTTACTATGGATTCCTATGGAAATCAGTAAAAAGTTATACCACTAAAAAAGCTTCTAAAAAATACGTCAAAATGATTATGGCTCTATACTCTAGAAGGCTCTGGTATAATACATCGTATAACTTTTAACAAATGGGAATGCTATTAAAATGCATTGGTATAGTGATATTTATTTATATTTTAAAATTGCCGCCAAAAAAACGGCACTTCCAGTGATTTTAATTTCAACTTTTTCGAGCTCAGGATACTCCCTTTAACAAGGTTCACAATGATTTTTTTTAGTGACAGAATTTTTTATTAAAATTGATTTCCAGCGCACCATGAATCATTACGTGATTTTTATATCTGTTTACAGTTACTAAACATACAAACGATATATGAAATAGCAATAAACAAAAAATCCCCCCCTAAAAATACCGAAAAACACAAATTTAATTGCCAAAAGCCCCATTAGATTTTTATAAAATTCGACCAACTATAATTTAAGGATGCTCCATAATTTAATTTCGTTCATCCTTGCGCAGAGAGGACTAACGTTTGTAGAATACACAGAGAGCTATGTTTATTCAAGGGAATCTGGAGAGTTAATAATGTTTCTCCCGTCTATCAGTAGCTAAAGCCGATCTATTTTGATTCTAAGAAGCTCATAAGGCGCTATCATCAATTGACTTACATTGAAATGTTGGATGCATTATGAACTGTAACCTGTTGCCTTACCTTTCGCTATTAAAAATTGTTCTAACGGTTTGGAACAATTAAGACTTTATTCCGTTTTGCTAGTGAACCCTTTAAAAGTAACGTGTACGTTATGAAAGGGCGGCTATGATTTGCTTCCGATATGTTTTTTGTTCTAATCGAGAAACTGACACCGAAACGTCGCTTAAAAAATTAGAAATTTTAACCATATCTAAAATAGTAAATACAAAGTAGCCAAGTTTTGAAAAATTGCATGTTTCTTTGACAAATTTACAACAACAATTGCATAGGATAAATCCCCGCAAGAATAACATTAGTAATAACATCAGTTTCCTTTTGTCAATTAAATCAAATTGGCTATTTTGTTGTCACACAAGAAATCCAAAATGTTAGATCAGATTCTATTCTAAACACTTTTAAGATAGTGTTTGGTTTTGCCATAATCAACGCGTGCCTGAATATTAAAATTAAATTAATTAGAATTAGTGTGAATACATTTTTGATCCCACTTCGGTTTAACTTGATTTTACTCACACCAAAAGTATAATCACATGCCTCATGTAATTATAAATGATTGGCCCCATAATTTAAATGCTGCAACTAAATTATAATCTTCATAGAGTTTTTTATTTAACTAGCTACTTTCTACATATTCATGTTGAGAGTAATGATAATAAACTTCGGTCATTACATTTTTACGATGTAAACAAATATATTATACTTTATGTCCATATTTACCCATTGTCTGCAAAACACATCAAATTTTACCAAAATCTCAAACTTTTCTTCTACACTCTTTTTTGTCACAAAAACCACCTTAAATCTTTTAAAAATAGGATTATTAAAGATATCCTTACTTATATTCATTCCAAACAATAAAACCAAATTATTTTCAAATTTTATATCTTAAATCTAAAACAATCAGAGATTTATGGACATAATAAATTTCTTATAACCAAAAATTTTTTTTTTGTTTTTTGTTCCTGCTTCTAATATTCATGTCTCTTCGTTTCATAATAATGTATGCCAATGTTTTGTAGTACTACAAAAAAAAAACACACACACACACAACACACAAAACAAGAAAATCTTTAATTTAAAATTTTCCGGTTTTATTTTGTTATTCAGTATTTTGACATCACGTAATATCCGCAGGTACCGGGCAAAACAAAAAAAAAAAAAAAAAAAAATCGAACACAACAACTGAACATAATACTCACGTTTTCAGATAAAAATTATCTTTAATTAAATTACCGAACGAATATTCTCGACACAAACGTAAAAAAAAAACGTAAGCAAAGTGTAGAGGATATAAGACGTAAGGATATACGTTAAGTGGAAAATTGTTTGTTCTCGGTACGTAAGTATATAGGAAAATGAAAATTAATTGAGAACACGTTGAATAATTTGTAATCTTCCGGCAAATCCATATATTGAAATATGGTTTTATGTGACGTATCAATAAGAAATTAGGCTTCGAAACACGTATCCATATGTGCGTAATGTATTTTAAAAAATGTGTATACCGTTAAATTTGATCTTATTGGATTACTTCGAATGATCCATATTGTCTTAATTAGCATTGCTCTAATTCCATGATTACATACATTTTTAAATTAGTGAAGCTTTTGTGCTTATCATGTAGCCTTTTAAAAACAAAATTGTTTGTTCTGTCCATTTTTTTAATTAAATTTAAACAAAGCAAATTTAATAACTATATATAAATAGTTTATTGTTTTATAGCTCTATTGTATTCGAAAGAAGTAGGGGATGGTGTTGTTTATATGAAAAATCATTACGACAAAGTTGGTGGTGGACAATTAAAAAGTTATTTTTTATTTAATTGTACATAAGTATAAATAAAGTACTTTTAGCTTTGTAGTCGCTCTGCTGCTTATATATGTAGCTACACAAACGATATGTGTAGGGTTTGCTTTGATTTGGATTTAATTAAATTTTGAAAATGGTTCAAAAACTATAAAAATTAAACAAAGTATATATTTTTTAACTAGACGATGGTTTGAAATGGGAGTACACTAAATATACAACGAAATTAAATATTTGTAATGTCGAAAAATGCGGTTAGGGTAATAATTAAAGTTGAGAGTCAAACTTAACGATAGTAGCAAATTCCTATATGTAATAATGATATCCACAAACTGATTACGGACTTCTTATTTTCCAGACAAACGTTACAACATTAAATAAGCAGAATAATTTACCTAATTTACTTAAATATTTCAAGCCCTCCGGCCGCTTACGTAGATTTTAGTTCAGTGAAATACTTTCTAACATTGATCTTAGATTTCTACTTTAAACTATACCTGTCATTAGTCATTCAGCGAACAATTCATTTACTGCCCTTGGATATGCAAGGAGAGTATAACATATTCTACCAATATCAAAAACAACACATTGCAACTATGAGTGCTTCGTTAGATTTTTACGTATGTATTTCACATTATCTTAGTTATGACGAATTTTCAAGAAATAATTACTTCCTTATTCGGCAGGAAACATTTTCTAAATATCGACTTTATTGTGAATATCATTTTACTGCAAAACGTCTCGAGAAACAATTTGCAAAATTCTTCCGTTTTGGTTTTAAGATTTACTTGGTTGCTAGAAAACAAAGAACCATAGAGCATATCTTCACGGGGAGCTCATTTAAGGAAAGTCATCATTAAATTATGTAATTATAGCGAACATTTCTTTATCTCCATCAACTTAATTGTGTAAGCTGTCCTGGTTTTGCTTGTATTTTCAAACTGAAAGCTCACATTTTTCAAAATAAGGTTCAATATTATAGAATCAGAGCTTTCTTTATTGAAATGTTTGGGATAGCCTATAGTTAAAATATTTCTCAACAACTCGTCATTTCGCTGGTTTAACTTATGATATTTTTTTATTGGTTTAAGTATTTTCAAGCTCATTCATTCAAAAGTTCATGATAGTAAGAAGATAAAAACCTATTCAATTGACTAGTAAATACCAGGAGTTACATGCTCTAAAATATTTCAATATTTACATATGTAGTGCAGTGGTAAGCTTTTCCATTGGTAATGGAAATTAAAGAATAGAATAATTATATATTTAATTCATTTCGCGACTATCTCAATCATTATTAGTGAATAGAATTTTAAATTTGGAATGAAATACTTAAAAAGCTCACAAAAAATAATATTTTTAAATGAAAATGGTTCGTCAAATGAAAAATAGTATTTGCAAATATATTTGCAAGCAAAATTTGTAAAATATTTATACTTTTTGCAAAACTTACTTTATTTGGAAGCTCCATATATATAAAAGCTCGTACTGAGATATAAGATAGGAGAGTGATAGTAAATGAAATTATTAAGAGTATTGGAACTTCAATTTCAATCTGAATGAGAATTACGAAAAATTTATTTTCAGTCAATTGCTAATTTAAGGATTATTTCTTTCTAGCGAATTATACGCAATATGTATTAAACTCATAATAATTTCAATGTTATCCGGCTATGATCCGGAAAACCCATTATTTTAAATACATAAACTGAAATATTTGCTTCAACTTAGGTAATTTAAAGATGTCAGCACTTTTGTAAGGAAACTATATATAAAGCTCTTTGTTTGTACAAGGCAGTTTGTTTCCTTTAAGTGTTATGCTCTATTTGAACCTATTAAATTATAGTACCATATTCAAACTTAAAACATTTCTCCTTCGCTTGATCAGGCTGAAAGCTCTGCATTATGGATATTTTTTGCTACACATAAAAGCTCGTAGTAATTATGAAAATTTGGAGCAATTTTATAGTGAAAAAAAATATTTGAAAAGTTACGTTTTACCCTAATGATGAAAAGTTTCACGAACAAAATTATCCTTTAGTAAATCGAGATACATTCAGATAAATGGAAGGAGATTTACATAACAATTCGAGATTAAAACCAAAAACTGATTATAAAAGCTCTATAAGAGGTAAAACCAGAAATGCTATATTTCCTACCATATTCTCAAGCTCCAATTAAAAATATTCTTTCTTAACTTTGGTTATTGTTAAAGTTTATATCAAGCTAAATAGATATATGATTACTCGGTAGTCTTTTGAAATAGGGGAAAGCTTTTCGATTCTTCAAACTATGAAAGGTTACAAGTTCATTCTTGTATATTTTTAACGTGCTTAAACTGAAAGTTCTTTGATTGCTGCTAAAAGTCTGCCTAGTGTGATACACATTTACTTAGATTATGCTTTTACTAGTACCTAAATAGCTTTCAGCTGCTAAATATTGATTCAGAATTTATTTAAAAGTTTATGAATTAATAATTTATGAATTTTTCCACTAAGAAACAAAAACTCTATTGGGCGCTTTTTAATCATATTTTGTATTTTGATGAAAGCTTTTCAATAAAAACAACACATATATACACTGTTTGCGATTTTGCGTCAACAGTCATATCATAAAACCAGTAACTCCTACTAAATACTAGAGGTAGCTTCTAGAACCCTTTTCTATATAGTCAAAGCAAATTTCCCTGACCACCAGAATCTGAACCACCCACCAGAAGAATTTTTTTTTTTCATTTTTGAAAAAAGTAGCAAAATAAATAAAAATCCTGGGATGTTTGTTTACGCTCGTATTAAAAGTCTGAGATGGATTTTAATACTCGTATACACATTAAATTTTGTAGTAAAAAAAATTTGGGACCGGTTTTGACCCATTTGTTGTCGGAGATTATTTCAAATTTTCTAGGGATAAAAGTCTGGGCGGTCAAATTCATAAAATCCTTGATTTAATTAGGTTAACATGGCTGAAACGTTGTTTAAAATATAACGATTTTAAAAATTGTGAGGACGGGGGAAAACACTGTTAAAATATTAGCCGTTTCCAGATGTTTACACGTCGAATATAAGTTTGAAGTTCGATTTACTGGGGCTCGACAATATAAATTAAAGAATTACCATCAATTGGATTCAAATTGTTGATTTATTAATAGCTTTAGCTATAATTCCATGTAAAACGGTATAAGAAAATTTCAAAAGGGATGCCAACATCCAATACTGATGTATAATGATTTGTGGTAACCAAAATCTAATAATATTTTTGTCCCATGCAGAATTCCCTTCTCTGATCCATGCGCCAAATAAGACACCGGATAGCACTCGAACTAAAAACCCAATATTTATTGACAGAACATATCAACTTACAGCTATGCACCAACTAACGTGAATACCTAGTGACCCTACGCATTCAGGAATTATCCTATAGCGAAATTTAACCACAAATACAACGACCCGTTCATTACAAAGTCTTCAGAGTAAGTTATTCGAAGAATTCATAAAGTTATTAGGTTCGCATCGAATTATAACTACAACTTACTATCTTCAATCAAATAGTATGGTGGAGCGATTTGACCGCCATTTAAATGCGTCAATTTACGCTCAGGATAATATCACAAATTGGATTGATTCGTTACCTTTCATACTTTTGGGTATACGAAATTCAATTAAGCATGATTTGGGTTGCACACTTGCCGATTTAGTTTTTGGGCAAACAGTTAAGTTACCTGGCAACCTTTTAGTGCAACCTTCCAATTGTACACCGATCCAATCACTTTACTTAGTAAACTAAAAACGGCTATGAAATTAACTTTGCCAATAAGTACTGGAATATGTCCTCAAGATAATATATTGATACCAAAACGTTTAGATACTTCTGATTTCCAGATTTTATTTTTTAGTACTAATAAGGTCAGAGTTGATCTTACTCGCACTCGCAAATCCACTTTCAAATCAACCCGCTACCTAATTCCAAAACAGTCCTTTAATAATTACCTAGCCAAACAACTCACTTAAGCTAGTTAAATTGTAACTCTACTTAAACTCAACTTAGCTCGAATCAAATTTTAGCCCTCCTTTAATCCAATCTCAAAATTAACTCGATTCGAAAGCTACATACATGCGTGTATGAACTCAACTCAATCTAACCTCCCACTAAACCTTAAACTCGACGTCAAATTATTCCCTAACCGAACCCCTCACTCCATTCCAAATCAATTTAAACTTAAACCATTATACCATTATTCCATCATACAATCATATCATGGTACCACAGTATCGTCCAACCATCACCCCATGATGTATATCTTACCATCAATCCACCAAACTTTCTTACCATCGTATCATCGTAACATCGTACCATCGTACCATCATACCATCATATAATCATAACATCATACCACATTCATCATCTTACCATTCTTATATACAAACCATCACACTATTTTACCATCATAACATCATATCATAATACCATCGTCAAAAATCAACTCAAGTTTTGAAGTTATAGAAATTCATGCGTAGTAAATTTCGACTGGATTATAATCTCTCAAGAAGGAGATGAAAGTTTGAGATAAAAACAGAGACCTTTCTTAAGTCTTAAACAATATTTGTGTAGATTTTGACTCAAATTGGTCAAGGCGTGTGGATTTGTTTAATTCACAAATGGAACCCAACTCAACCCTTAACTCAACAGTAAACTTTACGCCACACTCAGTCCTCAAACCAGCATGTATAAAAAATTGATCAACTATGTCCTAATCCAACCCCAACTCAAATCCGACTCAACTTCAACTCAACCCGCCAATAACCAAACCAGCACATATAAATAATCTTTAAATATTTATATAACCAGGTGTTTTTTCCCCACCCTCTTGACGTTCAGTTTCCAAAACCTTCTCAAATCTCCGCCTTGACCATAGAAACAGATTAGCGAAACAAAATTCTAATTTCTAAATTGGACAAACCGTTCTCGAGATACCATGGGTACAGACATTCAGACGTCCAGACAGACGGACGGACATTTTATTTTTCTTGTTCAGACTCAGGGACTTTCAAAACGTCGAGAAAAGTGTTTTAGAGTAACCAAATTTTTCGTCATTTTTGACAGGATTTCAATACTTTGATCCCTTTAGACCTTTTATTATATATTGAGCGATATACTGAACTTCTGAACCAGCAGATCACCGACAGGCATTTCTCATTAATTGTGGTCGTACATATAATCAGCATCTTGAAAGAAACGCGAAATTGATTCATCATTTTGCTCGAGTGCGGGCAATTTGTAAATGTTGATTATCTGAAAATCATTTTTAAATTATTTCTTTAATAAATTATAGAGTGCTAGTATAACATTTTATACATTTGTGTGGTACTTCCTGCGGTACATACACATTTTTTTTTTATTTGCCCTACATCTAAATTTTCCAGAAAGTAGTTGACAAAAACAACAATTTGTATTCAACCTCCAAACGAATTTAATCCATAAATTTTTTTTTTTTAATGGATAGTGTATTTCATCTAAAATTGGTATATACACACTGTGTCATATTATAAATTCAATTTTTAACCAAAACCAACCAAATGAGGCATACAATATTTATAAAGCGCGAAACCAGGGTTGGTTTTTGGGTGTTTGATTTATATTTATGTTTATAGCAAAAATACATAAAATGAAAATGGAACAATGATGCCATAATTACAATAACCCATATATAAATATTATGTGTACCACAATATACATAAATACGTAACGGTTATGACCCATTTATTATGTCTTTCCATAAATGTATTTATGAGTATGGTATTCATTCATATGATTTCCAGTGACTTAGACTATTTTGTTATGCGGCTTGTGGGTAAGTAGAACACCCCGATTTTTTTTTTTCATTTCACTTTGCAATTTTCTTTTGTATAAATTTGTGTGAGCTTTATATGAATTTCCTCGTTCGTATATAAACTTTACACAGTAAACAATAAAATATCATATAAATTTTAAAACAACCGGAAAAGAAAAATCTTTTCATTGCTGAGAGCATTGAGAAAAAACAATTTTCTTTTCATCATCATAAAAAATACCTTAAATCATTGTCACCCAAGTATGGGTGGTATGTGTACCTTATACCTTTGCGGTTTATTGAAAAAGCAAAAAAATAAAATATTCTTCGGTACAGATATGTATAATAGGCATGATGCGGTGTGGTATCATTATTGGACAAACAATAAACTGTAACATCAAAGTACTGTGAAAGCTTTTCAATTTGACTTTTTTTTTTAGTGTTTATCCTGAATATTTACGAACATAATATTAAAATTCCAAATGAGCTTTTTGTGTATATTGTGCTGTTATTGTTGTCATTATTATTGTTGATGATAATGATGATGATTCACTTGAGATAACAATTTAATTTCGGCAAGCAAAACATTTTTGACTAATTTGAAAATTATTAAACGATCACAAAATGACATACCGGCATTATGACCTATAATTTAAAATAAAGTATTTTCACCTCCTGAAAAACCTGTATTTTGAGTTGCCCAATAAAACCCAACACATGTTTTGGTTTTTTTTCTAGCTAATCGTATATATCGTACGGAGCAAATACCTTAAAAGTAATTAATTTGTTTTTAGGAACAAAAATTTTAATGAAAAATAGATTTTTTTCAATTCCAAACACACTAAACAAGTACAAGAGAAAATTTTTACGTTAGCTTTTGCTTGATTTTCCCAAAAAAATGACAAAAAACAAAAAAAAAAAGCTCGTGTGTTGGAAAAAGATTCTAATTTTTATATATTTTTGATTTATTATGACATTTATTAATTAAAATTTGTGTTATGGGATTTTGTGGGTTTTATTCTCTCGTTTGTATATTTATGGGATTTGAGGTTACAATTTTCGTAATAAATTATATAGAGAGAAGAAAATCTTTTTCGCCCCAAATAAAAGTTACACCAACAATTTATTAATATATTCTTGGGAAAACAATGAATTTATTATCTCTCGCTCATTATTCAAAACCAAACTATGTATGTATGTGTATAGATACCAAACCCGTAACGAAATTAAATTTTTTAATCGAAATAAACTTTTTTTTTTTTTGTTTGGAAGCCAAAATTACAAAAAGTGTCACACAGACGTTAGTTTACGAAGCGCGAAAAAATAATATTTTTGAACTCACTTAATGGCAATAAAATACACAAATCATTTTGTCAGATAGGAGTAGAAAGGGATCATCCCTCCCATAATGGTAGACACACAATTTTATCGGTTAACACAATCAGAAAGGCAGACGACTGGAATTTTATTTTCCAATCCAATTATGTTACTGTGTGTGTATGGATATTCACCTTAATGCCACTTTAATATGTCTACACCTTATGTTTGTCACATTCAAGATTATCTTTTCGAAATATCTACTCTACATATATAGTTTTATGATATACACACAAGGTTTTATTGCGACGATGTGGACATCAAATACAGAAGTTGGCACATATTTAGTGTTATATATCTGGGTGAATGTGTACGATGCATTTAATTGCTTAGAAGGTGGTATGATTGGGTAATTAAATTTTAATCTTCTTGGTTTTATCTGTGTTGTGGATTTCAATGGGATTTTGTTGAATTGTTTGGTAATTATCGGAATAGTTCTGTATAATTTTTATTAAATTTTATTGATCAATGAAAATGTGTTTGTATGTTGAAAATTACTAGTCCTACTATATAGCCGACCCGTGTGCCTCTGGAACTTGTTGTGAAAACATTACGTTCCGTGACCTATTCGTGACTGTCTCCAATTCGGCGAATGCGTGCCACTACGCTGAAAGCTCAAAACTTTAAAATCGTGATTTGCTTTGATTCAGATTTTCCTCAATGTCATACATATCCTAGATATTTCTATTTGGTGTTAATAAATTAACACAGTCGGCTTTCCTCCATAACCGAAGGTATGATTAGATAATTCATAATTCACTTGGGAAAATCCGCAATGCTAAAAAATTCATAATGTCGCCTCTTAATGGAATGGCGAATGAGATGAACTATCTTGTATCATGTATGAGCACTATCCTCTTCGTTTCCTTTCTGCTTACCCTAATCTTTGACTATCAATTCTGATACTTGGTTAAAATCTACCTCTCTAACATTACCTACTTCCTTATTTATACTGTTAATCTCGCATGTCAGTGGATTGTCTTTCGGCCCAATTGGCACATATCGAAAGACTAAATTAGCAGGTGTCTTATGCGTAACCCGATGAACAGTATTATTCATTGACCACATAACTTCTAAGAGTTTAGTATCCCAATCACTACACCTGACTCCAGTAGATAAAGTCCTTAAACCTGTCAGAATAGTTTTGTTGGCAACCTCGGTTTGTCCATTAGCCCGAGGTGTATGTGATCCTACCTTGACATGCTGGATGTTATAACTCCTACACATCTCTAAAAATGGCCTTCCCGTGAAAGCACCTCCTCCCATGAACTCTAAAAATGTACTCGTAGTTTCCACGGATCTACTGTTTTAACTATGTCTTAAGCCAAGTGAACTTGAAAACCCATCCACAATACATAAGACTTATTTTATTTTGTCTTTGGTTCTCGCAAACGGTCCCAAGTGGTCTACATGAACCGTTACGAACGGAACGTTCCCCTTGTCAAGTGGATGCAAGAATCCCTGAGGTTTGCCCGTTGGAACTTTATAGTAAAGATAATTAATGCATCTTTTAATATGCTTACTTAGAAACTTGTTCTTTCATTGTGGGAAAATAGTAAGTTTCCTTTAACTCTAACAATGTTTTCTCCACACCAATATGTGACACATTGATATGAGCATCGTTAATCAGATATGACCTTAATTCCCCTGGAACGTATAACCTCCATCATTCTTTCGAAATTTTATATAATCTACCCATATAAACCGAATATTTATTTTTTAAATCTTCATTCCTATCTAAGTTTTTTATGATCTCTTCTATTTCCGTATCCTCTCTGCATACAAGCTACCCAATCAGTGTTTACGCTTATCCCTAACACTATATTCTCATCTTCAATAGGACACCTTGAAAAGGCATCCGCAACTTTATTAATTGATCCCTTTTGGTACTCAATCCTATAATCGAACTCTAGTAATTTCATGAACCATCTCGCGACCCGCGGATTTAAATCTATCTTGCAATCAGTCCTTATCACGAACGGTATTCTCAATAAATATATTCTGAATTTATCCAAGACACTAACAATAGCTAAAGTCTCAATCTCATTCGTTTGTTTTTGAAGCAACACTGCCTCAAGGCCTTCAAAATAGGCGATGACACAAGTACCTTCTTAATCGACTCAAATTCCTGTTGTTGAGAATCTTCCCATATGAAATTCGAATTTTTTGATAATAAATCTGTAAGTGGACGCGCTATAACAGCAAAATTCCTTACAAAACGTCTAAAATAGCTTGTGAGGCCCAAAAAACTTCGAACACCCTTGTGATCTTTCGGTGGTGGAAATCTGACTAAACTCTCGATTTTAACCTGACTCAGCTGAATTCCATCCCCACTTATTTCGAACCATAGATAATTTATTTTTTTCATCAAAAACCTACACTTGCTTTAATTGATTGTCAGATTCCTTTATCGGATAACATCCAATATAATCTTTAAATTTTCTATTCTTTTTGCCATTGTTTTGGTGGCTACCTAGATATCATCAAGATATACCATTGCTACACTACTACAATACACTATATCCTTGCACTCGATCATAATTTTCAATACTTCGGAATTATCATCGTCTATAACTATTTGTTGGCTTTCAATTTGGCGTTCATTCTTATTGTAAATCGAAGCGCCTCTAATTTTGGTCATAGGGCATGCACACCATAGCTCTGGTGACCTAGGAACTCTCTTGATATCAATCGGATTATCGGTGAAGTTAGCAACTGGAACTATAGATGATTTCTTCGTTGACTGGATTACACAATTCGGGATAGCTGTTCCATTTTCTTGTAAACGATTGTCAACATGCAAAAATTTCATTCGTTTCAAAATCGGTTGCCAATTGAATGTGACCTACATAGCCACTAGGTATCACTGTAGTCTCCTTTGCGATTAGATTTGTTTTCTCGGTACTCTATCGTACCCCAATTTTGTTAAAACCACTATCCTCTCGTTGTTGAATAATAAGCCCATCTGAATTGGCGATAATATGGACATATGGTTGTAGACTTGTAGGTAAATAAATGCCCAACTAAAATTGGCACACTCTGGAATTCAGGTTTCACTATGAAAACTTTCACATTCGCTGATACATCGCCTAATTTAAGGACGAGAGTTATAACACCAACTGGCTGCACTTCCCCACCTCCATAACCTTTTAATTTAAAAAGATTTTCGTCCTCGTAAAAGGTTATACCAATTCGATCTGCAATATTATTTCTTAAAACTATGCAGATGCTTCCCACGTCAACGTAACAATCTATGGTTTCACCATTTATCTCTGCTTTCTTGAAAAACTTCTGATAATTAGTAACCTGTACATGTAACACTTTTGGGTTTTCACTCGATAAATTATAAGTTGAAGAATTGCTAGGCAATTTATTCGTGCCATAGTTTCTGGCAAAGTGACCCTCTTTACCACACTTAAAACAGACTAGTTTTTTCGTAACATTAACTTTATCCGTACCATCGGTTCGCCGTATTGAACTGATGCTAATCGTTTTACTACGCATCTGATTTACTCCTTTCTATTGATTCGTTGAACTATTTAAGCTTCTGAATGCTTGATTTTTTCTGTCCTGTAATAATTGTCAGCTTCTTTTAAATCGATTAAAGGTTCGGACAGTCTATCATATCTTCTTAATTGTACTAAGAAACTGCTATATCGACTGTCATGTAATCCCTCTACGATCTACTGAATAATTTCCTTATTCTTCATACCAGCTTGATTACACAACGATAAATTTTGAAAAGAATATTGTAATGTGGTGGCTATATGGTGGCATTATTTGCCGACTTAGAAATGTATGATAGATCTTATATAGCCTGTTCTTGATTGATCATTACAAGCTTGCATGGACACCTCACTAATAAGTTTTTCGCATCTTTCTACTGCTTGCGTGTGACACGTGAAAGTTAAAAATATCTTTTTCTGGCATAGATCTAAAAATTGTCTGATTTTAGTTTCGGACCTCATAACCGTAAGAGGTGGTTCAGTAAAATTTTGTTCCCATGAAATCATTTCCGTATAACTTTCAAAATTGATTTTCGGTATTTTAAATTTACAGGGCTTGTGACATTATTAATATTTTGATTTCTTAATGTAAGAATTTTCTCTACTGCATGATTCCTCAAATTTTGACGCTCATCTGCAAACATGGCTAATAAAATATTTTCTGGGTGGTGCATAGAAGGCGTTGTTTTGTGAAGGTGTTCATAGAAGGTGTGTAATGTGTTTTTGACCATCAATAAACTTATCAGACAGCTTAATTCTGAACCAAGTTGGACAATAAACTTTCATAATAATAATGATAATTTCTCTCAAGTTATTAGTTGGTTTAGGAGTCGACACCCACAGTCTTAAAAATCGAGCTGCAGTGTTAAGCCACCGAGAGAGTGACATATTTCCAGGTTTCGTTGCTGATAATTGTGTACAACAGTTTTCGGTGCAAACAGCCTGCGCCAAGATGTTATCAATGTTAGGCATATATACCTCAATCTTTTCAAAATCCGTTACTACTGGAAGTGTCTCACAGTTTTGAAGCTGTTTATTTATTGATCCGCAAAAGGAAGTGGGGCCCTCTTCACATCCATCTAATTTTTTAATGAGATGTCTCAATGGAAGCTCGTAGAAGTGTAGTAAACAAATAAACCACTGTAATGGCCTTCCCAAATGATTTTCAATATAGGTTATAATTCCGCCGTTACAACCAGTATTTACATTTGTACCATCAGAACCTATCGCTAACATATTAGCGAGATGAGCTTTCATTTCGGTTAATTCATGAAAAATGGCATTAGATATTGTTAAAGCATCACTTGATTGAGGCGACACATGGCTGATATAGTGGGATCCTATTTCTTTAATTATACAAATATGCTCCTGATTTACAATTCTTCGATTATATGTATTTTGATGTATGATCTTTAATATGGCTCATTGTTTTGTCTCTTTTTCCATCAAAATAAAGGCCCCACATGTTAGACTCGGTAAACGAATTATTTACCATTGTATTCTTGCTCGCGTGTCGTTCTCTTCGAACCTTATGTCTATCAATAACCAATGATTCATCAGGCAAATTTAAATTGAAATATTGCTTCAAGTCGGCCAAGGCGCAAGAAGCAAGGTTAGCAGCTGCTCTATCGGAAATTTATTTTGTACCTATCACACGCTTTAGCAAAATTTTTCAGAGCCATCTTGTTTGGGGATGATCAGGTTCGCTGTGAATCTCCGTTTCAGTGTCCGATTCGAAGTCCATTTCATCGTTTGAATCGTACAAACATTCATTTAATATTGTTTTGGTGATTTGGACCATGTAATAGCCAAACTAGTCGTTGATCGTTACGTTTATATTTGTTGGAGATATTGAACCTTGACGTTATTTATTTTTTGATACTCTCCAGGCCAAAATATTTAGGTACTTTTATGTTTCTAAAACTACTTCACTAATGCCATGTTAAAAAATTTTTGTTCGAGCATCACGTTTCCAAAATTACACTTTTTTGGCAATTATGAATTTAAAAATTTACCCTCAATTGTGTTTCGCTTAAAACTTCTTTAGAATTTTGCTTAGATCCAGACAAGTGCCTATTTGCTGCTTGTGCGGAACCGAAATCAGTGAAAGTTCGTCCAGTTTGCTGATCAAATTAGGACGACACTTTATTTTCGCGTGTCTGCCGATGGACCCTCCTAGCAGATCAGGCATTCTCCCTTTACAGTGGTGCTCTCTAGCATTGTAAATCGCCACTTTGTAGATCTAAGTTTTAATTAAAATTTATGTGAAAATTAATTACATTAATTTACAATAAATTATCTGCCACAGATTATCTGAGCCGTTGTCTTAAAATTTATGTGGAGATTAATTAACTTAATTTAAAATAAATTAACCACCACTGGTTTTCACGCAAAAATTGACAGCATCCGATCTCCGATTGGATTAGCCTGTCTCTCGCTACGCTGGTTCAAGCATTTAAATCGCGCGAAATCAGAGATTGGCGGCGCAAGTTCCTTTGCCGCTTGATGACGTTATTACGATAATATTATGCGTGAGGCATAAAGCGGAAGGAAGGACCAACCTAAGCAATCATATCTTTAAATTAAAGGTAATGCTTATAGTTGATGAGCAATTGCCCACGACCAAGGTCTAAATTTCGAGTCAATTTTCTGAACATGCGGTGTAAAACGTTATCACGTCTAAAAACGTAATTTAAATAGAAAATACTACCGGTAAATATTAATGAATTTAAAAATATTTTAACCAGGTAGTTTTGACACTAAAAGGTATCTTTTTGAGCCCCCCCCCCCCCCCTAATTTTGTTTTTTTTCCACATTTTTTTTTTGTTACTGTATTTTGTATCTGTATTATCGAACAAATGAGAATATTTCTACTGTACGCCGTTGCAGATTGGTTCAGTAATTACAACAACATATTTGGTCCCGCTGGTTCAAGAAGTACGTGAACTACCGCCTAAAAAGAAGCGTACACTGGCTGCTAAGTTACAATCTTCTGGTGGATTGGTTCTGATAAAAAAGATAATGGTCCTCCGCTAAAATGGAAGGACCTTTCAAATTTAGCAAAATTCTTTATAATCCTAAAATACTTCGATTTCAACATCTGATGTAAGAAGCGTGGATTGAAAATTGGGTTATAGCTTAATTCAACGACGTTTGGAACATTGACACGAAAGGCCTCCAATAATATGTAGTTTCCAAAAATTAATTTGTTAAAGACAATCGTCAAACAAATCTGGAATAACCATAATTGTAAGTGGCAAGTTACCGAAATTTCATTGTGGACTGAAAACCTCTAATTTAATTCAATTTTTCGTCTTGTATGATAAAACTAAAAATCTCTCTTTAACTGGAGACCTAAATACATATTTGACTGCCCCAATTTCGTTCAACTACACCTTTGTATGAACAAAGTTAAAAATTATTAAATTAAGATTAATAAAACCTTATCTGAAATATTTGTTTCATCAAATTGTAAAAGTCGGTCTCAACAAAATTAGATAATTTTTTAAAATCAGCCCATTAGTGATAATAATTGAAAAGTAGAGTTTGGTGAGTTTTTATCCACATGTAAAATTAAAGATGCCACTCAGCGAAAGCACAAATACAAGTAACTACATCAAAATATTACCTTCGAATTATACAATTCACACCAAAGAGACAATAATACGTCGACTACTTTTAAAATTTTCTCCTTGATTTCTTCGCCGTTCTTTTTTATCTCTGTATACGTTTATTGTGTGGAATAAAATTCGTATTTCTTTTTATGTGAAAAGTAACCTTAAATAAAATTAGTAGATATTTTTTTTACGACAATACAAAACTCATTAAAAATAACAGCAATAATCGTAATAATTCCAAAGCCAAATATAATAACAATAAAAATATTTTATTTAAGGATAATTAAATTTTTCAAAAATTGGTTTTACAAATATCTTGGAATTTTTGTTGATCTTCTGGTTTACATCCCCGTAAAAACATTCTACATAGCTTTAGGCTATGAATATAATTTATAAGAATAATGAAATAAATATTAATAGACATTAATTACTCTGTTAATTGGGTGGCATTGTCATCTAGATACAAAAACAATGTACCAAAAATACCACTGAACAAACAAAAGGATACTGGTTTGACCTTTCACAATGAAAATAATAATATTATATGGTACATACAAGAGCAAAAAAGCAAAACAAAGTTTTGCCTATAAATTTTCAAAAATTCCGAAAAATGGGAAGATATAGTTCAACAGTTTTCCATCCCATGAAACCTTAACAACCATTTTCTTTGTGAATTTCAGTTTTGTATTTTTATGATTTTTTTTCATTTCGAAAAATCGTAAATAAAAGACAACAAAATAAAATCATTAAAAAAAATTGTATCCGAAAGGCAACAACAATTCAGAATTAGAAGTTGTCGACATAACAAAAAAAAAAGCTCTGTAAATCCATTTCTAATTATTATTTCGGTTGCTTTTCTGCATGTGTATGTTATGTCTGCGGGTGTGTATATTTGTGTGAATATACGGATAGATACGAAAATAGGGTTCACCATAAGAGACTAATAAAACTTTGTTTTCGAGCTTTTTTTTCTTTTACATATATTTTGTGTAGTAAATACGAGTTGGGCAAAACTTTTATTTACTATAATTAATATGAAATTTCGGAATGTGATTGGAGAACCAAAAAAAATATTTTCTCGACTCGGCGCGATCAGAAAAATCGATTAATTGGAAATTAAATTTATGGGGACAGCAACTCGGCATAAGGAAGATTTTTCTTTTTGGTTTAATTAGTTTTTGCTTGAGATGCTTAATCGAATTAATGTCGTATTGATGTTTTGAGTCCGTTTCGACAGGTTTTAGTAATATTATTTGACACGATGATGTTAGTGATTTTATCATTTTGTATCTACTCGTAGCTTTCAAATCGAATTACCAATATAATTGATAGTGGCACATCTCTCAAGCAAAGTGCCAGAATGCTTGGTAAATATAAACCAAACAAATTAATGGCAATCTTACCAAAGCAAGTATTTCAAATGTAGAGTAAATTCAAAATTTTAGCTGTCGCCTTTGAACAAAAGCTGCCTAAAATATAAAAAAGAAGGAACCCACGTTACAGGATGTAATCGCATTACCGGCATCTCAACAATGCCGCCTACATAAATGTAGGAATGTAACTTGCGTGTCTCAACCGTAATGTAGAATCGATACATGAAAACATCGAAAAAGAGAAGAGTAATATGATCTGTATTGAAGATATAAAAAATGCAGAAAAACAATTATGCCGGTGCGTTAGTTGTTTGTCATCAGATTGTCGATCAAGACCGAATATTGTTGGTAAAAGTCGTTTGTTATTGTTAATGGGAGTCTATCTATAATATTGTTAATAAAAACCATTTAAATGAAAAATTGTTACTGTTTCTATTTACGTTGAAAAGTTCGTGTTATTGGTGAGTTTTGTTCGAGAGTTAGATCCATCAAGTGGGGGTTAAACCATCGCGTATTAAAAAGAACGGTTCAAATGAAAAAAACAGTTTTAAAACCACGTTTAAAAATTTTGTTAACAAATTGTTCTCGCGCGGAGTTGCTAGACTCCCATCGGGCGCGTCTCCAGGTGGTGGATAGGGGAAAACCCTTACTTACTGACTTGTCGGCGGGTAGATGGGAAATAAAATACCATTCGCGGACCAAAACTAGCTAAGGGTGGTTCCCTGAAAATATTAACCAATATGGGGGACTCAAAACGAGCTGATGAACTCTGACCCATTTGGAAGAAGTTTCATAGTGCAAAGATCACCAACATCATTAGCTAGAACAGTTGAGATAGAAAATGCAGAACTGCGCAAACAACTGTGTAACATTGAAAAAATTACGTCGGATTTAATGAACGAAGTAAAATCTGTTAAGTTAGAAAATGAGAAACTGAAAAATTCTTTACAATCAAAGGAACCTGAGGAACAGGATGCTTCAGTGTTCCGTGAGAAAAAATGCTTTGCAACCCAAGAAGACAGAAGAACAGTGTGCTACAGAGTACCACACTGACAAGAGACTGACTGGATCTTAAAAAAGAACAGGAAGAAAATACCTGCGAAAAAAAGGAAGGTAGAATCTTCTCCAGAGATTGTAGCTTCAAACCGCACTTTAATAACTGCTGTATTAAATCAAAATCAGCAAAATATACTAGCTCAGGAAAACCAACCTACCAAAATTAAGGAAAAGGCTCCACCACCAATCAACATTATTGGCGTAACTGAATATGGTACTATCCAATCTTTAATGAAATCGGTGACTACAAAAGATTACAGAGTTATAGCACTGAACAATAATATTTGGAAAATCAATACAACGGATATTGAAAGTTATAGAGCCTTGGCTGCAAAGCTGACAGATGACGGCAAGGAATGGTACACATACGAGAACAAAAATGATCGTCCGTTCAAAGTGATCGCCAGAGATTTTTATCCAACCTGTACAAAGCAGGATATAATGGAAGACCTTAAACACCAGGGCTTCAAAATAGAGGATGCGGTAAATATCCTAAAGAAAGAAAAAACTGTAACTGGTCAAGGGATTAAAATGAATAAAAGGGGGCTCCCATTGTTTATGCTAACTTCTAATAGCACGGAGAAAGTGGAAAAAATTCTCAATATTAGGGCAGTCTTTAACATGACAGTTCGAATAAAAGCGTTAAGAGAATCCACAGGCTTGATACCTCAGTGTAAGAAATGCCAAGGATATAATCACACCCAGAAATATTGCAAACGAGAGCCGAGATGTGTGAAATGTTCGGGAAAACATCTCGCCCAAGATTGTAGGTTCGCAAAAGCTACGCCTACAAAATGTGTAAACTGTAACGGAGAGCATCCCGCTAATTATAGAGGATCAGAAGTAGCCAGGGAACTTCAAAATCCGAGAAATAAAAAACAACAAGGCCCGCTAAACCATGGGATGTTCAATAATAAGACAATATCTAAAAATCCAGTGGTAGAACTACCACTATCAAGTGCAATAGCAGGCCGAAAAACATACTCCCAACAAAACAACAACAGTAAATGGAAGACGGTCAAAGCCAAATTCTTGAAAAATTTTAAAAAATATCGAAGCATTAAACTTAAGGCTACTAAAACAAGAAAGAAGCCTGGACGCTTTAAATAAGCGGTTAAATAAGCAAGAAACAGTGAATGAAATCACTTCTATGATGTACTAATCTATGAAGATGAATAACACATTCAGAATCGCCAATTGGAATGCAAATGGGCTATTGCAACAAATTGCAGAGTTAGAAATTTTCCTAAATATAGACTAGATAGATATATGCCTAATTTCAGAATCTAATTTGACAAAAAATTCATTCGTTAGAATTCGAGGATACCAGTGCTACCACGCCATCCACCCATCAGGAAAAGCGAGAGGATGTTCAACCATATTTGTGAAGGAGAACATCAAACATTACGAAGGAGTAAAAATTGAAAAAGAAATTATGGAAGTAGTCACTATTAATGTTCGATTGAATAATCAAAAGGTAATTAACATATCTTCAATATATTGCCCCCCGCGTTATAATCTAAATAAAGAAAACTATGTTATGTTACTCAAATCGCTAGGTCTTAACTTCATAATCGGAGGTGATTTTAACGCTAAAAATACATATTGGGGATCAAGGCTAACAGCTCATAAGGGTAAGGAGCTATTTGCAGCTGGTCGGGCACTTAACTGCGAGTTCCTGTCTGGAGGTAAACCAACATATTGGCCAGCGGATACAAATAAGATACCAGATTTGATAGATTTCTTTGTAACAAAAGGGGTATCTGTAAACTACGTAATACTCGAAAACAGTGAAGAAATTTCATCTGACCACACACCTGTCATTATGACACTCAGTGATATCATTATAAAAAAAGAAAATTTACCTAGGTTAACAAATAATAAAACAAACTGGAATCTCTTCCGGAAAATAGTCGAAGACAATACTGAACTACAAGTGCCAATTAAAACTCCGGCAGAACTTGAGGTTCAATTGGAGCTGCTGAACAACAGCATTCTGTAAGCAGCGTGGCAGAGTACTCCTCCTACTTGTAATCAAACGGAAAGTCACAGCAACTATCCAGTAGAAGTGAGAGATCTGGTTAGAGAAAAACGGAAAGCTCGAAAAATCTGGCAGAGGAATCGAGCACCACAAAGCAAATCACGACTTAATTATTTAAGCAACAAATTAAAAATGCTTATCAAAGAAGTCAAGAACAAATCTTTCAATGAATACCTGGCTGGCCTTTCTGGCAACAAAGACACTAATTATTCCCTTTGAAAAGCAACTAAAGGTCTTAAAAGGCCTAAAGAACAAATAGCTCCTATCAAGAATGACGATGGAACTTGGGCTAGAAGTGCCAAAGAAAAAGCTGCATTGTTTGCAGACTATCTTGAAAACACATTTCAACCCCTTCCAAGGCAAACAGCTGAAGAAAATATAATTTCAGTAAATAAAGTGGATAACCTAAACATAATACCTGAAACACTACAAGAGCTAAAATATGAAATTAAAAACAACTTAAGCTCAAAAAAAACCCCTGGTTATGACCTAATCACTGGGCTTATAGTTAAAACTCTCCCAGAAAAAGGAGTACGAAAATTACTGCAAGTAATCAATGCAGTGTTCAGATTAAAATACGTTCCATACCAGTGGAAAGTGGCAGAGGTGATAATGATTATAAAACTAACAAGCCGCCAAACAAGAAAACATCGTACAGGCCGATTTCCCTACTTCCTATAATTTCAAAATTATTTGAAAAGTTACTACTCAAGAGGTTAAAATCAGTAACAGAAGTCAAAAAACTCATTCCTCCTTACTAATTTGGATTTATAGAGAGACACTCTACCATAGATCAAGTGCATAGAATCACAGATCTAATTGAAGATGCTCTGGAAAATAAAAAAATATGCTCAAGTGTGTTCTTGGACGTATCTCAAGCCTTTGACAAAGTATGGCACCGAGCCCTGGAATATAAACTACACAGAGATCTGCCGAAGCAGTTTTACCTGATTTTAAAGTCATATCTAGCTGATCGATACTTTCGGGTAGAACATGAAGAGGAATACTCCGAATTAAAGAAAATATCGGCTGGAGTTCCACAAGGGAGTGTTCTGGGGCCAATACTCTATATACTTTATACGCGAGACGTGCCAATCACAAAAATAACAAATATTGCAACATTTGCCGATGATACTGCAATCTTGGCAACTGGAAACAACATAGAGGAGTCAACCAGCAAATTACAAAACGCTGCTAATTCATTAAGTAATTGGACGAAGAAATGGCGCCTTCAACTCAACGAAACTAAATCTGTCCATATAAACTTTACCAACAAAAATGTTCATTGGTTACCTGTTCGACTGAATTCCAACCTATTCCACGGTAAAATATTTAGGAATGTCCCTTGATACTAAACCCAAGTGGAAAGAGCATGTTAAAAAGAAAAAAGTCAACATGAAAATGCGAATTTGCGTCGTATGCTGAACAACCAAAATCCAGTAAGACGGCTTCGAAGAACGAAGCCCTTAGAACTAGGCTAGATAAATTAATGAAGTATCCAACCTGGAGCTAACCGATGGGTTATACTCCTCAAACAGTTAACATCATTTAATATAGATAAATTACTAGATGAAATTGTAGTCAGTGGTAATATTTGTTAAATAAAAAAATAAAAATAAAAAAACAAATTGTTGGTATAAAATTGTTCCGTTAATACGGTAAAGTGAAAGTGTTTGTTGTCCCGTATTCTATTTCAACTTTACTGTTCAACACAATATGGTTAAGCATAATAAAAGGACATCAGATGTATCAGATGAAACATACAATGAAAATTTATACGCCGATTTTTTGAGAAATTTTCAAAATAGTTTGCAAGAATTTGCTCGATCTTCGGAACGGAATCATGTACCCCAATCGAATGAATCCAATCAGATTTCGAATTATGATATGCATGGTGCTTTGACCGAATTTAGCGGTGATAATTCATTTCGCGGCTTGGATAGAAGAAGTTGAAAATTTAGTTAATGTTTTTAAATGGTCCCCAATCCAAACAGTTCTTTAATCTAAAATGTCTTTTGTCGGCCCTGCAAAACTATTGAAACCTGGTTGAAGTTAAATCAATTTTTGGAAGAAGAATTTTATGTTTCAATTAATAGTGCCGAAGTTCATAAAAGATTGAGATCGCGATAGAAAACCAAGAATATTTTGTCGTGATGAGAGAAATGGGGTCAATGAAAAATGTTGATGAGCAAGCTATTATCCAGTATACAATCAATGGATCCAGCACTTTATGGTGGCTACGTCAATAAAGGATTTCAAAATAAAGTTGGAAAACTACGCAATTTATAAGCAGAGATCTCCCTCGAGCGTCCCGAGTACATCCAGTAGTAATCATAACTTTAGAGGAAGATGTTGTAACTGTGGCTCCAAAAGACATAAGTCGCGTGATGTGATAATAAAAGTGAAGGACCCAAGTGTTTTAAATGTAACACATTTTGGCATAAAGCTCCCGAATGTACAACGAAGTGTGGTGAAAGTAACGGCGTGGGTTGTAAACATTTAACGAAGAACGATAAAAATACATCACTCAATGCTATAATGATAAATAATTACAATATTCACGTCAAGACGAATACATCGGTACGGGTTCTCCAACTCTAACCATAACTACTATAAATTTGTCTGGAATTGGAAACGCAAAAACGGAAACAATAGGTCATTTCATCCCAATTGCAGCCATGAAGATGAAGATAATTATTGGCAAAGACGTTTTAATATAGATAGTAAAATTGTTATTGGAAACAATACTTTGGTTTTAGAGAAAATTCCAGATTTTTGGGAATGTTTCGTAGTAAGTGAAAATGAAGAAAATGAAGCTGAAAAGCCTATGGTTGGAAACCTAAAATATTGAAAAGCCATCCATCAATTTTTCTACCACCAAGACGTTTAGCACCCGCAGAGAAAGTCGACATCAAGAAGTAGGTTATTGAGTGGCTAGACAAAGGAATAATTCTTAAGGTCAGTCGAAGCTTGTGGATTAAATATAAATTGGAGGAAATGTCAGTTCCTCTAACGAAAGCGAAAAGAGATGCCGTGAGGAAGTTTCCAGAACCGAAAAAAGGAAAATGTTCAGTCTTTACGCTTTATTCAAAACTACTCAACTATCGCAAAACCTATGTCGGATCTATTAAGAAAAAATTAAAAGTTTTGTTTTACTTCCTAGGTTATCAATACGTTTTACGAGTTAAAGATTAAACTGACAAGTCAACCAGTTCTTGGTATATATCGATCAGACGCACAAGCCGAACATCACACGGACGCATCTTAAGTGGGATTTGGAGCTATCTTGCTTGCAAAGGATTCAACTTTAGCCGAAAACTGACATCTGCTCAAGAGTGCTTTTCAAGTTATGAACTTGAAGTGTTGGCGATCATAATATCATTGAAGAATTTCATGAAACATATATGTTCTTTGCAAACCAATCACGGTTTTTGCTCATTTTACCCAACTGCACACCCTATTACAATTCATACATATTGTTATTGATGTTATTGATTACCAAATACAAAATATCCCGAAGGATTGGTAAACAGATATGTAAAGTGATACTATCATGTCTCACGTACACCAACTAGCAGCAAGACTTTAATCAATGGATTATTTCTAGAAATTTGTCTTGTTAATTAGTATGTATGCCAGTTGGGGAAAACTGACTGGTTTTAAAAAAAAGTGATTTTGTACAAACTTTGTAATTTAAAAAAAAAAAAAAATTAATAAATAAATTTAAAACAAAATTAAAATCAAAAGTATTAAGTGAAATCAGAATATAAGTATATAAGAATATAACGGGGTCAATCCAAACAGCAACTATAGATTCATATGAAGTGAGACTAATTGGTGGAATTCTACAACATTGTGAACAAAACGGAAAATGAAAATGCGCAGAGTACCATTGGTATTTGGAGGAATCAGGCGATTTTGGAAAGCCGTTCATCTATTCTATCCTGATATCTTATGTTCTAAGAAAACATACGTATAATTGCTCTTAAATTGCTACGGAAATGAATCATCAAAACTTTATTGAAAAATTTTTCTGAGAAAATAAGAGAGAAACTACCTCATTGCTAGAGATAACCAATTTGGTTATTCCGTAAGCTAGATTTATATCTTCTAAGCATATAGGCGAATTCTTATCTTTTATATATTAAATGTTACAATTTGATTCAAAACTAGTCAAATTTTAATTAGTTGATTAAAATCAAATTTTATGATACTTACGGTAATTAGAATTTCTTCATTATTAGTAACTAAAAATATTATTCGTCTTACCTGAAAATATAAAAAAAAAACAGACACAAATTAATTATGATATCAACTCTATTTTGTTAAAGGTAAAAAGTTGAAGTATAAATTATAACCGAGTCTGATAATCATACCACAATTCTGCAATTAGAAATTTAGTTAGAAAAATCCAAACTACAGTTGAGAAAATAATAAAATATCGTGAAACTAAACTATTCAAGATATTCACGAACTTTTCAATTAGTGTATTTAGTCTTCAAAGAGAATTACAGAAAACAAAAACTTATTAAAAAGCTTAAAAATAATAAACTGAACATTTTGGCTTTATTAAAAAGCAAAAGCAAAAAATTTTTAAAATCATTTATAAAAAAAATAAAACTTTGAAATATTATAAAGCACTCTCGAAAAGTTAAAAAATAAAATCCATTCCATATAACTCTTCGTTCGAACGTGCGGATAATAAAACTGCACATAAAAGCTTTACAAAATATTACGATTTTTTTTTTGTATTTAAAGTTTCCTGAGATTAATTATTTTATTTGCAATAAAAGCTTTTTTTGTTTTAAATAAATAAAACGAATATTAACAGCACAATTCAATATGAATAAAAAAAAAATTGTTTTGTATTAAACTTTCTTTGTTTTGAAGAGCTTTCTATAAACAATAATAAATTGGAAATCATTTTTATTATTTAAATTTGTTGTTGCTGGTCTTTTTTTCTTTTATTTGTACATTTTGTTTTTTTTTTAATTAAAAATGAAATTGAAACAATAGAATTGTACAAAAAAAAAAAAAAGTCGAAGTGAAATCATTGGATTAAATCCGTTTTCCTTCCAATTTCCTTGTACACAAATTTACGAGCTTTTATTATCTACTATCTACAATTTCCGTTAATAGTATTTTTTATTTGTAACATCCAAATTAAAATGTACCTGATTTTTTTATTTTTTTGGCATGATGACGCTTTTTTTCTGGAAACAATATTTATTAGTGAGAAATTGGAAAATATTTTGTTTTGACGTTACGAATTACGATTGTGTTATAAAGCCAACGGTTTTCATTATTTTTATAACATCACATATTGTTGTAAATATTTTTTTATAGTTATTGCCACTTTTCGACTATAAAAATATTGTTTTTACATTTTTATAGCAATACGACAATAATTTTATAGGATTTTTGTCGAAAACAACACAAAAGATTTGTGTGTGTGTGCTTTTTATATTTACGGGCTGTGAAATATTCGTCTTTCTCTTATTAAATCCCTCATTTATACATTTTATCTCTTTAATATTTTGGCAATGTTTGTGTACACATTGTCTTGTAATGATGAGGGTGGGTGTGTGCTGGTAAGGGATTTAACTTTATTTTTATTTTATATATTTTTTCATTTTAAATTAATAAAACTTGAAGAAGACTTATAAAGATTTTTATGATCTTATGAAGTGAATACAAAATATATAATTTTTGAGGGGGTATATCAGCTCTGTTGTTGTATTAGCAGATGGAAATATTTAATTAATACTAGAGATTTTTCTCAAAAACAAGTTCGTTTATTTTTGTACTATGTATATTTTAATGGGCAAAATTGTCGTAAATGTCACACTTTTTACTTAGAACACTGATACACCTGGTTGATTAAGAAAAAAAAAAACAGAAAACAATTATTTTATGATGCCAGGTGAGGTTTGGTATAAAAACTAATCTGATGTAATATCACTGTCTTAACAAAGAATCAATTTTTATTACTTAACATTTGTATTTGAATGAATTTTTTCAAATATTCTTCAACAAACCCAGATCCTATTATAATCAATAAGATTCTTTCGGGTTTTTAAGGCATTCACAATATTTTTCGATTTGTTAATCAGAAAAAATGAAGATGCCAATCATTAATAATATATCTACCAAAATAGCAGAAATATCAAAATTCCCTCGTTCTTTAACTCAAGAGTCAAACAAAGTGTACCGACCGTGAACATATAAAATGAGAATCCTTCTTGAGTTCTCTATGTATAGTTTGGTTTCGTTCTGAAAAGTTCGGTCTACTCTTCAGGTAGCTACGACCAAACTACAAACAACAATTCTTACTTCATACATTCAGTATGAGGCATGAACAAACTGATCTAGCGAATTATATTCACTAAATCAAAAAGTCAAGAAAAACCCTCATTTCTGTGTGGTTTGTGCCCACACAAATAATAGAAAGAGACATTTTTCTGTATATTAAAGTCAATAAGATTTTTTTCGGCTTTTTATAGACAAAATATATTAACAATAAAGGCATTAACAACATTTTTCGATTTTTTTAATCAGAAAAAATGAAGAGGCCAATCATCCAATTATAAATTGGACACACCAATCCAACAATTTCATTGAAAACGAAAACAAGGGTTACATTTGTAAAATATTGCTAAACATTGTCACCAATTAATTTAATTTAAAATTCTGCATCAGCTATTCAATGATAAAAAGTGATTCGAAAAGCTACAATTTCATAAAAGTTTTTAATTTTGTTTCTTCTGTTGGTAAGGACCATCAAAGTATAAATAGTTTGTTTTAATTTAGAAGTTTTGTGAACATCAAAAATTAAAAACTAATGAGAGCCAGGTATGCTGTTTTGTTGGAATTTGCAGTTTGAAGCAGATGTAAATATTTAGAAGAGTTCTTTCGACAAGTTTGTATACGAAAAGGACATAGTACAATACTTGTAACTTTGTAAGAACATAATACTACCTATTGCCAACATATTACCAACAATTGCAAGGACAACATATTGCTACCAGTTGATGGAGCTGAATGCGCCCAATGACGATTTAATTTTCTATAGAAACCCATTCGTCGTAGTTTTCAGATTTGGTTGTAGGTATTTCCTTTTTTGGCTTATAGTTAGCACCTTACTTTGCCTGGTGCCAGCGTTTTGGGTACAAACACAGTAAGACAGTTCGGTTTAATTCTGCAGGTAGACCATGTACAGTGGTGGCAATACAATTAAGCCACCATTAGTAGAACACCTATTTTGAACTTCAAAATTCCAAGTAAGGTTTTTATTTCAGTTCCTTTTGTTTATTTTAAATATGTATGTACAATATATATATAGGTAAATAAACATACATAGTTACACATAATTCATATTTTGACAATAGCAGTTTGTCAAATAAAAAAAAATTAAAAATAGTAATAGTGGTTTTGCTTTAAGGCTACACTTCATCTCCTGCCTATACCATTTGTACGAGAGGCATTTTGGGTTAATGTGGCGTTTTCCCAAACTTCCTGAATTTGGGCGCATAAATATTCTCTGTTTTGGTTTACTTAGAGAGATTTCACATTTAACATTTCCCCATAGATGTTCGATTCTTTTATGGCGTTCTAAATAAGCCGCTCATTCTTTTAGATTATATTTGGTGTGCTGATAACGCCACCGTAGTGGAATACCGTATAATTATCTAAATTCTGATCGAGTATTACGATTTGTTTAAGGACATCCATAATTCCATCGATTTTGACGATAGGCCAACTCCCTGAGAAGTGCAACATTCCCAAACCATTACTGATTATTTCCGATGCCATTTCCGATTATGAGCTCATCATGTTTTTTCCCAAAATGTATCAACTATAATTTCCTTTCTTCCCAACTCTGGATCTTGAACGAATTTTATTAATGAGACAACATCTTTATTTCTTCTGATGTCTAGTTTTCTTTTAGAATTTTTAACGTCTATGATCAATAACAGTTGCCTGTTTTTTTAAATTTGTGAACAATAATGCTAAAGTCGCTTCAACTTTGGGTATCTGAAGATATCTTCAGCGGTTGAAGAACATTTTGTCGCCCAGCTAAAGCATTGCTCAATATTCAATTCATTCCACGTTTTGTAAATTTCCAGTTCCCGAAGTGCTATCAAGGAACCGTTCCAACGTATTTCCTAAAGCACTCCAGCGGTTACGGCTATCTAACCGCTATATTCAGTTGGGATCACTCTCTCTAACTCTGTAAGAATTATAACTCTACACCGGCGACTTTCTGATCATTGCCATGACATAGAGTCAAAAATGACATAGAGAAGCGTTGAAATTGGTTCTTGCATTCCCGGGAAATATTCATAACATTTCCGGGAATTAGCAAAGCCCTAGTAATGACATCACAACCGACTTCGTTGTCTTGCCAGGATTAACCACATTTGATGGTTTAATCGGCGACGATACGCTAAAAAAAGGCTGAGGCTGTAATCGATCGAAAAAGGAACATGATCACAATATCACCGTAGGAATAGACATACCTTTAAAAAATAAAGCATCAAAACAAGTAAATAACATCGAAATACTAGACCAACATTTGGATGAAGCAAGTAAGGCCCACCTACAATCAATCATCAACAATTTTATACCATTATTCGGCCCAATTGATGATACACAAACCATCGAAACCAGCGTACGGGCGGAATATACACGAAAACTTATCCTTACCTCATTAATATGAGGAAATGACAACTTCTGCAAGTAGAAAAACTTTTCAGGGATGACATCATAAGGCCATCTAAAAGTCCCTAATTTCCAAATTTGGGTTGTAGCGAAAAAATGGATGCATCAGGTGTAAAAAATACAGTATGATGGTAAATTACAAAAAATTAAATGCGATAATAACGTCATACACTTATTCGGTCCCGGATATTTCTGATGCGATCGCAAGCCTTGGTTACTCAAAATAATTTACTACTACTACTAAATATTTGACTTCGGGATTCCACAACAACAATATAAAGGAGGGCGGTATCTCGAAAACGGCAATCTCAACAATGAACGGACAATTTTAGTTCAACAGACTACCATTTGTTTTGAAGAACGAACCTGCAATTTTTGAAAGAGTGATTGACGACGATCTGAAATCAGGGAAAATATGCTACGTATATATCGACGATATCATCATTTTTGGCGGCACCATTGAAGAAGAACATCTTATAATGTCGGAAAAATGGAGGAAACAAAGTTTTTTGGATACATAATAGCAAGTGCTGGAATAAAAGCGGATCCCAACAAAGTAACTGCCATACAAAAGATGAAATAACCAGGAAATCTCAAAGAGCAAAAAAGACTTCTTGGTTTAACTTACTACTACAGGAGATTTATCAAAGAATTTGCCAAAATTGCAAATCCACTGACAAACTCAAGGCAAATAAGTCACGAAAAATTACAATAAAATTGAACGAAACAGAACAGAAAGCTTACCAACAGCTAAAAGACTTATATTATCTTCAGCGGAGCTAATAGTATTTCCTGATTTTGAGAAATTTTATTATTGACAATAGATGCATCAAATCACAGCATTGGCCCAAGATTTACATTTTACGTTCTTTAAACAAAACCGAAGAAAACTATGCCACTAACAAGAAAGAGATGCTCGCGATGGTGTGGAAAATTGTTCACAATCAACCATTGATGTTTGCTCTCAGCAATAGAAACCACAATAGCAAATTAAAAAGATGGAAGGCCAGAATAGAAAATTATATGATAATTATGAGCTAATATACAGACCCGGGATCACTTATAAAGTAGAAGATGCCTTATCAAGGCTAAAGCTAGAAGTTAATAATCTTTCATCTTCCAGTATAGTGGAACGGTACACGACGCAGAAGAAGATAGCACACAACTGATCCGACACTTGTTCAAATATCAATTGATATTTGAGGAACCACACAACCACTATTATAGACACTACATTTTACTCACGGAGATAAATTAGGAACAACTATTGCATCATCTGAAGAAGACATTACATCCAACATTAATCAAAAGAGATTTATCAAATACATCTAAACAACTACAAAACAAGAATAACACAAACAGTGTACTGTAAAAGTACACTGAGTAAGTGTACAAAAAGCCATGCGATATATTTTTTGCACGAACACATTGTATTAATCACCAGAATTTACTAAACTTCAGAGATAAAGTCACTGAGGATTTAGTAGAACGCATTAGATTTACACAAAAAATAAGAATCGACGAGAACGATTCTTAAGAGGTACAAACCAAAGGCTTACGAAGGTGAGGAAACAATTTATACAGCGGTAAAACAAATCCATGGGAAAGATAAACCTACGTTCCGACAAGAAACTGTGGCTAAAGAACATTCGGCAAAAGAATACACAAGACACACATCAAGAATCCGGCTAAATGAAAAGCATCCACGCGATGAGGATTTTATAGGAGGAAAAGTTAAAACGACTAAAGCACACAATCAGCATAACATAGCAGCTTGGGGTAAATTCGAAATTCAGCAAATAAGTATATATACTTCGCGTGGGTACACGCACGTTTGTACTCATTTGCTACTTATAAAATTTTTTTGCATTATTTTCCCACATGATTGTTAAAGTAAATTCATATATGTAAATAGAACCGATTGTAAATTGTAAAGGTATTTTAAGTTTGGATAAAATAAAGTGGGCATGGTCCAAATAAAAATTATATTTTTAAATTAAACTCAACATAAAATTTTAACTTATATGTAGCTGTAAATTCCGAATTACAACATCCCGAAAAAAACAAAAAAATCCCAAAAAATCAAGCTTCTTAAATATAACAAAGGTTTAAAATATTGTTTAAATTCGTCTTATACCTTAGAAGAAGGGGTTACCGCTCCAAACCCTTGCTTTGGCGATTTAAAAAAAAAACGAATTTTCATAGAAATTGGAACATTTTTGAAAAATTTATGTTTTTTAATAATTATTCACATACTAAAATAAAAAACTCCCCAAAGCCGCTTAGTATTGGTCTTTTCCGCGCAAGGGTGACATGAAATTATGTAGATTCCTTTTGTTACATATTGCGCAGTTAACATAAATTTAATGGGGTCTTCCTTTTCGTTGGGGGAAGATTACTTTGTATTTTTCGGTATTTTTTTCGGGATTTTTGCTTTCGGGAATATGGTGGTATTCCAAGGTAACCTTGTACAAAACGGTTGGATTATCCTCGATAGCTCAACAAAAATCAAGTGTTTTAATTAATATACCAAATTTTTGAAAGGTTATTTTAATTCGTTGTGTATCTTAGAGGATTACTGCTGCCACCTCAAACCCGGCTTTGGCGATTTATTAAAATTCTAATATTGATAGATATTAGAACGTCTTTCAAAAATTTGTGCTTTTTAATAATTACTCACATAATAAAATAGAGAACTACATAAAGCCGCTTAACTTTGGCGCCATTGCGAAAGGATGATAGGAAAACGGGGAAGGTAAGTTTGCCCGCTTTTCAAAATCTCGCCTTCAAAATCCCGAGCCGCACTTTTTGGTGAAGGAAAATTTTATAAAGTAAAATAAAAATAAAAATCGGGATTTTCTGAAAACCGGCATTTTTATTTTTGCAGAATCGGGATTTTGAAAAGCGGGATTTTAAAAAGCGGGATTTTTTTCTTGAGCGGGATTTTGACAAAGCGGGACTTTGAAATGCGGGATATCGTTACGACCCCTAGAAAAACGTGATATATGTTTCAAAAATTTTAATATTTTACGAAATTTTAGATTTTTGGTTTCGAGATTTTTTTGTTTAAGATTTTTGGGGATTTTATATTGAGAAATTTGCTTTCCAGATTTTATTTTCGGGATATCGAAGTAAACCCGTTATCCTATCTAGTATAATAGCTTAAAATGGAGCGCAACTATTTTTGTGCAGAATTTGTATATCACGCACTATTTTGACGTCACACATATTTAAACTTTATTAAAAGTTATCGCGGCAGTTGAAGAGCAATGGTAATGACCAGATTTGTGAATTTGACTTTTTAAATCAAATATACAATGAAGTTTTTTATATTATACATAATTCATGTTTCCTCTAAGAAAATACTTAAATTGTCACTTTGACATTCGTTGGACACTTTTCATATTTATGAAAATAGTTGACTTTATATAATAAATTTTAAACATATTTCTAAGGTGTCAAACATACAATAAAAGGATTTTTTTTTCTTTTGCTGTGTAAAAAGCAACAACTTGAAGATGAACGTTAAAAATTAAAATATATTTTGTGAGCGAACAAAAAAAAAAAAGTTTCACTTTTTATGATTACTTACAATACAATTTTTTTATATATTCAGCTGAATAAATAAATTGTCAGATGGAAACTCATTTATATTCAGTTTCTCTGTTTCATTCAAATGAACAAAATATTTTTCATTTTCACGTTAAAAATAAAAATAAATAAATGATTAATCATTAAATATATACAATAAGAAGGTATTTAATTATTTTTCAACAGTACATATATACGTATTTGGGTAAATGAGAAACATGGGAAAATTTTTCTTGTATTTAGTGAATTTTAAATTAAATCAAGCTTAACAGTTTCAAGGTATCGTGTATAGATGAGAATTATTCGTTTATACTCTTAAGTCTCGCAAAATTTAATTACAACATCAAAACGAAATAGAAGAAAATTACAGATCTCCAAATGAAACTTAGACGGAATACTTTTATATACGAGGTGGTGTTGTGAATGTTGTATCTGTATACCATCTATACGTAGTTTGACAACGAAATGAACAACAACAATGAAAAAAATGATAATAGTAATACCTACTTGTAATAACACAGTTGAGAGAAAAAATTATTTTTCTTAATATCTTCCTTTTAATTAAAAATTAAATTAACTCGAGGAATTAACGATGCATTAAGGAAATATATTTTATTTTTACCTTACGTTTCAACTTTTTTTTTTGTAGGGGCGAATAATTCTGCTTTTCCGTTGCCGTGTTATTTGAGAGATAAAATTGTATGTGCAGAAATAAAAATGCGAATGAGGAAGCGGGTACATCATGGATAAAGTGTTATAATTTCCATAAGCTAATAGGTTTGTAATTCATGACCGCACACCTTTAAAATGAAGAAAATGTGCTTAAAGTTCTTTTTTTTATTTCAGCATTATGAATATTCATAAATGTTAATCTATTCAGTCAAATGCGATTTAATTGCTCCGTTTCACAAAAAATAGCCAATCTCCAATAAAAATGCGGTTGATTACATAATTCAAAGTATATGCAAGTTGATTATATTTTGGTTTAACGTTTACAGTTGGGCCAAATTGAGCAGTCAAATATTTAGCACTTCAGTCAAAGTGTTCATGTTAAAAAAAAATTAGCTGTGCATTGAATTTGTATTTTAACTGGAGATTGCCTATTGTTTTTAGGAAACCGGGCATAAGTCACTTAACTTTGGTAACTAATTAATGGCAAATTTTACGTGACAATTTAAAGTTGGACTACTAAAATTAACATTAATTTCACAAAACTTATTTTTTTAGCATAGTTTTTGAAAGTCATCATTTAAATATTCAGCGTCCTCATTATCGCTTTATTAAAAATGAAGTGAGTAGTAAAATGATAATTTCTAATTGCAATAAACTTGGAGAATTTCGTAACGCACCGTCGCATCCGAACGTTGCACTAGGCAGAGAATTTTGGAGTGAGTATACATGAAGACTATATAAATCTAAGGTGATTAAAACGTCGATAATTGTGAAGTTGCATTTACCACAACTCACATCTCCGCGATTAGAAATATTTTGCCAATATTATAGCCATCGTCTCTTTTCATCCTGAACTTCATGAAAATTTGAGTCAAATTTTTCCACGATTTGACGAGGTGAGGATGCGCTATTGAATTTTCAGCACGAATTCGTCAAAGGAAAGCTTAAGTCTGTTCTTCCCCGGTCTGTAAATTCGGATTTCGATGATTACTGATCATTCAATCAATCAGTCGATAGAAAATCACTGTAACTATTAAATATTTCGTATAGTTTGTTTGTTAACGATTATTGATTTTGCCACTAACTTTAATCCGTTCCAAAATTTATTTTTAAGTATTTTTGTGAGTGCTGTGAAATACGTTTTTGGTTATATCGTATTGACCACGCTTCCGGAAAATATCTTGTTAAGAAATCAAGATTTGATTTACAATCCACCAAAAGAAAATAAATCCCAAAATATATAAAAGACATAATCCTCGAAAGGCACACAGAAGGGGAAAATTATAAAATTAAAAAGTTATTGGAAGGTGTTGAAATTGGGCCTTCGCAGTACTACAGGCGATTGAAAAATATTGCTGGTACATCAAAAGCTCTTAATAAAGAACTCCTTAAGAATATATGGCTGAATGGTTTGCCCACTAGTACAAAAACTATTTTAGTTGCCACATTTTCACATATAGACAAAATACAAACCACCGCCGATAAAATTTTTGAAGTTACTCGCCCATCGTCCATTTCGGCCGCTTGAATCAAAAGTCGAACAGCTTCAAAGAGATCTTCAAAAGCTTACTAAATTTATTTCGAATTTATTTATTTCTGCATACGAAGAAAACAGGTCCGGATCACGGTCAAATCAAGGCTTTAATTCACCCCGGATCCAAGTCTAAACGGTTCAACCAGTCAAAACCGTCAACGCAGTCAAATTCGCCATCGCAGCCCGGGCCAAGTTCAGAAATATCCCAGATGTTTCTATCATTATCGTTTTGGAAGTCGAGCAAGACACTGTCAAAAGCCGTGGGATTTTGACAAAGCAACGGTCGATTCAAAAAACTAAGAGAACGGTCGCTGGATGCGGCGTTCAGTGACTTTTCAAACCGACGCTTATTCGTAAAATGTAAAATCACGAGATTAGTATTTCTAGTCGATACCGGTTCCGATTTGTCCGCTGTTCCAGTAAGTCAAGTTCCGCATTTAAAACTGAAAATTCAAATATTTGTCTAACTGCAGCTAACAATACTACGATTAAGACTTACGGGACCAAGGTTTTACAAGTTAATTTAGGACTTCGCCGATTTATTAATCATGTTTTCACAATCGCTTCAGTCAATCGCCCTATTATTGGAGCAGATTTCTTAATGAAATTTAATTTATTAATTGATCTAAACTGAAAACGTTTAGTCGATATATAAACCAAATTAAATGTTTCGTGCATAATGGCAGATATGCAGTAACGGTAACTGATAAATTTTCAAAAATATTATCGGAATATCCATTCTATGCTTATTACGCCAGATTATACTGCTCCCGTGAAGCAACATGTAGTTCATTACAAGCTTGCACTGTTCCTGATCGCTACCCGGTACATCATATCCACGATTTTAATTCACAAATTTATGGTTGCAAAATATTCTCTAAAGTCGATTTAGTGCGTGCGTACGGTAGCAATAGAACTTGTACATAAAACGACGATATCTACTCCATTTGGACTCTACGAGTTTCTGCCGATGCCATTTGGGTTACGAAATGCAGTCCAGACATTTCAAAGAATCATCAATAATATTTTGAGGGATTTTGGTTTCATATGTCCTTACATGTACATCGACGACATTAAAAATTTTCAGTAGATCGGAAGAAGAATATGAAAAACATTTTGCATCTTCTTTTCAAACGGCTGGTCATAAAAATAAAAATATCAAAGTGTGAATTTGGTAAAGAAAACGCTTAATTTTCTCTCCCATAAAATTTCAGAATATGGAATCTCTCCTACTTCTGACCGGATTAAAGAAATTATTTCACTACAAGCACCAAAATCAATCAAGCAAACACAAAAATTTTTGGGCATTCTAAACTATTATAAATAATACGTTCTTGCCTAATATTGATGAAATTCTAGCCGCGTTGTATGGCCATCAAGCAATCATGTCTAAAATAATAAATCCAACAAAGAATTTTCAATGGCCCACGGAATGCAATAAAGCTTTCGAGGAAGCCAAACGATGTTTAGCAGCAACCACAATGCTAGTACATCCTAAAATCAATGCTCGACTCTGTGTAACTACAGACAGTTCAGAGGTAGCTATTGGTGCCGTTCTGGAACCATTTAATCAAGAAACTTATAATTAGGAACCTCAGAGTTTTTATTTTCAAGAAAACTTGAACCTGCTGCAACTCGATATGACGCATTTTATAGAGAGCTTCTTGCGATTTACGTAGCGATCAAACATTTTCGACATCATATCGAAGGAAGACATTTTTTTGTATGCACAGGTCATATCCGTTAGTCACGGCAATAGCATCCAAATTTGATAGAAGTCCCCGGCAAACCAAACATATATACATAGATTTACGCCATATTTCAGGACGCGATAACGTTGTTGCTGATTACTTATCAAGATCAGTGGAATCTTCTGAAATAAATTAACACAAAATCGATGTTGGTCGCCTGGCTCAATTTCAAGAGAAAGATGAGGAGTTGAAGTCATTAATAAATCCGCCGAAACAGTCGAAATTGAAGTTACATCAGATTTCCGTGGATAGCAAGAAAGAGAAAATTTGGTGTGAAATATCAACAAACATGGACTATCACATCCAGGAATACGCGTCACAAGAAAGTTGATAACAACACGCTATTTCTGGCGGAAAATGAATTCAAATACTGGTGTCTGGACCAGGGGTTGCACTAACTGGCAGAAATCAAAAATTATCCGTCATATCAAATCTCCGATTAGCTCATACATATGAATCTGGTGGGGCCACTTCCTCGATGTCAAGGTTAAGTTACCTGTTTTCAATTATCGATCGTTTCACTCGGTGGCCTGAGGTATATACATTGAAAGATTGCATAGCAGTAACCAAAGCAAAAACATTTGTTTCGGAATACGTTTCTCGTTTCGGTTGCCCATTAACAATAACGAGCGACCAAGTAGTACTGGCTTGATGAATTACCATTTATCCTTCTTAGTTTCCGGACCACCGTAAAAGAAGACATTGGCTATTCACCCGCAGATTTACTCTATGGGCAAGCATTAAGAGCGCCTGGTGAACTATTCGTAAAGTAATCGGATTCATTTGTAGTCGACCGAACCAATTTTGTAGAGAACCTGCGTAATAAAATGAGGGATTTAAAAGCCACCCCACCACGAACCGCTAAGAATTCGGACGTTTATGTGCCTCGCGATCTATCCGCCTGTAAATTTATTTGTTCAAGGACAGATTTACCGTTACAATTCGGCTTCATATGGTCAGTTTTATTTTATTGAATCGTCGGTTGATACTGACTTGCGCATGAATCGTAAAGAAAATAAAGGATTACAACGATCAATATTTGCAAGCTTCATTGAGATTCTTGCTAACAATCCGTACGTTCAAGCATGATAATAGTGGTGGGTCTGGTGACTAATACAATATTGTTCTTATAAAATACTCTTTGAAGATTGTTTGTAATATCCAAACAAAAAGGAACGCTGATTCTTGTTTTAGTTTTTCCCTCTGTTCTGATTAATGTGGTCAATTGTTTCTTAATATATTTCACTCTTTGTTTACTGATGATTTTGTCAGCTAATTTTATAGGATATCCATTGGCAATGGCAGCATTTTGAATGTATTTCACCTCATCGTTAAATTTGATTTTTTTCCATAGGTATATTAACTAATCGATGGGCCATAGAGTGGAACACTGCTTGTTTGTGAGTTCTATGGTAGTAAGAATCAATTGTGATAAAGTGATTTGTATTTGTGAGTTTTCTAAATATTCCGAATTTGAGGGTATTGTTGTTTCTGATAATTTTGAAGTCCAAAAAATTTAGAATGTTGTTTTCTTCTATTCCCATGGTAAATTTAATTGACTGATGTATATTGTTTATATGTATGTTCGAAAATTGTTTGTAAATTATCTTTGTTGACTATCAAAGCAAAGATATCGTCCACATGACGCAACCAAATTCTGGGGAATAAACTGTAATTACACTTCAAATTTTCTTCAAACTGGCTCATGAAGATATTACTCAGATACGGCGCGAATTTACTGCCCATTGATGAACCTGAAGTATGTTGGTAAAACCTGCTTCTAAATTGAGAAAAAATTTGATCCATACAAGTTTTGGAACTCATAATATAAGCTTGTATTTTTTGTTGAGGTATCTGATGTCTTAGAAGATGTTCTTCCATAAACTCTATTGCCGAATCTGTTGGGATGCTTGGAGATAATGCTGTGACATCGAAAGAGACTAATAATTCATCTGGCTCCATAGTTATGTTTTTAGGTTTATCAATAAGTTCTTTGGAATACTGGATACTACATCCCGGTGGAGTTGGTATTTGATTTAACTCTTCCAATAACCATTTGGCCATGTTTTCGATAGGTGTGCAGATATTCGAAGAAATCGGTCTCATTTTGTTTCCGGGTTTATGGATTTTCGGCAATGCATATAACTTTGAAACTTTAGGATTGGTGATATGAAATTTATATTCTAGTTGTGGTTCATTTAAGAGTGTTGCTATTTCTTTTGTGTTAGACTTAATTTTTTTAATCATCGATTTTAGGGGGTCACGGGGGTTTCCGTTTTTCCATTTATGTTGTTTGTGCGGGCTATCCTGTAATGTACTTAAAACCCTTTCTTCGTAATCGCTTTTATTTAAAATAACTATGGCATTCCCTTTACCGGCTTTGGTAATTACTACGTTCTTCCTCTTTATTGCTGTTAGTACTCTAGTTGCAGAAGGCGTTTGAACTTTATTGTTATGATTAATGTGTTGAAAAATGATCTTTTGAGCATTAACTCTGATATTATTTTTCACCAATTCGAGTACCTTGCTATCCCTGCTTCAATATCCACTACAATTTCTTCTATTGGAGTTGAAATTGGTTTAGTAGCAAAATTCAAGCCTTTGTTGAACAAGTAATAAATAAAAATTCGTTTGGTTTTTGTTCGTGTACATTTTTCTAAATATATAATTTATCGATATTTTAAGTTAGTTCTACTAGACATAGCTTGTTCCAGAAGATTTATCTAATTTAGATAAAAATATATTTCTACTTTTAGTACATAATTACTACAAAGTTAAATTTTATATTTTCACTTTAAAAATGTCTACTTAAATACATAAGTCACCAGAAGTCAATAAATTCAGACAGAATTCGATGTGTCCCTAATAATTTGGCAAGCCACCTTCAAAATAAACTATTTGCCACATTTTGTGATTTATATTACTTTAAATTACGGTCCTTAGAATATTTGGTTGATTTGTGTATTATATTCTACAAATTAAATCAAACAACGACATTTTGAGTTGGATAACCGAATCGTTTTATACTATGGCAAATTTCAATCAATAAAGCTTTTATCACTCAATTACTACAATAAAGCTTAAATTTAATCCTTCACCTTTTTAAGTTCACGATGAGTAAAAGTAAACTTTTTTGCCAGATTCAAAAATTAAAACCCTATCGTATATTCGCCGTCAATTAAAAGTTTCTTTTTATTTGGTAAACTTTTAAACAAATTCAAAAGTAAAATAAAAATAAAATAAATAAAAAAGAAATAATTGGTTAAATAGTTGTATATTAAAACGGTTTTAAAATTATGGTTAGATGTAGACAAACAACTTAAGTAGTTGTGGAAGGGAAATTTTTATCTATAAAGCCACTAACAAAACAATTTCTCGCACATCGCGAACAGAACATAAAAAAAATTCTGCTTCTACATTGCTTTTGACATTCCAAAAATTATTAATTTGTTATTTTTTTTGTTATATACGTACAACGGGTATTTTAAATTTTAAATCTTGGTAATTTTAAATGAAACTTTTCGTAACAATTTTTATTCTTACAATTTTGTTGTTAGTGTTGTATGCGCTCGCTGTTATTACATTTTAACAAGCTTTCAACAAAAGTTTATTTATTTATCAAAAAAAAAAAAAAAAAAAATATTATTATTAATAAGAGAATTGTAAAGCACGATTGGTATTCTTTTCGTATTAAAAATACAGTTAAATAAAAAAAGCGTTCAACGAATATTTTTTGTTTTAATTTGCCTCAACGAAAATGAAATATGATCATGACTCGGAGGCATAAAATATTTTTTTAACAATAAAAATTTAATTTTCAATTTTAATTATAAAATGTAATATTTTTTTGTTGTTTTTTCTCGGTCGGTTAGTTTGTATTTTAGAAATAATTTTATGTTTCGGGAATTTAAACAAACGCAGGGCGTAAAAGTATATACAATCCCGATGACACCTTTTAAAACTAATCCGTTTTGTTTTGAACTACACGAGAAACTTAAAACTTTAGTCTGGATAAATTTATTTTTTAATGTATCAACTTTAATCTACTTAAAAGCTTTTTCGTATAAATCCGTATAAACACAATGTGTACAAACGATGTAAAAGTTTTGCAACAATTTAATTTGTCTTCAAACGATTTTTTTCTTTTCTGGTTGGAATCTTAAATGCATTGCATGTTTTCAAGATATATGTTTCGTAAAGTAATTGAAACTAATTGCTTTAAGATTTTTACAAAAATATTAATGGGTTGTACGTGTGAGTAAATAGAAAAAGTTAACTAAAATCAGTTGAATTTTATGTCAGCAAACTATAAATTTAGTATTGGGTCTAAATCAGTAGAAACAAAATGATTTAACGGATGATTTTATTCGTGCAAACACGATAAGTCAAGTTGTCTGGTATACAACCCAATCTGATAAAACATCCTTCACTGTCATTCCGTTGACAAAAACAACAATCCAAATCAACCTTACACCATATCATCAAGCCATATTATACAACAATGCGATATTTATTCAAATATTAAGCTTTTTGAATAAAAATAGAATTTAAACTGACAACGAGCGCTTATATGATGTCATCTAAATACATATAACTCTTGACTTGTATAAATTCTAATTTTATTTTTTTATTTTTTGTTTGTTGAAACCCGCATCACGTTTTGTGTTCATATTTTTCATGTTCATGTTTCGTAAAATATTTTTTTTCTTTTTGGAGCAAATACGTATCTACTATCTAATCATACAAATAAAATTTATTTACGTGCTTATTTACAAAATTTATAAGCTTTCATATATGTATGTATATATGGTCTATAATAAATTTTGCTTGTCAAATTGAAGCAATTCAAAAAAATAATAAAAATATCGAACTAGAATATTAAATAACGAAATATTGCAAAAATAATATTTCCAAATTGGGTGTATTGAAGAGTATAATTAAACGTACTTACTACAAAAAAAAAAACAATTCTACAAGAAAAGCTTTTACCTCTCGATATTTTTTTATATTCTATAGAAATTTTTTGTAATATAATGTTTTAAAGCTCTTTCAAATTTTAAGCATATTGTTTTGTGGTTCTTTGAAAAGCTTCCAATATTATCAGAATAAGTTTGGTGTATTTTTGTAAAATTGATTAAGCCAGTGAAATTCGGAAAATGTATCAAAAGTTTTTCATTTCTTTTGTTTGTTCGACTTTTATGTTGAAATTCCAGAAGTGAGTTTACTTGTTTGCTGTTCATTCATTTGAAAATCAAATCTCATTCCAATGGCTATTATAGAACTTTAAAACAGCGTTTGAGTCTAGTGTCTCGTGATTGATTCCCTTATCGTATGTATAGATTTTGCGCTTATTCAAGCGACTGGGTAATATTTTACTATAATTTTACCCGGATCCAGTCCAGGTTTCGAATCCAGTGTGTTCAGAAACTCTGTTGGACAATTTACAGCTTCGTTGGCATCGCAAACTGTATCGATCGATTTGTATGATACCAAGTCGCCTGGCAACGACTGCTGCATCTTGAAGTTTAAATCGTCGACGACCACATTTTTTGCTGCCAAAATGGCTCTTTCTCAAGTCAATTAAAGCATTTTGCGAATCAACGATTGTGCAGAAATTAGTGGGCAATTTTTTACATCCAGTATTTTCATAGTTAGCAATTTTTTCATCGCCGATATCTAACAATTGGTTCGAGAATGTGTCAGCGGATGGATCTTGTAGCATTTATTTTTAGCTGAACTTTTTCAACATTATGCCACATTGGCGATTATTTCAAGGAAGTGTTCTCATCAGCGTACGTTGAACGTGGAATGACGGGAAGTGTTTGTCTGAAATTACCTGAAAGAAGTAACACAGTGTCGTCGAATTGTTTGTCGTGGTTTTTTATATCTTTGAGTGTTCTGTTCAACGCCTCAAGAGAATGTTTGTGTGCCACAGTGCATTCATCTCAGATGATAATTTTGCATTGTTTCAGGGTGGCTAAGGACGATTGTTTTTTTATGTTGCACATTGAGTCTGGATTATTTTGAATATTTAGTGGCAGCTTAAATGCTGAATGAGCTATTCTGCCTCCATCCAATAAAGTTGCTGCAATGCCAGACGATGCAACGGCCAATGCGATGCCATTATTTGATCGTATTTCGGCGAGAATTAGCGAAATGAGAAATGTTTCGCCAGTTCCACCTGGTACATCCAACAAAAAAAAGAATTCACCTTGTCCTGCCGAAACTGCCAGCATAATGCGGTCGTAAATAATTTTTTGTTCATGAGTCAGTAGTGGGACAATGCGAAAAACAATCGCTGCCATTTCTGCAGTATTGTACTGCAGTTCACGATTCATTTCGATGTCCATTAAATCAGATGTACTTCGATTTGGCGATCGTGTTAACCATGATTCCAGCAATGTCGTCAACAACAGGCGCATTGAATCTACGCACGTGCTCTCCAGCTGATGTTTTATCAGGATTGATGACGATAGCGTGATTGTAACTTTGAAATTCGTGCCTGTGTGATTTGAAGAATTTCAATAATTCATTGTGCTCATTCAATATGGCGTCTAGTTCACCGACGATCCGCCTGGCATTAGGCGAATTGTGGTTATTGTAGCCGCAACGTGCATCCACACGATTTATGAACTCACCGCCCGTGAAGTAGATTTGTGAAAATTTGTGTGGTTCGTTTGTCATTGGCAGCAATGAGCCCTGACATACAAACTTTTTATTGACAAGGGGTGCCTTGACATAACATTTTCTTATTGAGAAGGGGGGTGCCTTGACATAAAAATATTTTATTGACAAGGAGCCTTGAGATAAACATTTTGTATTATCAAGGGGGTACCTTGAACAGGGGAGTGCCTGAAAGTATTTTATTGACAATAGGGTGCCTTGACGTAAAAATATTATAATCAAGGGGGATGAGGCCTTAACATATTTTGTTTTATAAAAAAATATTTATTCGTTATTTTGGAATGAGGAACACGAAAAAATAGAAAAATTAAGATCTAAGAGATGAAGTTTGGGAATTGCGGAAAATTTACTAAGAAATAGATAATCGGTTAAGAAATAACGAAGTTTCAATTTAATTAGCCAGAATTTTCAGAATTTCTCCTAAAAATCATCCTAATAACCCATTTCTATGATACAAGTCGAATATAATCATAATCGGTAAAGAAACATCCACGTTCCATCCTATCTGGCCACATTCCAAAACTTAATTTACAAACCATTTTAAAATTCCATTTCCGTCTCACATGCCGATTTTTTTCATAATTGTTTAAGAAACTACCAAATTCCATCCTAATTGGCCTAATTACAGAAAGCCTTCTACAGATAATTTCAGAACCCCATTTCCATCGTACAAGTCGGTTCCGCAAACGCTTGGCTACCTCTTTCAGTAGTTTCATGTGCTCTTCAAACGTTTGCGACATCACGATTATGTCATCAAGATAAACAAACACCCTTGGTTCCAAATCTACTCCGAGAACCTTGTCCATCAACCGGCAAAGAGTTTGGCTAGCACTGCACAGCCCAAACGGCATCCGCTTGTACTGCAAGAATCTTCTTCTAGGCACAATAAAATCCGTTTTAGGTCGACTGGTAGTATTTAACTCAATTTGCCAGAAGGCATCACTTAAATCTAAACTGGACAAGTTCCTTGTACTGGATAACTGTCCTAAAATCCTATTAATATATGGCAAAGGGTAACTAACTTTAACTGTAACTTCATTAAGTTTGCGTGCATCTAAACAAAATCTAATTTTCCCTGAAGGCTTCGGCACGCAAACAATTGGGTGTGCCCATTCAGTTGGACCGGCCTCTTCCACCACTCCCAACCTTAACATATGGTCCAATTCCGTGTTCATGTCTTTCTGGACGTATGGGGATATAGGTCGAGCCCTCATTTTAACCGGCTTAGCATCGCCAGTGTCAAAGTTGTGTTCCGTCAGATTCGTACAACCAAGTTTATCGAGTTGGGTGACTAGAAAGGATTTCATCACTTGGTTCAGTGTCACTTTCTGTAAATCATCCAACTGATGTTGATCAGCCTTATTGGTATTTGGCACAACATTAACACAGTCAACACTAAGCAGATCCTTGGTTTGAAGTGACGGGCAGATGCGGAAAGCTTCCCAATAATCGATACAGCAGATCAGATCCCTGGGAATGGATGGTACCACCAGAGACTAATCACTTTACATTTTTTATCGACAATAAACGGACTTTAATTAGCTCTAAGCTAAGTTGTTCCAATCGCACATAGATATCGTTATTGCCTAATATAGTGCAACTGGCACCAGTTACAGTATATCCCAAAACGTCCACCTCTATATGGGGTCGGTTATCGCATTCCAAGTAATTCGTTGTTGTCTTCAATAAATTTGTCTTTATTCACATCACGACAATTCTCTTCTTCGCTACTTCCCTGAATTTTCTAAATTTATTTTTTTTAACAGTTGGTTTATTGTTTACTAAGTAGTTCTCAATTGTTCTATCATTATTAAACAGTGTCATTGGTAGTCGAACATCAATACTATCATAATCGTCTAAATCATAAGGGAGATGATATTCACTGGCTATGTCTTCATCATCGGAAAATGTTTCAGTCTGTACTCCTCGAGAGAGATATAATGGGATCGTTTGCAGATTGCTGTTTTCCGCTGGATTTGTTGTTGCGTTATTGTTTTGGGTTGGCCTCTCCAAGCATGAAAATAATGCTCCACCTCGATGATTTCTAGGGCATTGATCCGCCCGAAATCAATCCGTTCCACAGCACCAACAATAGATCCTCTCTCTAGGTTTCTCGCAATCGAAATGTCTGTGTCCAATCTGCAGACAATTCCAACACTTGATGGTTCCACTACCATTTCGGTTTGATTGATTTTTGCGGGTAAATCGGCTTTGAATTTGGGAAGGTTGATGGTTTATCGTTTCGTCCGCAGCGACATTTCTCATTTCGTTTCGTCTATCTAAAACGCGTCTTTGTGAAGCAGCCGGCGTCTGCGCGATTTGAGGTTTATGGTAAATTTGCTTTCGGGAATCTATCAGTTTAGCTTCATCCATATTCTTACAAAGCTTCTCTAATTGAGCTACATTCGTCACATCCGCAACGGTTAACTGCAGTCTGTACAATGGCATCATGTTACGCTGCAGGACATACACTTTATACCCTTCATCCAAAGGTGGATATACTTTTAGAAAGAGCTTGTTCATTTTCATTAGGTAGTCTTCGATAGGCTCATTTGGCTGCTGCATTCTCTCTAAGATTTCTTACCGAACCATGTAATCGTAATTTTTTGATAAAAATCGCGTCTTTAGCCCTGTAACTAACTATTCCCAGCTGATTATGAATCCCGCGTTCACCTCATACCATTCCAAAGTGATTCCCTCTAGTAGCTTGAATATTCCTCTCCAAACATCTCGCATTGGTACTTCGTCTGCCTCGGCGTACAACTCAATCTTTCGCAAAAAATCAGTTAAAGACATGGTATCACCTCCGGAAAATCTTACGGACCATTTTTCCATCGCCACTCGCCGCCATTCAAGCCGATCGTTGAGCTTGACTACGGTTCAACATTGACCTTTGTTCTTCTTCTACATCTTTGAATCGAAAATTATCAATCATCCTGTTGAATTCTCCTGCTTCACTTCTGGTAAATAAGTCCGTAATCCGTGTTTGATGAGACGTACTTTCGCCGCTCTTGTTTTGCCTAGTTGTTTTCTCCTCTCTCCTTCTAATGACTGGACTTAACGCTTTCGAATTTTGCGGGCTGCTTTTTCGCCCTCTTCCTCTACCCACGACTAATAGTCTCTCCTCACTGATTTGTTTCGACATATTTTCTTTTGGCAATTGTGCCTTTAATTGGATGAATGCCACGCGTTCCTCTACTGACATCCGTATAATACGTTTGATGTTTCGTACTACTCCATATAAGATTGCGTCTGCTTCATCACTGTTTCCAGTTGCCCTGAAAGCTCTATCCTGTACGGTATCAGAGCCTTCTAGAGTATAGAGCCATAATCATTATGACGTATTTTTTAGAAGCTTTTTTAGTGGTATAACTTTTCACTGATTTCCATAGGAATCCATAGTAAAAATGGTGTTTTTTAGCTTCAAGTTTTTCATTGAAAAAGCAAAAATGTTACAAAATTTTTATACATAAGTGTTCTACGTACCTTTAGCAGCAATATACATGCAGGGTTTATTGGTATTAAGTAAATATTAACTGTAGAAATATTTAAATTATATTATTTCTAAAATATATTTTTCGAACTTTCATTTTGAAAAATACATCAAAGTTGGCTCTGACAAATTAAAATAATACTTGCTACATTTATCTTTAGTTTTACTAGTGTAGTGATGTCTCAGATTTATACAGAAAAATACGAAAAAAAATTGTTTAATCACAAAATTATCACACGTTCTTAATATTTTGAGAATTTGTTTTGCTTTTCCTACAATTTTTGAACTAAAAATTTCCCCAGGTGGCAATTTTTGGTACGATTTTTCAAAAATGTATACTGCCATCACTGCCATCTATGTAATGTATATTAACTTAACGCACACAATTTGTAGTAAGCTTTTCTTTTTTATTTGAGTAGAATGCTGTTGTTATGAACTTTTTTTTTTATATTTTGGTTTAAATAAATCAATTATTACAAGAAAATGAAAACGATTTACTTAAACGATATTTATATATGTTGAAATTCAAATATTTATAAAAATATTTCAGAAATCATAATTAAGAATTTGTAACGTTTTCATTGACAAATTTGTCTTAAGAAAAAAAGCGATTTCCCATATGTTTTATGTATTTTACTATGGAAATTTCGATTTTTTCGTCGTTTCTAATTCCCTTAAAAAAGCTTCGTTTTTTAGATTATGGCTTGTATAATCAAGGTTTTTTTTTTTTTTTTTTTTTTTTTTTTTTTTTTTTTTTTTTTCGCTGGCGCTACATCCCATGGAGGGATTTGGCCGCTTCATTTTTTTTGAAGTTTCGTAATCATTTTTACAACAGATAATGAGTGATTAGTTCATTGATCCTTACATTAAACCAGCCGTGATTTTTTCATCACCCGCCGGGAATCGAACCCGGGACCTCCGGAGCTTAAAGCAAGCATGCTAACAACTGTGCCACCGGGGCGGCGATAATCAAGGTTGCTTTGACGGTATTCAATAGTTAGCCGTGCTTTTTTACGAACTATGTATATACAAAGAAATTAAATTTTTGCTTCCAATATATTACCCTAATTGGCAGAGATGAGTAAATATCAAAATTTATGTTTGCATTTCCGTTACCAATATAATATTGTAAAAGCACATCTGTGTTCATAGTTTTATCAACAAAACTTTGATGTAGCAGTTTTCTTATGTTCTAGTTTACAACATTGTAAATCCAACTCCATTGTAATACCGATGAGTATCGATTGAATATTTTACTGATTTGTTGCCTTTATCTATAGTAGAAAAGCGATTCACCAAAGCTCTTATAATCACTCAGAAATTAGTAATTTATAGGAAGAAATATAACGTTATTCGCCTATTATGCAATGTCATTGATGTAAAACACGATTCATAATATTAATTCCTCTGTGGGTATTGTGTAAATATAATATTTTTAAGCTTTCTGTAAAAAATACATAAAGCTTAAAGAAGAATATAAATACATATACATTTTTGCTGCTTCCTTTGTATGTACCCGTTAAAAGATTATGTATACGAAACTTTTGAATAAACATTATGTATGTCTGTAAACATAATATGTATGTTGAAAACCGAGCAGAGGAAGCGGAGGAGCACGAACACACAACCAAAGAAAACAAAAAAAAAAATCGAAACGGAAAATAAAAATATCAAAATGTGGGCACCGACGCATGAGCTTTTTTTTTTATTCATAAAAGCTTTTTAGTAATATTAATTTTAGGTTTCTCAGTGTTATTATGTTTTGTTTGTTGATGTATGTATATGTGAAGTTATACACGCACATAAAATATTTTGTTATGTAGGATGATATGATTTTTACCGAAATTTTATATTGTTTCAGAAATCATTAAAATATATCCAGGTGCTTTTGTGTGTGTGTGTGTGTGTGAGTGTTTTTCTTGCGAACCAATTATCTAAATTATAATTGATATATGATTTGTTATTATGTGGTTAGATAAATTTTAAAATACTAATTTGTTAACATTAAAATAATAATTTTCGATCTCATTAAATTTAATTTGGTTTTCGATTTTTTGTAAAATTTTGACCTCCATCAAAATCTATAACAAAATCACTTGACACTATATGTATATATGTATATGTATATAGGACAAAGAAGGGTGCACATAAAAGTAGTTAAAACCCAATTTATATTAATAGGCCTGACTATATATAACACACCATATTTATGTATGGATAGGAATTCTTGTCACGTTTATCACTAAATGCAATATAACCATCATACATGCTATTCTATGCCTAACGTCGAAAGTAAAGAGGCGAGGTTGATTTATATTTGGGTTATGTTACTTAAAAACGAAAAAAAATCGTACGTACACCCTAACTACTCCAACGACAAATAACGGAAATATTTTAAAATTCTTTATAATGTTTTACAATAAATCGAGAGAAGATGGTACGGGGCATAAAATTGTGACAATAAATTGATCGGGTTAATTGATTCTAGTATACGGCTCGTGCAACAATCAATTAGATTTTATTTTATGGCATTTAAGTGTGGTACATCTATTGTTGTCCCTTTAATAGTTAAAACGTTTTGAAGAATTTATTATGGTCCAGGATGGATTTTGATTTATTGATAACTTGTTAATTTGAGATTAATGTTGGTCGATAATACGTGTGGATTATTGTAATTCGTTTTTTTTTTATTTGTAAATTTATAATCCAGTTATTATTCGACTGTATATTTTGGGGTTCGCATCTAAATTGATTTTGGTATGTGAATCACGTATTTTAGTTTTGTGTATCGTACTCATACATTTCAGATTTGTTGAGGGCGGTAAATTTAAGAGTAGCAACAACAACAAAATGTTCGCAATAAAAATTTGTAATTTTTTTTCCTTTCAAATTGATTACAGTTGTTAAATGCAAGAGGGGACAAATCTTCTGAAACGATTCGTAAACAATAACCTCGTTTAAAGATAAAACCTTTGCAACAAGCTTGAAAACTGAACTAAATCATGATCTGCACCGTTAACAAATTTGATAATTTTCAAGCTATGTATTTGTAGAAATGAGAGTAAAGCCGACAAATTAAACTAAATTAATGATTTTTAACGTATTCAAAGGGTACCAAAATCAAAACCATGAACTGTTTTAAATAAGAAGGTGAGTTTAGGTTCCATAAGTATTTCTTTATTAACAATATTTTTCGTATAAATGCCATCTTCATCTTCTCCTTGCTCACTCGTTTTATTTATGACTGTAGCTCTATTTGATATTGGTTTTATCGAAGAAACGGACGAATATATTAAGTAATGCCGCTATTCCAGTTCAGGCAGCTGCCAGAGCTATGTCACCTCGCCCCCTAACTATACTCAAAATACATGAATAAACGAGCGTCCTACCACATCCACCAGGGGCTTCCAAGAAGAACAAATTAGCTTCGGCATGACTTGAGGTTGCGTCTAGAATCCGATTTACTACATTTTTCTGATCATTATTTAAATGATCATAGATATCAGCACCTCGAATAGTCTCTTCAATTTGGTTATATGCAGACTCAATAGATCGTATGAAGGAATTAAGCAATTTCAAAGATAAGGATCCACCAATATCGAGATCTAGGATTTACCAAGTAAAATGTAATGATTGTGAGGACACATACATAGGCCAAACCTCAAGAGATTTTAGTATCCGACTCAAAGAACATGAGAAAGCCAATCGCAATAAATCGAGCGTCGCCGAACATATGATAAGCAACAATCACACAAGACACCACCAATTCTAAAATCATCAGACCCGTACATCAAAGATGGAAATTAGATTCTTATGAATTATATCACAAAGCCAACACATTACGGTTAATAGGCTAAAATTATTTCCCACTTATTTAAATTTTCAAAAATGTAATTTCCTTTAACAATTTTAATTTTAATTTTAAATATTATTTTTTTTGATTTTGGTCGATTTGTTCGAACTGTGTAGTTACCGGGTTGTCTTATTGTTTAAAAAAAAATTCAAAATTTTTTCTGTAAATAGTCATGTCTTCAGTTGCAATTTTATACCCGTAGATGAACTTTAAGAGTACGAAACTTGTTGTAATTTAATAAAAAATAATAAATAAAAATTCGTTTGGTTTTTGTTTATTTAAGTGAGTGAAAAGTTGGTGATTGCAACAAATTCGTGTACATTTTTCTAAATACATATATAATGTATTACTCACGCGATTCCGATAGCAATATTCCATATTACGATAAATTGTTTCACATTATTGGTTCTACAATTCTAAAATTTAACAGTGGATCGAATTAACATTTTCATGATTTCCTGAACATTTCAAATTTAAGCAGTTTTTTGAGTTACAAATTGTAATCAAATTCTGTGATAGATGAGTTCTGAAATTCGGAAATCTTAAATGTAGAAATCAGTTCAATTATCAAGTCTGATTAGCATGGAATTGGCGGAAGAAAAAAATTTAATCAAATTTCTGATTAGAGAAAATTTAAAGTTTAGTAAGATAGTTATGGCTACGGACCTTTTTGTGTCTATGCCCGGTCCTGGTGGACCGCCACCCAAACCTAAGCATAGTAAAATTTAGATTTTTGAGGAATGCCTAAAATTTTCAAAGGAAACTAAAAGTATGTTTCGAAAATTTGAAAGTAATTTCAGTTATAAATTTTAGAAAACGGTTCAAAATTTCAAATTTCAGTGTTCGAATTTTTTTTAATTTATTTAGGAATTTTTGCAGAATTCTAAAATTTGATAAAACCTTTACTTGTGACGGCACTTTTAAAATTATAGCGGTAATATAAATATGTTGAATATTAAAAGTTTGGCGTTTGAGGAATTTTGGAATTATGCAGTAATTTAAAATATTTTAAAGTTTACCGCAGATTTTTGAAATATCAAAATATTCATAAACCTTAAATTTGAAAAAATTTCATAATTCACAAATTCTCCGAATCAATAAAACTTCCAAATTCAAAATATTACAATAATTCTCAAATTTGACGAAAAATTGTTCGCTTTCGAAGGTAAAGTTTTCGCAATAATTTTGGAAAGGAAGTTCTGAAATTAATAGTTCCCTGCTGGTGTACGACGGGTCCATACCAGTTATGCACTCACTGCTGGGAGTGGTTTCCATTCCACACCAAATAATATAAAAAGCGGCCAGAGGCCACTGGTGTCCCACGCTTAATAATATTCACAATGGCCGGTTGACACTGGCCGGTTGATGAATTATTCTGCTTGGTATACCGGTGATCTATTGGCCGATGCCTGTAATTTTTCGTTGGTATACTGGTGGCCGCTGGCCGCTTGTAGAATTATTTAACATGATATACCGATGGTACACCGGCAGGGATCCTGCCCGTTCAAAATTTCCTGAAAGCCAAATTTTCCAAAAATTTAAAATTTAAGTAGTTTTTCGAATAAGCACAGTTGTAGAATTCTGTAAGACTGGCCAAATATAATTTTTGAAGACTTACTGAAATTCTTAGAACTAAACTTGAATTGGAATTGTAAAAGTTCGAATAGCGTGTTATGAATTCGAAATTTCAGAGATCGGTTTCGAAATTTCAAATTATTATCAACTTCAACTAAATCCCCAAATAAACTGATAATGAACCAATTACTTGGCCACAACTCAACCTCTCTCTCAAATCCAAACAAAGCCCAACTAAATCTCCATATCAGCATGGTACGGAAAACTATATGCGTACATGAATTCAACTCAATCTAATCTTCAACTCAACCCTAAAATAAACCCCCAAGCGAACTCCTCACTGAACTCCAACCCTACATCAACTGAACTCCCAACTCCACCACAACTTGACCCCAACTTACTCGTTAACTCATTGCCCAACTCAATCTTCAAAGTAACATAGCTCAGATCAACTTAATCCGACATCTAACAGAAACCTCATATAAATCCTCAACCCTAACACAACCTCAAATTAATTTCCAAATAGATCACTGAGTCACCATCAAGTCAATCCAAACTAAACTCACATCTCTATCCCAACTCTATCCCAACTCCACCCTCAACTAAACGCTATACTAAACGCTCATCTCAACTCCAAAATCAACATAGTCTGGTAAACTAAATGCGTACGTGAACTCAACTCAAATTAACTTAAGCGAACTCTAATTCAACCCAACCCTCAAATAAGTCCCCAATTGAACTGCTCAGTCAATCCTAACACAATTTCAACTAAACTTCACCTCATCCCCAACTAAACCCTAACTCAACCCGTAAATCGATCCCAGCTCAACCCTCAACTTAACATATATCGAGAACCATGCGTTAATTCTACATAGTTTATTACCACGTGGTTTTGGGTCAATTCGTATGGCAGGTATCCAATCCTCTTGACATACAATCGAATAAGTCGTTCTCGAGATAGTTTGACTACATACAATTTTGGCTTGCGACCCGAAATTTAGAAAGTCATCGGCTATCAAAAAAGACACGTTTTAGATTTATAGGGTAAAGAATTGGATGTTAGATAGCCAAAATGTTCTTAAACGACCAAGACTCAACCAAGACATGGACCGTTAACCGAACACCCGAGTTTTAAATGATTTATCGTGCCCCTCTTATTGCCCCACCTGGGGCTCGCATTAAAATATTGTAGATTTGATGACTAACACGGAATTCTAACAGTTGGTTTTAAAAGTGGTAATTACAAAGAATCTAGCCCTGGTCATGGACATTTCCCTTCAAGTTCATTTCAAGACGTTACATTCCTTTCACTTTCGATGACAATATTTGTATATTCTAATTTTTATGGTGTAATAAATTCGTATTTATCGGCGGAGTTAAATTCATTTCAAAATCAATTAATATCGCCGATAAACTTGAATTATTCCGTGTTAATTAAATATGAATTAAGTCCGCGCGAAATTATTTTATTTTAAAAAATGAGACAGACATCTTCTTGCTGAGTTATTTCGTGCCTCTGAATCAAATTGCTTGGCAAATCAATCAAATTACTTGTGTAGTAGAGTATTCGGAAAAGGACCAAAATATACGAGTACTTTAAAATCGTCATTGGACCCCTAGTTATCTCGTTAATAAAATTATTCCAATATCCAGTATAAGGGACAAAGGAAATTATGGATGATGTATTCTTTGGGATGAGCTAAAAGTCCAAAACGGCCTATTTCGGAAAACAATGTTAAAACAGAACAGTTGGAAGCAGTCAAAGAAATAGAATTCAGTCAAAAGAAGAGCTAAGCATACCTAGTATACTTAAAGAATTAAATCAAATTACCGTAATGTGTGAACCCAAAACCCTTACATAAGAACACATATTTTTAGTGTTTTATTCATGATGTTAAATTTAAACTAGAAATAGGAAAAGAAACAATTTAAAAAACAATCCACCATCAAACTGACGTCCGCCAAAAATTAAGAGCAATTCTCCATTAGCGGGTGGGTTTCTAACGAAAATTATATCATCATTGCGCTCATCTCAGTGAACTATTGGCAATATGTTAAGTAAAATCAAGGCATTTAGGTGGGTTTAAATTAATACAGTTTAAATTTCATTATTTCCATCAGTATATTTCCCATGCAATAGGCCGGAATGCGCCTATTGAGTGATTCAATCAGTTCTGTAATGGATCATTACTAGTAATGGATTAAAAGTTTGTCGTGCCTAGAATCCCAGGAATTCCCGGGAATCAGAAAATCACAATCCCTTTAACCAAACTGTAAAAGGTCCGGGAACGGATCTGTACACACACATTAGACAGACGGACAGAACTTTTTTTTATTTCTTTTGCGGACTAAAGGAGCTTCAAAACGTCGAGAAAGTGGTTTTGGGCAAACAACATTTTTTTAACGAAGCTAATTTGATAAATATTGGTTCCCAAACCTATGCAAATTTTAATACCAAATTATTTTGAATATTGAAAATTTGACCTGTGAGAAATTTCTGCATTATGTAATTATGTAAATTGATAAAATTTCATATTTTTCACAACAGTTAGATTTTCATTAAATTTCGGAATTCGTTGCAATTTACAGATCAATGTAACAGCAATTTCATATTTTCCTAAAATTTAAATATTTATCAATTTTCCAAAATTCATGAAAGTCAAAATTTCAAAATTCAAACAGTTTTGGAAATTTTAAAAATTCAGGATTGAATTTTAGACTCAACCATCCAACAATTGGTCCAACAATAAAATTTTTAAAATTTCACATTTGACAAATTTTAAAACTGGAACATTAGGATTAAAAGAATTCGTGAAATCAAAGAATTTTAACAGATTTCCGATTTCGAATTTCAAATACTTTAAGACAATTTGGAATTACAAAATTTTTTAATTGGAACACAAAAAAATTTTATAAATTTATTCATGATTCCATTTCCAGAATCTATATTATTGCTTTCATTTGACGGTTTGTTCCAGATAGGCTAGAAATACCTCTTAGGGCTTTAAATAAATTTATGTTAATATGAATTAATTAGTACATCTTAGAACAAATAAATTTAGCTCTCATAATTTTTCTAATAGAAGTGGCAGTTTAAAAAAAACGTTTCTTTATGTACTAAATATTATAAGTACTAAATAGTACAATACAACAAATTAGTACTGCCCTGAGGGCCACTGAGATAAATTTTTCTGCTTTTAGTGGGTATATAGTACAAAGCTAAAATTGTTATTGTTACATATCTATCATTTAGAAAAACATTTTTAAAGATAATAGTTTCTTGTGGCTACGGTGAAAAGTGTTTGACGTTTCCCTGGTAACGTACTATAGTTCTGTTTACCACCAAATTTCCATCGAACCAAAACTAGGATCTATTCATTTTGATGATTCGAATTTAGTGGCTAACAATTAGTAAGTTCACATAAACAACTTTTGAGTAATATTAAGTTCTATCGTTATTTTATTTCTATTGCTAGCTAAAGGGCTAAGTCATTTTAACATTACTGATGCACCGTCATATCACGATGTTTTGCTAAGCCAGAACCCCAGAACGCTGTTGTACTCTGGTTTGTTAACATTGATTTGGTTTGTAACTTTTAGTTTAATAATTTTCGAACCAGTGGCGGGCGCCCTGAAACCTGAGGAGACTGGTCCTGCACTTGCACTGCCAAAAAAAATCTTTGTTGCCGGGATTATATAACAATTTTTGGATCAAATATTACACCACCAGACATTTAGCTACCGTCTACACTTGAAGAGTTATAATGTGCAGGGTTAATAAAAGAAGAGCTGGTTTTCCTTCGATTTGTGAAAAGCGTGAAACTGATTTAATTCGGTTAACACAATGGCTAAACCCACAAACCAATAAATAATGAATTTCAGCAAAATTTTGAAAAATTTTCACCACTGCATTTTAGGCTGGAACACTTACGATGAAGGACACAATAAAGTTTCGGAATACCATCATATTCCCGAAAGAAAAATCCCCCCCCCCCCCCCCCCCCAAAAAAATACCAAAAAATGCAAAGTAAAGTGCCCCATTAAATTTTTGTTAACTGCAATATGAAAACAGAAGGAATCTACATAATTTCATGTCATCCTTGCGCGGAAATGACCAATGATAAGCAGCTTTGGGAGTCCCCTATTTTAGAATGTGAATAGTTATTAAGAAACAGAATTTGTCAAAAATGCTCAAATCTCTTTGAATGTTAGAATTTTTAAAAATTGGCAAATCGGGTGTTTGGGGTTGCATCCCCCATCATCTAAGGTATAAAACGAATTAAAATAATATTTCAAAACTTTGTTTTATTTTAAAAAGTTGATTTTTGGGTATTTTCTGTTTTGTTTTGAATTTTTTTATTTGATAACGATACCAACCCTTCACGGGGTTTTCCTTCAACCATTGTTTCAAATAGCATTAAATCTTTAATATTTTGAGAGATACAAAAAATTAAACGGGTTGGGTATGATTACTCGTCTTTCAGGATCCATTCCTCAAAACGCTCGACTTCAAAATTTCGCCTTCCAAAATCCCTACTTTCAAAATCCTACTTTTCTAAAACACCCTTTAACCAAATATATTTTTAAAAGCGGAATTTAAAAAACATGATTTTGAAGGAAGTTTCATGACTCTGAAAAGCGGGATTTTGACGATGGAGGGTTTTGAAGACCGCGACCCTCAAATCTGGCAACCCATGATATTTTGGTAAATAGACAAATCATTTGACATCAATACGTTTTTAACTGTTAAGACTTCGCTCACTAAGGCCTTTCATTAGAAAAAATTATGAAATAATCGTCCAAAATATGTAGTATCGCGTATCAAAGGTCTAAAGATTAAAAATCTCCGGTTTGCAAATATTAAAATTCTCTCATCGGAACGACTTACCGATCATTTCGAAATTTGCCATTTTATTTGATATTATTTTCCGGAATGCAGCTTAATTTAGGCAAGGTTATTGGTTTGGGACCACTTTTTAATTTTTTATTATTTAGAGACTATTTCATTGGAATGTTTGAACTTTTAAATGTTACAAAATTAAATATTCTAAAATGGTTACTAATAATACTGCGAAACGTTTGATTTTGTGAATACTTAAAGTTCAACGATAGTTTGAATGTTGAGGCACGCGAATCATTTGCCGATACGTTGAGCCAAGGAAACTATTGAGTAATGTTCCGTAGACATTACGCAACCAATCTCGATAAATAAATTCCATCGAATCTAAAACTCAAGGTCAGTATTTCAGTAGTACTGTATTTCCATAACCATGGTGTTATCGGATAGATTCTACCTCAGATATTTCTTGTTACAAAAAATTTACACCAAATGGATTTATCAGAATCACTATCCATTGAGGTTAGAAATAAGATTAATGGATACCCTTCAATTCCTCTTTCAGAAAATTAAATGAATTTTGGAGTACACAAATCCCTAGTGGCCCACATATATTTTCATAATTTGGGTAGATCAGGCTTTTTAATACGATTTTTATTATAAAAACATTTTTGTCATGACGATAAAAATCTTTGGTTTTGTTCGACATATTTTCAAAAGTAGTGAAAATGCTTTCGTGCTACACTACAAAAGCCAAATCAACTTTCGTTATATCGAAAAATATTTTACCATCGAACAAATCAGTTGGAAATTATGTCGTTCAAGCTATTAAAGTGCAAGAATTTCACATTGGTGTAATATCGTCGTTAATGCCCAATATATTATCTTGAAAAATCTTGTTCTGTAGAAATGAAGATGGTTTGACTTGAGTGTTTCTCTTGGCACAACTCTTATTAATTCAAGGCACCGTTGGTACACGTATATTTTTATGATGCCGATTATTTTAGTTATACGTATAAGGCAAATTTTTTCCATACATCTCAAAATCGTTGAAACGTGAAAAGCACAAAGTTTTCATTTTTTTTACATTTACTAACATATTACATACTAAAAATGTTATAATTAAATTTTACTCGTCTAAATATTATGTAATTATGTACATATACGGTTAATACACAATTACGTTCATTTCGTTTTATTAAAAAATAATAATAAAATTAATAAAAAAAATTGAATACGAATAAAATGAAAAAGCTCTGTAAAACTTATATTCGCGGTTCCTAAATACAAAAATTGAGTTGGGAAAAAAATAAAACAAACTCCCACCCCCACTATATATAAATTAAGTTGAATATTCAAACTTTGTTTAGCGCTCAACCATGAATATACATACATATACAGAAAAACTTCAAAGTGGAAAGTCATGTCGTTTGAACATAATATGGATATTTAAGATATACTGTCGTACATATTTATAATACCGAATATAAATGTATAAATCTTAAAACACATACGAAATGTTGAAAGGAAAATAGCTTTAAGCTCAAAAGACGTTGAATGTCTGGATTTTAATTTTTTTTTTTTTTTTTGGTGTTGTTGTATTTTCTTCCGTGATATATGTAAATTTTGCGTACAATATATGCCTTAAGTATAATATATAAGAAATTATCATACCTATCTTTAAAACCGAAAAACTTATATTTTTTTGTGACTAAACAAACAAAAGCTCAGATCATATTCAGGCGTATATGGAGGTGAGAGGGGAGAGGGATCTTTTGCGATTTTATAATTTTATATACAACGCCCATAAAATAATGCTCCGACAAACATAAAGTTTTTGTTTTTGCAAAACTATAGCTTTTTATGACATAAAGCTTTTTTTTTATTTTTTGGGCACATGTATGGTACATATGTAGGGCTGTATATTGTTTGTTTTTGTTGGACCAAACGTGTGCAGAAATAAAAACTAAATTTCTTGAAAATTGTTGGGTTTTCCCTTCCAAATTAGGGATGAACGAGAGATTTGGAAATGTGTGAATGGGTATATGAAATGAGGCCCCCTATATACGGGATGTTTCACTTTCACATTTGAGATGTGAGCTATTTCGTTTTGTTTTGTTGACTTAATCAGTTTTTATCAGGATACGAAAACGAGAAGAAAAGAAAAATAATTTTAAAATTCTTTACGGGTTGTCAACTAAATTTATACCTTGCCCCTCTCCTATATTTTATCTTGATTTTAGAAAATTATACACAACAACAATACAACCAAAAATTCTGTGTTTTCAGTATATTTTCATCTTCTTATCTAGTAGGATTCAGTTTCTTTTCAAATATTACAAAACAGTTAAAAGATGTGGGGCACCGAACCCCCACTATACACAAACCCACACACTAAACAAAACAGGAGCACAGAAGGATAAAAAAAATAAAATAAAAATAAAATAACGACAAACAAAAAAAGAAAAATGATTAAATTAGATTAAATATATTTTGGTCGTTCAAAATTTGTAGGATTTTCACAGAGATTTTCAACGAACACAAAAACGAAATGAGAGAGGACATCCCTTTTTCATAATTTTCTTTTTTTTTTAAATGAATTCAATTGGAATATGAAATTACACAAAATATACAACAACAAAAAAAAAATAAACGTAATTAAATTAATTAATTTAATATTCTTATCAGGTGCAAAAAATGGTACAGCAGCAGAGCATTATATACCAAAGTGTATTTTTACCTATACATATAGGTAATATTCAACGGGAGAGGGTGTTTGAAGTGTGACCTCAAAATTGTTATCTTTTCTCGTATTTTCGTTATCACACATTTTTTTAAAGGTAGGAAAGAAAACAATGGACGATGAATATTAATGGGTAAAGCGGGTGATGATTTTTATTTTATTTTGTGTGTATTTTAATTTGAAAGACGCGCTAGACAGCCATGCTAGCAATGAAGGATTAAGGTTTGATTTATAATGAAATGCACAAAAAAAAAAATTTGGAATTAATTGAAATGGTGTCGTTAATTATACATTTTTTGTATTCCTTTCGAAATATACAAATGCGTGCTTGGAATGTGAAAGGGACTCATTTGCTGGGATGGGAGCATAAAAGCTGTTTATGCTGCTTTTTTTCTGGTAATGAGGAATAACTGAGATTAGATAATATTTTATGTAAATATCTTTTCAAGCACTTTTGTAAAAAATATTACATTTTATGTGAGCATCTATTTGAATTTCGAAATGATTTAGCATTATAAAGTTACTACCCATTTCTTTATCTTTATGCCTTCTGCATTGATATAACGTAGTGGCGGATAAAGCAAATACGGGCCCTAGGGAAAGTTCCGCCATAAATAATAAGCAAATCTGGGCGCTAAGCAAAATTTTCTTTTTCTACAAAAAACGTTCCTAGGAGCTTTTTCTCAATTTCCCATGCCCAATGCGTCGGTTTTCTTCCAAGCGGCGGAAACCTGGGCTCTTCCGTATTGGTGACTTCCAATTCGCAGGTCTCGCTTCAAAATTTTGTTTTCCCTATATTAAACTGAACAAAACCTTTTATATATGTGCCAGTAATTATGATAGTGGACTAGGTCAATAATTAACAAAATGAGTTTAAGTGTTATTATATATTAGAATAACAGACTAAGTCACTTACTTAAGTATAAATGCATTTTATTTTCAGTGATGTAATATTCTAACAAAAAAGTGTCAGTGAAGTAATAGCTACAAATATTTTTTATGTGCTGGCAGTTCAATCAAGATAAATGTTTGTAGAAAGTTTTTCTTAGATACATTAAAAATATCTGCCGGACGGTTGCACCGTGCTCTTAAAAACCCAAATCGAGCGACGGATTTACGCGGGGAAATGCCCGGTTCGTCCAGGAAAACAAGTGATGATGATATTAACGCGGTAAAATATTATATTTCGAGCTTTCCTGGATTTTAAAGTCATTATACGCGAGAACATCACACTGCAGGTCAAAAATATTTGAATCCTACTCTTGATATTAAAAAAAATGTATGACCTTTTCGTTGAAAAGTGTAAAGAAAATAATATTATAACATATGTTAATGAGTGGACTTACCGAAAACTATTTAACACCCAATTTAATTGACATTTTTATAATCCTCGAAAGGATACCTACCAAAAATGCGATTCATTTCAAATTAAAATCCAAGCATCTAGCAATAAAAAAGAAAAAGAAAAGCTGACACTCCAACATAACTCGCGTTTGAACACTGCTCGACAAGCTAGGAATGCAATGAAAGAAGATCAGGGAATGGGTGTTAGTGATCCATTTAAATATTTTGTATTCACATTTAACCTACAAAAGGAGCTTCCTTACCCGAAACTCACTACTTCAATAGCGTATTATAAGAGAAATGTATACAATTAAAATTATTTATTGGTTTAGGGCTCTCTATATTGTTTTTATTTTTTAAAAAATTAACTTGAGCTTTCGGACTCACTTCGAGTCCATTTTCAAAAGCGTTTATAAAAATATTTTCAATACAATTTTCCTTTTATAAATAAATCAAAAACAAAACTAAAAAATTGAAGGTTTTTTCGTAGAAACCAAAATTCGTGTGTCTAGACTAGAAAAATATTTTCCAACCGTGACAAAAAACTTGTGGTAAATTTTACGAAAAAAACTTTTACAAAATATGAATAAAATTTGAAACATTTTACAAAAATATAATGAATCAATTATAAGTATAAGACAAACAACCAAATTTAGATAAATAAATCATAAGAATTACCAATATAAGCATAATCTCCAACAATGTTTATTGAGTTATCACTGGATTTTATGTGTAACATTTCCAAAAACGATCTTTTCCTAAAATTTTTTTGCTGTTCCAAAATTTTAACGTTATCTAAAGTTATTTGATGATTTGTGTTTTTTAAACATAATACTCAATAAACATTGTTGGAGATTATGCTTATATTGGTAATTCTTATGATTTATTTATCTAAATTTGGTTGTTTGTCTTATACTTATAATTGATTCATTATATTTTTGTAAAATGTTTCAAATTTTATTCATATTTTGTAAAAGTTTTTTTCGTAAAATTTACCACAAGTTTTTTGTCACGGTTGGAAAATATTTTTCTAGTCTAGACACACGAATTTTGGTTTCTACGAAAAAACCTTCAATTTTTTAGTTTTGTTTTTGATTTATTTATAAAAGGAAAATTGTATTGAAAATATTTTTATAAACGCTTTTGAAAATGGACTCGAAGTGAGTCCGAAAGCTCAAGTTAATTTTTTAAAAAATAAAAACAATATAGAGAGCCCTAAACCAATAAATAATTTTAATTATATAAAATTGTGCTCAATAATATTTAAATATAGAAATGTATACGTTTACAATTTAGGTATTCACAACTTTCATAGTAAAGATGTGGACATGTATGTTTGGCATGAGACTTTAGCATCACGGGGATCGCAGGAGATATCTTCATGCTTGCCAAAACATATTAAAAATGTCACGGAATATTAAAATTGCATTGACATGACTAAAAATTGTTCAGTCTCCAATGTTAATATAATTGACCACAAATTTTTAATATCCGGACATTCTTTTTTGTGCCAAATGATCGCGATTTTGGAATGATTGAGGTGGAAATAAAAAAGTCGAATTATTTATTTATGCCTCAAGACTATTATAAAATAATACCTAAGTGCCGCAAAAAAGTTCATTTAAAGTACACCGAATGTCACAAGAAGAATTTTTCTCAACCAAATCTCTAGAGACATCAATTGTAAAGAGAATGAAAAATATTAAGGGAGAATTTGTTCCTTGGCTGAAAATGAAATGGATCAGATTTCTAAGAGATGCCACTTATAAGATATTTTATAAAACAACTTTAGACGATAGTGCAGAATTTGAAATTTTGGATCTTTCACCGAAAAAAGGGAGGCCGCAAATATTTAAAAACATTAAATTATATCCTCTCTATACGATTGTCCGACCCCTTACAAAGGAAAAACATAAAGATATAATGGATCAGCTACCGTATATTCCGAAAAATTTTCATGAATATTACTTTAGTCTCAAAACATCACCAACAGAATACCTTCATTGAAGAAGTAGCATACATATCTATAAAATTACTCTAAATTAAGTTAAAATTATTTTAATCCCAGAATGAATTCATTGTATGATTTTCCATCATCTGATTACAATCGGTGAGGACGATGAGCAAATCTGTGACCTCTTGTTAAGAGTGCGGAATCCATGGACCTACCCAACTTTCATGTCAGTACTATAGGCTGATATGAAGCAATACAATGTGCCGGTGGTGTATGCAAAAACGACTCTATACCCTTACGTCCTCGACTTGGCTAAATACTGCGTAAGGGAGGACGTTATAAGCGAACTGCAAAAGAGTTGAGAGTGCCTTGAGCACCAGAAAAGATTGCAAAGCTACAACACAAACAAAATAAAATTTAACCAAAAATAAAAGACATTTAGCCTTACTAAAAAGATAAGTTAAGTGACCCAACAATCAACTAGAATACTAGATAATTTCAACAAAAAATTTAACCGCGAGAGGCAATTAATTTGGCAGTACTGCGATTTCAATTTTGTTTGGTTAAATTTCTGTTATATCCCTAATTGTGTTACATTTCTGAATAATGTGATGATTGAGTATTTTTAAATGTTGATTGGTTGAATATTGCATGCTAATAATTGAGAAGCAAATCATATCAATTAATATTGTGAACATACCAAGCCATTCTGAAATCCCAAGGTAGATGAAACCAGTACGGACAATACATATAAACATGTGGAACTCTAACACTTTCTGGAAGTTAACCATGCAGCTGAATGTGGATGGTTACCAGTGATTCACTTCAGAAGGCAAAAATAGTCGTCCAATTAAAGAGAAAACTATACCTCACGAGAAAACTAATTGAGAGTTGTTTCGTGAGCTAACGGATACAAAAATCAACTTGAAATAATACAAACTCAGAGTTATCCACAATAAATTGCTCCTTTATCGGCAAATTCTGAAACCTACATAATAGATGTATAGTATCCAGCTATGCAAAACGAACGTCAAAATAATTCAGACGTTCTAAAACAACGTTCTACGGAGTATTGTTGATGCACATTCGTACGTAAGAAATTACGGATTTTCATCGATGATGGAATACGTCAGCCAGGAAATTATAAGTAAGCGTTGAAACACGCTTTACGTATTCAGGATCATAAAAAACATTGCAAAGTAGACAACCCCCTATCGCGGAAAAAAGGCTCCAAAGAACGAAGTGGGACCTGGTTACTATAAATTAAGGTGAGAATATAATGAGACTAACCGATTGGTTGCATCACTTTAAATGAGAATATTATATGATAGATAAATCACCGGCTGAATGCTTAAGTGTCCTATACGCCATTTTTCAAAAATCGAATTTTAGATTTCCAGCTAATATTTCTGAATATTTTGCAAAAAACCAATATTAAATTTCCTTTCAATTAGAACCGGAAACCGATTTTTCTCCAACAAAGTCAAATAAAATCAAAAATGGATTTAGGACACTTAAGTATTCAGCCGGTGAAATTACTAGATGAGTTTTTAAATCAGTTGTAACATTATTTACAATAAAACAAATTAAAATAAAATATCCTAGAATTTGTATTGCTGACGAATGAATTGAACCCAAAAATGAATAAAAAACATTTTACCGAAAAATTATGTACTATCGATAAATCAATACATTTGGAAACAAAAAATTTCAATTATTGATACTTAATTGAGTTTAAACTAAATTTTCCCATTGAAATCCAATTTCAAAGCCAATAGACACTAATCCCAAAATGTAAATCGACCGTATTACATTCTGAAAGAATGCACATCTGTCTGTGAATAATTTTATTCTTGTACTTACTAGTATGATATACGATTTAATATAGAAAACTACTTTTCACACTACTTAATGTCACTATACATTTACTTATTTATTAACACACACGTTTTACGATACATTTAATAAAATAAAATCAAAATATCACACAATTTTTTTTAACCTAATCACGATGCAACAAGATCAAAAACTAAAACAAATGAATTCAAAATGTCTGTTTAATATTTTTTTTTTTTTAAGCTTTTGGTGTTACACGCACAAAGCGCTGTGCATTACAAAAAATTAATTTTATATGTTCATTTAGCAAAGACACATTTTAATTGTTTTACTACATATTTTGGAGTTTTTAAATGGAAATTTAACGCCATCTTGATTTATGTGAATTTTAAATTTAGTTAAACATAATATTTATTGTTTTATTAATTTGACATTGTCTAATTTTAATTAATTGAATGATTAAAATGAATTAAATCATCCTTTTAATCAAATAATGCGATGTTAAAAAAAGCTGTATACATTTAGGCGGCGGGAATATTATAATGCTAAAAATCGACTTTAGGCGTACATTTTGTTTTATATAGGCACTTTTTTCTATTTAAGTCGTACTCAATTCTAGGCTCTTGACTATGTCGAAAAAAACAGGGTTAAAAGGAACTAATTCTTTAGCGGTATTTTATTGTTTCATATGTTGGATGGTACCCGAACAATGATAAATCTACAAAGTGTTATTAAATTTAGGCTTGGACTTTTGAGAACGGAGTAAATTTGAGTAAATTTGGATAGCTTAAAGTTTTTTAACTATAACTCAAAAACTATGCATTTTTAGTATATACACTTGATGCAATGTTTTGCAGAGAATTAAATTTCCTATCGAAAAAATAAAACTTTAAACAGTTAAAAAACTTTTGTTTTGAACAAAATAAGTCAAAAAACCGAAAAATTCCAATTTTTTGTTGTTTTTTTTTAGTTTTTGTGTAGAACCTTTATGTGAGTGAGTTTAGGTATAGGCGTTGGTTCACAAAAAAGAAAGCTAACGTAAATCCCGTCAAAATTGTGTCCGCCAAAAGTATTTTTGATTAACATTGGCTGAGATACAGTCATTCAAAGTTACCAACTACCACCTTTATTCCATGTGATTTTAATTTTTTCAAGCAAAAATTTTTTTTATTCAATACAAAAATTATTTTCCGTACATTTATGATAATTATAAAGGTATTTCATTGATAAAACGAAAATAATTTTTGTATCACTGTTCGTGTTGCAACACAACACATTCCAATTTTTGTTGACATCGCCCATCGCATTGCTCGTTGATTACTCGTTCACAAGTTCCAGTTGCTGAAGGTGTGTACATGCTCCAATTCTGGTGAAAAAATGTACACCACGAAGTTAGCTGTATGAGTTGAATTATTTCCAACTAGAACAAAAAAGTTGATCAGGTTACCAATAAAAAAAAAAATTCAATATGAAAAATAGTAAACAATTCTAACTTCGTGGTATACATTTTTGATGTGAAAACATCTTTAGCGGGGGTAAGTCAAAAATTTAATGTAAAAAAAGGAACGGAAAATCCGGTACGACCGAAATTGCAAATTAAAGATGAGAAAAACGATCACAAAATGTACCGAAGTTGCATCGAATTACAATTTCCGTCAGATTAAAATGAAAATGCACAAAAATTATCTATGTGTAGTATAAGTGATTCAAAAAAACTGAAATGGAAGTACGTTAAACAAAGACAAATGCACCCATACTTTAAATATTTAATATTATACATCTTAGTTCAAATCAATCAAATCAGCGATGCCACTTTGCGTTGTTCACCTAGTTTGCCGTGACTATTCTGGAACTGTACTTTGCTCAAGCTCACCAAGGCATGGCTATACTGAAATATAGTCGGGTATAAATTTGATTTGAATTTTCAATTAAACAATTAATATTGATAAGGTTGTCCTTCAAATCCAAAGTAGAATAACTTATTGACTTTTTAAACCAAAATTGTACCGTAATTTAAATACTGAGCGAACAGCAGCCGTCTACCTACATTGGTTTCTCAGGCACATCGAAGAGACTTAAAATGATTCAACAGTTAAAGGTTTTCACATAATTCTTTTGCGAGTTGAGCGTGAACTCAGAATTAGAGCATGTACACACCTTGAAGGGACTGCTTCAAGGAAGCGCGGCTCGGCTAATAAACCATTTTTAAATAACTGATGCCAGTTATGTAGAAGCTTGGGACAAATTGAAACAACGCTACGATAAGAAACGTATGATAATAAGCACCATAATTAAAATATTTTTAGATCAACCGGCTATCCATCATGCTTCATCAAAGTCCTTAAGAAATCTCACAGAAACATCGGATGAACTGCTTAGGGGATTAAAGGCTTTAGGGACAGAATGCCAATCTCGAGACCCATGGATTTTGCATCTGTTACTCAATAAAATAGACGATAAAACTAAACAGCAATGAGAATTACAATCTGTCAGCAGCGATGTGCCAAGTGTAGATGATTTACCACGAAACCATTTAAAAGTGTTCAAAAGGTGTCGTATGTAGTAACCGAAAAGGTCCAGTGCATGTTTTGTAATAAGCCACATCCGTTACACAAGTGTTACAAATTTCAAAGATGTACCACTGAATCTCGAAAAGGCTTCATCACAAAACAGGAATTGTGTATCAATTGTTTGAGAGCGGGGCATTCCACAACAAACTGTTCATCAAGAAATACATGTTTTAAATGCATCATACAATTCCACATGATGACAAAAGTGGTTGCCATAAACCGGCAATAAATGCTGCTATGGCTAGCAAGGATGCTAACTCTAACTCACCGAATCCCGTTTCATTAGTACGTGCCGATTTACAAAACTATACAAGCACAAGGGTTACGGTTGGCGGTAAGAAGCAGGCAATTTTACCAACGGTTATTATGTCAACAACGGATATGTTGGGCAACATTCCCAACGTTCGGGCATTGTTAGATTCAGGATCAGAATCTACATTTATCACTGACGCACTTACCAAAAAATTAGGATTGAAGCGCAACCATGCTTACGTCATCGTCAACGGTTTAGCTTCAGTTTCAGCAGGCAGAAATAAGGGACAGATTAACATAAAATTAAGTTCCAGATATGACGCAACCCAATTTGTAGTTGTAGACGCATTAGTATTGGGTAAGCTTATAATCATCTACCTTATCAGCTAGC